>CM062805.1:92258682-93000855 GCA_031772625.1 Pinus tabuliformis | reverse complement strand
AAAAAATTTGATCAAAAAAAGTGTCCAAAATAGCTCGAAACTTGGAATGGATCGCATCTGTCTTCAGAAACAATGATCCTAACGAAACTCGTTTCATCTGAAAACTGAAAACTGAGTTCGTATGAGGAAGTTATTGAGTCTTGTCCGCTTTGTTAAGCAAACAAAATTTTGCAAAACAAATACCCAACCACTGCACAGTCAGTAGTCCGTTCTATTGACGTGGCAAAGTGACTAGGCAGGGTCAATTGTGGTCAACGGATCAATTGGAGCTCGCCAAGTGTCAACTTTTTATTGGTTGATTAGGGAGGTGACATGGCACATTTTTAGTGGTTTGGATTGGACCAATGAGGAGGGGACAAGTGGCAAGAATGGAGGTCGTCGCGTGTCCCTCACCAAAGGTTAGGCTCGGCACAGTGCATCAAAATTTTATGGAGGTGCTGGGGTTCGACCCCGCGACATCCTATCCGCAATCAAGGCTTTTATCTGCCTCTGCTACCAGTTTTTTATTACCACTATAGTTCTCCACATGTATTTAACGTGTATTGTGTTGAGGGTTAGTGGGGCGGGGGGGGGGGGGGGGGGGGCGGGCAGCCCACAGGCCAGCCATCCCCATGTGAACACAAAACAATAGTGGTTATGGTTACTGCAACCTCCGGCGGCTCCAACACTATGACGGTTACCGCATCGATGTGAATGCGCAACAGTTAACGCAAATGACTCCACACTTATAACCATGACATTTAATGTGAGGCATGTGACACCTCTGCAGAAACCATCATGGTTACGATTTCAGAATCATTGGGGAAAACCGTGCTAGAAACCGCCATATGTGACGCTCCTCCAAATATGTTGGGGGTTACAGTTACCCCTAGCTGCGCAATTATAACACTAATCATGGATTAGTGAATAATTAAACCCGTTTAACATTTATTAAACTCATAGTTAAAAAAGATGATGTTTTTGGCAAATTCCACTATTTTCGGGCCTGCCTCCAGATTTAGCGGCCCTAACTTGAGTTTCTTCCAGATTTGGAGGAGGATTTGTAGGGAAAAACTGTTTGAGCCATAACTGGGGCATTTTTCGTCCAAATTGAGATCAGAAAAAGGTGTTCCTAGATTATTTCGACATTTCTGAACACAATGAGACAGGTTTCAGAGGCAATGGGGCACTTTTGTATGTGATTTTTCCATGTTGAATTTTAATGAAGCTTAGGGCCACCAGGGAGGAGGTCAAGCTAGAACAATTGTAGTCCAATTGCAGAGTTTGGAGAGTCATCTTAGGGTTTTTGGATGCTTTGTGTCCATTGAAGTAGAATTTTAGAGCGAGCTGTAGAGCATTGTAAATTGTAATTTTTTTCTATTTTTAACCAAATATAGAGCCCAAGCCATGGAAGTTGAACCAAGGAGATGTAGCCCATGAGGGGTGAGCTTCTTTATAAAACATTGTGTTAAGTATTTTCCTTGATGGTTTGCTATTCATTTTCTTATTGTTGTTCAACACTTTAATTTCATGCTATTTGCTCATGATTCTCACATAAAACTTGACATAAATTTACCTGTTTCTGTTCACAAACATCATAAAGGAACCATGCACGTGAAGCAATTGACAAGCACATTTTATAAATCTGAAGTTGAAATTAGCACAACAAAACTAACTTTCAGCTACAAATCAAATATTCTTGCCCCTCTTTGTCGTGCTACCACCTCCCTCGTCTGCAACACATTCTCTGTCTTAATGGCATATCTGAGATGTAGGGGGCACACCTGGATCAGCCACTATAGATTCCTCGACCTACAAAGAAGCAAGAGAAGAAATTGGATGCACCCAGTCCAGGACTAGGACTCAAACCAACTAAATCATCCCCATAGTTCAAAATAGAAGCCTCAGACTCAACTGAGGTAGGTGTGTAGACAACATAGGTCGTAACACCCTCAATAGATGACCCATTCCACAACACCATGAAACAATAGAAAAAACTCAAATAAACACACAAAATCTTGGAACCTTGAGATGGACATACAATCACGACAGCCAATTCCCAAGAACCCAATCAACTAATTAATGCAATTCACACATCAACACCCCAAAGTTTTCATTAAGGCCATAAATTCTTTCTCAAACATTAACAAAACCAAGAGGCCTTGGGCTGACTATGCATGTAGACAACCAAGGTGCGTCAACCTCTTTCAACAAACTGAGACTAGAGTTCAAAACATGGACACATTAACCCTAAAAACTCAGGCTCAGGCAACAAGTTATTGAGAAGTAAAATAACTAGACAATAAAAGCCCACGGGGCTTTGGATGGACGGTGAATGGGTGCACTGTTAAGGCACTCCTTGCGATAGGTCACTGGTTCAATTCCCTGTGGGTACTTAGTTTAGTCTTAACCTAGAAAAAAAAAAAAAACTAGACAATAAACGAAATTGACTTGAAATTTCACGTTGCAAGAAGTAATTGGAATCCTCACCAACCCTCCATGATACCTATAACCAAACAACCATGCACTGACCCCTTCGCCAGGGAAACTTTGTTGCATCCTCTAATTCCCATGTAGACTGCAAAATTCACATTACAACTTCAAATATAGACTCATGTTAGGACCTGGAAAAAACCCCACTATTATGATTAGAACAAAGAATGTGTGATGGGAGGTTGAGGACCAACCCTCACCCACTCAAAGCGCCCCATACATACCCTAGAGCCTTAATGAGAGAGGTAATAAATAACTTTCCCACTATAGTTTTTCTTGTAGATGCACGAGAGGGTAGGCCCCTTAACTTAAATGCACATCACGTCCTGGGGGGTTGGGGGGGCAGTGGTAGACACTGCCTCCAATGCTCCCATCTCGTCCCTATTAACACCCCCATCGGGAGTATTTTTTGGTTTTGTTAAAATAAACTTATGTGTGTGTTTTTTTAATTTAATTTTTGATATGTAAGTTATAAAAGTTTATTACAAGTATTAAATTATTATATTTTTTTAAAATTAAATTTAAAAATGAAAATTTAAAATATAATGATTATGAATATCAATTATTAATTTAATTTATATGATAAAAGCTATATTAATTTATAATTATTATTTATATTTTATATATTTATTTAAATATATGTATTTTCAATTTTATATATTCTTGAGATATATAATACATCTTTATTTTAATTGAATCAATATTATTATTTTTCTTTAGTTTAATTCTAAATATAACACTATAATGTCAAATAATATTTTTTTACTCAATTAAAAAAGTAAAAATAAAATTAAAAAAATCAACAAACCATTTGAATGAAAGAGATTCTAGAATAATTGAAGAATCCATGAAAAGAAGCATATCCTAAGGAATGTGTACAAAAATAAAGCTACCTGAAAATACCAAACCAAATTATTTATATATATTTTGATAATATACTAAAAGACAACATTATTGAAGATATGTAACTAAGAAATATAGATATTGGCCAACAAAAAAACTAAAAAGTTTTCTAGTATTATGAAACCTTCTAGAGTCTCGAATTCAACAACTACAACAGTTATGTCAAGCTTGAGAGGAAATTAGCATAACCCATATTGTTGAATGCCACTTGAAACCAATGAAAATAGGCGATGATTGAGAGCCACTTTTTTTTTTACACTCTTTTAGGTTTAACCTTGGTTGGATTGTTGAGCACACTTTGTTAACTCAAAGTAATTTAAGGAAATAGAGTAGGTATTTTATTATTTCATTTTTTTGCGCAATGATATCTATGATCGGGTTGTAACTATTAGTTTGTCTTTAATGCAGAAATTTTCCATATTTCTATTGTGAACAATAGGCTTTTGCTTGAAATTTTTGGGTGACGTCGACCCACTGCCGTATCTCCAGGTCTAGAAAGGTCCATATTTTGAGGGTAGATGTCATCCTGCCATGCACGATTGACCGAGATGATAAGATAGTACAAAGGAGAGTGATTTTGTGTACAACTGGGAGTTAAGTTCGACCTGCTTTGAGCTCTGGTGCCATAAATTTGGTTTTAAGAGTGTTGGTGGACAATTTATTAATGAATTATCGATAAGCGCATTTCTAATTAGTTGCGAGTTGTTTTCCATGTTCAAAGGCTTTACTTTATTTTCTTGGTGTTGTGGCACTCATTGAGGCTAGAATTCCCATTTTTGTGCCTGCATTTTCTTTGCGACATAACTCTCGCTTCTCAGGCTTCCATTGTTACCAAGTGAGCTACTCATTGCATCTTTTTTTTTTACTTTCCGGATGCGAGCAATAAAAATTTTCTGCGGAACCTTGAAGGTGTTTGGTTATGTGTCAGGTCGCAGGATTACTGACCTCCTCGATGACCATCTGACAGGTAAATGTATGAACATTAATCTTTGGTTTAATCATCGTGGTGCATAGTTTGGACTTCTAATGGTTCACTGTTTCACAAAATTTGCATGTTAGACTTTAGAATTTAGACAACAACAATTGTTCGGGTAAGCGGATTGCTGGATTCTAGCAACGAAAACCTGGTGAGTTTTTGAGATCTCCCTGTGAGAAAACTCTAGTTTAATGCGTGATTTTATTTCTTAACAGAAAAAATTATGGAGTTTGTGGGTAAATATAAAAATAACACCAAAGTTTCAGTGTTAAATACATTGTGGGGTCGAGTTTCGATGCTTTGAGTGCAATGTTGTAGGAGTAAAGCAGTAGTAATTGACCACAACTAAGTCGGAATTCAACCCATCTTTGCATTTTCACAAGTCTTGTGAGCAAGGTGTCGACCCAATTCCATATGGTCTGCTTTTAAATAGTCTGCCGACCCCAATTCCATGTTTTTCTGTAGCGGTTACAACAAAGTTTTCCAGGAATTTAACACTTTGAAAGTTGTGAAGTTGGAAGTATACACATATTTTCATTTTCAGAAGGCTCGTGAGCAAGGTGCTGGCTCTGACTCCATATTGTGATGTTTTAGATAGTTGGGGGGTCAGAGTTCTATTGACATAAACATCTAGTTGCAGAGAAGAAAATAACTCTGAGCTCAGTTGGGCTCGACTCATAGACACAAGGATGTGTTAATTATTGTTAACACCTAATCCGAAACGGATGAGGTGAAGACGGACAGTCATCTAGAAGATGAACTGATCCGTTTCTCTTGTATATAAATAATTGTTATCTAATGTGAAATATCAAGTTGTCTTGCGTTCATCAATACTGGAGTTACCCTGGCCTGACATGGTATCAGAGCTCAGGTTTCTTAAATTAGTTGTAACTCCTCTGTTAAGAGCAGCTCCGCCTCTGAATCCGCTGCCCTCTGACGTGATTCCCTTTGCCTGAATCCACTGCCTCTGACTGCCCTGGCGCTCTCTGACTTGACCTCAGCGCCTCTGTCTGGTGAGCGTGGAATACGCTGCTGTATGTGAGCGTTTTGTTTTGATAATGAAAACCTGAGCAAAAGACGACCATGAGACCTTCTGTCTTCTGCTGCAGCCGAGACTGTGGTGGTGTGAGAAAGGCAATCTCTCGACCTGGTGCGGTGAGCGTGGAAAGCAAATGAAGTCCGTGGTGCCTGACGTTCTGAACGGTGGAGACTGCGTTTGAAGGTTATAAAAAAAAGCTGTGTTTGAAGACTATACAGAACTGCGGCATCGTTTTTTGGTATTCAAAACAGTGGTATCGTTTTTCAAAAAAAATTGCGGTATAGTTTTGAACATTGGCATCATTTTATAAACCTGCTCTGACATAGTTTATAAGCCTGCGTATAGTTTTTATAAGCCTGCGGTAAAGTTTTGAATAAAACATTGGCATCATTTCATAAACATTGGCATCGTTTAATGGCTGTTCCTCACCAGATGGATGGTTGTTAACGTAACTATTTGAAAGCATGGTGTGAGTTCGATTAGCCGACATGGTGACATGGTATAGCTGTGATGACTGCGTTGCCGAAGACTGGAACCCATGATGTGGGTGCGCCCAAGTGTAAAACTGTGCAAAACCGTGTTGGTATTGTTGTTTTTTTTTATTGGCCTGTTGGTATTGAGAATGGAAACCCGAGGGCGGTGACATTTCTGTCAAATATAGCTGGTGTGGTACCTGAATTAAATATTTTTTTTTTGTAATCTGTGATGGAACTTTGAAGAGCTCGCGGTGCTTGCTTGTTAATTGACTGTGACTGCATTTTTTTTATTTGAAGCCGTGGACTGCGTTTTCCTTATTTAAAGACAGAACTGTGTTGGGCGTGAAGACAAGGCCGACACCTGTGTAAATGACAAGGCCGAGATTGATATGTGAGCGCCCTTTTTATGGCTAGAACAGTGATATACATTGAAATATGTGTGAAAAGTAATATGTATATGAGCGCCCTCCTTTTTTACAGTGATTTTCATATGAGTGTCTAAGCAGTGACATATATATATGTTTCGCCATATTTGTTAGGAGTGATATATGTAAGCAGTCATATATAGAGCGCTAATTTTTTTTCTCTCAGATATTGATATATGGAAAAGCAGTGAGGGTCCTTATTTTTTTTTAAAACAGTAATACAGTCATATATGTGAGCAGTCTTTGAGCAGTGAACAGTGTATTGAGCACCCTTGTTATATATATACTGTTGCATAAGGCAATCATATAAGGATTTTTTTTCTCTCAAACAGAAGTATTTTTTGGCAGAGATTTTTTTTCTTCACAGAATGCATTCAATCATTTCAATGGTCGGAATAGTTCTCACTGGCAAGGAGAACTACTCTGAATGGTCTCGGATGGTGAAACACACCCTCATCTACAATGAGCTGTGGAAAGGAGTGTGTGTCGGAGAAGAAGACAGAGACCCTGTGCAGCCCACATCAGACAAAGAACTCGCCATTTGGGAAAACAAGAACAGCAAAGCCTTTGCATTGATTGCAGCATCTGTCAATGAGGAAGTAAGTCGTCATATTTCCTGCTATTCCACTGCATTTGAAGCTATACAAAAGCTGAAAGAACTCTATGATACACATTCTGCACTTGAAGTTGTTCAGCTCATGATTAAACTCTTCACTCTTGAACTGAAAAATAATGATCCTCTTGCTCTTGCATCTGAAATAAAGTCTATAATGCATGATATAAAATCCACTAAGGTTGAGCTGGATATCTCTCTTATTGCCTTTCTCAAAGCACTTTATCCTACCTACTCCAATTATCTTGAGTCTTTACAAGCAAATGGAAACCTTAAAGATATAACCTTTGACTCTCTTGTGAAAAAGTTTGCTGAAAGAGAGAAAGCCTTTGGGAAGAAAACAGTCCCTGAATCTTCTGAAGAGACTGTTTGCCTTGCTCACAAAGAAAAGCATCCTACTCAAGATTCTGCAAGAGGAAGAGGTGGACGAAGAGGAAGAGGAAGATACTTCAGAGGCAGGGGGGGCAGACATTCTCAAGCAGAAAAGGCAGATCTGCATTGCATTCGCTGCAAACGAAATGGATCACATGATGCTTCTACATGCAAGCTACCATGGGACAAAGTTGAGCAGAGAAGAAATCAGCAGAAAGGTAAAACTGATGACTCAGACAAAGGTAAAGCACCCGAATCTGCACACTATATTGAGGCACAATGTAATATTGGAGTAAATGAAGATTTGTTTAATGCTTCACTTGCTTCTTCGAAAAATGACTGGTTGCTTGATTCAGGAGCAACCTGTCATATGACTCATAGGAGAGATTTCTTTGAAGATTTCACTAACAATGTTGATGGAGCAGTATACTTTGCAGATCAGTCAAAAATCAAGCCATCAGGGCTTGGCACAATCAGGCTTAAACTGCCTGGTCTTCCAGACTTTCTTCTGGATCATGTTCTATATCTCCCACAGCTGAAGAGAAACTTGCTGTCCCTGGTCCACATCCGCCAGCAAGGTCACTCCATTCACATGTTTGATGGCAAGCTTGAGGTAAGAAAGGCATCTGACCACTCACTTGTCATGAGGGGTATAGAAGAAGAAAGACTCCTTAAACTGCAAGGAACCTCTGCTCATGCACAGCATTTCTCATATATTTCTCATCATGAAGAATGTACACTTCCATCAAGTTTATTATGGCATGCTAGATTTGGGCATTTAAACTATGATAGTCTCCGCTTGTTGAAGAAAAATGGTGTTGCTGGTTTGCCTACAATTCCTAGAAAACATAAACAATGTGATGCTTGCATTCTAGGAAAGCATAGCAAACAGTCTTTTCATGATTCACATTCAAGAGCACATAGGAAGCTTGAACTTATTCATTCAGATTTATGTGGTCCAATGCCTGTTCCTTCTGCAAATGGAAATAAATATATCATGACATTTATTGATGATTACACCAGAATGTGTTGGGTTTACTTATTGAAGAACAAATCTGATGCTTTTCAAACATTTAAGAATTTTCATAAGTGGATTGAAAATGATGCACAATCTCATATTAGGTCTATTCGCACTGATAATGGAAAAGAATATACATCAAATGAATTTGAACACTATCTTCGCCAACATGGGATTAAACATCAAACAACTGTGCCTTATAATCCTCAACAGAATGGTGTAGCTGAAAGAATGAACAGAACAATTTTGAATATGGTACGATCTATGCTTTTCTTCAAGAATGTAAAGACAATGTTTTGGGCTGATGCTGTTCTATGTGCTGCATATATAAAGAATAGATGTCCATCTAGTGCTATAAGAAATAAGACTCCTTATGAATTGTGGTATGGACATGTTCCTTCGGTCAAACATCTCAGGATATTTGGTTCCACCTGTTATGCTTTAATACCAAAGGTACATAGAAACAAACTTGGTGCAAGAAGTCGTAAGTGTATCTTCCTGGGGTATTCAAACACATCTAAAGCATACCGCCTTTATGATGAAGTAAATAAAAAGTTTGTTTTATCTAGAGATGTCATTTTTCTTGAATCATCCAAATCTGACAATGTTGTTGAGCGGCAACTTGATCGCTTGGATAGATTCACAAAGCAGAAATCATTTCAAGAGTTTGATAATCAGATTCCACATCTTGAAGGGGGGATTCCTATACTAGATCAACATGTGGAATCTTCTTCTGAAGAACAATCTCCCCTGCATGACACTCCAACAACGGATGATGCTTTAAGTGATGTAATTGATAGAATTGGGAGACTCAATCTTGATTCAGACCCAACTCAATCAACAGAACAGCCTGGACCATCTCAGAAAGGTCCCCAAAGTGGCTGACAAAGACACTTGAAAGTGTTCATCCTGATGAAATTGGAAAAACAGGAACCCGAAATTCAAATCGACAAGATGGAGGTGATGTAGATAACTCTAATTCACCTGTTGATATGGATGTTACTTATGATTGTGAATTGAACTTGTCTACAGATTTTGAACCAACTTCCTTCAAAGAAGCTGCTTCTCATGATGAATGGAAAGAAGCAATGTGGAAGGAGTATGATGCCCTCATAAAGAATGGCACTTGGAAGCTGGTTGATCCTCCATTTGGAACCAAACCAATTGGCTGCAAGTGGGTCTACAAGAACAAGTACAAAGCTGATGGCTCACTTGACAAGCACAAAGCTAGGCTTGTGGCAAAAGGTTTTGCACAGAAAGAAGGGGTCGATTACGAGGAAACTTTTGCTCCCACAGCAAAATGGGCCACCATCCGGACACTCTTTGCACTAGCTGCTCAGAACGGTTGGAAAGTCCATCAAATGGATGTAAAAACTGCATTCTTGAATGGAGATCTAAAAGAGAATGTTTTTATGTCCCAGCCTGAAGGATTTGCTGTGAAAGGACATGAACACAAAGTATGCAAACTTGTGAAGTCCTTGTATGGCCTCAAACAAGCACCACGAGCCTGGTATGAAAAACTAACTGAGCATCTTCTGAAACTCAACTTCAAACATTTTGATCTTGATGATGCAACTTTATTTGTCAAGAAAGTTGGCAAAACAGTTGTATATCTTGTGGTATATGTAGATGATCTTTTAATGACAGGGAACAATGAAAGCTATATTGCATCCATAAAGAAAGAATTAGGAAAAATTTTTGAAATGACTGATTTGGGCTATGTTCATTACTATCTTGGCATTGAAGTAACCCAACATCCAAAGTCCATATTTCTTTCTCAAAAGAAATACATTGGAGATTTGTTATACAGATTTGGCATGACAGAGTGCAATCCCCTTTCTACTCCAATGGAACAAAACTTGAAGCTCACATCTACTGAAGGAAAGGAATTTGAGGATGCAACAAGGTATAGACAGCTTGTAGGAAGTCTCATCTACCTCACTACTACCAGACCAGACATTTCATTTGCTGTTGGAATCCTCTCCAGGTTTATGCAAAAGCCTTGTGAGGGACATTGGTCTGCTGCAAAAAGAGTTCTAAGGTACTTGAAGGGAACTCAAGACCTTGGAATCAAGTATACACAGGTGGACGACTTCAACTTGATTGGATACTCTGATTCAGACTTCGATGGAGACAAAGAAACTGGGGTATCTACTTCAGGATATGCTATGAGTCTTGGATCAGGAGTTGTCTCCTGGAGATCACGCAAACAATCAGTACCAGCGGATTCCACAACAGAAGCAGAATACGTGGCAGCAGCTGAAGCAACGAAAGAAATTGTGTGGCTCAGGAAAATTCTTGAAGATTTGCAAGTAAAACAAATACAATCTACTCCACTCATGATTGATAACACATCTGCAATAAAGTTGGCCAAAAATCCAAAGTTCCATGATCGTACTAAGCACATCAATACTAAATATCATCTGATCCGACATCATGTTGAGGCAAAAACAATCCATCTCCGTCATTGTTCCACAAACGAACAAATTGCAGACATCTTCACCAAAGCGCTTGGAAGAGAAAAGCTTGAAAGATTCAGAACGATGCTTGGACTCACCAACATCCCTTCAGATTAAGGGGGGGAATGTTAACACCTAATCCGAAACGGATGAGGTGAAGACGGACAGTCATCTAGAAGATGAACTGATCCGTTTCTCTTGTATATAAATAATTGTTATCTAATGTGAAATATCAAGTTGTCTTGCGTTCATCAATACCTGGAGTTACCCTGGCCTGACAATTATTAACTTACTAAAATTTGCGATGTTAGAAGTTGACACATGTTTCCATTTCCACATGACCTGTGAGCAAGGTCTCGACCCCGACTCCATATCGTGATATTTTTAATATTCAGGGAGTCGGAGTTTCATTGGAATAAATATCTAGTTGTCATAGAAAATAATGCCGACCTTGGTCGAGCCCGACGCATAGATGCAATGTTTTAAGTTTCTAAAATTTGCGGTGTTGGAAGTTGGCCAATATTTCCATTTCCACAAGACCCTTGAGCAATAAATATATGAAAAAATAAATAAATAAACCTTGTTAGATCGTTAAATTTGCAGTTCAGAGTTTGATCTTGCATATGCGAGTTTTCTCATGGCTTTTACATTCACTCCACTGTCATAGGACACACTGCTGCTACTAATTTGTTTTTCAAAACACTAAATTTATTGGAATAAAAGTTATAGTTTAACTGACCAGAAATTACAATCTCGCATAATTTCCAACTAGAAAAACAAAAGCATAAAAGAATTAACGACAAAATTCAACCTTCAACAATATTGGAGAGCTTTCGAGACTAATGCTAATAATATTTTGAGTTTCTAGTGGTGGGATTTTCTAATGTACATTCTTCCTCAATTTTATACCTAAACAAACATGTTTGATCCATGGTTGTAAGAGTACATTTAAAAAAAATTCAAATTAAGAATAAGTGCATCCCTCTCCATGTCAGTTTTTTTGGTTTCTTTGGACTCAGATGAAACCCGCAATCAAGATCGGACCCGACTTCCTGGTCGGGCAGTCAATTTGTGTGTGGAGAAGAATCATAAGGAAAAGGCCAAATTTTGACTCATCAGTCTTGAAGTTGCAACTAGCGTTTAAGTTAGTTATTTTCGACTTTTGTAATTGATCAACCATATTCACAATATTTTTTTCTTTAAAGGAGGGATAACAGGTTCATATCTTTTAAACATTTTAATAGTAATTTGTTTCAATTTTAAATGCATTGTAGGGTCAAGTTTTGATGCTTTGAGTGCAATGATGTAAGAGTAAAGCAGTAGTAACTAACCATAACTAAGTCGAAAGTTGGCCCATCTTTGCATTTCCACAAGTCCTGTGAGCAAGGTGCCGACCTTGATTCCATATGGTCTACTTTTAAATAGTATGCCAACCCTGATTCCATGTTTTTCTGTAGTGGTTATGATGAAGTTTTCCAAGAATTTAACACTTTGAAAGTTACGAAGTCATAAGTATACGCATCTTTGCATTTTCAGAAGGCTCATGAGCAAGGTGCTGACTCCAACTCCATATTGTGGTGTTTTAGATAGTCAGAGTTCTATTGACATAACATCTAGGTGCAAAAAACAATAACTCCGAGCTAAGTCGGGTGCGACACATAGAAACAAGGATGTGTTAATTATTAACTTTCTAAAATTTTCAGTGTCGGAAGTTGACACATGTTTCCGTTTCCACAAGACCCGTGAGCAAGGTCTTGAACCCAACTCCATATCGTGGCATTTTAAATAGTCGGGTAGTCGGAGTTCTATTGGCAATATAATTATCTAGCTGGCAAGGAAAATAACACTGACCTAAGTCGTGCCCGACGCATAGATGCAACGTTTTAAGTTTCTAAAATTTGTAGTGTCGGAAGTTGGTCAAGCTTTCCATTTCCACAAGACCATTTAATAATAAATATATGAAAAAATAAATAAATAACCCTTGTTATATCATTAAATTTGTAGTTCAGAGTTTGATCCTGCATATGCAAGTTTTCTCATGGCTTTTACATTCACTCCACTATCATAGGACACACTGCTTTGCTAATTTGGTTTTCAAAACATTTTAAGTTTCCAACGATGGGATTTTCTAATGTACGTTTTTCCTCAATTTTATACATAAATGAACATACTTGAGCCATGATTGTAAGAGTACGTTTAAAAAAAATCAAATTAAGAATAAGCGCATCCCTCTCCACGTTATTTTTTGGGTTTCTTTGGACTCAGACAAAACCCATAGTCGAGGTTGGGCTTGACTTCTTGGTCGTGCAGTCGATGTGTGTGTGGAGAAGAATCATAAGGAAAATGCTGACCTCCGACCCATCTTGGAAAAGGTTGACCTTCGAGCGATCTTGAAGTTGCATCTGGCATTTAAGTTAGCTATTTTCAACTTTTTTAATTTATCAACCATATTCACATTATTTTTTTCTTTAAAGGGGGGATAACGGGTACATATATTTTTGTTGACACCTAATCCGAAACGGATGAGGTGAAGCCGGACAGTCATCTAGAAGATGAACTGATCTGTTTCTTGTGTATATAAATAATAGTTATCTAATGTGAAATAATCAGTTCTGTCTTGCGTTCATCAATAGCTGGAGTTACCCTGGCCTGACATGGTATCAGAGCTCAGGTCCCAGTCCCTTAAATTAGCTGTAACTCCTGCCTCTGCCTCTGCGCTCTCTGGCCTGAATACGCTGCCTCTGTCGCTGCCCCTCTCTGCGCTGCCTCTGACATACCTGCTCTGACATGGTCTGTCCCGGGTCTGACCTGAAACATCTCAGTCCCAACGCATCTGTACATCCCATTCATTCTGAAACAGACCAAGCATTCCAGGAATACTGGCAGCTTGTAACGGCCTCGGCTTTACTGCCTTTGGTGTATTGACAAGCACCAAGTTTGTTTCGTGCAATTTCCAGGGCGACGCCGGAAGAACCCGTGGTTTCCAAGCGTTCGGGGTTGCTGTTCAAGAAAAGGCTTGTAAAAAAAAAACATATTGCGGAATATGGTACATGTCGTGTGACTGGAGAATCACTTTCAACAGATGAACTCCGCGCTGCTCCATATAAAAAGACTGAACTGCGGTATTGGCTGCGTTTGAAGACTATCGTTTTTTATAAAAGACTGTGTTTGATTGTTATAAAGAACTGCGTTTAAAGAACTGAGTTTGAAGACTATCATTTTTTGTTATAAAAAAACAGTGATAGCTATTATATGCGCATTTTTATTGAAGACTGACTTGAGGACTGACGTGATAGCTATTATATGAGCGTTTTTTGAAGACTGACGTGATAAGAACAGCGATACCATGGCGTAGATATGGACAGCGGCTACCATGGCGTGAAAGACAAGGCCGAGTACTGTGTTCCACCTCTGGACAGCGGCTACCATGGCGTGAAAGACAAGGCCGAGTATTGTGTTCCACCTCTGGGCAGCGGATACCAAAGCGTTTTCATGTAATATATATATATGTGAGCGCCCTTTTATTGCTAGAACAGTGATATACATTGATATATGTGTGAAAAGTAATATGTATATGAGCGCCTCTTTTTAAAACAGTGATAAAACAGTGATATACATTGATATATGAGCGCCCTTTTCTTAAAACAGTGATATACATGTGACAAGTGATATGTATATGAGCGCCCTCCTTTTAAAACAATGATATACATTGATATATGAGCGCCCTTTTCTTAAAACAGTGATATACATGTGAGAAGTGATATGTATATGAGCGCCCCTTTTTGAACAGTGATATATGTTGAAGATACAACTCTCTCTTTTTTCTCTATTGAACAGTGATATATGTTGAAGATACATATGAGCGCTTTCTTTTTCTTTGTTGAACAATGATATATATATGTGAGCAGTGATATATATATACTGTTGGAATGTTAGAAGGAAAATATATAATGCATAAGGCAATCATATAAGGATATTTTTACAGAAGTTTTTGGCAGAGATATTTTTTCAGAAGGATTTTGTTTACAGAAGTTTTTTGGCAGAGATATTTTGTTACAGTATGCATTCAAGAGAAAGAAGAAGATACTTCAGAGGCAGGGGGGGCAGACACCCTCAAGAAGAAAAGGCAGACTTACATTGCATTCGCTGCAAACAAAATGGATCTCATGATGCTTCTACATGCAAGCTACCATGGGAGAGGATTGAGCAGAGAAGAAATCAGCAGAAAGGTAAAACTGATGACACAGACAAAGGTAAAGCACGTGAATCCGCTCACTATATTGAGGCACAATGTAACATTGGAGTAAATGAAGATCTGTTTAATGCTTCACTTACTTCGTCGAAAAATCACTGGTTGCTTGATTCAGGAGCAACCTGTCATATGACTTATAGGAGAGATTTCTTTGAAGATTTCACTGACAATGTTGATGGAGCAGTATACTTTGCAGATCAGTCAAAAATCAAGCCATCAGGGCTTGGCACAATCAGGCTTAAACTGCCTGGTCTTCCAGACTTTCTTCTGGATCATGTTCTATATCTCCCACAGCTGAAGAGAAACTTGCTGTCCGTGGTCCACATCCGCCAGCAAGGTCACTCCATTCACATGTTTGATGGCAAGCTTGAGGTAAGAAAGGCATCTGACCACTCACTTTTCATGAGGGGTATAGAAGAAGAAAGACTCCTTAAACTGCAAGGAACCTCTGCTCATGCACAGCATTTTTCATATATTTCTCATCATGATGAAGGTACACTTCCATCAAGTTTATTATGGCATGCTAGATTTGGACACCTAAACTATGATAGTCTCGCTTGTTGAAGAAAAATGGTGTTGCTGGTTTGCCTACAATTCCTAGAAAACATAAACAATGTGATGCTTGCATTCTAGGAAAGAATAGCAAACAGTCTTTTCATGATTCACATTCAAGAGCACATAGGAAGCTTGAACTTATTCATTCAGATTTATGTGGTCCAATGCCTGTTCCTTCTGCAAATGGAAATAAGTATATCATGACATTTATTGATGATTACACCAGAATGTGTTGGGTTTATTTATTGAAGAACAAATCTGATGCTTTTCAAACATTCAAGAATTTTCATAAGTGGATTGAAAATGATGCACAATCTCATATTGGGTCTATTCGCACTGATAATGGAAAAGAATATACATCAAATGAATTTGAACACTATCTTCGCCAACATGGGATTAAACATCAAACAACTGTACCTTATAATCCTCAACAGAATGGTGTAGCTGAAAGAATGAACAGAACAATTTTGAATATGGTACGATCCATGCTTTTCTTCAAAAATGTAAAGACAATGTTTTGGGCTGATGCTGTTCTATGTGCTGCATATATAAAGAATAGATGTCCATCTAGTGCTATAAGAAACAAGACTCCTTATGAATTGTGGTATGGACATGTTCCTTCAGTAAAACATCTCAAGATATTTGGTTCCACCTGTTATGCTTTAATACCAAAGGTACATAGAAACAAACTTGGTGCAAGAAGTCGTAAGTGTATCTTCCTGGGGTATTCAAACACATCTAAAGCATACCGCCTTTATGATGAAGTAAATAAAAAGTTTGTTTTATCTAGAGATGTCATTTTTCTTGAATCATCCAAATCTGACAGTGTTGTTGAGCGGCAACTTGATCGCTTGGATAGATTCACAAAACCAAAATCATTCCAAGAGTTTGATAATCAGATTCCACATCTTGAAGGGGGGATTCCTATACTAGATCAACATGTGGAATCTCCTTCTGAAGAACAATCTCCCCTGCATGACACTCCAACAACGGATGATGCTTTAAGTGATGTAATTGATAGAAATGGGAGACTCAATCTTGATTCAGACCCAACTCAATCAACAGAACAGCCTGGACCATCTCAGAAAGGTCCCCCAAAGTGGCTGACAAAGACACTTGAAAGTGTTCATCCTGATGAAATTGGAAAAACAGGGACCAGAAATTCAAACCGACAAGATGGAGGTGATGTAGATAACTCTAATTCACCTGTTGATATGGATGTTACTTATGATTGTGGATTGAACTTGTCTACAGATTTTGAACCAACTTCCTTCAAAGAAGCTGCTTCTCATGATGAATGGAAAGAAGCGATGCAGAAGGAGTATGATGCCCTCATAAAGAATGGCACTTGGAAGCTGGTTGATCCTCCATTTGGAACCAAACCAATTGGCTGCAAGTGGGTCTACAAGAACAAGTACAAAGCTGATGGCTCACTTGACAAGCACAAAGCTAGGCTTGTGGCAAAAGGTTTTGCACAGAAGGAAGGGGTCGATTATGAGGAAACTTTTGCTCCCACAGCAAAATGGGCCACCATCCGGACACTCTTTGCACTAGCTGCTCAGAACGGTTGGAAAGTCCATCAAATGGATGTAAAAACTGCATTCTTGAATGGAGATCTAAAAGAGAATGTTTTTATGTCCCAGCCTGAAGGATTTGCTGTGAAAGGACATGAACACAAAGTATGCAAACTTGTGAAGTCCTTGTATGGCCTCAAACAAGCACCACGAGCCTGGTATGAAAAACTAACTGAGCATCTTCTGAAACTCAACTTCAAACATTTTGATCTTGATGATGCAACTTTATTTGTCAAGAAAGTTGGCAAAACAGTTGTATATCTTGTGGTATATGTAGATGATCTTTTAATGACAGGGAACAATGAAAGCTATATTGCATCCATAAAGAAAGAATTAGGAAATTTTTTTGAAATGACTGATTTGGGCTATGTTCATTACTATCTTGGCATTGAAGTAACCCAACATCCAAAGTCCATATTTCTTTCTCAAAAGAAATACATTGGAGATTTGTTATACAGATTTGGCATGACAGAGTGCAATCCCCTTTCTACTCCAATGGAACAAAACTTGAAGCTCACATCTACTGAAGGAAAGGAATTTGAGGATGCAACAAGGTATAGACAGCTTGTAGGAAGTCTCATCTACCTCACTACTACCAGACCAGACATTTCATTTGCTGTTGGAATCCTCTCTAGGTTTATGCAAAAGCCTTGTGAGGGACATTGGTCTGCTGCAAAAAGAGTTCTAAGGTACTTGAAGGGAACTCAAGACCTTGGAATCAAATATACACAGGTGGACGACTTCAACTTGATTGGATACTCTGATTCAGACTTCGATGGAGACAAAGAAACTGGGGTATCTACTTCAGGATATGCTATGAGTCTTGGATCAGGAGCTGTCTCCTGGAGATCACGCAAACAATCAGTACCAGCAGATTCCACAACAGAAGCAGAATACGTGGCAGCAGCTGAAGCAACGAAAGAAATTGTGTGGCTCAGGAAAATTCTTGAAGATTTGCAAGTAAAACAAATACAATCTACTCCACTCATGATTGATAACACATCTGCAATAAAGTTGGCCAAAAATCCAAAGTTCCATGATCGTACTAAGCACATCAATACTAAATATCATCTGATCCGACATCATGTTGAGGCCAAAACAATCCATCTCCGTCATTGTTCCACAAACGAACAAATTGCAGACATCTTCACCAAAGCGCTTGGAAGAGAAAAGCTTGAAAGATTCAGAACGATGCTTGGACTCACCAACATCCCTTCAGATTAAGGGGGGGAATGTTGACACCTAATCCGAAACGGATGAGGTGAAGCCGGACAGTCATCTAGAAGATGAACTGATCCGTTTCTTGTGTATATAAATAATAGTTATCTAATGTGAAATAATCAGTTCTGTCTTGCGTTCATCAATAGCTGGAGTTACCCTGGCCTGACAATTTTAAACATTTTAATAGTAATTTGTTTTAATATGTACGTAGTTTTTGGAATTTTTATCTTAAATTTCTATATAGAAAGAATAATAATATTTCTATAAATTTGCTTTAAATAAATCAATCTTATAAAAATAAAATTTCCAATTTATTTTTTTATTGATAAAAAATAAAGTATTTTAAATTAAATTTATTAAATAATATGTTATATGAAAAAAAAAAATAATAAATTATAAACACGCCAACTATACACATATTTCTTTTGTGGGCCCTCCTAGAAGCAAGTCGGAGGTCAGGCTGACTATGAGGTCGGAGGTCGGCCTTGTCTTTTGAACAGTACTATGACACTCCCCAACCAATTCGGCTCCTTGTAAATACACACAACTATATGCACATATTTATTTTGTGGCCCCTACTGAAAGCAAGTCGGAGGTCGGCCTCCACTATGAGGTCGTTTGAATGGTCTCTCTAGACACTCTCGACTACTGACACTCCTCGACCAATTCGACTGCAACTACAATACTTCACATGAGCTGGTGCGAGCCCTAACAAATTTAATGAAGGTTGCGATATCCGTTTCATTTAAATATTATTTTAATCAAAATTATTCATGTATACATTAATGTTGATATTAGGTGAGATTAAAGTACTCTGTTGTTTTACGAGGAAATGAGCAGCAATGGTCAAATTATCTTGCTTCATGGTTTTTATCATTTGTGTTGAGATTTGAGAGTAATGATTTATTACTTACAAATTGTAACTTATTCCTGCGTCCATGTTTTATTTCTCTTCTCATACATTTTTTTTTTTCAGAGAGAAAATCAACATGTATATTATATTAAGGAAATATAATGAGCTGTAAACATGAAAGGCCCTTATAAAGCCGGCCAAAAACCTATCCCTGTAGACAATGAAGGCGCTGCCTTGGAGCGTGAAAAAAGCCAGATACTGTGACCATAAAGAGGTCACAAACCATACAAAAATCATAAATGTGTTCCCATTGACCATCCAAAATTTTAACAAAGAGTAGAGATCCGAATAGATATATACATAACCAAAATTAGAGGAAAAACAAATCAGTCCGGAGAAACCAGTGCTGTGATGAGGACCAGCACTGAATCAATTGGAGCGCATGATTCCTGGAAAAGGCGAGCATTTCTCCACTTCCAGAGAAACCAGCAGGTAAGGATAAATATCGATCTCCAAGCTGGAACCTGATCACTCCACCATTTGAAGGCGACCTGTACAGAAGAGAAAATCTGATGAGGAAAACCATAAGTTAAGGATAGTTCATACCATATTTTGGCCGATGCCGGACATTGAAAAAACATATGGATGTTTGTTTCCGGCGCTTGACAGCACATGACACATCTACCAGGACCCGTCCAGCCTTTTCTTTGCAAAACCTCCCATGAAAGGTTCCTATTGGAAAAAACCAACCAGGAAAATAATATAGCCTTGAGCGGGCATGAAGATTTCCAGAACTTCAAAGGAAACAAGGGCATAGGGAGCGGCTGTAGAGTCGACGAAGCAGCGGCATATAGATCTTTGACAGAGACTGGCAGAGAGGAGCGCGACTTCGACCATACCAAAACATCATTGGTCCCAGATTGTTTAATTCCTTTAACAACAAAACTATTTAATGCCGATACCCATATGCGAGACAGTGTGGGAGGCATACTGAGTTCATCGGCAGTCATCCAAATGGGCGTCGATGAGGACCATGCATGAATGAGCTTGTTCCATGTAAAAATACCCCGTGCGTGCAAGAATGAGATGAGGTCAGGAGAGAGAGAATCTTCCAGACCGAGAACAGTGGGTTCCAAGCCAATGAGAATACGGGATCCTATGTTAATGCGCCATCTAAGGAAATCAAAAAACAGCACCTGTATCTTTCTATAGCCAAGCCATATGGCAGATCCGCCTGTACATTTTTATTTAATATAAATTGAAAATATAATTTTTGTTTTGTTTCCTAAAATCCAGGCTCACTACTATTATTTATTTTATTTTTTTATAAACGACTTAAATGAGATCTATGATTAGTTGATATGTTATAAATTAAAAGTTAAATATCTAGTAAAATTAGTTGTTATTATACCTTCACTGCATTACATTAAATGTTAATTTTTTTATAATTATAAAAAACCAAGCAAATAGTTTTTATAATAATATATATTATTTATTATTGATTAATTTGTATCATTAGTATTTGAAAATAAAATAAAAATAACCATATTCACATTATTTTTTTTCTTTAATGGATGGATAACAGGTTCATATCTTTTAAACATTTTAATAGTAATTTGTTTAAATTTGTACGTAGTAATAATCTTTCTGTAAAATTGCTTTAAATAAATGTATCTTATAAGAATAATTTATTCAATTTTTTTTTGATACAAATTAAAATATTTTAAATTAAATTTATTAAATAATATGTTATATGAAAAAAAAAAAAAACTATAAAGAAGCCAACTATACATATATATTTCTTTTGTGGGCCCTCCTAGAAGCAAGTCGGAGATCGGGCTAACTATGAGGTCCGAGGTCAGAGGTCAACCTTGTCTTTTGAATGGTATGAGGTCGGAGGTGCATCGATTCATCTTTTGGATAGGAAGGCGCGTATTCATTCAGTCTGAAAAAAGGAAAGAAAGAAGAAAGAAATTATTTTAACGTCCACGAGGCTAAAGATAGCCTATGGGACAGATTGCTTCTTCATCTGCTTGATGTATTCGACCCTTTTCTGTGAAGCTTCAAAATAAATGCTCCTAGCTTCTTGACAAACCCCTCGCTAAATAGATTATCCCAAGAGATAGCTGCCAACATATCTGCATAACTTTCCCTGTTATCTTTGAAGGCCTCACATTCTAAAATGAATTTTTTTTTGTTTCCACTTTTTCGGAAGAACAAAAAATGCATACTCTTTCATTCCACACTTCCTTTGGCCTTTTCCAGCACCCTGTTTCACAACGGAGTTGATGAGAATTAGTCCTTAACTGAGCAATAAGAATTTTGGCTCTCCAAGAGATATTGACCTCTATGTATGCTTTTGGTAGATGACTATGAGTGGGATTAAACACTTCAATATAGTAATTTTTCTTTCTTCCTAGCTCTTTATCCCAAGTACGCTTGTGGAACTTTTCCATAACAAAAGCTTTTATCCCTTTGTTGTTTATGGGACACGCGTTCAAGAAAATACCCCATTTACTAAACCATTTGTTATTCATATAAGTTTTTTTTCTCTTGCACAATCTATCATGAAAGACAACCTTAGGCCATCTACCCTCTTCCATTTGCTCAAATTTTTTTAAATACCTTATGACTCGCACCATAGCAATTGCTTCAATAGGAGCAGTCCCTGTTTCACTTAACAAGATAGCATAAGGAACTGCACTTTTAATCTTAAATTTGTTTTTAATCAAACGCTTCCGAATTTTCTCAATTTGTCTCCATTTCATGTTAGAGGTACTGCTAGCCCATAGCTCACAACCATAGAGAATCACTGGAATCACTAGAAGCCCAAAAAGTGTTTGAGTGGTTTTCCAGTCCCATAACTGTGCCTCTCTACACCTATTTTGAAACGCATAAAATTCTTTCCAACCCCCCAAAGTTCTTTTATTTCTACAACCATTCCAGCTTAGATTTTTGTTGAAGTCAATTCCGATGTATTTATAATCCGCAACTTCTTCGAAAATTTTGCCATCAAAGTAGAAATTATGCTGGTTATGTTTTCTCTTAGAGAAAACCACTACTTTTGTTTCGCCGATATTGACTTGCATCCCCACACTCCTACAAAAATGCTCAAGGGATAGTAAGTGCTCTTGCAAACCAAGAGCCGACTTAGCAATCAGAATAAGGTCATTTGCATACAAAAGAAGCCTTATAACAAACTAGCCCAAATAGATACCATCATGCCCTTGCAAATTTAACCACTCCTCAAGTTTGTTGATATATAAACCAAAAAGGGTAGGAGACAGTGGGCAACCTTGCTTGACCCCGATATCGCTTCTAAAACTTTCAGAAATTCCTGCTGAAGTTCTAATTTTGACTTTCACCTCTTCATACAACGTATGCACAACTGCTCTCAAATGTTTAGAAACCCCAAGTTCCTCCATTCTGTGCCAAATCTTATCCCTAGGAATCGAGTCAAACGCTTTTCTGAAATCAACAAAGCAACAAAAGACTTTTTCCTTTTTCTCCCAAACTCTTTCAATGATGCACCTTAAAGTTATACAATGATCAACTGTGGAATGTTTAGGTCTAAAACCTGCTTGCCCTTTAGCACACTTATCTCTTTCTTCTGCCCACTTGCTAATTTTGTTTTCTAGTATGCTTCCAAGTAGCTTTGCAAACAAAAGGTTTATCATGATGGTCCTATAATTGGAGGGATTATTGACGTCACCGCTCTTGAAAATAGGTATTGCTAGACTAGTTGTCCAATTTGTGGGGAGCCCTTGTTGTATGATGTTGTTGAAGATTTTTGTAATGTGAGGTGCAAGAATCTTTGAGCCCCACTTTAGATATTCTTCTTGGAGTTCAACTAAGTCTTTTTCTTTTCCAGCACCCAACTTCTTGCTACCAATCTCTACCTCTTGTACCGTGAAGAGTTCAGCATCAATGTTGACCAAGGGGGGAGGGTCAACCTTGGGAACCTGCTCATAGAGTTGTCTTGCATAATCAAACCATTTAGAAGCTATAATGGAAATGTATAGTTATGGATAGCAGGAATGCCCTACCCTATATAACCCCATGTCACATTTGAATGAATACAAACATTTGCAGAGCTCATGGCCCTTGAGCAATGCTTAGAAATCTTGAGGGACTCAAATCTTCATAATACCATAATTGAAGTTGATTCTGAATTGATTATTAATTCGGTCAAGAAAATTTTCTATGGCTCAGCTCCAGATAAAGTATCGAGACATTGGCGGCTTCTGCAAGTTTATCAATGGATTCAATCCCACCTGCAGAACATGAGAACCCTTAGTTTTACTCATGTGCACCGAACAACCAACAAATTAGTGGATATATTAGCTAATGAAGGCGTACTCTGTGCTAAGAGCAATACAAAATATTACTGGATAGAGATCCCCCAAGGTAGATTGAAGGAAGAGTGTCGACAGGGGAACGCGGACAGGGAGTTCTATCAGAGCAGGGGAAACTAGCAGGATGTAGACTAATGGAAATAGAGGAATTTAGGTATATACGGTGAAGCAGTGCATGGAAATATGCGAACAGGGTATCTGGTCTTCGGGCAGGAATATGTACCCAGAACTCTACAAACCCAAGGTTCTTGGGTGGGATTCAATTTATAGGACAAGCCTTTTTATGTAAATGAAATACACTAAAGATTGCCTTTTTATTAGCTATGTCGGGAACTCAGTTAACGTGCTTGCAGATAGGCGAAATAGAGGCAATCCTAGGAATTTTGCATGGGAAATAGCAAGGCAGTTACCATGCCAAACGGATCCGAAATTTACTTAAGCAGCGACTTTATAAGGCTGTGGGTCCGAAAGCGTTATTAATTACCGAGCAAGTTACTCAACATGGTGGGGATCGCCTGCATCCGGTGGATTTCGGGCGGATTACATGCTCGAGGGTTATCCTCCCTGGCAGACCCAAAATCATTATATTGTTGTCTCTATATCCTTATCGAGTCCGATTCAAAGTTTAAAGGGTTTGCATGTTAGCTTTCCGAAATAGATCCTCAACCGTAAGATCTCTGGAGGCAGATCGCACGGTCTTGGTGAAAGTTTGATTTATGGAGGTCACGATGTAATGTTCTGTGGGCCCTTGGCCCAGATTGTGGGCCTTTGGCTCGGCTTCCAAGGCTTTGTGTGGCTCAATAACTTTATGGCCCACATCTCCTTTGGGTATTTTGCACTTTATGTAATTTGTTTCTATGATATAGTTAAATAGAAGGACTGACTCTTGCATCAACAAAAAAAAAATAATACAAACATTTGCCAGCCATCGATTGCAGCTAAAACTTTTTCCAAGTTCATGAGCTCCTTCCTAGTTAAGGTAGCCTAGTCTTAATACCTACTCTTACGCTTTCTGGGAAAATACCAAGATACTTGCATTCTCGTTATTTGAGTTCCATGCTTCTTGGTCAAGTATTGTCAATGTATAGCATCAGAAGTTTGGTAGCAAATTAGTTATAGAATCACAAGCATGAAAACGCCCTCAAGGACGAGGGAGAATAAGAGAAAACGAAATCCCAACGAAAACAGAAATGCTTTGCGCGATGCACTTAGCTTTTATAACTGCCCTTCGCATGCATGTATGTCGCCATGTATGTCAGCGTTCTTTCCATTTCCATTTTCTGAATGCAACCAAGGAGCCAGGTGCAACCCTTCCTTTTTCTTTTTAAAAGTTTAGAGGCTAACAATTTTTTAGTACTGCAATTATAATATTTTTTATATTTAGTTAGTGTATTAAATACATATTTTATACTTTACCAATTCATTAATTTTAATTACAAATATTTTTTTTTATCCTATGCAATATATTTTTTAATGCGTTATATATATATATATATATAAATAATTTAATAGTTTTACTTATTTTATATTTTATAATATAATTTTAATTAACATAAATAATTATATATTATATATTTTTTATTAATTTTAATTAAAATAAAAAATATAAAGTAATGTGTCGTACTTTATGTTTAATTAAATTTAATTACATATATATAAACTTATTATAGGTTTTACTATTTTATAAATATATATTTTATAACCTATATGAATTATAATTCACATATATTTTTAACCACTTCATATACTTATTTAATAAATATAAATTATAATTATTCAACTTGTATAAAAATGGTGTATATTAATTTATATGTTTATTTAAAAAAAACTAAAATATATGCATGGATAGTTATTAGTAGTTACTAATATGCTATTTTAAGGAAACGAAGCCACGTAAGTTCAAAATTTTAGTATTGTGTATTCTATACTCTACTAAATTGTCTCTCAAAATGGAAGTAAAACCAGAAAATAAAATAAACTAAGCGTTGACAAAGATAACAATGACTACATTATGATATGTATTCTCCTTGAAAGATCTCGTTTGCTTGATCATCATTTAGTTGCAGAGTCCATCAACTGTCATTGTTTGGAGATGAGAAGTCAAAGTTTGCCCATTTCTTAGCTAGAATCAATACCTTCTTGTTGAGTCTATCCACCTTGTCCATTAATTTTGCCATGTAGATCCTCATTTCCTATTGAGAGTATGCTCTACCAGTAAGAACTTTTCCCATGCAAGTTTTAGTATGCTAGTAAAGATTAATGGTTTACATGTCAGAGGAGGTGTGTGCTCTGGTAGAGTTTCCCACATCATGTATCCATTCACTGGTTTCATTTCCCACTTGCCTATATGGAATAAAACTTTTGGATCCTTGGATGTGTTCTTCCACATTAGAGATACTTTCTGGACTACTTCAAGGATAATTTCTCTATATTGGGTCATAACATCATGAGCTATTAACTAGGCTTGGGTTTGGACAATAAAGAGGAAAGCAAGGTTAGGGGCAAGGGAGGGTTCGGGTTGTGGTCTTCTACCTCCATGGTGAGTAGAGGAGAGACAATGTCTTTCCATGACCTAGGGACACCAAGGAGGGGATGAATTGAGTCTAGCATTTTTGGGATGGAAGGGGAAATCAAAGACAAAGATTAGATACGAAGGAGAGGAAAAAGAGAGATAGTAGGAACTCCAAGAGGGGGACACAGAAGGTGACTAGGAGACCAAAGAAGGATAACCTAACTTAACAATGAGTGTTCAATATTTGTTATATTCTTTGCAAAACTAGTTCCACGCATTGTTATGTTGTGCCGAATGTGGTTGGGGAGTTGCAACATCCCCCCCACCCCCCCTACTGGGGGGTTTGCATGAGAGGGAATAACCCCACTACACAAGATTCAAATCAATGGCCTTTTTTTTCTAGGCGAACACAAGCATGGTGGGTGGAGCCACCCATAGTTTTGTGCATGATTTAACTCATGATGGTTTTTCCCATGGTGTTTTGTAGATACGACCAAGGGAACTACACTTATGTTCTAATCCAGGGTTAGCGAATTGAGGTTTTATGCATGCTTTTGCATGTATATGATGTACACTATAGAATTGGACAATAGTTGAATTGGTGCTAGTGGGTTTAATTCCCACCCCACTCCACTCCACCAGAGACATGTTAGTTTGTATGGCAAAAGTTTGTATGTTCATCTCGTCTTGAAATTGAGATGAATCTTTGAATATCTTGAAATTGAGGTGAATAGTGGCACCAACTGTCATTTGATCCTGGGTTTTATCCAAATTAATCCTCATAAGTTTTTTTTAACCAAAATGAGTACAATTATGTTTTAAAAAGTTTGCTCATTCACAACAAAATCGGGGATTTACAACAGTTTATCCATGTTTCTACAAGATGGTAATGATTTATTTGTCCATCTAGTCTATTGCAGTAGATATGGCTATCCCACCTACAAAAGTTTCCCATTCTGGGATATTTACATCTATATCTTTGACAAAATTGAGATAGAAGGTATATACATTTACAATTCATCGTGCTGATAAAAACATAAAAACAAAACAGAGGAGATCATATGTCATTTGGAGTTGGGAAGTTTCGATCGAGGCCAGGAGAATCATCTTTTGAGCTTTTGAAATTCTCCTGATCTGTCATGCCCTCCATGTTTTCCTCCATGCCTTCTTCGATGGTTTCCACTTTAATCTTCATATATTCTAGCTGATATCGCAGTGCATCCACACTAGGTTTGGCAGCTACCCTAGAAACAACAATTTAAAGAAATTTGTGATTTCTTCTATGTATAATAGATAAGAGAAAGAGAAAGGAACCAACCTGGATCTTCCGCTTAGCTCCTTGCTTGATCTCTCTCCCTCTTGATAGAGCTTGCAACTCCTCTCCGTACTTATCCTGCTTGGAGAGTACCTGTAGTAACACAGTAACAAAGAATCGTCAAAGCATCTTGATCTATTATATCATAATCATTACGGAATCAGAAATATAATGAACATACAATGGCATTCACAAATAATAACATTCACAATTGCACAGTTATATGGAAGAAAACTCGAAGAACTTTATTAAATAGAAGGAGAATTACAACCCAGTTTTCTGATCCAGCATCATCCTCCCAACATCAAGCCCTCTTCACCTCATGAGATAGCAAGATCACACCAACAATACAATGCTTTTTCCTCAATTACAAACTATCAGCACTTCCTTGCAATTCACAACATTCTAGCCTTTGGATATCTTAGATGAGGGATCCATTTATAGATGTGTGCAAGGGTCTGAGTCATCTATGGGTTTTGATTAGTGTCATTCCACTTGTTACATTTGGTTCCACAAGAGGGGAGATAACTGAAGTTTAGATCTCTTACTCATCCTTGGGCGAATTCAGAGAGGCAAGTGTCAGAAGGGAAGTTTCTAGAAGATTCTATGAGCATCCACTTAGCAAACTGTCCTGGACAATTGTCCATCCTTGCTCATCGCACCCTATAGAAGGCCTCATCAGTATGCATCGCACTTGGCTAGTGTAGAAGTTAGTATGCATCGCACCCTGACAGTGGAGCAGTTAGTATGGTCTAGTTTTTGCCAATTCTGGATGGTCTTTCAGGTGGAACTTTTGGGGAATGATGTAATCAGTTGATCATGATCTTTTAGGGTATGAAACAACACTTTTAGGGGTTAGAAGAGCCCTAGTTTATCGACATATAAGATTGGGGTTGCAGTGCCCAAATATGTCTATAACAGTTGCCCCCTAAAGCATGAAGTCGTAAATCTTTGATGTCGGGTGAAATGCTTTATCATGAGGATCCGAGGTTTCGAAACTAGAAGGTGACCTGTATAAGATACAATACAATACATCATCATAATATAATTTTCATGATCTAGCTAAGGCGGGCATTCCCATGCTCAGCTTTATAAATTCATTTCATGTACATAGAACAGATAATCGTCTGCAGTTGCAGACTGGTGATTCTTCATATGTAGAGTCATCCTCCCTGGCTTGGATGACCATCTGTGCAGCTTCTGTGTACATTTGATGTCTTTATATCCCTGAATATATCGTAGCTCGGATGGATGAAACTAGATCCGGGGTCTTCAAACTCGTTCAATCTTCGCCTAATGTACAAGTCAATCCATGTGAAAAGATGTTTTGAAGTCGAACATGGAAAGACATCGCCTAATTACCAGCCAATAATGTGAGCTGTTAACAGACGTGAGAGGAATCACCGATAATGATGATGATCCTCTACAATCCGATGTCGAACACCACGCAAAATCTTTCAATCGAAGGCCATTGATGTCAACCTGTCACCGGAAGTGATAAACTTGCCATTGAGGCATGCAAGCTTCAAAGCACTGAAAGGGTTGTTTCTAAGTCAACTTCTTGGATAATGAGCTGATGTTGACAAGAAGTGACTCGTCGTAGGAGGGCCTTGATGTATCCCACATCTACGACATGAAACGAAGCAAATGATTTTTCTGGAGGTGAAAACGATCTGACGACACAAGGTTTAGGAATGACGGTCATGAAAAATGGAGGTTGAAGGTATTGCAGTGGATGAGGCATTAACTAGATGGTGAATTCTCAACTGAATGACTTCTCTTGAACATATCGACGACACTGAGATGGATTGGTAGCATTAACCCCAAAAATGGATGGTGTGAAAGACCAATGGTGAAGTGATCGATGAACGGAATAACCCAACCCAAATAAATCATGGTGATGGAGTGAAAGTGTCATGTTCAAGAGCGACCTACTACCATAAAGTTTTCAAGTTTTCTTCCCTTTTTCCCCAGTCATTGCTGACCAGTACCTCTTTATTTTTGTCAAGCTTGAGGAGGATAACATATGCCTGTTCTATAATTTTCCCTTCGGGTAAACCTGTCGCTATGTTTTATCGAGTCTAACGACAGTGAAACTCGTTCTTGTCTAGGTGGACAAGTTTGTCGCTATTGTTTTAACGAGTTTAATGACAAAGATAAATCAGTCCTTTTCATGTTTAGAGAGTTTGAAAAGGGACGAAATGAAACTCTGTTTCGCCTGGACGAGTTTGTCGTTATTTTTTTAACGAGTTTAACGAAAAGGATAACTCGGTCCTTTTCATGTTTAGAGAGTTTGAAAAGGGATGAAAAGGAAACTCCAGCAGTTCTTTTTCGTAGGATAATCCCTTAAGTCCGAAAAAGATTAAAATAATACAAAAGGGATGACTTTTTGATCACTTTAACGAGCCGAAAAAGACAAACGCTCGATAATCTTTTCATATTTAACGAGTCTGAAAAGGGTTTAAAGAAGGCTCATTTTTTAGGAACGAGTGGTGTTTAGGGTAGCAACTAGTTCCGGGTAAGTTGGAACTTCTCAAAACATGGTGATGTGAAGAGATTTGCTAATAAGACCACTCATCGCAGCTGTTCCTCAAAAAGGGTAAACAATCAAGTGGAATCATATGATCGGCCAAAAGAATGGAGGTGATGGGAGGTACACAACCAAGGCTCAAAAGGCTGATGTAATGGCAATCACAAAGGTTATTTACCGAAGGTAGGTTCATTTTTTAACGAGCTTGAACTCTGGCAGAACATATGCTCTATGTGGGTTTCATTGTTTTTACAAGCTTGAAACGAACAAACATATGCTTGGTTTTTAGTTTTTCTTTTTTATGCAAGCTTAAAAAACGAAAAAACAAAAAAAAAACTAGAAAAGACAAAACTTAAAAATCTAACAAAAGTTAAAAAGCTAAAAATCTAGAAAATGAAAAAGAAAAAGGTTTGCATGCCCCCAGCATGATGAAAAGGAGAGTCTCCAGTAACCCTATGGAAATCATTGTGGTTAAGCAGGATTGTTTTTTCCGCGGAGCAGACAAAACGCTTCCTTGGCTTTGTCCGCCAAATAGACAAAGGTGAATGGTGTGTCAGACCAATCACTTAACTTACAGGGAAATTCATATGGTAGGGTGGTTTCGTCCATAGAGTAGACAAAACATTTCCTGGGCTTCGTCTACAGCGCAGACAAAGGTGAATGGTGTCTCAAACCAATCACATAACCTATAGGGAAACCTATCTTTTCAGCTGGGTTCGTCTGCCAAATAGACAAGGGTGTATGCCCCTAAGCTTCGTTACATTCACCAGACTACTCGCGATAATTAGGTGGATGGAATGAAGGTTGAAGAGACACCGTTGATATACAAGGACCATTTAGGGATGATGATCAACTTGGAGCCATGCTTGAACCAAGAAATGAAAGCTGGTCAACAGTGACAATTTTGCCTTCATGTGGGAAACACATCACTCAGAAGAGTGTCGAAACGATAGCCTCCATGTTATAAACATAGTCTCGTCCAAGGAGTAGATTGTAATCTAACGGTCCTGGGACTACCATCATGTTCAAGTGAATAGTTTTCCTTCCCAAAGTTATCGGTAACTTAGGAAGGATCCCTAACGGTCAGCTGGTTCCTTTGTTAAATCCTGACAAATTTTGTGTAACAGGCATAAGCAATGGCGAACCAAGCGCTTTCCAAGCAGTTGAGGAAAGGATACTCACTGATGCCCCTTCATCTATGATAGTGCCAGACACGATCATTTTGTAAACTTGTACTATGATCCGGAAAGGCACGTAAGATGGAAGGTGGGATCTTGCTAGTCGATTCCAATCAAAGGAAGTGACTAGACTGCTTGGAGGGGGTACCGAATAAACGGTTGAATTAACCCTTTGAGTAGCGGGAACTGGGGGATTTTTCTCCTGTTGTGAAGGAATAGGCAGATTGCCCCCAAGTTCATCTGACTCTGAAGTAACAAAAAGAATTTGAACGGTATCGTTCTTACTCTCTTCGGGAAGGGTATGATCTTCTGAAGGTAAAACTGGGTCAACTGTCACCTCGACTTGTTGACTCTGGTCGGGTATAGACTCAGAAGATTCACTCTCAGTGAGAGGTGTTTCAACCGACGGTTGAGTTATGTCAGTCAGATTTTCAACTAGTAAAGGACTTGAGGAGAGTTTCCTGTATCCAGATGGAAGTCGCTGCGGTGAAGTAGGACGGTTATGCAAGACTCTTTTGGCTTCATCCAAAAAAGGACAACGGGGAAGGGTATGGTCTCCTTCACATAACCTACATGGAACTTTGACCTTTCCTTTCTATCCATGAACTTCACTATTACTAGTTGATGGTGTGCTGTCAACATGATCGCCAGAGGTTGATGACACTGGGTGGTGTGAACGGGGAGACCATTCTCTCAAGATCCGAGAAAGGTAGGGACAATCTCGATGAAAATGGTCTCCTCTACAAATTATGCAAGGAAATTTGGGTTTAGGATTTTCATCAGATGATTCATGGTTGCCCCCTTGCTGAACTGACTTCTTCTTCTTCTTCTCCTTCCCTTTCTTCTTCTTTTAGCCACCTGGTTATTAGCATCACTATTTTCACCCAAGTAAAGAGGAAGGAGGGGAGGGAGAAACAAACGAAGAATAAGGCGAAGGGTCAACTTTAGTATCAACTAGATGCTAATTCGATTGCTGAGGAATCACATTATTTTGAACCACAGAGGTCGAGAATAGCCATACTGGCAGGCCAATGGTAAGTCTTGGAAGGGACAATGTGGCCATATGAGGAGCACAAATATTTCCCCAAGAAGTAAAAGGACTAGGATTCCCCTCGAGAGGGATTCCTTGATTGGTGGACTCCATTATCTCAACCTAAGATCAACGAAGGAACATGGATGTTATTCCGAATTAATAAATTTTAATGACGCTTTGACACAACTTTTCTTTTTCAATTTTTAAGAGTCTAGAAAAAGCTAAAGATGACTCTAGTCCCCTTCGATTTTTAATGAGCCTGAAGTGACAAGTGCTCAGATGGAAATTTTCTTTTAAAGAGTCGAAAAGGAACGAAAGTGACTACTCAGGAAAATCTAGACAGAGGGATTACCAAACCAATCGCATAACTACAAAATACACCTTGGTGATAAATTAAAGAGAAATTACCAAGGACTTATGTACGGCAATCAATCTTCCTTAATGTTGTGCTCAGTGCATTGCGATTGATAGGGCGGCAGACTCGGCTTCCTATGGATAAAGGATATAAACCTATTTTGGTCTCCCAATATATACGCGACGGTACGGGGAGCACAAGTCCGTGCTAACACTTGTCGCATCAAAGAGGAGGAATCACCCAACCTTCAATGAAAACGATAGTTACTAGTTTTTACGACGCCGGAACACGTCTCTAGCCTAGACCTCTAGATGTGTTGCATTAAGTTCCAAAGCGTTGTTAAGTTCATTGAAATTTATTTTAGAGTTGATCTTGTTTAAAGTTTGCCTTTCAATGGTTCACCACGTGATGTTGATTTGAAATTCCTAAAATGCAATCTATAATGATAAACAATCGTTGTTTATTTTGATCAATGAAAATCCTAGCTACTAGGGAAAGAAGATTACAATTCTTTCAAACAAAGAGAAAAGAGCACACACTAGTGCATTTTCCTAGATCATATTTCGCACACAAACTAAATGCAAATTCAAATGCATGTATTTGTTTTTCGTTCTCTTTAATGTGAAAAATGCCAAAAAGAAAACTAAATGCAGCAAAGATATGAAATATTTCTTTCAAAGCGACATTTTCGACAATTTCTTTTTCAAAGTAGAAAGGGAGACGAAATGACACTTTTCAACTCCGAATAGAAAATGATTTCAACACTTCAAATATCAACAAATCAAATCAAATACTTGACAAAAAGTTCAATCAACTATCCAGAGAAGGAAGACTCCACGACACTTCTCTTTTTGACACAAAACGACAATTACGACAATTTTTGTATCAAAGCGACAGATCGATTTAAACAAATTTTCGACAAAGGATTGTAAATGATGAACAAATACAAAAAAAATTCACTAATCCTAATCAATGGACACTGATCTATGTGATGCAAGCAGGATTCAGTAATGAGGTACTGTTCATAAGCAACAAAACAACCAAACAAAACTGAAAAAAGGTCAAAACCCTCAATTTCTAGAATGGAGAAAGAGTTCACTTAGTCATCGCACGTGGGCTTCAAAGAAATTAATATGCATCGCACTTAATACACTCGGGAGGTGCTATGCATACTGAGTCACAGTGGGAGACAGTGCGATGGTCCACGAAGCGCAACTGAGATGGGTTTTGGCGCAAATTTGCAGCTGATTCCAGTGAGTTAAGCTAAGCTATGATGGACAGTAAAGAGAAAAGTACAGAGGAATGATCTTGAGAGGTTACTGAGCTACCAAAAGGGCATCTAGAATGCTTGTAAGTCAAATGTTTAATTCATAAACTAAACCGGAGATTGACTGAAGCAACATTCATCTACTATGCAATTGCAAAGAAAGAGAAATTTGAAGGCTACCTGGCTAACTTCATCCTCCGTATATAGTTTATAAAACAAACAATAACAACAAACAAACATCTATTTTATCCCCAGCAGCGTCGCCAATTTGTTTATGGGAAAACTAGTGTCTTTTCGATCGACTAGCCCTCTAGGTTTGGCAGCTACCCTAGAAACCACAGTTTAAAGAAATTTGTGATTTCATCTATGTATAATAGATAAGAGAAAGACAAAGGAACCAACCTGGATTTTCCACTTAAATCCTTGCTTGATCTCTCTCCCCCTTGACAGAGCTTGCAACTCCTCTTCGTACTTATCCCGCTTGGAGAGTACCTGTAGGAACACAGTAACAAAGAACCGTTAAAGCATCTTGATCTATTATATCATAATCATTACGGAATCAGAAATATAATGAACATACAATGGCATTCACAAATAATAACATTCACAATTGCACAGTTATATGGAAGAAAACTCGAAGAACTTTATTAAATAGAAGGGAGAATTACAACCCAGTTGTCTGATCTAGCATCATCCTCCCAGCATCAAGCCCTCTTCACCTCATGAAATAGCAAGATCACACCAACAATACAATGCTCTTTCCTCAATTACAAACTATCAACACTTCCTTGCAATTCACAACATTCCAGCCTCTGGATCTCTTAGATGAGGGATCCATTTATAGATGTGTGCAAGGGTGTGAGTCATCTCTGGGTTTTGATTAGTGTCATTCCACTTGTTATATTTGGTTCCACAAGAGGGGAGATAACTGAAGTTCAGATCTCTTACTCATCCTTGGGCGAATTCAGAGAGGCAAGTGTCAGAAGGGAAGTTTCTAGAAGATTCTATGAGCATCCACTTAGCAAACTGTCCCGGACATTTGTCCATCCTCACTCATCGCACCCTATAGAAGGCCTCATCAGTATGCATCGCACTTGGCTAGTGTAGAAGTCAGTATGCATCGCACCCTGACAGTGGAGCAGTCAGTATGGTCTAGTTTTGGCCAATTCTGGATGGTTTTTTAAGTGGAACTTTTGGGGAATGATGTAATCAGTTGATCATGATATTTTAGGGTATGAAACAACACTTTTAGGGGTTATAAGAGCGCTAGTTTATCGACATAAAAGATTGGGGTTGCAGTGCCCAAATATGTCTATAACAGAAGGGGAGTGCAAAGAGGAAGGGGAGGGGGAATGGCATATAATGGTAGGGAGGCGGGGGAGGAGAGCATGTGGGGGGGGAGGGGAGGAAGTGACAAGGGGAGAGCTAGGGGGAGGATGGAGGGGCATCGTAACTTTATGACATGATAATTCATGCTTTTCAACTTTCTTAGCATTCCTTTGAGACTTTAACAACAACCTACAAATTTCTCTCTTCATTTTCTTAAGGAATATTTGTCATGCCTACGACATTGTTTATTACACTGTTTTCCTCCTTTAGATGGCATGCCTTATTAGCCTGCCTATTAGCTTCTTGGTTATTTCCCCTCAAGACATGGTAGAAGGACACTGATTCGAAAGCAAGGAGCAAGTTTTGGGCTCTCTTAATGATTTGGTTCAGGTTAGTGATCTTTTCCTTTAAAGTGTTGATCATATGCCTTATAATAATCATGGAATTTCCTAACACCTAAATCTTTTTTATACCATTTCTTTGTGCCAGAATTAGTCCCAGGAGCATACCATACGCTTCTACTTGGTTATTTGTCTTCCGACTAAGCCCCCAAGCATATTTGAATTCAATGATTCCTTCGGGATTAATGAGAATCCCTCCCCCTCCTACCACCCCATCCTTAGAAGTTACTGATTCATCATTACTGTTAAAAAAAATATTTATTAAACACTCATCACAATTATTGTATTCATTCATTTACTTTCTTAGAGGACTCCAAGTCAACATACCTATTTGATTTAATTTCAAACATGAAAGAATCCTTAATAAAACATGTATTTACTTTATGTAGTATGATTCTTCGAAATTCAAAAGGGAAAACCTCCATATAGGTCATTGTTTTAGGAAAATCAACTAAACACTAGTCAAAGTTTCTGAATTCAGGCTTTTGTGATCCATAATGAATTAAGAAAAGTCTTTCAGTAGAAATCACATAAGAGAAATTTTTGGCCGACGCGTTTTGAACCAACAAGTGTGGTTCATCATCAGGACCAAATGAAGAGGTAGACCATGGCAAAGGCTTAAATAGAGAGCAATGTAGAGACCATAATTTCAAGTAACGACTATATTTGAACAATAATATTTAAATTATGATATTAATTTATTAATATATTAAAAAAAAATATTATTAAGTAACGACTATATTAAACGACTAGTTTTTGAAAAATAATATTTAAATTATGATATTAATTTATTAAAAACAAATATTAATAAGTAACGACTATATTAAACGACTAGTTTTTGAAAAATAATATTTAAATTAATTTATTAAAATAAAATATTATTAAAAAATCAAGAAAAGAAAAAAAGGAGGAGGAGGGAAGTAAAAAATTATAAAAAGGAGTCAAGACCCTAGTCGAGACAAGATCATTTAATAAATAAAAATAATTAATGGAAATAAAATAAACTAAAACAAAAATATACACAAGTCAAAAGATATATATATATATATATATACACACACAAAGAAAAGTAATCAATAAATAAAACAGGGTCAATAATAAAATACGGGGCTGAGACTTCCCTCCTTGTTTGGAGTTTGACAAAAAAAAGTTCTTTAGTAATAGAATTTTTAATAATATTTGATTTTAATATTTTAATTTAAATATTATTTTTCAAAAACTAGCCATTTAATATAATCGTTACTTATCAATATTTGTTTTTAATAAATTAATATATAATTTAAATATTATTTTTCAAAAATTATCCGTTTAATATAGTTGTTACTTAATAATATTTGTTTTTAATATATTAATAAATTAATATCATAATTTAAATATTATTGTTCAAATATAGTTGTTACTTGAAATTATGGTCTCTACAGTGCCTTCTATTTAAGCTTTTGCCATGGTCTGCCAATATCTGTTTTTAATATGTTAATAAATTAATATCATAATTTAAATATTATTGTTCAAATATAGTCATTACTTGAAATTATGGTCTCTACATTAGTCTCTATTTAAGTCTTTGTCATGGTTTGCCTCTACATCTGGTCCTGATGATGAACCACACTTGTTGGTTCAAAATGCGTTGGCCAAAAATTTCTCTTTCTTAACTAGTCAAAGTTATCATATTTATAACAAATATGAAAAAAATCATTGACAACAAATATTTACTTTGAGTGTATCTTTTTTTGAAATTTAAAAGAAAAATGCTCTATAGTTTAATTTACTCTTTCTGACTAATCAATAAACCCACAAATTGACATGCACATAAACATTGAAACTCAAATTTGCAAATAAGAGAGATTATTTGCAAATCTAAGCTTGAACTTGAGTTTATCCAACTATCCAATTTTCCAAATTCAAACATTGACATATCTCTATCCAATCTTTCAAATTCAAACATTGACATGACATTGTCTAATAAAGCTACAATTTTGCTCGGAAGATGAAACATTCTTCAAAAAAATCTAACTATGGGAGTGTTTAAATGATTTTTTTGATGGCAGAAATGGATTCAACACCATCAAAAACCCTTGGGGAACCCAAAATCCTAAAGTTAACAACGGTAACCTGGATTTAAAAAAAAAAATCATTGGATTTTTTCTCAAAATCATGCTCAAATTTCTATTCTTTTAGAGACAAAATAATGACACACATTGATATGCCCCTTTTTAGAGAGCCAAAATTAACTCACAATTAGTCATTTCCAATAACTACTACTACTACTACTACTAAAAAAAAATAAAAAATATTAAAAAAATCATTTAAATTTACATTTATTAAGAAGCTTAAAATCCAAAAATAACTGACAATTAACCATTGCCAATAACTACCAAAAAAAAAAAACAATTTATTATTAAAAAAATATGACCATTTAAGTTCACATTTACTAACAAGGCCACATAGCTAGCATTCCTGCCACTTAGTTTAATTATTGAACTTTGAAAGGTATGAATGAGGTCCCAATTTGAACCAGGGCTACAATGTAGTACTCTGGCTTAGTTTAAATATAGTTGAATTAGAGTAAAAAACAACAAAGACATACAAATTTATATTAATAAAATTTACAATTAAAATAGTAAGATAATTGATGATTGCATTATTTCTGGGCACACAAAGATAATAATAACTCTATTTGTGGACGAATTTTTTTTTTTTTAATTCTTTTTTTTTGAATTGGTCTACTCCTATATTGATACAAAAATATGATTACGGAGAGGTAGATGCCTCGAGAGTTCTAGCCCAAGAGATGGAATTCTTACAAAAGACACTTGCTGTACTGACTAGAGGACCTGCATAGTGACTTACTTCAGGACTTGAAGTTTTTGAAAACATTAGACTCAGTACCATGACAGTGACCAAAATCTGATCCATTCATTGACCAAAAACTGACCTGTAAATAGCTAGCCCTTAAACAGATACCAACATACAAGAGAATGCCGCCCACACAGGGGAAACTGACAAATAAAAGTTGAAAGAGACCTGATTCTGGGAGCTTAAAAACATGAAAAACTATGTATCCGGAGGGGATTGAGCGTCTTCCTTCAGCAACTGACCAAAACCAAAAGGCGCGGGCCTGTTCAATCTTCATGCGAGGTTGTTGGTTGTTCTTCAACAATTCGGCACCCAAATTGGTTTGGGTCTTCAAACTCAGAGGGATGGCCCTCTAAACCTGAAGGATCGCCTCCTGCTGGTGTGCTAGGGCCGGTGTGTGCAGTCGAATTCAGAATTGTTGAGCCACCTGTATCTCTGCGCTGAGAAATGTTCTGGTCTGCCATCCGAGGTTCCAAAGGAGCCCCAAGACTGACCTCCCTCGAACCCACAACATCCTCGCACATCTCGACGGTGACTGACACGATGAAGGATGAATTTCCTAGAGTACAGGGGAAGCGGAAGCGAGCTGTGTGCGAGTGTGAATGGTGAGAGCATACTTCTGTTATGACTTGCCCTCTTCCCCTGCCCCTGCCACTTCTTGTTGCAGGATATTTATTGCAGCAGAACTCCGAAGCCTCAGACGAGGGGTCCGAGGTTGTGGAGGAAGGCTGGTGGGAGACACGGCCTCGAGAGCTGCCTCGTCTGCAACCCATCCTGGTGCGCTCTCTGGGCATTTTAAAGTGAGCAAAACAAACAACCAGAGAGGGAATGACAAGGTGGCTACAGAGGAATATGCACACCGGGTGAATAGGAGCCTGAACGCACTAATAACTGTCAGCACCTGGAGCGAGAGCCCGACAATGCGATGTTCTGTTTTGAGAGCGAGGAGTTGCCACCTTGCTGAACCTAAAAGAGCGCGGAGGGGAAACATGAATGAAAACCAGGCCAAGCGCCATTGCAAATAAATCAAAATCAAGGGAGGGCAACGTAAATGCTGCATTTAATATGTTTGTGTGAAACCATATCTTCTGCCTCCTACGAATCCATCTGGCGGTTGTGAGTGGCCACCCGCCCACCCTCCACGCCACCTTCGTACCACTATCCGGACTACTCACCCGCATCCGGGAGTGGACGATTTTTTAATAAACTTTAATACCATATTTGATAATCTTAATTTATTATTTGTATAGATTTGTATGCAAATTTAAATTTTTTTTAGACAAACCCCATCTATGCATGTGAATGGAAAATTATGCATGGATGGAGAGGAGATAATAATAACTCTATTTGTGGATGATTTTTTGAATAAACTTTAATACCATATTTGTTTATTTAAATTTATTATTTGTATAGATTTGTATGGAAAATCTATAATTTTTTAGACAAACCCCATCCATGCATGTGAATGGAAGATTATGCATGGATGGAGAGGAACTTTTAGAACAATCACCCTAGGCTACTGGTGTTGAATGATATTGTAAATAAAATCAAACAAAAGATACATTAATGCCTCAAACTCAATCATAATATACATATTACATTAAAATAAATTTAAATAATAATAATCTTAATTATATTATTTCAAAACTTTATTTTAAGGTTTAGTTAATAAATATGTAAATATACAATCTTTGTTATAGATATCACATTAAAAGGTCAAATTTAAAAAATTATAGATATTGTATTTGGAATTTTATATTTACTATCTTAAATAAAAAAATTGAGAATTATAATTTATTTTTCAGCTTTATCATTTTAGATTTTATATAAAGTTATATATCAAATTTTATAGAAATTATATTTATATATCAATTTTTATAGAAATTATAAATATTAAAATTTATATAAATTAATGATTATAAATTTTGTATATTATCATATATACATATTACTTTCTTAAATTTTTATCTTTATATTCTTACTATACAATTTTTAATTAAAAAATATTACAACCCATTTCAGTGATGAAATAAAAATATAGGTAAAGTATTTGACACTCATTTGCTACTTTATACTCAGCGAAAAGCCTACATATACCCTCAAGCTTCATGTTTATGTACAAAGTCCGTATTGAAACATCACAATTATATATATATATATATATATATATATCATTAAACTTGGTAGGTCCTCTCTTTTCATTCATTTTTAAAGCAAATTTACAACACATAGATTGGCTAGATGGCCTCAACTTTCCTAGTGGGAAACCAAGTCTGTTGGCCACCTATTCGCATTGTATGCCATCTAGTAACGAAAGAGTTTAAGTCTTTCTATCCAAGCTATATAAGTCTTTGTTTCATGTCCATACTCTAGATATCTATCTATACATATTCTTGCATAAGGAAATGTAAAATCTATCTGCATATAAAACAAAACTTAACACAGGAAATTCTCTAATCATTCTGTTATGCCGAGGCTAATTCCACTAGCGCAGGGTCTTTGGCGTTCGACCCAAGCATCTCTGACAGTTCCAAGATACATGGGATGTGCCTCTCAATTCTGCCCAGCCTGATATCTTGCTTGTGAAGTTGAAATTGTAGTTTCTAAAATTCATGTTTATAATTCGGCATACCTTGGACACTGACAACCATGCCCACCGAAATCTGCTCCATAGCCTTGCCCAATAGGCTTTTCATTAGCCAATAAAGGTATAAGGTCTGTTTAAATTGGGTGATCCTTCCTCTAGTGTTGTCAGGATCTGGGACCAGGGTCCTCCAATCCTCCATTTCTTCATCCGTCGCACTGTCTTGCTTGACTTCCTCTTCCCATTCCTCTAAAATTTTACATATACCTTCATCTGTGCCCTCCTGGTAAGCCTCTACCACGTCACTAATAAGACTTTCCACAAATTTCCTTGCCTTGTGGGCCTTGGACGTGCTTGGTTCCGTTTCCTTTCTGGGCGCTTGGGTATGTCTTCCACAGACACGGCTTTTCGCAGGACAAGCCATGGTGGTGATGCCCCAGTCTTGTTCATTGCAAAAATTCATTAACTAGAAGAAACTAAACAGGGTATGATAGTTTTCTCGCCCCCAGGTTGTATTATTACATATGACCACCTCGCCTTGTTCCTCCCCTTCCCCATTGGTGTCATTGCCAGAGCTTTCATGGTCGAAGGTCCATTCCCCGGGGGGGGCGACCTACTGCCATCCTCAGTGCTTCCCCATCGCCACACCCACCTTCTCTCGGCCTTAGGCAGGTTGGCTACCCCTCCCTAATTACCAGTTAGTGAGTGCTGCCACGTGCCTTCATTAAGCCAGCCATGGTACACATACCCTTTCCCCTTTGCCCACGACGCAAGAAGACAACCCAGCCCAGTCTTTCCCTCATATCTGAACCAAATGACGCCTCCATCACCTATCTGCCTGTTATAGCCATTGTTATTTCCTTGTTAGACTTCCCACCCACAGTTCCTAGCATTTCCCTTTCTGCGGTGATGGCTATCAATCTCCCATCAGCTGCACTTGTTTCTACAGCATGGACGAGCTCCTAAACTGCATTTGGAATGACACACTCACCCCTCCGAGCCTGTCTCTGTACCTATACCCACAAGACCCCTACAGGAATTCTTGCTCAGCTCTCTACCCACCTTTCCCAAGGTCCCCATGCGAGACAACAAAATTCCAAAACAAAGGGAAATTGAAACAATACCTAGCAGATGTGGAATACAGACACAGGGCCAAGAAAAATGACCAGTCGCCACCCCCAATTCCCCCATCGCTTCTCAATTTCACAATTTTCACCCATAATTCTCCCTCGCTCCCTCCAGCAAAAACCAAAACAGGTCAATAGTGCGAGGGATGAGAGATATTGGAGTACATACCCGTGAACTTTTGCAGGCGGTTGAAATTCTTGGAGCTGAGGATGGCGTCGCAAAACCCGTCCAGAGCACCAGCCTCCCCTTCCGCGATCGAACCCAACTACAATACCCAACTGTTTACCAGCTCTCCTGCTTATGCCTTCGCCACCATAACCCATGCTGCCACCTTTCCCACCTTCCCTGCATGCAATCATGAAAGCAATTGTCGCACCCATTGCCTCGAGCGTGTGGGGGGCGGTGGTACAGTACTCAAAGGTACCCTGCATTAACCCCTATTTGATTTCCCAACCACCAGCTTGCACCCCAATCGAGGTTAATTCATTCTATATATTAATGTGAAATATTTAATAATTTAATTCTTAAAAAAAAATCAATTTAAATGAATACTAAATATCACCATTTACGAATCTTCATTACTATTTTTCACATTTGAAGTTCTGAACGCAGTTGATGCGGCTATGATGAGCACTCATGGTTTTAGGTTTTTAATGCCGATGAATATTTGAAGTGTAAATTTTTTATTCACCTGACCATATTAAAAATTCAGTTAATCAGGGCGCATAACTAGCGTTTCCTGTGACTCATTTTAAATTTAGCTTAGTTTATATATATAAGAGTTCAGCAACAGTAAGGCTACATAACTGTCATATCCAAGAATAATGCTCAAATAGGGTGGGAAATTGAACTAGTGACTTAACATGTAGGAATGCCTTAACAAGACACCCAATCCTCGTCTATCCAAGACCCCGTGGACAATTAAACTAGAATAATTAAAATATGGAATTGTTTTGCATTTTATTTATTTTAATTGGGATTGATTAATTTCACTTATATATTTATAAAATAAAAAATGGTCTATTATTTTACTTTAATTTAATATATTAATTGATTAAATGGTTTATTATTGGTTAATTGTGATTGTTATTTAATTATTTTTATTCAAATGTAAATTTAAAATGTAAAAGAACTAATTTTTTTATTAGAGTAAAATAAATTATTTTTAAATAACATTATTTTTTATTTGAATGAGGAAGTATTTGGATAATATTGAGATATTTCAATTTTGAATTTTCTCTCAATTATAAGTTCCTCGTATATGTATAATAAAGTGTTGTCCAAAACAAAAAGAGAATTGAAATAAGATACCATGTAATGCAATGTTGAGTTAGTGGGTTGTTTTGACTCGGTTTCAAGCATTGAGTCATTTGACTTAGGGAAGAACATATGCCACATTTCCCCTCTAAAAACATGCTACTTGTTGTATATGTGTTGAAGAATCATGGTAGATGATATTTGTTAGTAAGTCATGTTTTACTTCACTACCTTTTGAACATGTCACAAGTGGAAAATGCATATATTTTGATCAATGAACAAAATTAAGAATAAGTGAGACCACATGGCCCCTTGTCACCCTCACTCTCCATGGTGTAATATATGCCATTATTGACTATAAAAATTCCTCTTCATCACTTCTTTTCTAGGAGAAAAGGCAACAATCTCTCAAGTGTCATGTTAATGTTTATTTAAGTAGATGCTGATAGCAAAGAAAGGGGTTGCATTTTACTCTAGCAAATTCAAGTCCTAGCTCATTAAAGGCAACTAAGGATGAGATCTTCAATGATAACTAGTCAATTGCTCCAATAACCACAAATGAGATATTTAGTCATTAATTTGCAATCCTATACAAGTGAAAATAACAAAAACTATTTCTCAACTCAACTTACATGTGCATCCTCAATTCACTTCAATCTTCCCTTTACCTATTTCAAGATTATACTAATTATATGAATATTGATGATGACAACTATTATGATTATTACTATTTACTGGTGTATAGACTTTAAGAAAAATCACAAAGAAATGAATAGCTTGTTTTATAATTTTATTAATTGGCTTTTCATAATATTTTTGAAAAGATGGGTTTCCAAAAAGCAAGGAAAATTGTGATCATAATATTTTTGAAAAGATGGGTTTCCAAAAAGCAAGGAAAATAGTTTAATCTCACACTTATCTGATGATAGAGAGCAAGAGCTAGCAATCCAATAGTGTTGTTCACATTCACAACCATTTTTTCCTTTCACCAGATGTGTTCACATTCACAACCATTTTTTCCTTTCACCAGATATGGCATTACCATGTCCCTAGCCAGCTTTGAATGCGCTTTTCTAGTTTACTTGCTTTATAGAATGTAAAATTTTGGCTGAAAATATGAGAACATAATATATACTATTTTTAGGTCCTTCTAAAATATAACCCCTTTCCACTTACGATTTCCATTTAATGAATGGCAAAAAAATACGGAGTTGTCTATAATGCGACTTTTTGGAGATTCCGGTGATGGAATCCAGCGGAACAAATTGAGGTTAGATCTTGATTTGTTGTAGTTAAAATGGTTTTTTAATTGCATATTTGGATTCATCACCCTGAAAAACCCCTGGGATGCTTTGATTGTGCAGAAACTAGCTATCAAACTTGCGATTCCAATAAATTGCTGCCAGATTTTGACTAGAAAAACTCACCAAAAAAGCTTCCAAAAAATCTCTTTTTATTTTATTATTTATTTCTTAACATGCAAATATTAAATATTGGCTTAAACTATGAGAACAAAATATCCTCCATTTATAGTGATTAAATTATGTACTTTATAACCTTCCAGAGTGTGAAACACTTAAAAGATTAAATAGTGAGAAATCCCATGAGAAATTACAAAATACAATTATGAAAAACTAAGGATCAAACTTATATCTTAGAGATTAGTAGGAATCAAAATCACTCGAAACGCTTCTTGTAAGCCCATGTATGTATGATGCTCCAAGGATGCTATGTTGATGGTCATTGGGTTGTATGCTTATGTATGCATAGTTTTTTCAAATAATTAATTTGGTAATTAACCTCGATCCCTGACTATGTATGTAAACGGAGACGGAGAAGTGGACCTGAGCAGCCATGTAAGTAGGTTCTCATAATCTGCAATAGGGATAAGGGTTGCCAATTTAGACTATAGTGAAAAGTATTTTAACCACAATTAAATAAAGAAATATTATAACGAAAAGTAATTTTAAAATTAAAATGCAAATAAAATATATACAAGAAAATGCGAAGTTAAAAGTTAAGGTATAGAGATGAGAAACAATGTTATTATATAACACTAAGTTTTGTAAGTATGTCACTGTATTTATACGGTGTGTGTTTAATTAATAAAATAAAGGATTGTTTAATCTAATTTATAAAGGAAATGATTGTCTCGTTAATTTTAATTAAAATTCGAGAGATCTTTAAAAATTTGAGTTTAAATTGTTTAATTTATTAAAAATTAAGTGACTTGGGGTTTTTCAAGGTGTTAAATCTATTTATGCATTCAAAAATACATTTTAAACAACAAAAAATCACATTATTGTTTTCACTATTTCTTCTATAAATTAGACTACGCCCTTATTGTACAAAAGTGAAGAATATATATATATATATATATATATATATATCTAAAATTTATTTACATAGAAGAATATAAATTTAAGATTGTACATAAAAATAAAACAAGAAAATAAAAATAAGGTAACAAAATAAAAAATAAAAATTGAGATTTAGATATTAGTAAGAGGGATAAACCAAAATGTCATGAAATGATGAGAGAGAGAGATTGAGCCAACAAAATAAGAATTTTATTGCTTTATAACTTCTTAATACACAGTTTTGCAGAGAAATGGTATATGCAAATATATAAAAATGGATTCAAGTCTATTTAAATGGACAAGCAACTTGAAGGATAATCGTATTCTGCAATACCATCACTTATCAACACTGGTTCAATGATATGAATCAAGGAAATTTCACATCTTCACCAGTTTTCATTCATGGAACTTTCTGTCACATATTTAGGAAAACTTGAAGGAAATCCTTGTTATCAACAATCATCATCAAATACCTGCAAACATCGGTGCATAAGAAAATAAGGAAGAAACAACAAAAGGAACTCGTTGTTGGAAATACCCTCACTCGTTAATTGGGTAACATCTAGGTATCAAAGTAAGGGAGAGTCTTCAAACTAGACAACTTCTTGTTCTTATAGATCTACTGAAGCTTTGCATGGTCTGGATCATTCTTGGAAATTCGGCTAGATGTTGACATGAGTCTTGAGTAGTTTTTTCTTCCAAAGAAAAAAACTAGAATATGTCTTCATTAAATGAGGTTTGTTTTACATTTATATAGATCTGTTTCTTCTTGTTCATACTAATTAGCTACCCAGAGGCCTACGACCACACATATATGGAATCAATGCAACAACAAGAGTCTATCATTGAGAAATAACCATAAAAAGTGGCAAGTGTCATCAGAATAGAATGAGGCATATCAGAGGGAAATATACAAAGACAAAATTCCTCCAGGAGGAGGCAAAAAGTAACCAAAGAGTTCATCAATTAGATATAAAAAAAGCCTTGGCCACAGATGTTACCATCAACACAAAATTCAAAGGACATGTGCCTAAGAGAGAGGGCCAAACCATGCTTGGAGAGAGCGCCTGCATCAAGATTTTGTTGCCGATAAACATGCTGAAACGAAACGTTAGAAAATGAGGCTTTTAAGTCTTGGATTCGTTGTATCCAATTGGATAGAGAAGGGACGTCCAACGTGCATCTGCCTTGTATCCAATGAATCAAAATGAGAAAATCCCAATGATCTCGATCTCTCTACATTTCGGCCTTGCAGTTGTCCCCAAATTCGCCAAACAAGCAAAAGTGATATAAGGAAGATGGGTCAAAACATAGAAATACTCGAAGATGGGTCAATACATAAAAATACTCCATAGTCGCATCGACCCGGATGAAGCTCCATCAAAGTAACATATGTGGAAGATGCCTTCCAAATCAAAAAACATCAAAGTAACATACAAGGATGATGCCTTCCAAATGAGCAAAAGTAATAGAACGTGAATTGACTTTGGTAAGCCAAGGGTTGATTTCTTGAAACAAAATGTGAATTGAATTTGGAAAGATAAGGGTTGATTTTGAAAGTATGTAACTTTTGTCATGAGGAATCACATTAGATGATTTGAAAGAAAGATAATCTTATTATCAATATGGATCACAAAAGTCTAAAATCTAACATCATGCAATCTTCACGAGAAAATCTTGAGCAATTATACCCGTCTAACAGTGGAGCATTTTTTTTGAGTTTCTAACTGCTTTAGAAATCTTGGGAAATTTTCTTTAACAACGCTCCATCCATTAATGTAATGGGACCATCTCAAAATTTAAATTTTTCCCTCATATTTATACGTATGTGTTTGTCCAACCTAGATAAATAAAATGCATGGTATAATAGTCTCCGATATTAACAATGTTCATTTGGATATGAAGAATCCATTTGTACTTTGTGCACTTTTGAACTTCCAAGCCACCTTTTAGCGGAACAATCCCAAAATGCCATTTCACCAGGTAAATAATTTTGATTGTGTTTGTAAACATAAGAATGTGCAATAACCAACAATTCAGTCGATCCATGGATCCAAATTAACTAAACATGGAAACCCTTAATGGTGGTGGTAACACGATAGATAAATGTCCTTTCAATTTATTTTTTTATAAAAAGAACTTCAATTAATTTCGTCATGAAGACATAGTCATGGTAGCGTGAGGACTCGACATATAATAGGTATATGTACAAGGCCAAGAATACAAAATACACCTTTGTATTTTAATACAATATATTTGATAAGATTGTATTTGGATGGGTGTATAATATAAGGTTGCAGAGGTTGTAACTAGTGTGGTGGAGAAGTCTCATATGGTGATGAATATATATTAGAGTTCTATAATGACACATAGGGTTGAGAGAAGCACAAAATTTCATAACATAGGGGGTTGAGAGAGAATCACAAAATTTCATAACATAAAGTTTGTAGTAATATACTAAGGGGTTAAAAGAGAATAAAAATCAACTAGGGTAAAGTAGGATTTAGTTTTTCTTTTTGATTTTGAGCGAAGGAGGGAGCTTTTTTTTTCTCTTTTTCGACCACATAGAAACTCATGGGCCATTCATGTCATTTCATACAAACAAAGCTAGGAGGTATCACTGTAAAGGTGTTGTGAAGTGTGGAGATGTAGGCTATAAACTTTAGGTGCACAATTTGGGTGTGGTGAGGCAAGAGGCATAATCGATCTTACTTTAGTAAACATTGACAAAAATTGGCATCAACATAAAATAAAAGTAATTATCAGGAGAAATAAGAAAGATGACTCTCAAGGGGGAGGAGCATAATGTTGTCATCAATGCCAAAAGGGGAGAATATTAGCAATGTTGGCATTGATGTAAAATGATCATAGTCATGTTGATGAGTTTGTCATGTTAATGAGGTTGTCATGTTAAGGTTACTTGATGTTGCAAGGTTGATGGCTATTGTTGATAGTTTAATGTGCAAGGGATGATTAAAGTGATGTGAAGTGCAAAGTTTGATTAAGTGATGTGACATGAAAAGGGTTTGATGATTGTGCATTGGTGATTCCTTTGATGTTTATTCTTTAAATAAAATTAAGATATGACACATAAGAATTAGAAAACAAAGTTAGAGAACCAAAAAACCAGAGAACATGTTATGATATCAACAAAATCAGATGTACAAAATCATTTATATTTTTGGCATTTTTTCAACTATAACATGCTTGTTTCTCTTAGGAACAAATTTATAACGCAAGTCATCTGCTATGTAGATTGTGTTACCCTATATAATAGTGCATGTCCTCTTCACTCAACCAACGTTACAGAATGTTTGACCTTCATAGCCTTGTCTTATGCAAAAATTAATGCCTCACCATGATTCTTCGGATGTGCAAATAGTACAAATCAAATTTGTCTTAATTTGAGGCTTAGTTGTGTTGGAAAGTTGGCATTGTTTAGATGGCTAGTGGCAACAAGTGTGTTGGCATTGATGTTAATAGACATGGGGGAGATGTGTTGGACAATTGGCATTGTCTGATAGTTGGCAAGTCTGTTGGCATTGATGTCAACCAGAGTAGCATGGATGTAGGTGGCAACAAATGTTTCCATTGATGTGCTTGGTGTGTCAAGCTTAGGGGGAGTCCTATGGTTGTTGCAGTCTCTTATAAATAATCATCATAGTTGAAGGCTTATTGGGGAAGCCATAATAACATGACTATGATGGTTGGGAGTCCCAAGATTTGGAGGCATTTCTACCTTAGGATTTATTCTCAGATGCTCTTGGAAATGGCATAGTTGGATAGTCCTTGGAAATATCTTTCCAATAGTAATCTAAAGTTTGCAAATGGCTTCCTGGTCCAAAACTTATTGATAGTCAAAATTAGGATTTCCATGGTCAAAGTTGCAGTACGTGGAAGCCCAGGAACTCGAAATTTCTGAAAGGACGGAAGCCTAGAGTGCTCGAAAGGATGAAAGCTTGTTGACAGATAGTGGGAACAATGCCTGGAAGCCACTCGGAACCACAGAAGCCAAGAATCCTGAAACATTTTTTATAAGTATCCCATATAGTTTGGAGTCGAGCTAGTGGGAACAATGGCCAGAAGGTTGGAAGATTGGAAGCCTGGAAGGTGGGAAGACTGGAAGCCCAGAAGGTCGAAAGCCTGGAAGAATTTAAAACTAAGAATTAATAAGAATTTACATGCATACGAGCTTCCAGGTTCGAGTTTTATGCTGTGTTATATGGCAATGGCTACAACTGACAGGTGGAACCATCTAAAGAGTGAAAGCTCGTGGAGTGGGCCAGCCCAGAGGAACAACAATTGACGGATTGTCAATTGAAAGAACCCGTAATGAAGATTTCCCAGAAGCTTGAAATGTTGTAAGAAATTTCAATTGAGCGTTGGGAATTTCCAATGGAGTTTACAGGTAAAGGTCTTCATTGTAGTGAGATTGACAAGTGGAAAGAGGGCTAACACAGAGGTCTCATTGTCAGTGGTGCACGCAAGTGGGCTAGGTCGAAAGCCCACAAGCTCGTAAGGTGTATGCAATTAGTTTTATAAGAAGCTATGGGCATGCAGGCATCCAGGCTCCAACTTGGCAGCGATATATGTATATGAGTGGGGCTTAGTGAACGACTAAAGCACTGGAATGAGGTTATAAGGGGAATTAAGCCATCATAGGAAAAATATGAAGAAAATGGCATGCTAAAGGTAAAAGGAGACGAGGGTTAAAGTATGTGGTTTCACATGTGATTGGTCACCATGGGCGCTAATGGTTTAAAGCTAATAATTAAGCCCTTGGGGCTATAGTAAAGAGAGGTGCCCAAGAGCCGGTTATTGTGATTGAGTGCCTTCTCACCAAAAGCAATAAAAAAGGGAAGAGAGAGCGTTGCGGGCTAAAGAACTTAGCACTAGTGGACATGAATGGCTTGGTAACTGGTTTGTACCATATTTGGAAACTCTTTGGAATTGTGCTCTAGATTTGGTTTATGTATCATACTTCACAATACGCTACAGTGGTGGATGAGTCAACAAATAGATTTCCAAATTGGTGTCAAAGGCATTGAATTAATACAACAAGAGGACAACAATTTGCACGAGTAATTTATTAGCATGATTTACACAAAACCAACCATGCCTGAGTTTCCTTGCATGACATGAAGAATTCAATGGAAAATAAGGCTAAGAGTAGGAGTTTTGATTACAATCCAAGAGAGCCATGCTTGAAGTACACTCTGATCTTTGTGGGCATTTATTAAACATGGAAAGCCTTGCTTCAGTTTACAGATGAACTGAGAATTGAGCGTTTGCATGGAGAAGTGCTCAGGATCCCATTCTCAGAATTAATGTGGTTGCAGAGGCTGAGAAATTTAATGTGATAGTAGCATGGAAAACCATCATCGACTAGACTTGTGCAATAGAGGAACAAAACCCAGTATCGCAGTTGTGCCAAATGGGGAAAACAACATTACTGAGAAAGAGATGAGTGGAGAGCTCTAAGGTGAGTGCTTCTAAGAGAAGGTCGAGTGTGCCTGTGTTGCAATGAGAGAGGCTAAGAGTGTGTCTATGTTGTTGAGAGAGGCTGAGAGAGCTTGTGGAACATAAGGGGATAAGAGCAAAGGGTCGAGAGTTATGAGAATGTGTGATGTTTCAAAGTGAGAAGAAAATAGAGTGTTGCATGGGCTTAGAAAAGTGAAGATTGTAGAGGAGAACAAAGTATAATATTAGGTAGAGTAAGTGTCAGTTGAGTGGGCTAAGTTGATGAACACAAAGATGAAATTAGGCAGAGTGGTTTCAATATAAAGAGAACATTAGTTCCTTATTGTCTGTGGGATGGAGCCTGCAAACCAAGGAGTTAGTGCTTCCATCTAGTGGATGTATGAAGAAATATTGGGGGTTGACACCTCCTGCAAGTTGGTGCTTACATAAATCCAAGGACTTGCAAGTTGGCATTTACAATAAATCCATAAATTTGTTGCTTCAGTTGGTCCTTCTGGTAAGATGAGCGGGTGTCTACAAAATAAGGGAGTTGGTGCTTCCTACCAGTGGGTGCTAGAAAACAATCCAAGGTATTTGGTGCTTCACATGAGTATTGGATCACAAAAAAATTGATGTAATAGAGTAGGATGTCATATTTACATCAAATAGAAAAAAATATTTGGTGGTTTTTCTCCTGGAAGGGTTTCCATGTTAAACCTTGGTGTCTCATGTGTGTGCTTGTTTTGATTCATGTGGATGCTATTATTATTTTTTAATGGTGGCAAGTTTGAATGTGAAGAGATAAATTGGAATAAAATTTAAATTAGCCTTAATAATGATTTACCCCCCCTCTCAGTATTAACATTATTTCCAAGAATTGGTATCAAAGTCTGGTTCCTTAAGTAACAACTTAACAACTTGAAGGTGATCAAAAGGAAACAATGGATAATTAAACTTGGCTTACACCGGAAGGAGTCCCATTTTTAAATGGAGCAAAGTATGTACTTTAGAAGGTTAGAATGGAATCCTATTTAATGGCTTTGTATTTTGATGTATGGTGCCCCCTATTGAATGAACAAAAGAGTAAGCAGAATGAAGAAGCCAAGGAAATCATCATCAAAGGGATATCTAAGCCAAATGCTGATAAAGTAAGGAATTGTGAGACAAAAAAGGAAATGATGGACAAATTACAATGTCTATATGGAGGAGATAGCAATGTGGCTCAAGAGAAGGCCTAAGAACCTTGCTGCCTGAGTAGTGAACCAAAACATGCAGTTGTTGATGATAAGAAGAAAATGAAGAAGAAGAAGAAGGCATATCAAAGGAAAGATGCTCAAAATGTTGAAGGTATTTCTTCCAGTGAACAAATTTCTACTCATCACTCTCGAGAGGATGTTGAAGGATTAGATAAGCAGTCTTGCTACTTAGAATGTAAGCTATTGTTATGTGATAACTATAAAAATATAGGTCACTTAGACACTAGATGTACAATTCCTTTTCTAAAGATAAATATAGTCATACATCTAGTTGTTGTAAAGAAAGATCTACATTTGTAGCAATAGCTAATGAAGATACCTTAGAGGAAGAAGAAAGATCCTAGGTGTGCTCATCCATAGGAGAAAATAAGAGTACCCTTGGTAGTAATGAAGAAGGGATACTCCTCAGACCCGTGGAAGACTCCATGGACACAAAGAGGAATTTGGATCTCTGTGGTGATTCGGCTAGCACCTCTAATAGCGAAGAAAAAAATGTGAATGGAAATATCTACTTTAGAATGAGATTGATATCTGTTCTAAAGGAGATAAAGGACCTATCATCCTTCTTTCATTCATCCCTTACTTCGTTTATCCAATCTGGTTGGATATTAGAAATAGCACAAAACAATTCTTCCACATCCTCATCCTTGAAGAGTCTTCCCATTCGATAAGGTCGCCATTTTTTAAGTGCATGTAGTATTGCCAACATTTCCTTCTCATAAATAGCTTGCTTGAGATGTAGCAGTAAAAATACCCAATCACCTACATCAAAACCTTTTTCACTACGATGTTGATCTACCTGTTGTTTCGTTTGATTTTGCACCGAAGTGGCATTATCCTTTAAAAGTTGGAGAACTTGTTGTTGATGCTCGATGTGATCTTTCACTACTTGAACATTTTTCTTCTTGATATTTCCTTCTATCTCTAGAGTTTGAGGAGTGGCAATTTCTTCCAATCCTTTACAAGATATGGTCATATTCATCTCTTGATGCTCGATGTGATCTTTCACTTCTTGAACATTTTTCTTCTTGATATGTCCTTCTATCTTGATAGTTTGAGGAGTGGTAATTTCGACCAATGAATTACAAGATATGGTTGGATTCATTTCTTCTTTCTCGATGTGATCTTTCACTTCTTGCACCTTTTTCTTCTTGATATGTCCTTCTATCTTGAGAGTTTGAGGAGTGGTAATTCTTACCAATGCTTTACAAGATATGGTCTGATTCATTTCTTATTTCTATGGGGTGGGGTCCTCGCGTATATCCTCTTCTTTTGACCTTTCTTGCTCCTTTTCTTCTTCCTCTTCGCAATCTATGTAGAATAATTTCTTCTCAGCACACTTATGACCTTTAGTGTATTTTCTATCACAACTGTAACAAAGCCCTTTTTCTCTTTTTTCTTCCAATTGTTGTGGTGTAACCCTTGTAGGTTGTGGAAGGCTAGGAGAAACAACACTTCCATATTTATAGTTGTGAGGGGTATGCTTCCTGGTTTCCATAATTTTTCTTTCCAATATGTCACAAAGCCCTTTTACTCTTTCCAATTGTTATGGTGTTGCTCTCAAGAAGGTGTTGCTCTTTGTATCCTCATAATGTGCTACCATTTCCTCTGTGAAAATTGACCACGTAACAAGTTTTTTATGAGAACAAAGCCCTTCATACCATAAAAATTGATCTGGTTCTAAATATGAAGATGCAATACATACCTTTTGTAATAGTGGTACACCATGTAGATCAAAATATTGCTCCATCTGAAGTATCCAATTTACCGGATCCTTGCCATCAAACTTCCTCATCTTGCTTTTTCTTGATTTTAGGAGCTCGATCTTGAAACGACTATAACTCTGTACTTTTAAATCTTTAAGTTCTAAAATTGTGACCTGTAGTAGCCCTCTGCGTCCTCTTTCCAATGCCACCAGTCTGATCCAAATTGGATGCTCCAAGAAAGAGTTATGCACAATCTCCTAAGATGACCTGATTATAGACCTTTCTAGAAGAGCGAATTTGTATGAAGTGCCACGTGTCACTGTTTCGACCTTTGGCTCTGAAAAATATACTCAAGAAGCTACAGTTCATCCTCTTTCTGTACCTTCTTACGAAATTTCAATCTGATGCTCAGAGAGAAAGTTATGACAATTTTCCCCACGTCACCTGTTTGGAATGTAATTCAGGAGTCTGCAAAAAAACCAACTTCCTCAGATCATATCTCCGCAAATATAGTGCGAAAGGCTCTGAAATTCGGATCCAAGGTTCAGCGTGATTCCTTCTCAAATGGATTTTTTTTTTAGCTTCTGAAACGTCGCAGAAAAAAAGTTATAGTGAAAATTCCACGATGACCTGTTTGGAGCAGCAAAACCCTAGAATCCAAAGCTCTCATACCAAATGTTATGAAACTAGCTCAAGAAAAGATAGAAAAGATAGATCAATGCCTTAGAATTCAGCCTCTTCGAGGGGGAAACCTCCTTTACATTACATAAATGAAAAATTCTTGGATGATACAAATGAAAAGACCTCCTTTCTATATATAAGAGTCTAAGGGGTCATAATATAATCAGAGTCGACATAACATTAATAATGTAAGGGCACAATAATAACAATAGTGGAATTCTATGGGGCACAATAGTAACAATATGGGCACTATATGGGTACATCAATATAATAAGTGGGTTGTACTAATAACAATAAGGGGTTACACTAGTAGTATAGGGGCCTAACACTGCCCTAACCACAACAAGGAAGATAGGCCAGCGAGGGGTTGAAGGACTTTGGAGGTCAGATCCAAGTGACCGAGTGTTGGAAGGAGGGCTTATCCACACTACTAGGAGAAGCCTTCTATAGGCTAAGGAAAACATATATGTTGTCTAGAGAAGGTCTCCACAAGCCCTAGCCGCAGCCCAACAAGTGCCACAAGCTATGCCCTAGAAGCAGTCAAGAAGGAGGCCAAACACAAGCCCTAACCGCAAACAAAAAGAGTCAAGGAACAACATGGAAGAGGGCTGCTATAGGAGGCTGAGTTTGGTGAGTCTTGAGGCTGAAACTAGGGCCGAAAGAATAGGCTGCTAGGCTGAGTAGAAGAAGAGTAAAACACTAGCTGTTTGGGCACATTTGGAGGAGGCCGTATGCTACAACAAGGTTGTGTGGTAGGCCGCAGACCATACCACCACAATAAAGAAATAGTGTAGGTTGTTTTGTTGTCATATGCCCTAAGGGAACAACCTAGTAAGGGAGGAATTCACCTTCAGCAAGCTGCATTCTTCCAAGGTTTGTTTGGGGCAGCTTGGAGAAGATTAAGGCCACATGTATGTGCCCTAACCAGTCTGTCACTAACAGTCAACAGAAAACAAGGTTGGACAAGCATGGATGCTAATGCCTATGTATGAGGGATGTTAGATCTGTCTTGATGGACCATGATGAAGGTTGTCCCATCTTCCATCCTACATATAAAATAGAGATCCTTAACTATGAACCAATACAGTTCATGATATGATGTGACAACAAGGTGACCCATGAAGTTTGAAAGCATAGACATAGTGATAGTGCAACAAGATGCATGGGAAGCATGATAGCAGCAATGGTACTTGGTGTAGCAAGTACATGGTACTGCAAGAACAATGGGACAACAGTATGTTAAGCAAGGTACAACAGGCACATGGTGGCAAGCATGGTGCAACAAGCACATTGGGACAACAATGGTACATGATGCAGTACAGTGATGGGTGTAGTCATGATTGGTAAATAATGATGAGATGCAGCATAGTAATGATGGGTGAAGCATGGTGCAACACGGTGAGGTGCATCACATGGACGAGATGCAACACAATGATAGGTGAAGGAGTCACCTTGGAGAATCAGTTGAAGCAGCATGTCTTCAACTGATCTCAAGTAGAGATGATCTATTCTCTTATCTAGAAAGTCAAAGTCTTGACTTCTATTGTAAATGTACTATCTCTCTCTCTCTCTCTCTCTCTCTCTCTCTCTCTCTCTCTCTGTTGAACTATAGAAGAACATAGAAGAGGAATTGATCAAGGGTTTCCCCACATTGGGATTTGTCCCTAGCTAGCGCCACATCTTGTGTCCTCTTGTCTTGGCTTGTCTTCTGTGACTTATGTTTATGTTCTATCTGCAGTTTACTTTAATGTTGATGTGATTGCTAATATGGAAAAGATATTGATCTAACTGTGAAAATTGAAATAAATTGCTCTAAGCATAGAACATACCTAAAATTAACACTCTACCTTCTAAAGTGAAAGGAACACTCCTACAAGCAACATCATCCAATCGTACCTCTAACATTCATAGATGCATATAGAAATCATCAATATGATCCTCTTCCTTAATCTTCTTGTCAGGATCAAACTTTGATAACAACTTATCTAAATGTGTAGGAATTTTATGAAGGTTATCTGGAAAAGTGAGTGGTTCTCGGGTCCAATCTAGTTCTTGATCAACCATGTCTTCATCTCCTTGTTCCTCCTCTTTTTCTGAATCTGATGAGCCTTCTCCTTCACCATTCAAGCCTTCATTAAACTCAAAATTAGCTACCAATTATTCTTCGTCATAAAGAACAAGGTATTCCTGATACTCTCAGTGGATAAGTGGAAGTGTCTCTCACTGGACTATGTCTTCTGAAGACTCTTCTAATTCCTCAAGAGTGGCGAAGAACAAATATTCCACCGATGTAACCAATACACTAGCACGAGTTGTTTCTTTCTTCTTGGGATGATGATGAAGATTATAGGCAATGGGGAGTAAACTAGTAGCTTTCACAAACCCACGGATAATAGTCTGAATAGCCTGAAGTTTCTCGTAGGTAACTTCACAGGGTAATTCCAAACCAAGTTGACAAGACCCTCCTACCATAGGGATAGGAGTTGGGGTGGTACTCTGGATATTATTTCCTTGTCCAAAACATGAATGATATGGATGTGATGAGTTATTAGCCATAAAAAACTGGAAACCCTCCTTCTAGTGCCAAAATGTTGACAGTGTTGGAACCCAACAACATACAAGGGATCTCCTTGATATGAGGTCCCAATTAGACCTCACATTGTTTCGTGTAGGAGTCCCATCCGAAAATATGGCCTAGCTACCATTAAAATAGATATTTTCCTTGGCTTAAGAAATTATCATGGCAGAGTTGGGTGCATGTGATTTTTAATGAACAAGAGAGTGTGCCTTGTGAATTGTTCGATTGTAAATGTACCAAGGTTATTTCAGTAAAAGGAATAAAAAGTGAGCCTCTAAAAGATAAGTAATATTACTAATCAAATAGAGATGCACACACGTATACAAGGAAGAATCCTTAGACATCAAGTGAAATAGTTCACATAGATGCTATGATCATTAAAATCATCACAATACATTTCCAACAATTTTAGCACCAAAGCCACCAAAATAGTTCAATTACTTTAGTACATATGAGATCCAACATAAACCGTAAACATTAGAAGAATAGTCTCAAAACATCCATGATCCATGCATGAAAATGTGTTGGCTGAATGGATTCACGTATAAGAAAAAAATTGAAGATAAATGAGTAGAATGAACATCACTAGCTCCAATAGTGGAGCATTAGAGCCACTACTTGCTCCCCAAAAGTACTATCTCTATCTCTCTAATGACTTGTGGGAGAAGTCAAGGCGAGAAGTATTTTGTTTGAGCAATGAGGCTTCTTCTATAACTTGAGGCATGACCTTTCATATCCCCATGACTCTTGATTTTCTCATATGACTTTTCAACTTCTAATGACTTTTGGATTTCTATATAACTCTTGGACTTATAAATGACTTTTGGCATGACTTTTGGAATTACATGTATTTTAGACTTCTACATATGGCTCTTTTGTCCATAGATGACTCTTGGAATTCCATTTATTTCCCTTTAAAATAATTACATAATTACATCATGATTTCCACTTCATCATGTGGTGAGAACATGACAGTTGACTGACATTGATGACTTAGACTCTTAGTGACTAATGACATGGACTTTCTTGATTGGTGATAATGATGCCACTTGTATCTTTGTTCTTGCATGCAACCTCCATGTTGTTGATGCTTTCACCCTCCAAAGGGTCTTTTACCATTGGAGTCATATGGGATTCTTCGATCATCAGTATTACAATGTTCTCCATTTTTTCATGTCATGTTTCTTCGTTCTTGAATCCTTCCTTTGACTTTCCTCTTTGTCATATCTCTTCATCCATCCTCACCATGTTGTTCTGGAATGCCTGTGGCTGAAATCACTCATGATAAGAAAACATCAGTTTCAAAAATCCACTATTCTAACATATCTCATGCAAATTTTCTTTTCATGATTTAATAGTGTGCTCAGGAAGAACAAGGGAATCTCCTGGGCGCAAGGAAAACTACCAAGGAGGGAAGATTAGGTGCTTCAAGGCTTCTAAATGTGCTTGTGTTCTCAATTAGAGAGAGGAATATGAAGGGAGGGCGTAGGGCGTAGGTATGAAAGGGGGAGGCCACTAAGGCTTCAAGAGTGCACTATGTGCTCAAGGGAACAAAGGAGGGCACAAAGTGTTGGGATAGGGTCCCCAGGGGCAGTTTTGGGGTTATTTTAACCTATTTTTGTAAATTTTTTGTAAAGAATGTAAAGTTTCTACCAAATGTGGATGTGGAGCGTGCAGTTAAGTAGGAGTCAAAGGGGCTTTAGCCCCTTGGTTTGGTAAGTGATAGGTCGGTTTTTGAGACTCACCCATGGTCCGCAGACCATGGTATTGCATGGAAAAAGCTATATATAGTTGAGTCATAGCGAGTCTAAGTAGTAATGAAGTAAAGATATAGATTATTTTGGGAAAGTGCTAAGGTAGGCATGCTCTGTTACCTATACTTAGGCAAAAGGGGAAGGCTTCTACAGTTGAGTGCGGAGGAGGCCTTGGTAAGTCCACAGCTGAGTGTGTGGATCCCTGCAGCTGAGTGCGCAGGGTGGAGAAGTCTATAAACTGAATGCTGAAACTTAATAAAGACTGCTTTGGAGAAATAATTTTCCTTTGACTATTATTCTTAATTCTATTCATGTTATGTTATGTCACTCAATGATAGGTTTTCTATGGAATAATGTGTAATTGTTGCGCGAACTTACTAAATCTGTAATATTTATGCATGAACTAAGTAATTGCCTGTTTTCGCGAAGATAAATGTTGAATATGTTATGATTTATGTTGAATTGGGTAGATCTACGTGAAGGCATATGTAGGGTTATTAATTAATGCATGAAAGTGGACAATTTGCCTCTTTAGGGTCTATAAAGTATGATTGTAGACCTTCGCGAAGGTCTAGAAATCATTTTCTTAAAGTTACAGTAACATAAAAGGATATAGATCCGTGCAAAGGTAGATCTGAGCTATGAGGGCTTAAGACCACTTATCAAATTGTCTGTGGATGTAAAAACCCACTTCTAGCATCCCCCAATACTGCTTCGAGTGAGACAACAACCTGCGCTACATAGGTTGTCACCGAAAGGGCCAGCAGTTAGGGTTTTGTAGGTTGGTGTGAATAAATCTAAACCTGGGTCAGACCCCCTTAAGCCAACAATGTGTGATAAATAGTTTCCTACTAAGAAAGAGATTGAAAAGTGGATTGATCGAAACGTGCACGCGTTCGTGGATCAAGAGAATAGGAGCCCTAAATTATCCAAGGAATAATGGTTACATAGATTTTTATACATAGACGAGACCAACGCGTTCTTATGTTTCTTCCCTAACGAACTACACGAATGGTTGTCTAAATTGGCTAATATTCAAGGGATGTGGAGGCTTGAAGGTCATATAGTGTGGACCCCTGAACTGGTGCAATGTCTGGAGGCATCAGAAAGAAATATTGCGTGGTATGTGGATCATTGGATTGATTGCGCACTCAGAAGTTTCATGACTTATTTCGTGATCGACAGAAATATCAACTATAGTGAAGCGGAACAAAGGCTCTTTAAAGGACCACAAGGCAAGTATTTGAAATCATTAAAGATTGGGATTAAAATGTTGTTATGTGAAAATAGGGTTATGCGGTTACCTTGATGTTTGGGGCTACGCGAAGCGGGAGATTATTTAGAAGAAACGAAGGATCAAGCCCAAAATATAGTCCACTCATTGAACCCCCTTCAAGCGACAATGAAGGGATGATGTTGACTATGCTGTGGAGTGTACTTTAGTTAATTATGCAGGGTATCCTGAGGATACCTCATCCATCCACTCCACCTCCACCTCCACCTCCACCTCATACACCTACACCTTCACCCCCATCACCTACGTTTCCACCATTCAACATGGTGAACGCAATGAAGATGTTGATTTTTAAAGGAATAGGGAGCAAGGATCCCGAACAATTTTGGTTTGTCGCAGGAATTGTATGGACAACATAACAGATTACGAATGATAACATCAAGAAAGAGTAGTGTTTTACAACCTTATAGGATCACGCATTAACATGGTACGTCAAGTATTGCACTAATTTCCCCAACGCCACGTTGGCAGAGACCCATCAAGCTTTGAATAAGGAGTTCAGTAAGCCTAAGTCAAACGCATAGTCAGTAATTGAGTTTAAGGAAATATGACAGAAGGTATATGGGACGCCTTGGGATTTCGATCAAAGGTTGAAATGCCTGATTAGGCAAGCAAATATGATCATCATGAATTCCCAGCATCGTGACTAGTATATAGCGTCGCTCTTGTCACACTTGACACTGCCCTTGTCACAACAAAAGATAGCAACGCAAGCTGAAGCTTTGGAAATTGCGATGAGGTTGGATGTTTCGCCCATATAGGGTACAAACCTAGGAGTGCGACATATTCACTCACAGCTGGAGAGCCTACACTTGGAATTGTAGAGCCTGAAGAAAGGAAAGGAGACCCAGCTAGAGGTGCGTTCTGAGGTCTAGTGTTTGAAGTGTAAGAGTCATGGACATGATAAGGACCATTTGCCCAGTCTAGAAGAACTATATTATTGGGGGAGGGCTTGTTCCATTGAAGCTAGACAATAATGTTGGGACGAGCATGGGAGCTGTGCTATGGTGCGCTATCTGTCAGGTTACAAGACAACACGCCACTGATAGCTGCCATTTATTGCAGAAGTTTGTACAAACCCCCAATAGTTGGTTTGCAATTTCTCTAAATATGTGGGACATGATGAATGCCATTGTAGAAGTTATGAGCTGATGATGGATAGAACCCCTACCTACAGAATGCAGGTAGAAAATTGGCCTCAGGATCAGGGTGCAGAAGCAACGCGTGGAGGATTCCAAGCCGAGGAGGAGGAAGAGTGGCGGACCTAGTCGAGGGCATGAATTATAATCTTCTATAACTATGGCGAAGCATGCCACTTCGCGCGAGATTGTACGAATCCCACACATCTTTCATTTCAGTATTGTCAATAGTTTGACCATGTCATAGAGGAATGTCTGGTCCTTATGGAAAAGACGCAAGAAAAGAAGGCGCGGCCCCAACAGCGTATGCAGAACATCCAAACGATGAGGGTTGAGCCCTGCGAAGAAGATCAGAGCTTAAATATAGTGAAGAGAAGTGGTATCGTGACTGGTACATATAAAGGTAAACAGCCTGAGGATGACAAGTGGGTGTGAAAGGCTGTTGAGAAGGAAGTAGAATTTGACCTTAATCATGCTAAAGAAAACCTTATGGAAGAAAAGAAGAACTTCACTGAGGCCTTGACCTCAGGTAGTCATGAGAAAATTCTAGAGACTAGTGCGACGCAAGAAGTAGATCCTTTCATACTAGCTACTTTTCCGAAAACCTGTCTGAAGTTACTGTGTGATCAGAAAGCATAGAAGGGTTGTAAGAGTTAATCGACAAGTGCGAAAATAAATAGAAGACTCCCACTTAACAACGCACTGTGAGGAAAATTGGCAGGCATAAGAAGTGCACGGGGCGCGAGATGAGGCTGAATGCATAGATAGGTGAATATGAAATGAACCAGGTAATCTTCGATCTGGGGTCTGATGCAAATATCCTACCTAAGAAAACTTGGGAAAGAATGGGGAGACTTGCATTGTAGTGGTCTCCTATTCAGTTGCGAATGGAAAATAAACAGAAGATTATTCTGATTGGGCTCTTATATGGTGTAATGGTGGAAATTGAAGGTGTGAACGCACTAGCTGACTTTGAGGTCATTAAAATAGTGGATGATAGCAACCCATACCCCGCGCTACTAGGAATTAACTGGGCTATTGATATGAACAGGGTAATCAACTTGAAGAAGAGGAAGATGACATTTGAAAAGAAGTCGCTCAGGGTTGTAGTGCCACTAGACCCTGCAGAAGGAGTGCGTTACATTGAACCTGTTCGTGACTTTGTGGAAAGTGACAATGGTATGGATCAGATAAACAAGATAACAACACACGATGAGGATGGGATCAATCCTATGGCTGATGGATGAATTGCATGAGATAAGGATATCTCCTGCACCTCAGATTCAGATGAAGAGCTTGAACACTGGAAGAATCAGTTGCATGAAGTATCTATGCTCCGCTGCAATATGATGACCAAATCACTAGGGTGTGTCTCGACTGAGGTAAGGTACCTTCCGCATTATGATGGTTTAACTAATGTGGAGTTGTTTTGGGATGAATTTGAAAGTGAAGTACCAGAAGAACATCACTACTAGGCACTGGAGTTGGCACTATGCGCTACACCTGCCCATTGGTGGGATACACACAAGGAGAACTTTGTTGGATGGAAGGAATACTGAAGGATGATGAAGTTGAGGTTTGGATATGTTAATACCTGAATGACAGAAAAATAAAGTGAGAAGGATAATTTTTGTGATCATTTGGCATGATGGACTAAGGCCTGGGAACAAAAACACAACCAGAATGGGTGCACATTTTCTGTCATACCTTAGGTACAATCCCAATGAACTGGTATTTGGAGACGAAACTTTGCCATGGGACAATTGAATGAGACATCTTAAGGGATAGTTTTCTATTAACTTTCAGCTTTGAGGATGGGTTTGAGAGCATTGATGAAGCACTCCAAGAGATAAAAGTGGCTATATTCAGAACACTGAAGGAACCGGTAGAATGGGCTAAGCCGGATTGGAGTACACAGTTGTGCCATGCGCTGGAGTGTTATAATGTGACTGTTGAAGAAGAAGAAGATCTATGAAATATCATGATTCCAAAGAGAGAAGGACCGCGCAAAGTCGAAGGACTGAAGGTAGTGAACCTAGATGTATCAAAACCTTTGAAAACTCAACAAGTAAAAATCGAGTATGAAGCAGAACAAAAACACAACCAGAATGGGTGCACATTTTCTGTCATACCTTAGATACAATCCCAATGAACTAGTATTTGGAGACGGAACTTCGCCATGGGATAGATGAATGAGACATCTTAAGGGATAGTTTTCTATTAACTTTCAACTTTGAGGATGGGTTTGAGAGCATTGATGAAGCACTCCAAGAGATAAAAGAAGCTATATTCGGAACACTGAAGGAACCAGTAGAATGGGCTCAACCGAATTGGAGTACATAGTTGTGCCATGCGCTGGTGTGTTATAATATGACTGCAGAAGAAGAAGATGATCCACAGAATATCACCATTCTAGAGACATAAGGACCGTTTGAAGTCGAAGGACAAAAGGTAGCGAACCCAGATGTATCAGAACCTTTGAAAACTCGACAAGCAAACATCGAGTCTGAAGTAGAATCTAAGTTTGCAAAGATAGGCGATTATTAGGACGAAGATACGGTTGATAAGGTAGCTGAGCTACTGCGCAAGTACCTGGATTTATTCCAAACGAAGTTTTCAGATTTGAAAGGGATCATCAGAGGTTTAGGTGTTATGAGGATTACGTTGAAGCTGGATGTAAAGCCTATTAAGAAGAGGCCTTATCAGCTAAATCCAAAGTATAAGGAAAATGTGCGCTAGGAACTGGATAAGATGTTGTATGTAGGTATTATTGAACTAGTAGAGGAATCTAATTGGGTAAGCCCAATGGTGGTTCAAGAGAAGAAACAGAAATGCAAAATTTGTATATGCATATATTTAAGGAAGTTGACTGATGCATGCATGCATGATCTATTCCCAACACCATTTACTAATGAAGTATTAGAGAACGTGGGCAGACATGAGGCTTATTCATTCACTGATGGATTTTCGAGATATCATCAAATAAAGATCACACCGGAAGATCGAAGCAAGAAAACCTTCGCGACGGAGTGCGGTTGATTTCAATATATAGTAATGCCATTCGGATTAAAGAACGCGCATGAAATCTTTTCCCGGGTTATGATTGTGGTGTTCAAAGAATTTATTCACAAATTTATGGACATGTATTTTGATGATTGGAGTGTGTTTGGCTTGGTGAAGTGCCATGTTGCGAGTCTATGCCTAATGCTAGATACATGTCGAAGGTATCAATCAAACTGAACTTGAAGAAATGCATATTCTGTGTGCCCTTTGGAATTTTTCTCGGCCATGTTGTATGTAAGTAGGGATTGATGGTGGAACCTACGAAGATTGTTGTAATTGTGAATTTGGAAGCTCCTACAAATGTGAAGCAAATGTGCGCGACATTGGGGCACATTGGGTATTACTGGAAGTTTATCAAGGCATATGCTTAGATAACCGCGCTAATGGAGAAATTATTGAATAAAGATGCGATATTTTGTTGGGATGAAGACTATCAACACAGTTTAGATGTCTTGAAGGAAAAGATGCTAACTGCGCCTATTTTGGTATTTTTGGACTGGAAGAAAGAGTTCCATGTGCATGTAGATGCGTCTTGCATTGTGCTAGGTGTGATATTGACACAGGCAAGTGAAGGAGAAAACGATCATCCGATAGCCTTTGCGAGCATAAAGTTATCAAAGGCTGAGAAGAAATACTCCACTACAAAGCGCAAAGGGTTGGTGATGGTCTACGCGTTGTAAAAGTTTAGGCATTATTTTTTGGGCGGACACTTTAAAATGTATACAGATCACTTTGCACTGAAGTACCTAGTCAATAAGCCTGTGTTGGTGGGGAAGATATGCGGTTGGTTACTGTTGTCTCAAGAATATGACTTTGAAGTGATTGTGAAGCCTAGAAGGTTGAATGCAGGAACAGACCATTTGTCAAGAATTGAAACAGGTGAAGAACCCAATAGTTTGGAGGAAGGAATGCCGAATGCGCAGCTCTTTGTGGTACACATCGCAAACAATCATTTTGCCGATATCATTCATTTTTTAACCACGAGAATAACTTTGGAAAGTTATTCTACCTAGCAAAAGGAGTTAGTAGTCTGCGCTGTGGATTTTTCAATGATTGCGGGTCAGTTATATAAGATGGGAACATATGAGATACTGTGAAGGTATGTCCCATAGTTTGAATGTGTTGGTATCCTCATGGAAGAACATGGAGGAGTGGCAGGAGGTCACTATGCAGGAAAAGAAACTGCGCAGAAGATTTCGCGCGCTGGGTTATGGTGGCCGACATTACACAAGGATTCTAAGGCATACTGCAAGGCGTGCGATGCTTTCCAAAGGACGAGGAAACCTTTGCGAAGGGATGAATTGCCTTTAAATCCTCAGGTTTCGTTGCAGGTATTTGATAAATGGGCAATTGATTTCATAGGTCCAATACAACCACTGAGAAAGAAGACGGGTGCGCGGTATATCATTACTGCAGCAGAGTATTTAACCAAATGGGTGGAAGCGCAACTAGTGAAGGATTGTACAACTGGAACCGCTGCAAATTTTTTGTTTGAATATGTATTAACGTGGTTTGGATGCCCTAAGATATTAATGAGGGATAGGGGCACATATTTATTGAATGAAACGATCAGCGCGATGCTTGAAGAATTCCAGGTGTATCATCAAAAGAGCACTTCCTATCACCCACAGGTGAATGGAACAGCGGAAACATTTAACAAAATTTTGGAGAACGCATTGACGAATATCTGCAACACACAAAGGAATGATTGGGATATGCGCGTGCCATCAGTGTTATGGGCATATAGGACGACTTGCAAGAAGTTGACAGGCCAAACACTATTTAGGTTGGTCTATGGAATTGAAGTAGTGATGCCCATGGAGTATATTGTGTCAAGTTTATATACTGTAGCTTTGGCATAGATGGAATATCGTGAGATCTTAAAAGAACAGCTCATGCAGGTCATGGAGTTAGAAGAGGACCGCTTCCTTGAAGGATTTCACCAACAAGTGCAGAAGGAATGCGAGAAAGCATGGCATAATAGGAATATCAAGTCGCGCACTTTTAAGAGAGATGATTTAGTGCTGCTATATGATAGCAAGTTCACCAAATTTCTAGGGAAATTCCAAACGCATTGTTTGGGGCCGTATGTTGTTAAGGAGATCACAGATGGTGGCACAGTTCAGCTCGCGAAGCTAAATGGGGAACCATTTCCTAGAAAAGTGAATGGAAGTAGGTTGAAGCTGTATACAGGGGATCCTTCCCCTATGCAATGACTATATGGTAGCAGGATAGTCTTAGTAATATAGGCAGTTGCAAGGGATTGCGGGACTCTAAACTATGATGCTCGTCTAGGAGAAAAACATAGTAGGGAGGATGCCTGGTGGAAGACAGGAGTGAAACAGGTAGAGCAGCGTTGGATGAGTTATGCCAGGGAGAATGCTGTCATGCAGATGGGACCAAAAGTAGTCGTTGGAGTTAATATTCATGATTTGATGAAAAAATTCTGTTAAGAGGAGCGGGTAGGCACAATTTATGGCGAAAATCTTTGAAGATCTGCCACCAAAGATGTATTGATGATCCGAAATTGGAGGGAACGACCAGATTTGAATTCAAAACTTCCTATAAATTGGGCATGTTGGTCCACTGAAGAACACTTTGTATCGTGATAATTATGTCTGAGCCCTCTTATTATCATTATATGAATCATAAGTTTTGGGAGGACTTAATTTCTAGTCCAATCTTCGCAACATTTCCTGAAATTAACCAGAGGACTATTCTTGCGCAAATGACTACCAAAAATCCAGCAGAGGTTATTAGTTCTGAAGCTGCTGTCTCTGACGCAACAGCCCCTGAGATAAAAATCACAGAAGCGAGACACATTGTACCTACGACGCCAAGGTCACCTAAGCTGAAGTAATCGGTTGCAAAAGAGAATTAGAAGAAACCTAAGTCGGTGAGACAGTCACCAAGGAAGAATCTATAGGTTCGGCAGAAGGAGAAGAAGGGTAAGCAACCAGAGAAAGTTATGGACCTGGAGGAAGAGGAATTCCAAGGAGTGGAGGAATTGGATGTTGAGGAGGTCGAGGATATCACACAACTCCTGGAGTATATCCCTCTACGAAAGGGAAAGACCAAAGTCACGAAAGACCCTGATTCTGAGAAGTTTACAGTCTCGACACCCCTGTTACTAGAACAGGTTGAATTTGAAGGCAGAACCTTAGTGCGCATTCCAATGCTAAAGATGGAGGATTGGGATCTCAAGGACCATGAGAGATTCCCTCATTTGGCCACTAGCAAATATATGAAGAACATATACGACGAAGAGACTAGAGTTACGCGGTTGGAGCCCATGAAGTGGGTCATAGGTGTTGAGCAATCTAGGTTGTTGCACATGCTCTGCATCCCACACTTTCACAGATCAATCATCAACATGGTGTCTATGCACTAGCTACTCGTGATGGTGCATGATGGGTGACTATGGCTTAGGGAGCCCATCCCCATTATGGATATGCTCATCCATCGGATTACAAAGCCGCCCTACAAAGGGGCGGACCCTGCCAAGGAGTTTAGAGGAAAAACTGGAGAAAAGGAGTTAGCAGATAAGATGAAGAAGGAGTTTGGTCTTGTAAAGAAGTCATGTGGATATTCTATTTGCTCCATTCAGGACTAGGCAGTGTAGTTTGTCGCCCAAATACTTACAGGACAAATTACGAGGATATGTCGCATAGATTAAGTTCCGGCGCTTGTAGTCTCATTGGCCACCTAATGCACGAAGTGAGTACAATATAACTGGGTGAAGTATTTGTGCAAGGAGTTCCTTATGCACTGTTGCAACGCTCAGAAGGACAGTAAGTTGTTTCATTATGCATGGCTATTTTTGTCAATTGTCTTAGTAACATGGAGATTGTTGGAGGACATTCAGTTTCCCCCGCAGCCAAAAGATTTACCAGCGGCAATGAAGTTCTCTTCGTTGTGGGAAAGAAAGGATTCAGAGAGGATTAAGGAGTTGAAGATTTTCTATATCTTAATGGAGATGGATCTTATGACAGTCATCATTTAGTGGCCACAGTTGTCCCCAACTTTGTATGAAAAATTAAGGGCCTTCACAGAGTTCAATGTCAATTTCCACAATGTATTAATTAGGGCACGGAAGGACCCTAAGCTTATATGGCACAAGCATTCATACTTAGTATCAGAGGTAGACGTGCAGGAGATGGTGGGGAGTTGGCCAGCGGAATGGCACGAACCCACGAAGTTTGGTGTAGGCACCAGTAAAGGTGTAGAAAACTCTGCTGCGTAGTCAACCACCGCACATAAGTGTAAAGAAGCCGCACAAAAGGTCGTGCGAGCCTTGGCCAAACAAAAGAGGAAAGAAGTTGTTGCTAAGGCAATTGTGGAGAAAGACTGTGCTAAGAAAGAGCACGCTACAAAAGAACATGCTGAGAAAGAACGAATGGATACAAAGGAAGTCGAAGAATCGGCTTCGCAACATACAGATGAGCAGGAACACTCGGAGTAGGAAGGAGGTGGTGGAGGGGAGCAAAGCACTCTATTCACATTAAAGAAGCGCAGTAAGGCGACCACTGTTGGGCCACACAAGAAACATAAATCAGACAAGTAGACGCGCATCGACCCAATGGTCCTCCTAGAAGGGGATCTCGATAAGATCGGTGACAAGGTTAGAGATACCACAACAAAGTTGTGGAAGTAGTTTGAACAATAATATATGCATATGCTAGGGAGAATCCAGAAGGATCTGCGTGAGCTACAGATCTAGACTGACAGGATTCAAGTGAGCGTTGGGCAAGCGAGTGGATTGCAAGTGAGCCTGACACAAGGGAGAGTTATAGTCGCAGAGCTGAAACAAACTCTAGACCTGAGAGTCATACCTTTACAAGAAGGATCTGTTCACGTGGAATCAGAGGAAGACCGTGTTGTATTAAGCATTGTTAAATACATGGGGGTGAACTTGGTCGCGCTGCCGCTTCAAACCCTCCATGCTCTGCATCAGGGAGTTTCGAACGAGATGAGGATCAGAGAGCAACGTGCCCTTGCAGTCATCAATGAATTCAAAGTCAATAATGAGAAGATGTCCATGGAGAAAGCTCAAGCACTGAAAGAAAAGGAGGAGTTGCAAGCACGAAGTCAAAGCCTGGAGATAGAAATAGAGTAGGCATGTAAATCAATTCCAAAATTGAACATCTTGGAGGATGCCCTAGCTACAACCAAAATTTAAAAATTGGCTGCTATGGTCCGCACGTCGAAGGATGAGATAGGTAAAGTTACATTCGATATTCAAAAGAAGATCTTAGAGCTTCAGTTAAAGTTGTAGCCAACCACTCTGCCAGAGGATTGGGAGCAACGCAGAGCAATAATCAGGGAAAACATGGGCATATTGGATACCGCAGTCACAGACTGCGCGATGATGTTTGATCAAGATATGGAGCTATGGATGAACCTACAGGAGGACCCTAATTTGTAGAGGCTTAACACAGATACCAGGGAGATGCAACACAAGTGTGATGAAGTACAAGCGACTGCGCACACTTTGGCACTAGCCCAACGCCTCATGTGATTGCTGGAAGGAAAGAAGATGCAATCACACATGGAAGAACTACAAAGGAAATAGGGCCTTCTCTAGGCCAAACTACAACCATGGATAGAGGAATCATGTCAGATTAATCTATCACTACAGGAAAAGTTAAAGGCACTGCAACATATGCAAAGAATAATGTGCTTAGCAGTAGAAGGACTGACCACAGAGAACCTAGTAGAAGAAGTGCAGCAGGCCGCATACATAACTCTGTTGATATTATAACATTACAGGTCAAGTTAGATGGCCTTCACAGGAAGATCGAGGTTCCAGCTGAGTGACTTGAGGGAAAGTCACCATATTTGTGTTGGGGGCCTATTGGGATAGGGTCCCCAGGGGCATTTTTGAGGTTAGCTTAACATATTTTTGTAAAGAATGTAAAGTCTCCACGGAATGTGGATGCGGAGCGCGCAGTTAAGTAGGATTCAAAGGGGCTTTAGCCCCTTGGTTGGGTAAGTGATAGCTCAGTTTTTTAGACTCACCCATGGTCTGCGGACCATGGTATTGTATGGAAAAAGCTATATATAGTTGAGTCATAGCCAATGTAAGTAGTAACAAAGTCAAGATAAAGATTGTTTTGGGCAAGTGCTAAGGCAGGAAAGTCTGTTTCCTATACTTAGGTGAAAGGGGAAGGCTCTTGCAGCTGAGTGCAAAGGAGGCCTTGGTAAGTCTGTAGATGAGTGCACGGACCCGTGTAGCTGAGTGCCCAGGGTGGAGAAGTTTGTAAAATGAACGCTGAAACTTAATAAAGACTGATTTTGGAGAAATACCTTGTCTTTGAGTATTATTCTTAATTCTATTCATGTTATGTTCTATCGCTCAATGATAGGTTTTCTGTGGAATAATGTGTAATTTTTGCGCGAACCTACTAAATATTCAATGTTTATGCATGAACTAAGTAACTGCCTGTTTTCACAAAGATAAATGTTGAATATGTTATGATTTCTGTTGAATTGGGTAGATCTGCACAAAGGCAGATCTAGGGTTATTAATTAATGCGCGAAAGTGGACATTTTTCCTCTTTAGGGTTTATAAAGTTTGATCGCAGACCTTCGCGAAGGTTTAAAAGAAATTTTCTTTAAGTTACAATAGCGGACCATAAAAGGATATAGATCTGCGCGAAGGTAGGTCTGAGCTACGAGGGCTTAAGACCACTTATCACATCGTCTCTGGATGCAAAAATATGGTTCTAGCATACCCCAATACTGCTTCGGGTGTGAATGTAGCCTGCGCTATGCAGGTTGTCATTGAAAGGGCCAATAATTAGGGTTTTGTTAGTTGGCGTGAACAAATTTGAACCTGGCTCAGGCCCCCTTAAGCCAACACGGGGCGCACTATTGAAAGCTGAAGGGATGAAGCTTAAGCCTTCCCAAGTGTGTTGTGCACTCAAGAGAAGATAGGAGGGTGCATGGCACAAGGATGAAGGTTGAAGGGATTAGGTTTCGGCCTTCCCAAGTGCATTATGAGCTCAAGGGAGCCAAGGAGGGTACAAGGTGCGAGTGCGAAGGATGAAGGGATAATGATGTTTCCCCGAGGGTGAGCTATGCGCTCAACAAGGAGGAAGGCTTTCTTTAAGGTCAAAGTTTAGAAAAAGGAAGGGGGAATGATGCTTGGGAGTGCGTTATGTGCGCTTGAAGATCAAATTGTGCACTTTGGAACAAGGAATGGTCCCGACTAGGCTTAAGAGTATGTCATGCACTCTCCTATCCCTAGTGGGCTAACTTGTGCAACTGAAATTTGTTTAAGTCTGGAAGATAAGATAAGGGGAAAACATAATGAGTTTAGACATAAAATAAATTGTGACACATACCAACTCATCAATAAACTTAGGAAGGAGTGAACAATTATAATTATACATCAAAACACCAGTTTAAAAACACTCCCAAAGTACAATAAACAAAGTATGTGTGACTGTGACCAAAAGTGTAGCTTTTATAGTAACAAAGGTGTTATAACCATGAAGTGCACTAGAGATGTTCTAAATAGTGCGAAGACACTTAGGAATCATAAAAAATACTTGAAACATGTACAATGACTTGAAATTACACTTGATGACCAAAGCGACACTTGAAATGATTGTTTGGTGGGCTCCAAAATTTGAATGTAGTGAAGTTTTGGAGGTTATTATAGCAACGAAAATAAGATTGTATCCTGGTATGTCAGTGGATATTTGGAAGATCAAAGGGTTATTGTATCGTCCCAAGGAGGCAAAGAAATGATTAATATAACACCAGATATTATTGTATACATGCTCTTGTTCCCAGACAGAACAACTTTGCAAAATCTAGATAAGGAGATGAACAAGGAGATGATCAGGTCATCCTCCCTACCCCATCACAACTTTTGATTCTATGTCTAAGTTGTATTTTTTGACGATTTCGTAGGTAATTAACCTAGATATAGATGTCTATGTCACCGAAATAATTCTAGGTCTCTTAGCCTCTTTATGTCACCTAGCCACCAATACATGTATAAAATTTAATTTTCCCTAATTTTTGTCTGATGAAATTCATTCTCAAATGGTAGAATTTTGGGAAGGGAGGTATTTCCGCTACTAAGATTACCTCGTCCACCCTTTTGTCCACCAATATATTCTCAACTAGAACACCTAAAGCCCAAGTTGGTGGATGAGCACAATGCCTTCTTACTTTTCTATGAGTGGCTTCCTATGGTCAGGAAACCAAAAGATAACTGAGGTTTCTTTAATTATGTGTCTTCTTTTATGTTAGTTGTTTATACCCTTCTACATGGTGAACCATTACCAAGAGCTCCCTATTTCCTCAAGAAGAATTTACAATTTACCCCAGACACTAGAGTAGGTGATTGGTACCTCTTGCAAGAGTAAACAGTCATCATAACATATGGATTTGAAGGCAAGCCTTACCAACTTCCAGCATTCTTAACTCACACTTTTTCACTAGAATACATTAGAATAAGATTCAACAACGACAATGTGAATTTTACTTCTAGGAAGGCAATAATCACTTTCCACCTCCCTCATGAGGGAGGACCATTTAAGAATTTTTTTTTGGATATTTTGGAGAAGATGTTACAAATTTTTGACTTCCCACAAACAAGATTTTGGAACTATGATCCTCATAATATCATTTATGAGATGAGTAAATATAAAGACCAAGAAAATCACAAACATTATTCAAATCCCATAGTGGAAGAATGTGCTAATAAATCCACTTGGGAAGAAGTGAAATAAATACTACATCTAGTTGAATCAAGCACTTCCTACCTCTCAAGGAAGATCAAGGGGAGGAGCCTAGCTCCAAGAAAGTCTGGGTAGAAGAAATAAGAAAGCATCTTGATGATGAAGAGGATGATGATGAGATAGATTCACAGGAACTAATATTGTATAGCATCCAGTTGACAACCCCATCAATGTAGGATTTCACTATGGAACACATGCCATCTTCCATGTCAGCCTTAGAAGCAACAAAGTCAGACAAAGTTTCTAATTCTTGACAAGTTTCGGTGGTAGAGTAGTTTCAGGAGTTGGCTAAGAAAGTAGCCAAGGAAATAAAAAGGGACGTAAGAATAACATAGAATCAATTGCTCCCCCCCATGCAAGTTAGGAGTTCATTGGACTATGAAAATGGGATTTTCAAGTTGGTAGGATTACAATCCAAGGTGGACACAACTAGATCCATGTCAGATTATCAAGTTCATCAACTGCCCCTATTAGCATATCATATCCCATATACAGACATTATGGATATGAATATGCATGTTACCCACAGGGTGCATAGGAAAATGAACCAAACAAATGCTAGGACCAATAAATTACAATAGTTGTACAACAAGGCTAGTGCCCACTTGAAATATGAAAGGATGGTGTGCAAAACTAAGAAGGTGAAAGTCAAAACCCTAGAGGACAAAGTCACACACCTAGATACATTCCCTTTGGATTTCAAGAAGTTTAAAACTATATTGGAGGATAAGGATAAGGAGATAGCCTCTATGAAAAAGCATCCTAACATCTAAGATGCACATCTTGTGAAAAAAATTGAGCTAGTTGATGCAGAGAAGGAAAACCAAGAGCTCAAGCATAAGCTCCATGATGCATTAATGAAGAATAAGGAGTATAAAGACCAAGTTGTGTAGTTGGAGGCACAGGTACAAGGGATGAAGGAGAAGACAGGTGAGACTTCATCGTCCCACCAAACCCTTGATGTTCTCATTGGGAAAATAGAATCATTGATAGTATCAGAAGATGAAAATAAGTTGTAAGTCCTACTCTCAAGTTGAGCGCAAGAATTGAAGGTAAAGGAAGAGGATATAGAAAGCACCAATATGGAGATGTACCAGGCACAAGAGCATGATGAGTAATTCGAAGTTGAATTAGAATTTTGGAGGTGGAAGCATCCAAGAAAATACTCTTTCAAAGATACTAAAATAATGAAATGGGAAAGGATCATGAAGATAATATACAAGCATTTGGAACCTAGGGAGTTGATCCAAGAAAAAATAGAACCTATCAAAAGGGCCCATAGGGAAATGACTGCAATTAAGAATGTTATCAGTGACTCCCCCACCAAGGTTAGTGTGATCATTAATCTCCTTAATCATATGCACAAGGAGGAGGTCACCAAGGAAAATATTGACAGGTCCAACTGGATAGCAATGGCCAACCAGATGAAGAGAAGACACAAATTTGTGATACTAGTGTAAAAGAAAGCAAATGCATTGTCCAAGGAAGTGCAGAACTTTAAATATAGATACAAGCACTATACAAGAGGAATCCACATTGTTATTTGATGGGAATGGTGATTTATTTTCCAAGGAATCCCTCATGAATATCCGAAATGACATTAAAGAATATAAGAAAGTGTTGACGGTGTTAGATACCGCCAACATGCAAGGGGGTTTCCCTGATGAAAAGTTCCAATTAGACTTCGCACTGTTTAGTGTGGAAGCCCTTCCAGAAATAAGGCCCGACTGCCATATATTTTTATAGATATTCCTTGGATACAATGTTCAACACAAGAGAGTATGCATAGGTGCTTTTAGATTAGCAAGTGACTATGCCTTGTGGAATGTTCAGTTGCAGAATGTATCAAGGTTCTTCTATCGAAAGGGGAGAGAAAAGTGAGCCTTTAAAAGAAAAATAATAGTACTAATATAGTAAAGATATACGGGCATGCACACATGAATGAATCGTTGAACAACTAGCGAAATAGTTGACATAGAAGCAGGAATTGTTAAAACACATACAACACACCTTAAACAAGATAAGTACCAAAACCACTAAAATAGTTCAAATTCTATAATATAGATGAAACAAAATGCATCACAAACATTTAAAAAATAATCTTACAATATTTACGACATACACATGAAAGTGTGTTGGCTCAACTAGCTTCTGAATTAAGAAAAAGTTCCAAGATACATCAAGACAGTGAACACCACTAGCCCCAATAGTGGAGCATTAGAGCAATCACTTGCTCCTCCAAAAGAAATATTTTCCTCTCAATGCTTGGTAGGAGGAATCAAGGTGAAAAAGTCATTTGCATGAGCTACGAGGGTGTATATATAACAAATGGGGTGACCATTTACCTCCCTTATGATTCTTGAACTACCCTCATGACTATTTGACTTCTCTATGACTCTTTGACTCCATTACTTTTAACATTATATGGATGACTCTTGGACTTCCACTTTACATTACATTTCTTCAATATTGAATTTACATAATCAACAAATGATGTGGAAAATGATGACTCATGACATGACATGAAATTGATGACATGGATTGCATGATGATATGGCAATGCCAAGCCATTATTTGTTGTTTCTTTCTTTGCATCTTCCTAAAAGATGGAATGTGCTCTTCTTATTCTTCTTCCATAAGGCTTAAAGATAGGGAGTCTTGAATGTGATCTTTATTTTCAGTTGTTGTTGTAACTTAGTCTCCCTTTATCTTTCTTGAGTGATCAACTTGTCTTTATAGCTACAAAGGTGTCTTATAGAAGGGTCTCCTTCTTCATCTCCTTCATCATCATCCTGTCATAACATGATAGAATACCTGCAACTGAAATTAACTCATGAAAATATGACATCATTTTGATAAACCCCTAGTCTAACATGCTTCATGAAAACCATTGAATGAGCTGGAACCAGGTGACAGGCAAGGAGATAGGCTCAGGAATTGTGCAGTTGTACAGCTTAGGAGGTCAGGGGCCAGGATTGAGCCTTGAGTATGTGCAATGCGTAGTTCAGGAAAGCTAAGGCTAAACATCTGCACAATTGAGGGGCTTAAGAGGTCAGGCCAAGGGCTTGAGGCTTGAGGTTTCCCAATATGAAGTTCAATAGGGACATAGGCTAAGGGATTGTGCAGTTGAAAAATTCAAGAGGTCAAGGGTGAATATTGTTGCTTGAGACTACACATTGTACATAAGAGGATGATTGGAGGTAGGGGTTGCGTAGTTTTGGAGCTCAAGAGTTGAGATTGAGAACTGAGACTACACAGTGCGCAGTTTAGGAAGGCTGAGTAAGGCCAAGTTGCTCAGGTAGGAACTTTTCTAGATTAGACTAAGTGTGGAATCAATGAGACAAAAGTGAAAAATGATAAAACTTAAATATGATCACACACTTAGAATAGTTGATGATGCAACATTGATCACTTAGAACATGTGAACAACATACTTCCCTTAATGTGATGACATTGCGACAAATTTCCCCATGCATGACACTAAAGGTACACTTTATGATGACAATGATGACACTTATGTGACAGTGCTTCAAACTTTGGGAATGAGTGTGATACATGTCTACATGGTAATAATAACACATTAACACCAAGGATACCCCTTGAAACAAACCAAAACTACCTATATGTGATGTGCGACGCTCGTCATGCTAAAATATGACACTTTGATTTTCTTCAAAACTAGGCAAGAAACTTAGAGAAAATGCATGTGATAACTCTTAATACTTGCAACGACAACATGGAAAGTCAAAGTAGGCTTTGAAATTTGACTGTAGGCCAAAATTTTGGAGCATGTTGTAGTAGAGACAATAGAAAGGCTTTGGAAGGATGATCATCCACTACATGGAAAGGAAATTGTAAATATGTATGAATATTATTTTGAAGTTTTGTTCCTATTAAAGAGCCTTTTCAAAGAGCAAGGTGAAGTGGATTAGGAAATGGTCATGAATTCAGAAGGGACAATTTTAGATGCTCAAACTCGTAACATTCCATTTGGTAAGAAGTGGAAGTTCTTAATGGATTTATACAATCTATTCATTCAAAAGGGGCATGCACCTATGCCACTTGTGTCAACGACAGAATCATGCTCAAGTTCTATACCACTACAACAGTAGGCAAGACCTCATCCATCAGCACCAGAAATGGTGCAACCAAGGTTAGTACCACTAGAAACCCTGCCTAAGTGATGCACACTCTTCACCCAAAACCCAAGAAAGAGAGAAGGGAAATCCACTACAACAAAATCAAATGGGACCCACCCAACAACTAGCAAGAAATTTCTGGAAACTTCTAGATGAAATTAGTTACAACAGTTTCCATGTTTACAAAATTGTCCAAGTGGTTATTGAATACCACTAGTGGTTTATGGTTTAAGACATGGGTCTTGAGAGCTTATATATATGCCTCATTTTTATGTAATCAAGGAAGAAAAATTTTGGTGTAGGGGAAACTCTGTAAAAATAATTCAGAATTTCATGGGGTTTTGAAGTTGATGTAAGGAGGAATTCTGAAGTATGTCTTGGGTTTTGCACCATATTAATACAATTATAGAGATTTTTTATGTTAGATTATGTTGTAAACCCAATTTGGTATGAAATTGAAATGTGATTGTTAGTTAAGGAAAATTTTGAATGAGGATGATTGTTTTATTTAATTTTTGTAGAATTTATCAAGATTTTTGAAGAGTAGCTTTACTACTTTGGTAAACTTTTACATGGGTTTTAAATGAAAATGCAAAATTCAAATTACTATGTTTTCTTACAGTTGAATTCCTAATCACTTAGTTGTCCATCTTATTTTAACGGGATGAAATGAATTATTAATTGCTCACTTTAATTTATTAAGATCCGTTCTTCATTTTTCTCTTATTTTAAACCCTTTTATTTATTTTATGTCAAACCCAAGGCACATGGATGTTCTAATTGAAAACCGCTGGAAATTATGCCCAACAATACCCTTTGAAATATTGACATTTTTCCTTACCTGGATTCTCAAAAGAAACTAAAATTTTAAAACAGAAATCGAAAATCTACTTTGAAGCTCTTTATGTTTCTTTACTTTTTGTGAAAAAACTATGTGAAGGAACTAGAGTGCATGAAACCTATATTTTAAATACACACAAAAGATATCAGCAGGATTTCAAATAGATTTTACATAGTCATTCGGCAGATGCAACATTCAACATTCACAACGAACAGAAATAATGTCAAATTTAATTTGTTGCAACCTGTCAAGTACATTTTTTTTATTGAAGCCTTACACCAAGAACCAAAACTCATGAACGAATACTCAAACCGGGAAAGGGTTGAAGTAGGTTTAGCAAGATTGAATAAACATAGGTGAATTTATATATAGATTTTCAATGGAAAACCAAAATCAATAACATCAAGTTAAAATCAGATTTAGATGTTCCTTAGCTCTGCACTATAGCATGACATAGTGTGACTTTAGGGCTCCAACAGATGCATCCCTTGCTTCATTCAAGGATTTTTATCATGTAAGGACGTGTTGTTTAGTCTACAAATGACACGAATATGCATAATCTCATTAGATTTGTAATTTAGAAATAGAGATAATTTAGATAATCTGCAAACTTGCCCTAAATCGTTCTATGAGATCAATATTACCTCTCTTTTCACTTCTCGAGAAAATGTTGCAACGATTGTTTCCTTTTCATTGGAAATCCATATTTCTCTAGTGAATCAAAAGAAATTAAAACCCACAAAATTGTTAGTATGAAAATTCTTAGTAAATGTACCAAAGATGCTTCACTTAAGTCACTAGTGACTAGTGATCTTAACAACAAAATATGGTTGTCTATGCTTCATATCTGAAATTAAAAGGGAAGAAAAACATTGCAACAAAATATTATATGCAACCATAAACATATAACAACAAAGATAAAAGTGTAGCAACCCAATAGATCATATAAATAAGAAATTTTTTATTAATAGAAATGATACACCAGGTGAGGAGAACTTATAAACTTGGGTCTATAGATTCCCCTCCATGGGATGGGTCCTTTAGTCCTTATGCTTCAACAATCTATTTCTTTCTCTCAACTTGCAATGGGTAGAAAATAAAAAATATAGTTCGAGCTCAAGTGAGAGCTCAAATGTGATAGAGACGATAGTGGTGATGATGAGAATGGTCATGGTGAAGAATGAATAGAAAACACTCTATTTATAACAAAGTATTGAATCAAATTAGGAAATAAAATATTATTGACTAAATCAAAATTTAGCCACATTGATAATACTTTATTATTTTTTTAGAGGGAAAAGATATTCAAAATGGTCAAATATTTTTATTTAGAAAACAATTGAAGTAATTAACAAATAAAAATGGTTTATTAATTACTTTGTGAGAATTAACAAAAATATGAATTTGAAATAATTATTAAATATTCGTTTAACAATTATCTCAAAAGGAAAATATGGAATAAATAGGGAATAATAAATAAATAATTATTTATTTAAATATTCCAAAGTGATTAAGTCAAAAGTGAAGAAATAATTATTTAATAATTATTTCTAGAGAAAATTAAATAAATAATGATTTATTCAATTATTCTCATGGGGTTTTCAATTTAATGAGAAATAATTTAGGAAAATAGTTTGCTAAATTATTTCCTATCGTGAAAGTGAGTTTACCATGGTAAAATTAATCCTACATGAAGTATTTCGATCCACCTAGTAAGAGATGGTTAGGTGATCATTTTTTGGGTGATAACAGATTAACCCCCAACGTAAGAGTGTGTTGTGGTAAAATCACAACCCCCCCCATCACATTTTTAGCTTATTATCTTCATAATAATAATGGGAACCCTCCAAATAAATTCTAGTTATATCACCATTTTGGTTAAGTGTGTGACAATTTGCGAGATTTTTGTTTTCTTTAGATTTTCATTATGATTGCTTCATTGCATTCGATTTCTTACTGGTTTCTATCAGTTCTCGTTTTGTCTCATTTAGATTCATGATTTATAAATGACACTTATTCGAAGTTCGGTAATTTTTTTTACCTAGACTATAAATATACAAAATGTATATTATTTTAATCTTTATAAATTAACTACTTTCAAAATATAAATACTATTTTTTATTAATTTTTAATTCATTTTTATTTTACAAAAAATACCACAAAACCACTGCAACCAAAATTATATAATAATTAATTATATATTGATTATAATTAAAAAATATATTATTTTAAAGCTCTTGGATCTCAAATATTAAATCAATTTTCAAATTATAAAAACTATCGAAATCCCAAAACTCGTTAACAAAAATGATTATTGTTTTCAATATAGTCGAACATTAGTAATAAAAATGGATGTCGCTTATATAAGAAAAGGAAAAAGTCCCACTCCCACATAGGCCTCACCCTTCCCCTCCTTATCTCGGCCCTGTCCCTATCTCAGAGCTTCAAATTTCATAACTCCTATTTCTTAGGACTCCCGAAATCCTCTTTACACCTCCTTTACTCCATTCCTTATGCCTCCCACTTCATACATAATGAAATCATCCTATTCATTCATTCTCAACCCATTGCATGGAACCAACAGTCACTTTGTAATTAAATATTATTTTTATAATTAAATAATTTTAATTTAATTTAATATATTTTGTAATTTAAATTAATTTATCATTTAACTAATAATTTGTAATTATAATTTAATAATTTTAATTAATTTGTATATATTTATTAATTCTAATTATTTTTCTTTAAATTGTAAATATACAGTTAATTAAAATTATTAATTTTGTTTAAAATTAAAATTATTAATTTAGTTTAAAATTAAAGTTATGCCTCCCACTTCATACATAATAAAAGCCTCTTCTTCATTCATTATCGGCCCATTACATGGAGGCAACAATCACTTTGTAATTAAATATTATTTTTATAATTAAATAATTTTAATTTTAATTTCATTTAAGATATTTTGTAATTTAAATTAATTTACCATTTAATTAATTTTTGTAATTATAATTTAATAAATTTAATTAATGTGAATATATTTATTAATTGTAATTGATATTTTTTTTAAATAGTAAATATACAATTAATTAGAATTATTAATTTAATTTTAAATTAAGATTTTTAATTTAAATGTCTAATTTTGGTTCAGAGATTTTATTTTTTAGAATTTTGGCAATTTTAACATCTTGGTTTTGGAGAGGCATATCTCAATATTTACTTGGTCAAATGAAGCTCATAATAGTTCATTAGAAAGTTAACACTAAGGAGAATAATTTGGGAATGTTAAATTTAGCATATTTAATCATTTAATGACCCCAAAAAATCAGTAGAAGACAAAGTGACGAATTTGCAACAATAATTGGTTTTCCCTAATTTGATTTGGGAAAAAATCATTGGCTTGAGAAAACCGTTGTCACTAATTCACTCTACAACATTGTTCAAAAGATAACCAGATCCATTTGAAGTGATCATAGCGTGGAGAATTCTTTGGATTTTATTTATTTTGATTTAACAATTTCATGAGAGTTTAATTTTTTATTTTATTTTTAGTATGCATTTTAATTTATTTTATTTTGGTTTTGATAAGTTTGTAGCAAGAGATTAGTTGGAGAATTTCATATCTGAGGCACTTTGGAGCAATGGAAAGAGACCAACAAAGAAAAAAATGTTGGAAACAATGTTAATACTGGGGGGGGGGGGTGAATCATTATTTAGGCTAATTTCATTTTTATTTCAAACCTGCCATTCATTATATGAGAGAAACCTTTAAAAAACCATAACATCATCCATATAAATCAACATAAGCATACACATCTTGAGCAAAAAACACATGAGATAGGAAGGTTTTACATGGAAACCCTTTCGAGAATAAACCACCAAAGCTTATTGTTTTTATTGATGTAAAATAAGAACACCTACTCTATTACATCAATTCAGTTTGTGAGTCACCACTCACAGGAAGCATCAACTCCCTTTGATTATTTGCTAGCACCCACTAGCAGGAAACATGAACTCCCTCCATTTGTAGACACGTGTCCAACTTACTAGAAGCACCATTTGAGGCACCAACTTCATGGATTTGTTGCAAGCACCAACTTGTAGCTCTTTTGATTTATGCAAGCACCAAATTGAAGGAGGCACCAACCCCTAAGCCTTCTCAAGCACCCATTAGAGATGGAAGCACCAAATCCTTCTATGTAGGCTCCAACCCACACTCAAATAGGAACTCAATGTTCATTGTTATTGGCAGCTACTCTGCCTGATATCAAATTTGTTCTCTTCAGCCCTTAGCCCACACAACACTCATGCTCTGCTCACTCTTCTCACTCTACAGCAACCTACTGTCACCACCACAACATCATACTGCTCTCGGCCCTCTTTCCACTGCACACAACATCACACTCTTCTCGACCTTCTTCCTATGCACAACCACCTTCATCTTTTCGCACAACAGCTCTGATTCTCTCTCAGGGCCTCTTTCTTCTTCTTAGGCACTCTCAACCTTTCACAGCAGAATAGGCTCACATAGCCTCATACGCAACAACACACACTAAGCACAATGCTCTCCACACCGCTGCCTCAACAATGCTACATTCCCAATTTTCTCAATTGCGCTAATGTGTTTTGTTCCTCTCTTGCACTCTAGTTGATGTTGCCTCTGCTGCCCATCACTCTGTCATTTACTCTGCTTGAGTGTACCTTTGCATGACTTCTCCATCCTACTGTTACATTTGACCTGACCACTGTTGTGGTGCTACCGCATTAACCACTGAGAATGGGCATATGAGTACTTCTCCATACTGAGAAATAAATCCTCAGTCCACCTACACACTCAATGAGGTTCCACATGGTTATTAATTTCCCACAAAGCTTGGCAGGTACTTTAGGATGGCATGTATCAGCTCACTCAATTAAATAAGGCATGTCTCAGCTCATGATAGGCCCAACACTTCATCCTATGCAACTGTGGTCCTCTCTGGCTTGAACCAATGATCTCTAGAACTGCCATTACTCCTGTAACACCAACTCCTCTAAGCTCATTTACTCTTTAGCGTCTGACTCATTCATCCTACAATACATTTCTACCACCATTTCAAAGCTTTTTCTCCACAATGCAATTTCAAAGCCCAACATTTCGTAACTCTTATTATATTGATGTTACGAAATCACACTATTCTGATTCCTTCAGCTCCTTCTTGTTGCCCCTTTTAGCTTTACACACCATAGGACCATGTGTTGTGACCAATGGCTTCATTCTCCTCTGTACAGTAGTATTGGGGCTCCCCATATCGTAACTTTTTCTTAAAAAGGTGTTATGAGGTCTCGAGGTTTCGAGCTCCTTTTTCTTGGCCCATTCTTGTTTTACACCATGGAACCAATAGTTGTGACCAACTTCTTAGATTTCAGGTGCTAAGGCCTTCAGATCCTATTGGGGTTCTATCTTCCTTTGTTGACTGCTCTCCGCCTTTGGTTCCTTTAGTTTCCTCGACCAAGTGCGACCACATCGAAGCTCCCTGTATCGAGACTCCCTCTTAATTCAATTATGGAGGAGTTCTGAAATCTCCAGCCTCCGAAATATATTCCACTTGGCATCAAATAACACTTAGATTCTTAGGCCTCCTCTGCACCCTCGGTCGTTTGGATTTCCCACAACCATGTGCTAATCCACATTGGAGACCCTTTATCGGATCAAAAATTTTCTACAAAATAATTATATAAGAGTTACAAAAAATCCAACCCCCGATATGATGACCTCCGAGATGACGTCATGTTGTCATCATCACTCCGCGTGGCACCTCCTTAGTGGTGACATGTGTCACTCGGATTTCCCCATTAGGCCACCAAAACTGTCGAATCTGACTGCCACGTATCCATCATACAGTCACATCATACTGACATCATCTGCCATGTCAAATCTCCAGGCCCAATAAATTGTTTTCATGTTTCCAATTGGAGGAGAGATAAAATTTCCTCTTGGTCCTTGGCATTTCACTGAATTCCTTTGTAATTCTCACCTTTGCAAACCTTGGCGCTTTCAAAGAATTATAATTGTTAAGAAGTTACAAGGTTCTGAGTTTCAATATTCCTTCCTCCCATGTTCTGAGCCTTATGATATACCCTCTACTCCAAGGTTCTGATGTGTTGTTTACTCTGTCCTTCAATGCTCTGAGGCCAAAATTGTGACCTCTGATATTTCGGCCTCCCAAACCTCCGAGATTCAAATATGACAATCCTTCCAAAATTCGGGGTTCAAAATTCAACCTGCTAAGGACTTTATGGTCCCAAAATTCTGAGCCTTCAAAAGTTTCGAGGACTTCCTTCCTCGCGTAGAGCCTTTGTCATCATCTCCGCTGAGTTTGGAAGTGCTGCCAACTTTGGTTATGCGCCAAGACTTCTTCAATCACATTTTAAATTTTCTTTCATGGCTTAAGTCATCAAACTTTGACTGGGAGTAAATCCTGATCTAGAAGGTCATTTGCAAAGTTCCACATACCATTGGAAATCTTATTCAAAGAACTTTCTAGTGGAGAAGGTCTGACGTAGGCTTTGAGCCCATCTACTACCTAAGTAATGGATTCTAACTCTTTTCCATTCTTTTCTCATTGACTCTTCTTCTTGTGCATTGAATCATGGACTCCCATCCACCATAGTCATCATTTTATGGATTATCCAATAATCCTACTTCTATGATGATTCTCTACAGAGAACTGCAACAACCATGGGACTCCCAACCATCATAGTCATCTTTTTATGGCTTCTCCAATAATTCTGCTACTGTGATGATTATATACAAAGAACTGCAACAATCGTGGGTCCCCCCCGAGCTTGACACATCAAGCACATCAAACTAGCCCAATTACCATCACAGCTAGGCTAGGGAACATCAAAGCCAACATCTATTGCCACAAACATCCATGATATCTGGTTGACATCAATGCCAATACTCTTGCCAATAGTTGGACAATGACAACTGCCCAACACATCTCCCAACATGATTATTGACATCAATGCCAACACACTTGCAACCACTAGCTATCCAGACAATTCCAACTTTCCAAAAAAGAATGGATAATTTACAGGTCTAATTCAATATCTGGAAAGCTACTCTCAACAACTCTCCATTGTTGGAGATTCTTGTAAATGATTAAATAACAGTCTTGAGAATGAGAAATGGGTTCCCCTTCTCTACAACTAGAGGCTCTGAAGGCACTATTGTATAGGATATTATAGTTGTAGGTGAAGGGAAAACTTCAGATCTGAGGTATTTGGGGAAAAATCTATATTTTTCTTGATGTGCATTTGCACTTTTGTAATGTACTGTGAGTTGAATTATGGAGAGATAGAGCATTTTAAGCTCTGAAGGAGAAGATTGTTTTGCACTATTGTAAGCAATTTCTCCAAGGAGATGAAGTTGTTCATGGACTACAAAATTGTAATGAGGTTCTGGTATTATTTTAATAATTTTTCATTCCAATACACCATTGTTTGAAATGTGAGTTAATCATTTTGTTATTAGAATTTCTACCATTGATTCTAATTTATGTTCTAAATAGTGTATTACATTCGGATTGATTACTGTAGTTGTATCGATTTGTTTTATGCTATTGAAGTTCTTTAAGAGCTATCTCTGAAGAGTAGAACAAAATTAGAATTAATAAATTCATTTCAATAGGAATGTACTGAGTAGTAACCATTTATTGTTTAAATACATTCATGTTTTGTTTTCTCTTTCATTAATTAAAAGAATTTTTTTTTAATTGATGAAAATTATATAACTAATTCAATCATATAAACAATCATCTTCCCCTAGTTGGTTAGTTTATCTACTCTCGAATTGAGAGAAGGATATCATTTTCTAATTCGAGATAGTGTTAGTTTTTTCTTGCATATTAGAGTAAATCTACATTTAGATTTAAGTCTGCATCATAGAAGTCCCCTTATGCAAGGGAAGAATTTAGGCATGGCTTAGCTGAGCCCTTAAGTTAGCTTATGGATTTGCTTTCTTGCATGTGCAGAACAAGAGGATCTGATATCTCTTTTTCTGTTGGTGAGTAGTAGATAAATCACAAGCTAACAGGGAAAGAGAAGGGGTAACTGGACGACCCAATTGAACCAGTTGGAGCCATTATACAAACAGATAGGAGTTGGATTTGGGACTTTGGCTGAGTGGCCTTCCCTAATGTTGATGAGGTCTTTTTTGGCCACCAATATGAGGTTAGCAAGAAGAGTTACAAGAAGGACACTTGTGGAGACAAGACACAAAGATGTTATCATGCAGGAGTAAAGGAATTCTGGACCATGACAGAGAAATGGAAACTCATGTTGACTTATACGGTTCCAACGTTCATCCAGACCCTTTGGAGGATAAATTTGAAGTACATCCTATATCAATATTCAAGATTTGAATACATAGCAGAAAAGGAAGGAGCCTCACATTGATACATCAAAATGAAGTCTCATGTCACAATCACCAAGTTATGGCAATTCAAAGTGTCAACACAAGAGTGTTGTTTGGTCCCGTGCATTTTAGCCACATTATTTGTGTAATGTAATTATGTAATTTAAAAAATAAGAAATTGCAAAATGTGTGGAAGCCCAAGGGTCCCACATGGAATGTGAAAAGTCACTATAAAGTTCTAAAGTCATGTAGAAGCTCAAATATCACATAGGAATTCGAAAAGTCACATGAGAGTTCGAGAGTCATGAGGGAAGCTCAAGAGTCACAAGAGATGTTGAGAGTCACCTCAATTGTTATAAATACACCCTCATAAATCAAACAAATGACTTTTCACCTTGGCTTCTCTAGTTTGGCATAGGAGAGAAGATCATTCTTTGGAGGGGAAAATAGTGGCTTAATGTTCCACTATTGGAGCTAGTGTTGTATCATTTTGTAATGGTGTATCTTGGGACTTTCACTTAATTATATGAAGCTCTTGGAGATGGTTCACTTTCATACATATGTGGTAAATGATTGTAAGAATATTCTTTGATTGTTTGTGGTGTATATTTATGTTTCTACATACTAATGAAAATGGGCTATTTCATGTACTTTGGTATGCATCATGTTGAATGTGCATTGTTACTTTCTTTTATGATCATTGTTATCTTGTGAACTACTTTGTAGGTTAGTCAAAAAGTATTTCTATGCTCTTGTGTGTCTCTTTTAGGATAGTGCTATTACATTTATTCTATAGGCTCACTCTTTATTTTCCCTTCCGTGAAAGTACCTTATATACATTGCAATTGTGTGCTTCACAGTGTCAACTTGCTTGTTTCAAAGGTTGTGTGCATAATATCTTATGTTGATAATTGTAGATAAGAAACAAATCTAAGAATAATGGTGGTTGGGACTATTATTTGGTTGGGGCTCCTACTCCCATATGGGTGGTAAGGCCGGTGGGAAGTAGGAAAATATAATGCCTACACATGGATGATTATGTGAGAAGAGGTAAGAAAATGATGTAATCTAGTCCATGTGATCCTCTCTTCTAACCAAAATATAGAGATGTCAATGATTAGACTCGTAAACTTCTTATGGATGGAAATTTCAGGCATATTATTTCCATGATGGTCCTTATCATTTATGTCATATTTAATGGCCTCTACAGGGTTATGATTAGAAGGGTAGGGAGACTGATGAGATGGAGAAACACAAGTATGTTGCCCATGATGATCACACTGGAAAGGAGAGACTATAGATTGATCATGATTGATCCGAATTTGATCATTCTATTGTTTTATATCTATCTCGATGCATTTAGAGTGGAAAAAGTGGAGGAATCATCTCACGGGACCGGTTTTACTGGCGGGACCCAGTTTGACGAAACGGGGTATGAAACCTTCGAAGAGTGTTTCGAGGCATCAAACGATGTTTCTTGGGGGTAAAAATTTGCAGCTTTAGCATATCACCTTTTCATGTTATTCTACATGTAGAGACCTTTCCAACTACGCAATAAGCGTGTCAATCGGAGTCCATATGAAAAAGTTATGCCACTCAGAAATTGACCTTCATATTTTGACACCTATAGTTTGGGAGGATGCCGCATCAGCCCCAATTATTCATGGAAAACAGGCTAGCCACATTTTTTTGATGTAAAAGACTCTAGAATAGTGTATTTTGTAACTCTATTTTAGGGTTGATGTAATCAAACTTAACCACTAGTAGGCTATCGGGTTGTGTTATAACTAGGCCACTAGGAGGAAGAGGCATTATATTCTTTCGAGAGAATTTTGTTCCATAGTTGAGCAAAGATAGCTAGGAGAGATATGAGGTAGAGCACACAAAAAGGTTTTGTGCACTATAGCAACCCACGGGCCACAGGCATTACTTCTTTATACCTGCAGTTGTATTTCTAGACAGAGAAAGAGAACAAAGCAACCTCACCTTCCAGTTGAGTTTTCTCCCAAAAGGGTTTCCTAGAGAGCATATATTTTGTCTTATGTGTGTGTGAGCTTATTTTGTCGTTCTCTACTTTTCTACATAATTTTCATTGGCATGCATGCACTAATTACAGTAAAATCTACAGATCTAGAATATTAATAACACTGTAATAGTGTAAAAATACGGTATTTTAATATATTATTATCGGATCTCTTGTAACGAACTGTTCACCAATGGAATTTTACGAATCATTTGGTATCATAGCAGGTTCCTTTGGGTATTTGTGGATATTTTAAGGGGATCTAGGTTAGCGAGATCGAAAATCATAAAACCTTAATAATGGTCGATGAATAAGTAAACGAGCCTTGTGATCCTGCAAAGGTGAGGTTTTCGCAACTTGAACAATAAGTCCCGAACATAAACCTCCTCATGGTAGACCTAAGAAATAAGATGGAGATATTTGGAGAAGACGAGGGTTCGAATGCAAAGGAAAAATCAGAAATGGGATCAGGAGATTGTGAAGGCACAAAGAACCAGTCGAAGAAAGAACTCATAAAAGATCAACTCAGTTTGAGTGTCGTGAATCAATATATGTTCAAAATGGAAGCAAAATTCAATATCAAGTCATTCCATGACGAGAACAACGCTCTGAAGCTGAACCATTGGTTGCAGCAACTAGAAGTTTATTTCAGTGTCCATCAAAGCGAGGAAGGGCAAAAGATCTCATTCGCCACATGGAAACCTTGAGGTTCGAGGGAGAACCTCCAGTGACTAATTGGGAGGATTTTAAAACCCTCATTCAGTCATATTTTTATCCCATTGGGTACGTGGAGGACTAGTGGAACTGGTGGCATTACTTCAGGAAAAGTCAAGCCAAAGCGTGCAGGGGTACACCACAAATTTAGAAAGATGGCTATAATGTTGGGTATCTCTCCAAAGAACCCAGATGTACTCCTCAAGTATTTGGGGGGTCTGAACCGCCATCTGCATGAGCAATTCATGTTTTTCAAGCCCAAATTAGTGGATGAGGCTTGTGTATAGGCACAATACCTAGAGAACATAGGTCTAAAAAAGCACAATCAAGTGGATCAAAGCAGAAGGAGCAACAAGAATATTCTAAGGAGGGGAAGAAGAAGTAAAAAGGGGGAAAAGAAAAAAGATGGTAGCCACAGCATACCAGTGCAAATATCCTAGCAACCACTGCAACAATGATGGCCATACGAAGGAGAAGTGTTGTGTTGTAGATGCTGCAACACCCTCCAAAATTTTGGCTTACATCCAATTTCAGAGCCTTCCTTGGTTTTTTCCTTGATGTTTGCAAACACTTGAGCCCATCCCATCAACTTGTGTCAGGTCTTTGCACCCTCCTCGCTTGACTGTTCACAGGACATATTTTAATATGTTGGTCACAATGCCATGTCATGTTCTAGCTATGTTCACGATCTATCTTCGCATGTACAAGTTGCATTCACTATGTAAGCATTTGTCATACTTAGACACGAAGTTGTATGAAATGTTGCTCAAGTGTTTTCGTGGTCGTTCAACGATCTATCTCAAGTGTCACGCTTTTCTCATGCACCTATTGGTCAATCACACTAAGCATGTTGTCTTGTTGGTTCAAGGTGTCTTGTCGTCTAGTCGTATTGAGTGTGTGTTCGCAAGGTCATGCATGAACAAGTTCACTCGCTCACATACTTAAGTCATTTTTCTAAAACTTTGTTAATTGGACCACCCTCCAACAACCGGACCTCTGCTGAGCTGCACTGTGCAGTCTCAGCCCTCAGTGATCATGTACTGTTGCCTAGAATTGCGCAAATCTTGAGGTTGCCTCCCAGGCAATCTGCAATGTGCAATCCTGGAATCAACCCGACTGACTGTCACCCAAAACAACGAAGAAGTTTCGCAGAAATCCATCTCAATATGTGTTGCTCGCAAGAAAATCTATCAAGCTTCCCACTGGTCAACCAAAGAGTTTGACCGGGCAGTGAACCCTGGCTTCACTCCTCGAAAATAATTGGGCAGAAGCTGTCAGCATGCTCGCCTTTGCTGACTGAAGAAATTGTGCAGAAATGAAGGACGGTCACCCAATGCTTGTCACTGTATTGTCCCTTAAATTTGCGTAGTTCTGTTAGCCAATTCCCCTGTCAGCCGGCCTGTTGCTCCTCTTGAAAACTGCACAGTTTTCTTGGGCTGTCCTTCAGCTTCCCAACACCCCGCTTAGCCCAGAAAATGTGCAGAGATGTCCTGGAGGCCATCCTACCAGTTCTGCGTAGTTTTTTTCAACAAGCTCCCACAACCCGCTATCAACCTCCCCAGAGAATCTGCACAGTTTTCACTGCCAATGTCCTCTTTGCTTCCTGCACTGCCTCCCTAGAAATTTTGCGCAGTTCTGCCCTTTAGTCAAGCCAGATCCTGCAGATGGTCACTACTATTCCAGAGCCTACATCCTGGCCTCCCAGTGACCTCTGCCCAATTTTCCTTGACAATGTCCCGGAGCCTGCATCCTAGCCTGAGACGTGCTCTGCATAGTTTCAGATCCTTGTCCTCTCTCCTAGTCAAATGCACCCGAAAACGAAAGATGATGCATCATGGTAGATTAGGATATTTCTAGATTTGATGTCGTCTCGTCATGAGTGATTATAGATACATGTACATGGATGAGACATGGCATGATGACGAACAGGATGAACAAGGAGCGCATGCTAGGAGACTTGTTCGCAAACGAATGAACACATGAAGCATGCCAAGTACCAACGAAGGGGATACATGCACGTGTAACATCAAGAGAACACCAAGACCATCAAAGACTCTGCACACCTTGCCATGTGAAGGTGAAGCTATGATACACCAAGAACACACTCATCAATCAGCAACACTGTAGCTCGGCTGTTGGAATTTCTAAGTCTGACACGTTAGAAACCCTTCATGCACTTTAATGATTTATTCCTACCTACTTGCTCTGATAATTAACAAGTTATTTATCATGTAAATACTGGAAATAAATACAAGTACATGCTCAACACATTACAGATCATCAACTAAAGGAAACATAAACAAACACACAAGTGACACTGTTGTTTTTGGACTAATGTCCCCAGAAAAACCCAATGCGGGAAAACCGGTGCAGCTATTTTAGGGTTTGATTTATTAAGCAGTTTCAGAATACAATTTGCGTGCCAAATCCAGCTCACCCAACAGAGAAAAATCTCGGCAGCAGTACCTCTCTACTTGAAAGAAGATATTCCATCTGAAACCCCGGATAAACACTCTGGTAGCTCCACAGCTCCAATCTGCCCCATGAAACCCCAGCGTCAGCCTCTAGGGACTACATCAACCTCTTTCTGGCCTAGCATTAGCCCAATATCATGCTGGCTTGGCATGTTTTAGCCTTTGGAGGCACTACATCAGTCCTTTGGCCCTCTGCATCACCCACGCTAGCCCTTTGAGGCACTGTGCAGCTCCTGGTTGCCTCTGCGTGAGCCCTGGTTGGCTCTGCGTGAACCCTTGCCTGCTTCTGCGTCCCTCTTTCTGGCTACTGCGCTGATGCTCCCGGTGCTATCTCTACCTCTCTGCTTCTATATTCACTGCCCCTCAGTATCAACTCTGATCACTCTCTCAACTTTCTCAACAAACCCAGCCCCAGAAAGTCGAAATCTTGATCTCTTGGTGTGTTCTCCAAGTGATCCTCAAGCCTCCTCTTATACTTTTCTCGTTGACAAATCAATAGCTGAGATTAAGTCCCTAATCAATGGCTAAAATTAGATCTAGCTTGATCCATGACTTTTGGACCATTCTAACACAGTGCTATATTAATTCACATTAATATTTTATTTTCCCTAAGTTTAGACTCAGGGACTCAATTAAAAATATTAACTATTTTAATATCTCCCAAACTGTTTATAATCTGCCCAAACCCTTTCTGGGTATTGAAGATCTCATGTGCCTTAGCCTCTCCACCAATTTTTGTGGCTAGAGAACATTCGATTCTACCCCAAATCAACACTCCCTCTTAACGAGGAATGTGCTCTAGCAATACTCCTCATTGAGTATCACCCTGATCATCCGACATTGGTCCCTAAGTTGATGCTAGGCTTGTTGCCCATCATCTACACTGTTGCATCCTGTACTACTACCCCTACCCCTTCCACTGCCATTGCTGCATATGTACTGCAACTCCCTCTCATCCTGTTGCATCGTGTTGCCCATAGCACTGTCACCGCTAATTGTTGCACTGCAACCCAGTTACTGAGAAGTAAGTAACTGATCTCCCAAGTCTGACATCTCCGTCAGGCTAGAGACACCATGATGCTGAAGCTCCCTCTGTCACTAACAAGTGCTCCCTCTATGACCTTTGCGCTGCTGCAACTATTCCACGCATCTCGCATCGTTGCACACCTCTCTGTGCCATCTTGCATTGGTGCAACACTTCCGTGCTTCTCGTACTGTTGCCTCACACTGTCCTGGGAATCCTACACTATAGCTCCCTCTGTCACTCCATCAGCGTCCATCTCTACTGACATCCTCAAGTACTGCTACTCCTCTTCAGGGCTCCCGTAGCAAGGTCTAATCCAAGAGGCTGGGTATCTCGAGGATCCTTCCCCTCATCGCCTGTAGTCCGTCCTACTGCAGCTCGATGGATCCCCACTTCTGTTCAAGTGGTGTGTGTGCACACATGGCATAGTCATCGTCTGTCTCCACTTCCTTCTCTGCACTTGTTGGCACAACCTTGGTCTTGGAGGCCTCTCCCTTGCTCTTCTTCCTTGGACACTGGGTTGCATAATGACCCAACTCCCACAATGGAATCATTTGACCTTGGAGAGGTCCTTCTTCTTTCATTTCTCCTTATTTCCCTTAGATGCTAGGGCAGCATCCACCTCCTCCTCCTTCTTGATTCTGATCCCCTTGTCGCTGCTTCCCGCCTTGCTTAGCCTTCTAATCTCTTCTTGGCAAAGAGCAGCCCACATTTCCTCCCAATCTAGAAGGGTCACCCTGCCCAATATGCTTGGACAAACACCTCCTAGTCTTTTGAGACTACGTTCAGGGTTGTTCTCACCATCAATTCTTGATCCAGCATGGCCCCTATGGAAGTCAGCTGATTCTGAATCTCCTTTAATCAACCGAGGAAGGGGTCGATCTATTCTCCCTTCTGCATCTGGTATGATCACAACTGATTTTCTAGTAACATCCTTCTCTGCACAGAAGTATGCTAGTACAATTTCTTTAGGGCCTCCCACATCTCATTTTCTGTTTCCTTTTCGGCAATATGTGGTACTACATGGTCCTTGACCCAGTCAAGGATGATGCTCTTCGCCCTTGCTATAGCTATCATCCTCAAGGCAAATTGCTTGACTCGATTCTTGTCTAGAACAGATAGGATTATGGCCTTCCAGACTACGAAGTTTGAGGCTCTGTCTAGTTTGTCTTGGTCTCTTACCCCACTCACTGCCATCTCGCTACTCCTCTACTTTCCTCCTGGAAGTTCTCAGTGTGACTCCCTTTGAGCCTTGATTTCCCTCCTAGAAACCCTTCTGCCAATGTTGAGATGCCCCCACTCCGATCCTTAGTGTCGCTGCACCACTGATCCAGATTTCTTGGTTAGAAACCCTCAGTAGCAACTCCCTCCTCTTTAGTCTTGCCTTGTTAGGTACTATTCTGACTACAGTACCTCACGAGCTCCACTCTGCAACTTACCCACAACCTCCTAAACCCCAACAAACTGAAGGTTAGATCTCCTAGGCTCTGCGCAATTCTAGCACCGGAAAATCAACCTCCTCAGCCAACTGTTTCAGCTCTCTTGACCTATGCATGAGCCTGTCTTTGCCTCCCTCAGCCTCTGCGTTGCTTCTTCCTAGCTCAATCTTGATGACACAAGCACTACGTCACCCCTTCCTTGCTGCTACTCTGCTAGGAACAACGTCTGTCACTTGGGACAGCTATTTTCTGCTGTCGCTGCTCTGCTCAGTTGATGTCCTCAGTTATCTTGTGATCTGCAACCAACCTTTGATACCATTTTGGAATTTCTAAGTCTAACACGTTAGAAACCCTTCATGCACTTTACTGATTTATTCCTACCTACTTGTTATGTTAATTAACAATTTATTTATCATGTAAATACTAGAAATAAATACAAGTACATGCTCAACACATTACAGATCATCAACTGAAGGAAACAGAAACAAGCACACAAGTGACACCATTGTTTTTGGACTAATGTACCCGGAAAAACCCAATGCGGGAAACCCGGTGCAGCTATCTGAGGGTTTGATTTATTAAGCAGTTTCAGAATACAATCTGGGTGCCAAATCCAGCTCACCCAACAGAGAAAAATCTCAGCAGCAGTACCTCTCTACTCAGAAGCAGATATTCCAGTTGAAACACCGATAAACACTCATGCAACTCCACAGCTCTAGTCTGCCCCACGAAACCCCAGTGTTAACCTCTAGGGACTGCGTCAGCCTCTCTCTGGCCCAATGTTAGCCCAGCTTCACTCTGGCTTGGCCTGCGTCAGTCCTCCGGCCCTTTGCATCACCCACGATGGCCCTTTGAGGCACTATGCAGCTCCTGGCTACCTCTACGTGAACCCTTTCCTGCTTTTGCATCCCTCTCTCCGGCTACTGCGCTGATCCTCTGGGTGCTATCTCTGCCTCTCTACTTCTATATTCATTGTCCCTCAACTGCAACTCCAATCACTCTCTCAACTTTCTCAGCAAACCCAGCCCCAAAAAGTCGAAATCTTGATCTCTTGGTGTGTTCTCCAAGTGACCCTCAAGCCTCCTCTTATACTTTTCTTGTTGACAAATCAACGGCTGAGATTAAGTCCCTAATCAACGGCTAATATTAGATCTGGCTTGAACCATGACTTTTGGACCATTCTAACACAATTTTATATTAATTCGCATTATATTTTATTTTCCCTAAGTTTAGACTTAGGGACTCCATTAAAAATATTAATTATTTTAATATCTCCCAAACTGTTTAGAATCTGCCCAAACCCTTTCTAGGTATTGGATATCTCATGTTTCTTAGCCTCTCCACCAATTTTCGTGGCTAGAGCACATTCGATGCTACACCAAATCAACATCGACATGGACACCACCATCAACATGAACATACCAGCACTGTCGTGTCGAGTCATGTCATGAGTCATCTCGGCCACATCACTAATGTGTGTCATATTGTTGTAATCAATGTAATGTAATGTGGAAGTCCAAGAGACCCACATGTAAAGTTAAAAATTCATGTAAATTTGAAGAGTCATGTAAGTCAAACAGTCATGAGGGAAGTCAAATATTCACAAGGGTCAGTTTCACCCTTGGCTATATATACCCCTCATTTGTACATGTAAAGGACTTTTCACCTTGGCTCCTTCCACATAGCCTTGAGAGTTTGTAATATTTTCTTTGAGGAGCGAGCAGTGGCTCCAACGCCCCGTTATCGAGTTTAGTGATGTAATGGTGTACCGATGTGTCTTACAAATTTCACTTAATTCAAAATCCTGTTAACAGGTCATCATGTTTTCACACATGTATTGTATTCATTTGTAAGAATGTTCTTTGGACGCTTGTAATGCATGTTGCTTTTAACCTGTATTAAGACAATTGAACTATTTTGGTTGTTTTAGTACATATGATGTTGGAAATGTGTTGTACCAGTTGTTAATGTTGTCTCGCCCATGTGAACTATTTTGTCTAACACTCGACAAATTAATTTTCGTAAACTTGTTATAACGATTGTCGCACTCGTGTGGTCTATTCTGTTGGGTGTTGTACGTGCTACCTGTTAACTTTGTGTTTGTGACTACTGCATCCATGTGGACTACTCCGCCGGAAGCTGTGCATGTCCTATTGTGGTGTGTGTCTCTTACAGAGTTGGGACTATTCCCTTTCGACTTGAGACTCACTCTCACCCTCTCCCTTTGCAGTGAAAGAACCTTGACACAAGTGACACTAAGCACTCACCAGGCACGCAAACCTCGTTGTTCGAAGACTAATAAAACCACTCTCATGTGTTGACAAGTGAAAACTAAGGCATATCTTTAAGATAATGGCAACTGGGCCATCGTATCGGATGGGACTGCTGTACCAAATGGTGTGAGGTCTAGTTGGGACTTCATACCGGGGAGATACACTGAATGGCAAGTCCAACACCGTCAACATTTCTGGTGCTAGAAGGAGGGTCAGATGACAAGTTGAGCCTGTTACATATGGTTTGAATCTCTTACCAAATGGATCATACACAATTCATGCTATTGGGGTGTTTCTCTCATTTCTCCTTTAATCAACTATCAATCCCCGATGAGCTTCTCAATCATTTGTCCTTGTTAAATTTTGATGGTGAGGACAGAACATCCGTAACCAAGCACATTTCTGATTTTATTCATTTTTGCGAATCTCATGAAATCAATAGTGAAGAGCTTGTTTGCGTACTTTTCTTGCTCACCCTTGAAGGTCGTGCCAATCAGTGGTGTCATACCTTGCCACCTGCTTCTATACATTCCCTTCTTACTCTCCTCAAGGAGATCCATCAAGACTTCAATAAGTGTAACCATGAAGATGTCTATGAAAGAATCTCTCATTTAAGAATGAAGCCTAGTGAATCAGTTGAGGACTTTGCTACCCGCTTGCTTTAGCTCTATCACAAAATCCCTGAATAGTTTGTGGACCTTAACTTCATGAGCCAAGAGTTGAAATGATTGGTTCATGTTTCATGACACAGTGAACCTCCTAATTTCCCTTCTCCCTCAACTCTTGCAGATCACGAGGCCCCTAGTTTGCAGAGGAGGAGCCCAACACCCTATTTGTTCCTTATCCTCCTCCCTTTCTGGTCTCAAAGCGGGTTTCCCCTCGTAGTGGTCGCAAAGCCAAGAAATTTGTGCAACATGTACCCCTTCGCAGCGGTCGCAAAGCTGAGAAATCTGCACAGTATCTTCCCTACACATCTTCTCAGCCGTCTCCCGCTCCAATGGAGGAAATTACAGAATGGCTCAAAAATCCTATGGTGAAGACTCATTCCTCCATTCCGCAAGAGGACATCACCATTCAAAACCTAAGTCTCGAGTCTGATCTACATCTCTGCCATCCTCCATCATCTACAAGCCATGACTCGCTTGATCAATCCGCTTAACAAGATCATTATGTGCATTCTCTTGATTCTCAAGCTGCTAGATAAAATTGCGGTCATGTGCAATGCAGTCTCATTACATAGGTGGAGGAGAAGGGAGGTGAAGACACAATCAATTCCTCTTCTATGTTTCAAAATGGTTCACATCAAGACAATGAGCTTCCATTTTTGAACGATTCTCAACTCGCTAATCTTGTTGAAACATCATGCACAATTAATTCTTTCGATCAACCTCTAGTCTTGGGTTGTTATCACTCCCATGCTTTTGTATGTTGTGACAAACGCCCAAGCACATCATGTGATATGTTTTTTTCTCATGTACACTCTAACTTAGATCTAGAATGCACACTAGCCAAAGCAGACGTCCATATTGAAACTTCCTTTGCACCTCACATGCCCGTGTGTCCTACCATTCACAGTGCATCCACATGCGGCGAAGATACTCCTGTTCTCTTGCTTCTTCATTTGATGAGTTATCTCCTCGATCAATACCAGGCAGTGAGGTTGTCCATGATGAGAACAATCTCAACGCATAGGACTCTTCCCACTCATCATCATCTTTTGTGTTGCATGAAGGCAACTCGTCAAATCAGCTTGCTAAAGATGGAAAATTTGATGAATCCTGTGACAGAGATGGGTTCCATCAAAAGAGAAGTTTTTAAATCAGCAACAACAACCATCCTCAAGCCATGCATGATCTCTTTCACATCTTAAAATGCAGATTTTCAATTCTGGAAATTTTCGGGACGCGTCAGGGAGTCGAGGCACTTCAACGTCCATTGATGGTTATGTCAGGACCTCACGACTCTAGTAGGTCCCTCGAACCTAATCAAATCTGGTTTCTCACTCACAATCCATCTATCTGCATGGTTTCACTCAACGTGGATCCCCATGTAAAATATATTTACTATTCCGGGTGTGGTATTTCGAAATTTCAAATTTTCACTAATGTCTGAATCCACGAGTCTATTACAACATGTCTGTCTTCATGCACTTTTCGTACATTCAATTCAGGTTGGGAGTGTCTGTCTCTCATGCAACCATCGAACCGTGAAGTTGATCATCTCAAAGACTATCTTTGTCCAAAATCATACTTATCGGATGTTCTCTCTCGTGATCAGCTCCTTGGTATTCTTGTGAATTTTGCATGTCAAATTTTCCCGCTCATCACATCAGCAATCTCCCTGTGTGATGACGAGTGCACAACCTATCACACGAATCAACTTACTCTCATTTCACCACACCCAAACTAGCTTCACACATTCATAGTGTTGGCATCCTTTCTACATTTCTATGATGACCATGATGCCTGCGCAATTTTTCACTAGTTGCAGGTGGGTGTTTTTTCATATCTAGTGCACAACAAACTTGGTTCCCTCATTCAGAGTGTTCGCAAGATTGTTCAAAAATTTTCTTTGTTCATGTCAAACTGGGAATCTAGCATCTCGACCAACTGGTATGATCTTTCTTCTATCTTAGGTGGTTGTTATGAAGTTTATCATTTTCCCAATAGTACATCCAATGACAGTGACTTCGTGCACTATGATCTTCCCCGTTTAACATCTTTCTCCTCCAAATTATGTCAACCAGGTGAGGCACTTTAGCCTACACTGATGGCTATGGCATGCCCTCATTGTCTTGACATGACCGACGATGATGATTATATATATCTATCTGTACCAGATTCTCATCGTTATCCCCTCTCGCGAATCGGGAATCCATATTTTCAAAGATCACAAGTCTTTCAAAACAGCCATCATGAATTTTATGATCCAATCGTTGAATGCTTGGAACAATCTTACTTGGTGAGTCGTGTTGCAGGTAATAAGCTTCAGTCCTTCCTCGCACTCACTAAGAAACTTGGTGCAGAAGAACACACACTCACAAGAGGCTTCCGAGGTTTGTTGAAAAACAATATTCACCGAAGAGGTAAGCATGTGTGTTGGGTGGTTGCGACACATCTTTTTGCCCACAGGCGAGGCCTTCTCTCTCGTGTGCAAGTTTGTTAGGTTTTTGTATTTTCTGTTGCACACTATTTTTTATCTGTTTTGATTGCTTGTATCTTTGTGGTTGCAAGTTGGGTATGCCTACAATGATTTCATTGGAAATTTCGTTTCACATAACCCCGACTATTTAGCGTAGGAGTAGTTGTATTATTTTATTTCTTGCTTGGTTTTTCTTTTTGGTTTGCATGTTTGTTTGCTTGCTGACTTGGTTTGGTTGGTTTGCTTGCTCGCTTTACTTGCTTGTTGTTTTTTCACTTTACTTTGTTATTTTTTCTTCACTTTGTTTTGTTTGCTTAATATCAAGCTATTTTTTCCAATAAGTGTTGCCCTCTACTAAGTTCTAGCTTTGAATGAGTATGTGGCTGAAATCCAAAAAGTCTTGCGACACTGCAACACTTGGTCAGTCCTATGTTCATATTCTCTGTGATTGGTTATAACCTTCGGCTGATGAAGTCCTGATGGAAAATACAAGTTGTCTGCAGGGGAAGCTTAGGTCCAACCATGAACCTATGTCCACACTGGCAAATCCCATGCATGTACTCAACATTCTGCTCTATGGGTTCAAGCTCATCCAACTAGTAGAAACGGAGAAGTGGAAAATCTAAACAAGCAAACCTATGTCAGAGGTATTACATGTTTCTTTGAAGGAACAACCTCTCTTGCTCTCAATAATTCGGGATCCCTCTTCTGCCCCAAAAATAAATAAGTGCCTATGCATAGTCCTCTTTTAAAAAATACAAAGGCGAAAGAAGAGAAAGGCTTCCTGCGCAGAGAGGTGAAGCATACAACTCCACCGGGGTACTGACTAGGCTCGCTGGCAGTGGAGTAATGCGTGTGTTCCTGTGTGACTTTCTTGAGGTACTGTCCAGGCCTGCTGGCAGCAAAGAAACACCAGAGATGAAAACTTATACTCTGAAAATGTTTAACTCGTGAGCCAAACTACCCTTCCCGATTTCGAAGCACTGTGATCAAGCTGAAACTTGTTGTTGTGTTTGACTGAGTTGGAAAAAGGTGAACCATGTGTGTCCATGGGGTAAGTGGTGAAGCTAAAGTAATCCACACAACGATTCAATACTCCCTGACAGACCAAGGCCCTGGGCTGTCAATGGACCAAAACAAAGAAGCTGGCATTCAACCAGTGTGGCGCCAAGTGTTATAGTGACTGCAACACTCTCCAAAATTTTGGCCTGCATCCAATTTCAGAGCCTTCCTTGGTTTTTTCCTTCATGTTTGCAAACACTCGAGCTCATCCCATGTGCTTGTGTCAAGTCTTTCCACCCTCCTCGCTTGACTATTCACCAGACATCTTTTAGTATTTTGGTCACAATGCCATGTTTGCAGTCATGTTCTGGCTATGTTCACAATCTATCTTCATGTGTACAAGTTGTATTCACTATGTAAACATCTGCCGCACTTAAACATGAAGTTGTATGCAATGTCATGCAAGTGTCATTGTGGTCGTTCAACGATCTATCTCAAGTGTCGGGCTTGTTGTACGCACCTATTGGTCAGTCACACTGAGCATGTTGTCTTGTTGGTTCGAGGTTTCTTGTCATTGAGTCGTATTGAGTTTGTGTTCGCAAGTTCATGCATGCACAAGTTCACTCGCTCACACACTTAGTCATTTTGTTGAAACTCTGTCGATCGGACCACCCTCCAATAGTCGGACCTTCATTGAGCTTCACTGCACAGTCCCAGCCCTCAGTGATCATGTACTGTTACCCAGAATTGCGCAGAACTTGAGGCTACCTCCCAAGTAGTATTCACTGCGCAATCCTGGAATCAACCTGACTGACTGTCACCTAGAAAAATGCAAAAGTTTCTCAGCAAGCCATCTCAATATGCACTTCCCGCAAGGAAATATATCAAGCTTCGTGCTCTGTCAGCCATTCCCCCTATCAGTCGGCCTGCTACTCCTCCTGAAAACTGCGCAGTTTTCTTGGGTTGTCCTCTAGCTACCCAACACCCCGCTCAACCCAAAAACTACGAAGAGAAGTCCTACAGGCCAGCCTCATAGTTCTGTGCAATTTTGGCCAGCAAGCTCCCATAGCCCGTTGCCAGCCTCCTCGGAGAATCTGCACAATTTTCACTGCCAGTTTCCTCCCTGCTGCCTGCACTGCCTCCCTATAAATTTTGTGCAGTTCTATCCTTTAGTCGTGCTAGATCCCGCAGGTGATCATTCTATTCTAGACTACTCATCCCAACCTGCGCAATTTTCCTTGACAGCCCTGGAAACCACATCCCGACCTGAAATGTGCTCTACGAAGTTTCAGAGCCTTGTCCTTTCTCCCAGACACTTGCACCCGCAAACGAAAGATGATGCATCATGGTAGACTAGGATATTTCTGGATATGATATCGTCTCATCATGAGTGATTGCAAATCAAGTACATGGATGAGACATGGCACGCCGACGAACGGGATGAACTAGGAGCGCATGCTAGGAGACTTGTTCCCGAACGGTTGAACACATGCAGCATGCCAAGTACCAGTGAAGGGGATACATGCACGCGCAACATCAAACGAACACCAAGACCACTGAAGACTCTGCACACCTTGCCATGCGAAGGTGAAGCTATGATACACCAAGAGCATACTTATCACTCAGTAGCACTGCAGCTCGACATGGACACCACCATCAGCATGAACATACCAGCACTCTCGTGTCGAGTCATGTCATGAGTCATCTCGGCCATATCAATATTGTTGGCCATATTGTTGTAATCAATGTAATGTAACGTGAAAGTCCAAGAGACCCACATGTAAAGTTCAAGAGTCATGTAAGTCAAACAGTCATGAGGGAAGTCAAATAGTCACAAGGGTCAGTTTCACCCTTAGCTATATATACCCCTCATTTGTACATGCAAAGGACTTTTCACCTTGGCTCCTCCCACATAGCCTTGAGAGTCTAATATTTTATTTGAGTGAGCAGTGGGTCCAATGCCCCGCTATCGGGGTTATTGATGTAATGGTGTACCGATATGTCTTACAACTTTCGCTTAATTCAGAATCCTTTTAACAGGCCACCACGTTTTCACACATGTATTGTATTCGTTTGTAAGATTATTCTTTGGACGTTTGTAATGCATGTTGTTTTAACCTTTATTAAGACAATTGAACTATTTCGGTTGTTTTAGTAGATATGATGTTGAAAATGTGTTGTATCAGTTGTTAACGTTGTTTCGCCCGTGTGGACTATTCTGCCGGACACTCGACAGATTCACTTTAGTAATCTTGTTATAATGACTATCGTACTCATGTGGACTATTCCTCTGGGTGTTGTACGCACTATTTGTTCACTTTGTGTTTGTGACTGCCGCATCCGTGTGGACTACTCTGCCGGAAGCTGCGCATGTCCTGTTGTGTTGTTTGTCTCTAACAGAGTTGGGACTATTCCCTTTCGACTTGAGACTCACTCTCACCCTCTCCCTCTACAGTGAAAGAACCTTGACACAAGTGACACTAAACACTCACCAGGCACGCGAACCTCGATGTTCGAAGACTAAGAAAACCACTATCATGTGCTAACAAGCAAGAGCTAAGGCATATCTTTAAGATAATGGAAACCGGGCCATCGTACCGAATGGGACTTCTACACCAAATGATGTGAGGTCTAACTAGGTCTTAATACCAGGTAGATCCCCTGAATGTTGGCAGGTCCAACACCGTCAACATGTTGGAAGTTTCATCCAGAGCTAAACCCAAAGAACAAGAAGAAAGATAATAAGAAAAAGAATATCATGGTCACTTATTCGAGCAACCAAGTTGAAAGAAGCTTGGACATGGATGAAAATATTGTCCCTAACATCAATGCAGAAAGAGATGAGTCTGAGTGGCTTTGAACAACATGAAGAGAAAGAAATGACCAAACTCTTCCATATAGATAAGCAGGTCAAGAAGACAAAGATTGATGCTTTGTTTGACTCAGGATCATAGGCAAATCTCATTGCAATAGAGGTGGTCAAGAAGTTGGAGCTGGAAGTTCGTGCTCATCCAAACCCATATCCAATGGGATGGGTAAATAAGGATGCAGAGCTGAAGGTAACAAAACAGTGCAAAATTATATTTGCTACCAGTGTTGATTTTATTGATGAAGTAGATATGGATGTGGTTCCTCTTTATGTATGTGGAGTCGTGTTTGTGAGTCCATCCATGTACATGTGTGATGCAATATTCATGATGAGAGTTAACCAGTACTAGCTCATCAAGGATGGAATATCGTTCATCACCAACGCACATAAAGGCAAGTCAAAAATTTCACTGGTAAGTGCCAACCAAGCCAATAAATTGACCAGTTCCAGTAAGAATTATGTTTTATTGTTTTTAAGAGAAAGTCAGTCTAAAGAGGAGTCAATAAGAGGCAAGGCATCCCTGGAGGGGTGTAATAAGAAACAAAAACAACAATTGGATGAGTTGTTACAAGCATACGTGGATGTGTTCCAAGAGCCTAAAGGGTTACCACGTAAGAGAGAAGTGGATCACGAGATCCAACTATTGCCAGACTCCCCCTGTTGCCAAATATTGGGTTGTACATGAGGTTTGTTTGTTAAGTAAGTGAGATGAAGAAACAATTGCAGCAACTGCTGGAACAATGTGTCATTCAACCGAGTACATCACCACGTGGGTCCCCCATCTCCGCCATCATCATTTGCCAAAGAAGGATGGGACTTGGTAGATGTGTATAAATTACATGGTGTTGAATAAAATCACGCTCAAGAACATATAATTCCTGCAAAGGATAGATGATATGCTAGATCAGTTGCAACAAGCAAAGTGTTTCACCAAGTTGGACTTGAAGTTTGGATATCAACAAGTTCGAGTCAAAGAAGAAGATACATGTAAGACCGCCTTCAAAACCAAACAAGGTTTGTATGAGTAGTTAGTTATGTCATTTGGCCTATGTAATGCACCGACTACGTTTATGATATTAATGAATGATATACTACGCCATTTTATAGATTCTTTTGTTATTGTCTATATGGATGATATACTAGTATATAGTGCTACCTGAGAAGAGCATATTTCACATTTGACGCAGGTGATGGAAACATTGAAGAAGCACCGGTTGCTAGCAAATCTCAAGAAGTGTGAGTTTGCACAACAGTTTTTGGTGTATCTGGGGTATGTGATCAGTGGAGGAGAGCTAAAGATAAATCCTTCCAAGATGGAGGCCATCATGAAATGGTCAATGCTTAATAATGTTTTTGAGGTCAGGAATTTCATTGGAGCAACACAGTACCTGAGGAAATTCATAGCCTCATTTTCAGTGGTAGAAGTATTGTTCCACGGCATAACAACAAGTGGCAAGAGTTTCCAGTGGGGAAAAGGTTGGCATAAGGCTTTCAAGGAGTTGAAGAAGAAGATCAGTCAAGCACCAGTTCTGACATTACCAAACTTGCAACAACCCTTTGATGTGGAGACAAATGCGAGTGGGTATTCTATGGGAGTTGTCTTGATGCAAGGAGGAAGGCTCGTTTGCTACCATTCTGAAGTATTTCATGGGGTAGTTCTAAACTACCCTACCTGCGATAAGGAGTTATATGCCATGGTGCAAGATGTGAAGAAGTGGAAGCACTATCTGATGGGAAAGGAGACAGTAATCCACACAGATCACCAGCCATTATAGTACTTGCATGTCCAGAGTAACCTACAACAGACCAGACATTACAAGTGGATGGGGTTTTTATAGCAGTTTCATTTGGTGATCAAGTATAAAAAGGGCAGCACAAACAAGTTGGTTGACATGCTTTCAAGGCCACCCACATCAAATATTACAACTTTGGGGACTCTTATGCACATGGATCCATTCACCCATGACGCATACAGAGAGGCGTATTCAAAAGATGAGGACTTCAAGGAGGTGTATCAACAGTTGCAGAGCCAGAGTCATGCGCACAATTGCGATAACATGTTGATTACCATCTCCAAGATGGGTTATTTTACAGGTTGGATAAGCTATGTGTTCCTAAAGGTGAGTGATTACAGCTGAAACATAGTAACTGATCAAATGAGAACTATTACCTCAAAAATAGAACTCTAGCCAAAAAAAACCCCCAAAAAACATGAAAAAATTGGCTAAAAATGAAAAGTGTTGATGCTGGAATAACATTTTTTTTGGTACATTTTCAACATTTTTTAAAAATGACAATAAAAACCAAAACATTTTGTGAAAAAAACTCCCTGAAAACGAGAAGTGTTGATGCTGGAATAATGTCTTTTTTTTTTCATGGTAAATTTTCAGCATTGTTTAATAATGACATTAAAAATAAAATATCATTACTCTGAAAAAAATTTAAATTTCCAACGATTTTCAAGCATGACATTAAAGATCAAATATCACATCTTTGAACAGCCTTAAAATTTCAACGATTTTTAGGCATGACATTAAATTTAAAATATCAAGTCTTTAAAAAACCTTACAATTCCAACAATTTTCAGGCATGGTGCTAAGAAAAAATACTTATCATTGTTTTCAACCATAGAATTAAAGATAAAATATCATGACTTAGAAAAACATTAAAATCTCGACAATTTTTCAACCATGGAATTAAAATCAAAGATTATGACTACAAAAAAATCTTAAGTTTTCAAAATATTTCAAGCATGACATTATAGAAAAAATTTATGACTAAAAAAACTTTAAAAATGAACATTTGAATGAAAGAGTTATTATACCAAGAGTAATTTATTTTTTAAATGCTAAATGCATAGCGATTTTAAAATGTTAGCCTAATACAACTTGATACATTGCAACAAGAATTTAAAAATCAACCATCAAATTGACACAGGTTAGGTGAACTCAACCCATTATAATGAAAACTTGAAGACCAACCATAAAATTGACACATTGTGAGGGCAGACTCGATTCATTATAATGAAAAATTTAAAATCAACTATCAAATTACACATAATGAGATCAGATTGCTAGACAAGCATCAACACGAACCCAACGGGAATATATATATATATGAAAAATACAAAAGAAAACAAAAATTCAAATATTGAAAAAAACAATAAAAAAAAACACAAAAAAGTTAAAAGATAATAAACCATAAAAGTTTAGAAAAAAACACAAATTAAAAACATGACAAAAAAAACTATAAAATGCAAAACAAGCAAAATTAGCTCGCAAAACTTATAATTTAAACAAAAAAAACTACGAAATGTCAAAAAAAATCAAAATGATTTTGTATAATTTGAACAAAACAAAAGACATAAAAAATAAATAAATAAAAGAAAAATATTTCAAAAATACACATAATTTAAGACAAAAAAGTTAAAATTTAACCAAAAAAACAATTTAAAAAAAAAAACAAAACACTATATTAAAAAAAATTATTTAAATTAAAAATAAAAAAATAAATAAAAACCCCCTTACAAAAAAAAAAAAAAAACGAGTAAAAAAATAAAAGTTCCTATGGCTCACCCTCCTCACCCAACCCACGACCCAACAGATCCCTGGCCACCCCGGGCTGGCTGGGCCGTGGGGTGGGCGGCAAGGTTGAGCCGCGAGATTTTTATTTTTATTTTTATTTTTTTTTATTTTCTTTTTGTCAAATTTGAATTTTTTTTAGTTTTAATCTTGTTTTAATCTTTTATTTAAATGTTTTTTTGGTAGTTATTTTAATTTTTTTATTACGAGGTTTTTTTTATAACTTGAAAAAAATTTGTTTTCGATTTTTTTTATTATTATTAATTTTTTTCCCCTTAAAGTAATATATATATATATATATATATATATGGCTCTTTTTTCCATGTGTTTTTTATGTTTTATTACCACCATGAAAATCACCAACATTTAAAAAAATATCCACACTTAATATATTATAAAATTTAAAGTATAAAAAATAAGTTATCTAAACAAAAAGAGTTGATGTTGCATCAACACTTTTCAAAATCAAGATAAAAATCACTAATAAAAACAAAAAATGTTCATACTTGATACATAAAAATAAAAAATAAAGTGTCAAAAATAAGTCCTCTAGAAAAATTTGTTAACGTTGCATCAACACTTTTCAAAATCAACTTGAAAATCACTAACATTTAAAAAAAAATGTTCATACTTGATACATAAGAAAATTTAAAGTGCCAAAAATATGCTCCAAGAAAAAAGGTGTATTCTGAATCATCATTTTTCAAAATCGAGTGATTTTTTGCTACCTAAAGAAAACGAGTACTAGGTAATGTTCTTGTTTAATCGGTAACTATGTTCTGATCAGAGAGACCCACACCTCCAAGGTTGCAGGGCACTTTGGTGTAGGGAAGACTGTGACTAGCTTGTAGAAATATGTGTATTGGCCCAAGATGCAAGAGCAAGTAGCTAAGTTCATAAGAGGATGCATGCTTTGTTGTATCAGCAAGCTTAGCAATAGGAAACAAGGTTTATATCATCCCTTACCTGTACCTACTCGTCCTTGGGAAAACATTTCCATGGACTTTGTGGGAGGTTTACTGACAAATAAGAAGGGACATGACTACCTATTTGTGATAGTTGACAGGTTCAACAAGATGTGTGTTCTGAGGCCCTATAAAAAGACCATCAGTGGACAAGAAGCAGCAAACTTGTTCTTTGGACAGATCTGGATGCACTTTGGGATACCCAGGAGCATCATTTCAGGCAGCGACACAACATTTCTCAGTGCATTCTAAACTACATTGTGAGAGAAAATGGACACAAAGTTGAAGAGATCTACAAAATTCCATTCATAGACATATGGGTAGACAGAAGTAGTCAACAGGTCTTTGGTGCAGCTTCTGAGGGGATACAACCAGAAGCATTCGAAAACCTAGGATGAAAATTTGGTATATATACAACATTCTTATAACAGAGAGGTGTACACTCTATAAGAAAGTCCCCATTGGAGAGTTGTTTTGGATATTTGTCACTTTAACCTTTGGATATTGTATATGGGCAGTAAGGAGGAGTAAGGGAAGATCTTACAAGACATATTTTGAGGTTGAAAAAATTGTAGAGAGGATCAGGCATATCTATCTATAGGTAAAGGAAACATTGTAGAAGTCACAGGAAGAGTATAAGGGCAGGCATGATCAACACAAAACAAAGAAATCATTCAAGGTGGGAGACAGAGTATGGCTACAGTTGAATAAGGAAAGGTTGCATGGGCCTGATAAGAAAATCAAGGCTCGAAGGTATGGTCCCTTTAAGATACTAGAAAAGGTGGGTGATAATACATATCGACTCAGTTTACCACCATATATGCGCATTTACTCAGTTATGAATGTAGAGAATTTAAAACTCTATGAGCCTTCCATGCTAGATCATGAAGAGGAGTGGGTCCTACCTTCTGTGGAATATTTGGCACTAGACGCTCAGGCAGAGTTGACTAAAGATACAGTTTTGTAGAAGAGGTCCAGAAGTACAAGATAGGGGCAACATGACCATTGGCAAATTGGGATGAAGGGACAACTTCCAAGAAAAGCTAAATGGTACACCAAAGAGAAGGTGGAGGAAAAAATTCCTCACTTCATTCAATAAAAGCTTTTGGGGACCAAAAGCCTCCCAAAATGGGGAGGTGTGATCCGAATTGGATCATTATATTGTTTTCCATCCATCTCGATGCATTTGGAGTGGAAAAAGTGGAGGAATCAAAGGATGGGACCATTTTTATTAGCGGGAACCAGTTTGGCGAAACAAAGACTGAAACCTTCCAAGAGAATTTTGAGGCATCAAACGACGTTTTTTATGGTTAAAGCTGTGTCAGCATAGCATGACACCTTTTCTTGTTATTCTATACACATAGACCTTTCCAATGGCGCAATAAGCGCATCCATCAGAGTTTGTACACAAAAGTTATGCCACTCAAAAGTAAACCTTCTGTTTTCACACATATAGTTCAAGAGGATGTCGCATCAACCCCCATTATTTATGAAAAATGGGCTAGCTACATGTTTATGATGTAAAAGACTCTAGAATAGTCTATTTTGTGACTCTAGTTAAGAGTTGATGTAGTCAAACTCAACCACTAGTAGGCTATCGGGTTGTGTTGTAACTGGCCACTGAGAGGAAAAGGCATTCCATTCTTTCGAGAGCATTTTGTTCCATATTTAAGGAAAGATAATCTAGAGAGATAGGAGGTAGAACATACAAAAAGGATTTGTGCACTGTAGTAGCCAACATGCCACAAGCATTACTTCTTTGCACTTGCAACCATATTTCTAGATAGAGAAAGAGAGCGAAGCAATCTCACCTTTCATTTGAGTTTTCTCTCAAAAGGGTTTCCCAGAGAGCATATCTTGTGTCTTATGTGTGTGTGAGCTTATTTTTTCGTTCTCTACTTTTCTGCATAATTTTCATTCGCATGCATGCACTAATTACAGTAAAATCTATAGATTTAAAATTTTAATAAAACTGTAATAGTGTAAAAATACGTTATTTTAATATATTATTATCGGATCTGTTGTGACGAACTATTCAATGGAATACCCATGGCAGTTTACGGATCAATGATCTTGAGCCATTGCCCAAGGATATAAAGAATATTCAATGAGGGGTTCTTCCTCGGCACTATACTTTGAAAGGGGAGAGGGATCAAGGTCACTTGAGATCATATGTGAACAGGTGAGGGAATCACTCTCAAAAAGAGAAGAATGCAAAGGGGAGGGTGGAGTGTTATATCCAATAGGTTTTTCTTCCCCAAAATCATAATCTAAAGGCTCAGGTGATTTGTATGTAGAATCACAAGGAGGATAGGTAGGAGCCTTATTGATTTCCTTAGTATCACAAATTTGGTCTCTCTTGAAAGGAGAATCAATCATTTCTAGTTGCCCCTCCTCATGCAAGGGAAGATAATAATTCTCCTTCCCAAAGGTATCAATGGATATGTCATCATAAATAATACCTAAAAGAAATGGGAGACCAATCGCATCCTCTTTGTCGGTGTCATAAAAGGGAGCACAATCAAATCAAGGACCAATAATTTCCCATTTCTCCATTTTCAACGTGGAAGTGATCTTCAATATCATCTTCCAAGGGGCAAATGGGATCACCTTCCTCAAGGCTCTCAAAAGAAAAGTCATCAGAAGTAATATCTTTGAGAAAGGTAAGGTTAGTCACAACTTCCCCTTCCATAGATTCATCCTTCCCAACACATGTGTTTTCAAAATCATCATTTTCATCATGTGGACCCAAGAAAGACCCGTCTTCCTGCTCATCAACTAGATCCTCAATGTCTTGATGACACTTGATGAAGGATTCCTCTTGAATGCTTAATGCAGGGTGTACTTGAAAATGTCTAAGAAAACCATGAATGAACTCTTCAATAGATAAGATGCTCTTGGGCTTGTGATTATGAAACCATGAGTTACAACCACAGAGAGATCTCATCAACAACAACATAAGGACATCTTGTTGACCCACTTCTCTTTTGAAGTATCTGCATTAAATATTTTTACATGGTCAATTGTGGAGGGTGGATCACCAACAAACACATGCACCCCACGCACCATCCTTCCTGTGACATGATTAGGGTGCCCAGGAATGCTAGTGATATCCAAAGTGGGAAAATCATCAATGAAAGACACCCTACTTCAGATATACATGTAAATTTTGTAGAAGTCACCAGGGTGAATTTATAGATGCCTAGAAAAATGCTTGCTTCACCCTACAAGAATCAACCTTAAAGTTCACTAAAGAACTAGGGCTTATTTCTTCCAATGGAGTTGCCAATAATGATATTCAGATTATGTTATATGGGGAACAAAACACACATCTCGTTTACCCGGAAATGGCGCCATAATGTTACCTCTCAAACTAGCAAAGGTCCTAAAATGGGATCCTTGAAGGGCTGCTACTATGCTAAGGGCAACAATGGAATGATAGCCCATTGTCACCTCAGTTAAGGCTCCCTACTCTTTACGAACTTTCACCAATGCGACAAGATCCATTATGATAAGGATCATGAAATGGATGGACCAATGATAGGGTGCGGGGTGATCCTGGAAGCCTGTTCACAAGAGAGGCTCAAATACGTGGTTTTGTAGCTTTTTCTATCTCATCACACAAATGCTTCAGAAGATATAGAAGCCTCCTAGAGATAGCCTCTAGGTTAATAAGAGACCAGTCTCTAGGACATTCGAGAGGAGTGCTTTTGAAGATTATCTAAAGGCTTTCTATTGCACTCCATATGTCACGTAATTGAAAAGAGATAATTCAAGGGCTTGGTTCATTAGTCCTTCATCAAGATAAACTCAAGCAAACAAATAGATCTAAATACTCAGGAGTTAAATATGGCTAATCTCAAAGAGAAATGGCTTGGTTCTGGTGGCCAACACACAACAATAGGAAACTTAACATTGTTGTTATAGTATAGATGAACAAGATGAAGGAATGGATGGGAATTGATGCAGAGGGTTGGATAGAACACAGAATCCTAAGCAACAATATCCAGCAGAAATATGGAATAGTGAAGAGATGAAAATGCAGAAAGAGTGGAGCGTGAATTAACGTCTCAAACTCTTTTCCTCATGAATACATTTTATCATCAAACAACAATAAGCAAATCTGTTCACATACATGTATTGTAGGCTATTAAATAACACAAGTAAATATGTAGTTAACAAAAGTACTTTTTACTACTTAGCAGTGAACATACAACCATAAGGAGAGTGATACCAACGGCTTCATTATATTATTTCAGAGGAGGAAAGACATACATGAAGTGAAAAACAAAGGGGAAACATACTGTACATTTCTTTGATTGGAATCAACAAAAAAGTTTCATTAATCCTTAAAGATGGAGTCCAAATCATCAGTCCATTACATTTAGCAATTGTATCAGCCCAATGACTTCATGAACAAACAAATTGAACCAAAGTGGAACCATAAAATTCGAGCCTCTTGGGTGCAGAATTCTGGAACCCCTGTTAAGTGTTTCTTCCCTCTTTTTATAAGGAGAGGGGGAGCTTTGAAAGTAGTTACAAAATATCTCAGCGGATCTCCAGTTGTCTAATCGACTAGTTGTCTCGACGTGCGAAGGTCTGCTGCCTAAATCGTTACAAAGGATTTGATTCCTTTATTTAAAATGCAAAAATTACAGATAAAAGAAATAAGGAAAACTAAATAATGGTTGAGGAAAATATCTCCTTGCCATTCCTGTGATGGCCTCTAATCACACCATGTCTCTGCCGCAATGTTCCTCTTTAGTTATTTGATTGGTTCGCCTGTCACTTTCCCCTTAACAACTTGGCCCCTTTTGTTTAGCCCCTTTCTATTTTCTTCCATGGGACTGGGTGCAGTGGCCGAAGGCTTAGCCTTAGGCGCTAGGGCATTGTGTCCCTGCCCAGGGGCTGTTTTTCCTTTCTTAAGAGCTTAGCACCCTTAGTTCTATAATTTCTTCTCGACCATGTGTCAGCCCTAATATCAGAGCCCTTATCGAAAATTCCAATTGCCAATCATTATAAAGTGTCGACATCCTCAACCTTCAATATGCGATCTCCAATATGACGTCTTCACTCCACGTGGTACCTTGTGAGTGGTGACATGTGTCACCCAGATTTGTCCCCTTAGGCCCCCTCAAAATGCCAAAACTGACTACTACATGTACTTTCGTACTGCCATATCATGCTGACATCAGATGACATTGTGGCTTATCGAAACCAATCATATGCCGCCACGCGTCATTATTGGAGCCAATCCTATACCGCCATGTGTCCTGCTAGAGGAGAGAGAAAAGGGCCCATCCACTTTTGGTTTTGTGATGAATTCTTTGTTAATCCCTATCGGTGCTCCCTGGCAATTTTCAACACTATCAGAACTTTTAACAATATCGCAATTTTCTAAAGGTTTGCACTTTCAAAGTTTTGATCCTCTGATTGTCGATGATCTGATCTCCAAGGCAGCTCCAATGTATTGGACCTCCGACATTGCGACCGCTGATAATGTGACCTCTGATATTGTGATGTGCCCATAATGTGACCGCCGATATATCTAACCTCCAATATGTGATCGCCTATATCTCTGACCTCCAATATTGCGATCTCTGACATTTTGATATGCCTTCCCAAGGCTTCAATCCTTGAAACTTCAGAAAACCATATCTTTTGATTAAGGAGTCCATTTTTGGACTTCCATATATCATTGGAAAGCTTGTTCAAAGCACTTTCCAATGGAGAGGGTCCGATGTAGGCTTTGAGTCCTTCTACTGCTTGGAAAAACACTGCAAACTTATCTTCTCATTTACCCTTTAAACACATGAAAACACATTTTGCAATAAGTAACAACACGTGGCTTGCATGTCTTGGAAGATAAGATGGAAGGCTCTCAAGGAAGGGCTTGGGGAAAATTTCTAATCAGTACACTGTCGTGGATATTCCATTGAACAGTTCGTCACAAAAAATCTGACAATAATATATTAAAACACTGAAATTTTACACTATTACAGTGTTCTAAGCTTTAAGGTCTATGGATTTAACTGTAATTAGTACATGCATGAGAATGGAAATTACGTCGAAAAGTAGAGAACGACAAAATAAGCTCACACACATAAGACACAAGATATGCTCTATGGGAAACCCTTTCGGGAGAAAACCCAGCGGGAAGGTGAGGTCACTTCGCTCGCTTTCTCTGTCTGGAAATGTCGCTAGAGGTATAAAGAAGTAATGTTTGTGCCCTGTGAGCTGCTATAATGCACATATCTTCTTTGTGTGCTCTACCTCTTATCTCTCCTAGCTATCTTTGCTCAACTATGGGACAAAATGCTATCGAAAGAATGGAATGCCTCTTCCTCCTAATGGCCCGGTTATAACACAACCTGATAGCCTACTAGTGGTTAAGTTTGACTCTTAACTAGAATTACAAAATAGTCTCTTTTTGAATTTTTTACATCACAAACATGTGGTTAGCCCCTTTTCCATAAATAATGGGAGATGACGCAACATCCTCCCAAACTATAGGTGTGAAAACAAGAAGGTCAAATTCTAAGTGGCATAACTTTTGCATACGAACTCCAATTGACACGCTTCTTACGTTGTTGGAAAGGTCTCTGTGTGTAAAATAGCATGAGAAAGTGTTGCGTTAAAGCGCCAATGTTTTACCCTCAAAAAATATCTTTTGATGCCTCAAAATGCTCCCGAAAGGTTTCATACCCCATTTCTCCAAGCTAGGTCCCACTAGTAAAAACGATCTCGTGAGTTGATTCCTCCACCTTTTCCACTCCAAATGCATCGATATGGACGAAAAACAATATAATGATCCAATTTGGATCACACCTCCCCATTTTGTGAGGCTTTTGGTTCCCAAAATCTTTTACTGAATGAGGTGAGGAAATTTTTCCTCCACCTTCTCTCTAGTGTACCATTTAGCTTTGCCTGGAAGTTATCTCTTCAACCCAATCTGCCGAAGGTCATGTTGTCCCTCTATTGTACTTCTGGACCTCTCCTACAAAACTGTATCTTTTGTCAACTCTGCCTGAGCGTTTGGTGCCAAATCCTCCACAGAAGGTAGGACCTGCTCCTCTTCCTGATCTACCATGGAAGGCTCATAGAATTTCAAATTCTCTACATTCACAACTGAGTAAATGTGCATATATGGTGGTAAACTGAGTCGATAGGCATTATCACCCATCTTTTCCAGTATCTCAAAGGGACCATACCTTAGAGCCTTGATTTTCTTACTAGACCCTTGCAACCTCTCCTTGTTCAACTATAGCCATACTCTATCTCCCACCTTGAATGATTTCTATGTTATGTGTTGATCATGCTTGGCCTTATACTTCTCTCGTCACTTCTGCAGTGTTTCTTGTACCTGTAGATGGATCTACCTGATTTTCTCTATAGCCCTCAAAGCATCTCCTGTAAGATCTTCCCTCACTCCTCCTTGATGCCCATATGCAATATCCAAAGGTGAAGGTGGAAAATATCCAAAACAAACCTCAAATGGGGAATTCCCTGTAGAAGTGTGGACTACTATGTTATAAGAATGTTGTATATATACCAGATTTTCATCCTAGGTCTTAGGATGCTTCTAGTTGTATCCCCTCAGAAGCTGAACCAAAATTCTTGTTGACTACTTATGTCTACCCATCTGTCTATGGATGGAATGTTGTAGATCTCTTCAACTTTGTGTCCATCTTCACCTACAATGTAGTCCAAAATGCACTGAGAAATCTTGTATTCCTGTCTGAAATGGCACTCCTTGGTATCCCAAAGTGCACCCATACTTGTCCAAAGAACAAGTTTGTTGCTTCTTGTCCGTTGATGGTGTTTTTACAGGGCATTAGAACACACATCTTGCTAAATTTGTCAACTACCATGAACAGGTAGTCATGTCCCTTCCTAGTTGTCGGTAAACCTCCCACAAAGTCCATGGAAATGCTTTTCCAAGGACGATTAGGTATAGGTAAGGGATGATATATACCATGTTCCTATTGCTAGGCTTGCTGGTACAAAAAAGCATACATCCTCTTATGAACCTAGCTACATACTCTTGCATCTTGGGCCAACACACATACCTCTGCAAGTTAGCCATGGTCTTCCCTACACCAAAGTGCCCTACATCTTTGGAGGTGTGAGCCTCTTAAATCCGCTGCAAATGATCACCTTTATGAACACACAGTTTATCCAGCATGTAAAGTAACCCATCTTGGAGATGGTAGTCAGCGGTGTTGTCACCATCGTCCACATGACTCTAACTCTGCAACTACCAATACACCTCCTTGAAGTCCTCATCTTCTGAATGTGCCTCTCTGTATGCATCATGGGCGAATGGCTCCATGTGCACAAGAGTCCCAAAGCTGAAATATTTGACGTCGGTGGCCTTGAAAGCGTATCGACCAACTTGTTTGTGTTTCCCTTCTGATACTTGATCACCAAATGAAATTGTTGTAAAAACCTTATCCACTTGTAATGGTTGGCATGTTGTAGCTTACTCTCGGCCTTTAAGTACTATAACGACTCGTGATCTGTGTGGATTATTGTCTCATTTCCCATCAGATAGTGCTTCCACTTCTTCACAGCTTGCACCATGCCATAGAGCTCCTTATCGTAGGTAGGACAGTTACGAACGACTCCATAAAGTACTTCAGAATGGTAGCAAGCGGGCCTTTCTCCTTGCATCAAGACAACTCCCATAGCATACCCACTTGCATTTGTCTCCAACTGAAATGGCCACTGCAAGTTTGGTAATTCCAGAACCGGTGCTTGACGCAAATCTTCTTCTTTAGCTCCTCGAAAGCCTTCTATTGACCTTTTCCCCACTGGAAACTCTTGCCACCTGTTGTTATAGCGTGGAGTGGTGCTGCTGCCACTGAAAATGAGGCTATGAATTTCCTTAGGTAATGTATTGCTCCAACGAAATTCCTGACCTCAAAAACATTAGTAGGCACCGACCATTTCATGATGGTCTCCATCTTAGAAGGATCTATCTTCAGTTCTCCTCCACCGATCATATACCCCAGATACACCAAAGACTACTGTGCAAACTCACACTTCTTGAGATTTGCTAGCAGATGGTGCTTAATCAATGTTTCCAGCACCTGCGTCAAATATGACATACGCCCCTCCCAGGTAGCACTATATACCAATGTATCATCCAAAAAGAAAATATCAAATGAATCTATAAAAGGGCGTAGTACATCATTCATTAATCTCATAAATGTAGTTGGTCCATTACATAGGCCAAATGTCATAACTAGCCACTCATACAAACCTTGCATGGTTTTGAAGGTGGTCTTCCATGTATCTTCTTCTTTGACTCGAACCTAGTGATATCTAGACTTCACATCCAACTTGGTGAAGTATTTTTCCTATTGCAACTGATCTAGTAGATCATTTATCTTGGGCAAGGGGTATTTGTTCTTGAGCATAATTTTAGTCAACGCCTTGTAATATATACACATCCGCCAAGTCTCGTCCTTCTTTGGCACAATGATGATGGGTGACCCACATGGTGATGCACTCGGTCGAATGACACCCTGTTCCAGTAGTTGCTGCACCTCACTTGCTTCTATAACATACTGCTTGTACAGCCCAATATTCGGCAATGGGAAGTCTCGCAATAGCTAGATCTCATGCTCCACTTCTCTCTAAGGTGGTAACCCTTTAGGCTCTCGGAACACATCCTTGTATGATTGTAACAACTCCTCCAATTGTTGTTTTTGTTTCTTAGTATACCCCTTTAGGGATGCCTTGTCTCTTATTTACTCCTCTTCAGACTGACTCTCTTAAAAGCAATAAAACATACTTCTTGCTGGAACTGATCAATTTCTTGGTTTGGTTGGCACTTACCAGTGAAATTTTCGACTTGTCTTTGTGCGTGTTGATGATGAAGGATTTTCCATCCTTGAAGAGCTGGTATTGATTAGTTCTTCTCATGAATATTGCATCACACATGTACATGTATGGACTCCCAAACATGACTCCACATACATCAAGGGGAACCACATCTAGATCTACTTCATCAATAAAATCAACACTGATAGCAAATCTAATTTTACACTGTTTTGTTACCTTCAGCTCTGCATCCTTATTTACCCATCCCAATGGATATGGGTTTGGATGATCACAAACTTCCAGCCCCAACTTCTTGACCAGCTCTACTGCAATGAGATTCGCCTACGATCCTAAGTCAAACAGAGCATCAATCTTTGTCTTCTTGACCTGTATCTTTATATGGAAGAGTTTGGTCATTTCTCTCTTCTTGTTGTTGAAGGCTACTTAGATTCACCTCCTTCGCACTAATGTATAAACAATCTTCTCATCCACGTCCGAGCTACTTTCAACTTGGTTGCTCGAATCAGTGGCCATGAGATTCTCCTTATTATCTTTCCTCTTGTTCTTTAGGTTTAGCACTAGATGCAATTTCTAGCACTTCTCCTCTATATGGCCATCAATGTTGCAGTGGTTTCTATGATCTTTGCACTGTTGTGTTGAGGCTGCCATATTTTTATATTTTCCCCCTTTTTGCTTCTTCTTCTCCTCCTTAGAAGCTTCATGTTTCTCCTTCTGCTTTGATCCACTTGATTGTGTTCTTTTCAGGTCTATGTTCTCTAGGTATTGTGCCTGTACACAAGCCTCGTCCACTGATTTGGGCTTGAACAACATCACTTGCTCACGCAGATGGTGGTGCAGACCCCCCAAATACTTGAGGAGTACATCTAGGTTCTTTGGAGAGATACCCAACATTATAGCCATATTTCTGAATTTTGTGGTGTACTCTTGCATGCTTTGGTCCGACTTTTGCCTGAAGTAATGCCACCAGATCCACTAGCCTTCCACGTACCCAATGGGATAAAGCTGAGACTTAATGAGGGTTTTGAAATCCTCCCACTTAGTCACTGGAGGTTCACCCTCCAACCTTAGGGTTTTTGTGTGGCTCTCCCACTAAGTCAATGCATGGCTCTTTCATTTCAGTCATGTGAACGATATCTTTTTTCGTTCCTCGTTCTGATGGACACTGAAAAAAGCTTCCAGTTGCTGTAATGAGTGGTTCAGATTTAAAGCGTCAATCTTGTTGTGGTATGGCTTGATATCGACTTTTGTTTCTATTTTAAATAAGGGTTGTGATTGCTTCACAGCACTTGAACTAGGTTGATTTTTCTGGGTTCTTTTTTCAACTGGTTCTTCGTTTCTCCCCGATCTTATGATCCCCCTTCATAGTTTTCCTCTGCATTCGAACCCCCATCTTCTCCAAATATCATCAGCTTATTACTTAGGGTCACTATGAAGAGGCTTACATTGTGGTTTATATCCGTGACTTGTTGTTCGAGCTGCGAAAACTTCACCTCCATAAGATCACGAGGTTCGTTTAGAGATTTGTCGACCATGATTAGGGTTTTACAATTTTTGACCCCACCAACATAGTTTCCCTACAAATATCCACAAATACCCAAAGAAACCTACTCTGATACCAAACGATTTGTAAACTGTCGTGGATATTCCACTAGATAATTCGTCACAACATATCTGATAATAATATATTAAAATACTGAAATTTTAAACTATTATAGTTTATTAAACTTTAATATTTGTGGATTTAACTGTAATTAGTGCATGCATAAGAATCGAAATTATGCAAAAAAGCAGAGAACAACAAAATAAACTCACACACACACAAGATACAAGATATGCTCTCTGGGAAACCCTTCCAGGAGAAAACCCAGATAGAAGGTGAGATTGCTTCGCTTTCTTTCTTTGTATGGAAATATAGTTGTAGGTAGAAAGAAGTAATGTTTGTGGCCCCTAGCATGCTACAGTGCACATATCCTCTCTATTTGCTCTACCTCTTATCTCTCATGGCTACCTTTGCTTAGCTATGGAACAAAGTGCTCTCGAAATAATGGAATGCCTCTTCCTCCGCGTGGTCTGGTTATAACACAACCCGATAGCCTACTAGTGGCTAAGTTTGACTACATCAACTCTTAACTAGAGTTACAAAATAGACTCTTCTAGAGTCTTTACATCACAGACACATGGCTAGCCCATTTTCCATAAATAATAGGGGCTAAAACGGCATCTTCTCGAACTATAGGTGTGAAAACAGGAAGGTCAACTTCTAAGTGGCATAACTTTTGCATACGGACTCCGATTGATGCGCTTCTTGCGCCATTGGAAAGGTCTGTGTGTAGAATAACATAAAAGGTGTTGCGCAGAAGCGCCAAAGATTTATCCCCAAAAAATTTTGTTTGATGCCTCAAAACGCTCGTGGAAAGTTTCAGACCCTGTTTCGCCAAACTAGGTCCTACCGGTAAAAACAATCTCGTGAGCTAATTCCTCCACTTTTTCCACTCCAAATGCATCGATATGGATGAGAAACAATATAATGATGCAATTCAGATCAATTTCAAGGGTTATGGTTTGAGTACGTGCCTTATAAAGGAGATCCTTAAGCCCTAGAATTATTGTGGAAACTTGGGTTCCAGATGATCTTTGAAGAATTAACCTTGATAGTGCATGGGACCAAACATGACCAATGGACCCGAGGTTTGGTCAAGGGGATAGGATTTAGCAACCAATGATATGCTGACCTAATTAGGGAGGGGAAAGGAATCAAGGAATAAATTTTCAATGAAAAGCAATGCAAGGATCCCAGTGAGGTTTCTAGCCTAAGGGAAACCAAGGGCAAGAATTGGTCTTCGAGCTATGGCTTGTGATGTCTGAAGATCCCACAGTTGAAATCTTATGAAATTTGGAGGGCTTCTTGAAGGCACACCAGTGCAGTTGTGGACCAAAAATCGAAGTATTTGGATGGCTAGATCATGAGATAATTGATGCCCTAGGTTACCTAAAGGACTAGACCTAGAGAAGAGGGAAGGGAAGAAGGAAAATAGGTTTAAGGTGATCACTTGTGGGTGGACCAGTGCCTAATCCTATGGGGATATTGGAATCAAGTAGAATTATTATTATGGACTTTTGAATTTTCTAGGTAAAGGAGGCCTCAAAGACAACTTCGCTTGGCACTAGGGCAACGACAAAAGCATATTCAAAGACTTTATACTTTATTTTGAAGGATTTCAATAATGAAACATCCCTAGGAACATTCATTCATTATACATGGCCCAAACATGAAGCAGTCACTATCCAAAAACAAAATTTGCACAACTTCGCATAAGCGATGCAGCAAATAATCCCTTGTATAGCAAAGTCCCAACAACATGTATATGACAAAATTAGAAAGAAAGAATAGCATTAAAATGCACTTACATGTATAAGAATATATCCAACCATCCAAAAACTTGCCATCAAGAAACTCCAAGACATAAAAATAATCCAAACAACAAAATTCATTCCATGCTCCAAAATTCATCCTCCAAGAAGGATAGCGAAAATCTCTAAAGAGATACTAGTTACAAATCCAAGTGATGATGTTAAAATGAATTCACATCACTTGTATTTATACACTTCTAATGAGTTCAATTTCACTAATTAGGCCTACATTAGCCCCTAGAATAAAAATATGTGCAAAATAAACAACTTTTGGTGACAAGCCCACCAAACTAGCTCGTAAACAAAAGAATAAGCCTCTCAAGAGGTCGAATGATCAATAATACATGTCGTTGGGCCTTCTAAGAAGCATGATGAAGTCCATGAGTGCCCTAATGATGAATAAGACTCACAAAAGTAGTGGAGAAGGGATTGGCCCCTTGTTCTCCAAATAATAAACATGTGGTGCTCCCAATGGGTGTGGGGGCACACAAGTAACCTCATGGGTCTGCAAATATATCAAAGATGCTTGTAGACTATTTTCAAAGACTCAGATGATGGTGTAAGTGATGTCACATCAGCATACAGGTCCAGGGTCATCTACTAAGTGCATGGTACAACTGTGGGGCTGGTTGGGCATAGTGAACTAGGTGCATCTTCCTCATCCAATAGGTGAATCTCTAGCAATCTCTGAACACCTTTGAGGATCCATGGAATTTTGTCTACTGCTGTGGAGGCCCATGGCTCTCTACACACACCCTACATGTGCCAATGTAGCCCTCTGGAGGGTTAGGACCCCGTATAGGGAGACCAAACCCGAAATGGAGACCATCTGCAATCTTGCATAAGATCCAATGTGTCCCCTAGCCTTCCAATACAACCATCTATTTAAAGAAATGAAGTTAAGAGCTTACAAACCATGGGCAACAGGTGGGCACTTCATAATGGCATGGCCTTCCAGAGTGGGCTTTGGCATGTGTTAATGTCTCCAAGCTCTAAAGGGGGTTAACTAAGTATCATATAAGGTGGTTTCTACCTTTAGAGGGGATAGTATGTCCAAGGTACATCATTCACATGGTGGTGGCATGTGATAAAGAAATGAATGGAATCGGGAACGAGAGGGGCAATCCTGGGCCACATGTCGAGGTACAAGGGTAGCTAATAAAGGGAAGCCCACACTTGGGTATATAATATATAGGAGGTTGCAATCGTGGTACATGAGTTACCCCGACCTTGTTTTTTCCACCCTTCTTCATATGTCTTTTCCCTTTTACCATTTTTCTTTGGTTAATTACTCAGGACTCAAGGAAATGATATCATGATGTGTAAAATATAGCAGTGGATATCCCCTTTGAGGTGGGAAGATTTATTTCCCACCAGCGGTTGGAACAATCATGGGTTCCTAAATGATAAAAAAAGCTCATCTAGGGCCTATAGGAACCAAGGTGATGGCCATGAGAATGGGGTAGAGCTCATGCAATGGCTTTTTCCCACATGCTAAATGTGTTTGTCCCAACCATCTTTTTCATTATGTGGTACATTTTCCTATTGAATGTGGCCAATTATGTTTTTATTTTTCTTTTCAGTAGCATCAGCGTTTGGGGCATCATTCTAGGCCCGACCCAAGGTGTGGGCAAGGGGATGGGGAGGCTAACCCTATGTGGACCTAATGGAGGAATGTGTACCCAGGTGGGAGAAATGATGAATTGGGTTATAATGACCAGAGGGGGAGTGGTGTATGTGGATGAGGGAGCAGGACCACGCAACCAACATCAGAGTTTCCCATGAAGTACCATCCCGAGAGCCCAAAAATCAGTAAAAGAGATCCCACAGGACTAGGGTCCAAGGGTAACATCCAAAAGAGGTCTAAGGGACAAGAACACAAACCTAGCCCACTCTTTTTGTTGAATCCTCCCATTAATTCATGCCAAAAAGTCTCCATGATAAGTAAACTACAATACTCAATTACCAAATGACAAGGCATACCTTTAGGCTTGGGAGGTCCACCTTCAAACATACGATCATGACAAATGGGTGAGAGATCATATGGTTGGTTCAGGTGGCGAAGAAGTGGCACAATGGAATAGTTAGTGGCTGCAAGGGACTGTTGACTACCGGCTGAGGACCATCTTGGAGAAAAATATTCTCCCAGGGATATCACCCACAAAATGGTGGGTAACATAGCCTACAATGTTTAATACATATAACAAACTCATGAGAGCTACACATGCAAATAGTTTATAGTCATTTACAACCCACTAAAATGTACCCAAATAGTTTGCTAATGGTGTCTAGATCACTTATTACCAAATAACTTAGACTCAAAATATGATAAACTTTTATGATGTGTCTTTCACATTTATTTATATGTGAGAATGCTCAATATTTTATGCACATTCTCAAAATCCCATCCTCCTTTAGAACTAAGACAATCAATGAATGAAGATGCATTAGGTTTGATTGTCCAATGATCCAACAATATTTAGAATTGCATATTGATTTCTTCAAATTCCAATATTGAAGCCCTGTATAGCCCTCAACAGGGCAAAGGTGGATCCAAGAACTTAGATGTAAACCTTTAGGTTCTTCAAAAACTTTGATGTATTGAATCAACAAATCATCACTTTTCTTCCATTACTCATTAATATAGCTATGGTTAGATATCTCTCCTTCTAGAGGTTGACTATACCTTATGACAAACTCGCTAGCATTAGTTCGCAGCTTAGCTTGATTCACTTAAACCAATGAAGTCTTCTACTTCTTTTTATAGGCACTGAATAAAAATGGTTGTTTATACTCAATTAGCTTGCATATCATCACAATCTCACAAATGTGTTGCCAAATACAAGCAATGTCTTTCTCTACCCTGTGGAAATAATTGACACTTGACAATTGAATAATCTATCCATTTATGCTCACCCTGCTGGGATATGGGGAATAATCAATCATCGTGGAGAATGATAAATAACCCTCTTGTTTGAGAGAGGGAGACAGGAACCACTCACCCTTATTTGTATATGGCACTCAACTCCATCAATAATTGTAATAATTGTCATATCATGAATCTGATTTAGGAATTAGGCATTGCTCACCACTTATCCAATATGGGGCACAGACCGTACAATCCTATATGGCACGTCATGTTGGTGAGTGTTGATCTAATCTTGTTCGGAAAGCATCTCAAGATCAAACACGTAGTCTCACAAGCATCGAATGGCAATACATCACATTCTAATTGATCAAGAAAGAAATTAAATGTTTCAAGCAGTTGATAGTTTTTGCTCCAAAAATATCCATCTTCCTTTCCCAATTTATGGATCACTAGCACAAGGCTTCAAGTATCTCAATTGTCAACCAGAAGTGGGAACAGCATCACTGACTGCTAACGCATGTTGACTCATCACCATTAGATATTTGCTGATGTTTTTTATAACTGTTTAAAAACTAAAATATGAATTTACATTAATATAGAAAATGCTATACCAAATAATATATTTTATCCTAAAAACATTGCCATTTTCATTTTTACACACACTCCTCGTATAAGTTATATAGGCAATATTTTCCCCATTGCCAAGCGGTTGTGTCAAACTTTGACAACATCATGACTACATTCTTCATTCAAGTTTTCCACTGTACCGAGTGGTTAGTTCCCAACCATTTCAAAAAATCCTTAGGCATTGAGCATTCTTCCTTCCCCTTTTTGAATCCAATGCTTTCCATTAAATGATAAGTTATCTTTTAAGGGTAATGGGGTAATTCACAGTGTCAATTTCTATGGGAATTGGTGTTAGATAGGCCAGCAATTGTTTTCTAGCTGGGTAAGGAAAAATAGAAATCATTTATTTAAGAGAGTCCAAATTATTTGATTAAAGTATACTCAGAACTGATAGCAATCAGCCATATATTTGTCATCCTAAAAGAATATACTAGCCAGAAATGTTTTAGTTTAAATTGCATTATACTAGGTAATATAATATAGCCAGAAATGTTTTAGTTTAAATTACATTATACTAGGTAATATAATATAGCCAGAAATGTTTTAGTTTAAATTGCATTACACTAGGTAAGATAATATAACAGTTGGGTTTCCCCGTGTGGTTTACCTTAGAAAAAAATACATGTCATTTCCAATTGCAAAATTGATGTAACGAATAAAAAATTTACACATTGTAGAGAATTTTATGGTTTCGCAGCATGTAGAGACTTATATTTCACTTATAAAGTTATATTCAGGGTAACTTACAATGCATAAAAGCCAATGATCACATCATGAATAAATAGGGGCAAGAATGCAAATCCACAACTTTTGATCATTGTTCCTGAATGCAGAAACATTCAGCACATGCTATTGCATACATCAGGATTTTATACCTAAGGCAGATGGAATCAGAGAAGAGTAGGTAGAGGCTTGCCGCATATGAGAATGATATGGATCTTCATGGATCCTGTCTGTCTGATTTGAAGTAACAATCATATATCGAAAGCTGATCAAGTGCATCATAGTTTGCTCGCAATCCTGTAAATTGACTGCCCATCTGTGCACACACTGTATCTGGCCATTTACAACTTTCTCCAGTCCGAAATGGGCAAACACTATCACAACTTTTCCGGAATAAATTTGCAGAGAGGTCACTGTCCGCAGAAATGGAAATAGATACAGACATATCATTTGAACCTTCCTGTTTAAGTTCATCTACATTTTTCTTCATTGATTCCTTCAGTGACATGGCCATTATTTTCTGTTCTATTTCTTCTGAGCTTGCCATATCTGTAATACAGTCATGTGAACTAGAGAAATTAACTTTGCACCCAACTGACTCCATTGCTCGCTTAATAGCTATGTTCTCTCGGCAAGCCCTTCTAACCAGAGTAACTGCAGAACGGCGGGCACACTTTTCAGATACTAGCTGCTCAGTTAGTACTTGCAGGTTGGTTGACATATCTTTTATTTTCTCCTCCGCAATCTCTTTTGCCTGAAACAAGTTACAAATAAACCATGAAATACCTGAGTTGAAGTAAATAACAAAGTGCCACTGTTTATATGCTAGGCTTTTAGTAATAATTGTGTCTAGCTCACCCAAATATGGTATAGAAACCGAGTTATAGTTTAAGGATGCCTAGATACCACAAGAAACTATAAATATATCAAATGAACTGCCGAAGACTTGGCATTTTCTTAAAACACTTTAAACATTAAATATCTGGAAACAGAATACAAAATAAAAAATAGGGTTGCAAGGAAAGAAAGTCAAAGGAATTATAAACAGAAAGAATTTAGGTTGAAGCATTGTAGCTCACCAGTCACCATGATCTTAAAATCAAAACAAAGATTATATAAGAATATAAATATGTCTATTTCACAGGATTATCCACTGACATTTAAAAGCTATATATATATATATATATATAGTCCTTTTGATAATTTCCTAGCCTTTTTGAAGGGAATATTAAGAACTCAAACAAAAAATCTACATATTTGTTGTTTGGAAAAATGTTTCAGAGAGGTTATCGACCTTAAAAACTAAATCTTAGCTTTTCCTTAGCCCTATTCCAGGTCTAGAGGTACAAATATCCATCTCTAGAAAACACAACACCCACCGCGTAGGGAAATTACATGAACAATTCTAGTTTATTAATCAATCATCACTCCAAGGAAAACACAATACATCACCCACTGGCAAAAATACAGAAGCATACCCAGTATATTCATCAGTCGTCACTTCTAAAACCAATCAGGAAGGCTGTATGCAAGGAAATACCATACAATTATATTATTAAATAAAATTAATTAACATCATCATTGCATTATATATTGAAAAATCAGAACAAAAATGTTGAAGAATGTAACTAGTGTCGGTCTTCATAATTGTATTTGTCAAACAAAAAATATATTATAAAAGAAAAAATTATTTATTAAGCATGTGTTTCATGCTTTATTATTTAATGTTTAGGTCAAGGCCTCAATTGTAGGCTTCTAGGGTTTATGTCTTGAGTCCTAGTATTTGTCATTATGTAATAGACCATTCTTGGGCTTTATCTATCAAGAAAGAAATTTATTTTGATGTAAAATAACTCAATTAGGCCTCCTCCTCCACAAAGTCGGCCTCAAACAAGAGCAAGAAACAGCTATAAATAGGCAGCTACTCAGCCTCATTTGGACATTTATCCAAGCAATTTCGATCTGCAGTTGCAAGAGGACAAAAGAAGTGTAAATAGGAAGTGTTGAGAAATCAATGCTAGTAGAATTAGGAATAGATTTCTCTTCCTTGATAATCACTTGTGAATTATGTTAGCTTCTTTTATATGTTTATTCTATTATCTTTCATCAAGCAATTACCAAATTATGTGTATGAAGATCACAAGAACAATAGACAAAAGATGTAGGTACTCTGCCAGGGAAAAACCCCTATCTAGGGGAAAACCTAGTCAAACTTCTTCCTTCAGTAGTTGAGATAATCCAAGACTCTTCAACCTAGACACAGACCACCTCCAACCACCAAGTTAGCCCTTCCTTCCAGCAACTTTGATTTAGATCTTTGACCTTGCAGCAATAGTGCTTAGACCCATCAAATCCAGAATTTTGACCTCCCAACAGCACAATCTTCGACCCAGCACTTTCAGAATTTCGACCCTACCAACAACAGAATTTCTATCCAGCAAATAGCCGAATAACTTTGCATAAAAGAGAGAGAGAGAGATAACCCAAAAACTTCGACTTGTACTTCTTTCTTCCCCTTTGAACTTCGCACTTTTTCTGCACTTCCTTGATGTGTATCAAACTTGTTAAGTTGGTGTCCAAATAGATCGAACTGCTCTTGTATATATAGCTTCTTCTGTGGGTCGAATTGTCCTCTTGTAGGCTGACTTCATCAGGTTAGGGCCAACTTGGTGTGGAGGTGACAAAATATATTTTTGACTCAATAATAATTCCTTTTACATGATACAAAAGTCCAAGAAGGGTCTCATTAAATGGACAATGACTCTATTGACTCAGTATAAAACCTAGAAGTCCACAATGGGGACTTTGACCTATAAAATGATGACCCAAGCATGAAACCCATGCTTTAATAAGTCATTGTAATAATAATAAAAAATTATTTTTCATTCTTTGACTCAAATATAAATATGAAAACCGAACCTAGTTACATTCTTCAACACTCCCTCTTAACTAGGGAGGTATTCATAATTTACACATGTATATAAAAGTACAAGGAAGATCTCAAAACACAAGAACTACGAAGAACTTCAGTACACAAGGTGCCACAGACTAGATTCTTGACCAGGGTAATCTATCCAGGTGGGACTAAGATGGATTAAAGCTTTCTGCCTCTGTAGGTATTGTTACCCACCATTGCCACATGCAAGGCGTGTGTTGAGAACTGTGGGACTCCACAACAGTAGACAACACCCCATGGATCCCAAGTCAGATTTGTTGTTGACTGTTGGAGCCAAGTAGAAGACATATTGTGGGGTGTAATTATCCTCTTAGGTGCAAATCCAACAATGGCAGATTGGCAGTCATAGAGCTAGTTGGAGGGCAGCAAGTTGACCACCCAAAGGAACCCTTGACAGGCTATCTTGAAGGACAAAGGGCAGCTGAAGGTTGGGTGAAGAACGGTGCCAAAGTGCAGCACTTTGATGGACGAAAGTTGCTGCTAGCCTGTCAGATTGGAGCTCGGGTATTGGCCAACCCAAAGGAGCAGATTGGATCAGCCCAAGTACATCGTGCAGAAGGACGTGCAGCAGTGTTAGAGGGCAGCCCTCCTAAAGTTGAGTAGAATGGGTGCGACAGACCGGCAGGACAAGATACGACATAGAAGCACAAAGGCAAGTTTGTGATTGTATCTTGTGACCATAGACTGTTGTATTTATCAGTTTGGATTAATATAATGAAGATTGGTGATTGTACAATTTTGTTTAAAAACTATGTATATTGTGCATGTATGATTTACTGCTTTAGAATTTTCCATTGTGCAAAGTAGTTTATGGTTGAGACTCTTGGTTTGGTAGCGTCAGTGATTTAAGACTCTAACCTAGACCCAAGGTCACAGAATTTCAACATGGTATCAAAGCGTATTTGAGCTACTTTGAAAGCTAGTAAATCAGAGTTTGCACAGCGAAGTACAGCGTGAGAGGGAGTTGGTCACATTGTGAGTGAAGGAGTCACTACAATGTCAAAGTTGCAGGTTGGTCTCCAGTATGAAGATAGGTTGGAAGGGTTGTCCAACTACACTACTTGGAAAGAAAGGATCAAGTTGGTCTTGCAGGTCAACAGGATCTGGGATTTTGCCAAGAAAGAGATCAAGAAGCCATCTGACCCTAAGGAGCTAGAAATATGGGAAGACTTGGATACGAAAGCAAGGTTGATCATCCTTGATGGTGTGAAGGATCCCTTGATACCTCATGTGTCCGAGAAGAACAATGCACACGAGATGTGGATGGCTCTTTAGAATTTGTTCCAGAACAAGAACGAGAATCGGGTGCTGGTATTGGAGGATAAGTTGAAATCCACCAAGATGATAAAGGGTGAAGGAACGACTTCGTATCTAACAAGGATATCTTAGGTTCGAGATGAGCTTGTTGTTGTCGAGGTCAAAGTTTCAAATGCAGAGATGGTAAGGATTGCCTTGAAAGGGTTCACCGAGGAATGGAAACCCTTCATCAAAGGAATCATTGCCAGGGAGAAGCTGCCAGACTGGAATAGACTATGGGATGACTTCATTCAAGAAGAGTTGCAAGACGAGGATCTTCATCCTTCCAAGAAGGTAGATGAGGACGTGGCACTTTCAGCAAAAATGAAGGGTAAGCAGAAGGACTTGAGTAAAATCAAGTGTTTTCACTGTGGCGAGATGGGTCATTATGTATCAAAATGTCCAAAGAAGAAACAAGATGATGAGAAGAAAAAAGGAAAGCATGCCTCCCTTATTGCCCATCAAGCAAAGATGGAAGAAGAAGAGGATGCCCTTTCACTAATTTCTCATTTCTGAGAAAGTACTATCAAAGAAGATGGATGGTACGTGGGCAGTGGTGGGACGAAGCATATGACAGGGTCACAAGATGTTTTTGAGACTCTAGTTGAATGGGACTCGAAGTTTCACATGGTGTTGGGTGACAAGAGTCAGTTGGAGATCTGAGGATTGGGTGTGGTGCCATTCAGGTTGGAGATAGGGCGTATGTTGCTGGTCCAAGATGTACTGTTTGTACTAGGACTCAAGTATAATGTGATTTTCATCTCGATGATGGAGAGGAAGGGTTTTGAGGTCTTGTTCCAAGAGGGGAAGACAAGACTCAAGACTAGAGGCTCTAAGTCCCATAGGATTGTGCTTGGAGTCAGGGAGAATGGTCTCTACAAGTTGACAGGCAAACCTAAGGATCATATAAAGGAGCAAGAGCAAGTGCAGGTTCTTGAGAAGAAGGTACACTTTTCCGAGAAAGTCCATGATCCAGAGGCTCAGAGGGAGTCAAGTTTGAGAGGGAGTTTGCAGACTCAGAGGGAGAAACTAAACCCAAGAAGAGTGCATGGTCAGTGGGTAGCAAGGGTGCTTCCACATTTGGCACGAAAGAACCATGGAAGGAATGGAAAGCATTGTAGGAAAAGAAAAAGAAGCAGGAGGCTTTGAGCGACAGTGACACTTCCGAGGGAGGCATTGTTCATGCTTTTGGGATTGCTACTATTGTGAGTAATACGAGCTGGGCAAGTGTTGCGCGCAGTGATGATGAAGATGAAGTACTTTCGAGACACAGAGGCACCTCCCTCGCTAAGAGGGAGTGTTGAATTTTGTAGATTGGGAGGTACTCCAAGCCCCAGGGGTTTAGGGGTTGGCGGACAAAGTGCCACAAGGGCAGCATGTGGGCTCGGAACCCATGAAAGGGGTTTGTGCACCAATCATGTTTTTGGGGCAAAACCATGATGGTTACACGGCATGTGATGGATGAGGATGATAGTGCTCGGAAAGACGATTCCAATGCATTGAAAATTGTCCGAATCCGAGTTGTCGTTTGAGAGATATTAATTTTTGAAGTTGACATGAATTTTGAATTTCTTCATGTAGGCCGACATGAGATTATCAGACAGACCGACGTGAGAAATTCAAAAGACATGTCAGTTCAATATGATTGCGTGGGGGCTCCTTTTAGTATAAAAGGAGGTTGAATGGAAGGCTATTTTGGCATCCAAGTGTGAGCAATACATCTCAAGAAGGGCTCTGAAATCTGCGTGGAAAAGGAGGCTTGGAACAGTGTCTAGGAGTCTGCCCTAGACAGCGTGGAAGGGCTGTATGGACAGCATGTTTACGAGGAAGGTTTAAGGGTTAGACAGATCTGTTTAGGGCTGTTTCAAGTGCGGATGTGATGAGGGATTGCAGAAGCCTAAGCCGCAGCAAAAGGGAGCCCAAGACAGCATGGAGAAGCCTGAAGGCAGTGTGTGTATTCCTGTGGTGGAGGCCGTTTGCTGTAGGTGACAGCAAGGTGGTTTTAGGGCTGTCTAAGGGCATGTTTAAGGGCTGTCTTGTGTGTGTTTGCAGGGCAGAGAAGGCCGCAATTGAAAGGAGCAAAGGACTGCTGTTTTGAGGGCTGTTGGTGAATGTTTGGAGGGAGACCGAAAGCTCCAGCAACTGCTGTGCTAGGTCGCAAGCCATAGCCAGCAGCTCGGCTATCTCAAAGGGCTGTGTTCAAGAGATAAGCTCAGATTTGGGGCAGCGTAGGCGTGGAGAGTCTTCTAGGTGATCCGCAGTTTTCTAGAAGGCTGGTCTCTGACTGTTTGAAGGGTGCAGGGCTGGAAAGTGTGCCCGAACCAGAGGTGCAGCGTGCAGCAGTACAGCAGCGTTGGAGGAGGTATTGGGTCACAGTTTATGACCAGAATTGGATCAGATTTGTTGGTGACTGTTGGAGCCAAGTAGAAAACATATTGTTGGGTGCAATTATCCTCTTAGGTGCAGATCCAACAGTGGTAGACTGGGAGTCATAGAGCTGGTTGGAGGGCAGCAAGTTGACCACCCAAAGGAGCCCTTGACAAGCTATCTTGAAGGACAAAGAGCAGCTGAAGGTTGGGTGAAGGACGGTGCCAAAGTGCAGCACTTTGATGGACGAAAGTTGCTGCTAGCCTGGCAAATTGGAGCTCGAGTATTGGCCAGCCCAGAGGAGCAGATTGGATCAGCCCAAGTACACCGGACAGAAGGCGTTGCAGCGGTGTTAGAGAGCAGCACTCCTGAAGTTGAGCAGAACGGGTGTGACGGACTGGCAAGACAAGAAAAAGCTTGGTTCTAAGTCACAGGACACGTCCTCCAAGGTCCCGTGTCCCGTATTTAACGTGTCAGACACGAAAACGGCCCTAAAACGTGTCGAAAACGTTTTTCATCGTGTCCTGTAAAACGTAAATCGTATTTGCCAGTTTTCGTCATGTCCTTCATTTGGAAAACGCGTATTCCGTTGATCGAAAACGTTGCCCTAACGTTTTTCCTCCGATTGAATACGTACCCCACTAAACCGTGTAGTTTAAAGCCCACGCAATGGATTTTTCCGAGTTCTTTTCGTCGTGTGCTATCATGTGGAGCTGTCGTGTGGAATTGTTGCGTGTGTGGAGCTGTCGTGTGGAGCAGCGAGCTGTTGTTTGAACTGAGTTTGGAGTAGAGTGTGGAGCCGATTATGTTGTGCAATGTTCAGGCTTCAGCATTCAAGAAAACCATTCGGCCCGTAAACCCGTGTTCAAACTTCACATTTTATATATTATTTGATTAATCATTATATATGATTGATGGGGTTTACCGTTTCTAAGTTATTTATGTTGCGGCTTGCCCCATTTCTGAAATCTGCAAACTCAGAACTGTTCCTAACCCTCCATTACTTAATAACTTCTGAGAAATTACTATCTACTATCTATGTAAACACTGAACAGTAATACATTTTGATTTTGATGACTTAATGGAAAATCTGCATTTTATGGTTTTAATATCTAAGTTCTAAATTTATAGTTAGTAGTAAGTACTTAGTAGTTTCTTATGTGCTTGTAAGTTGTACATGAACAATGAACATTGAATATTCAAGAATCAAGACCAAGCATATCACATTCTAATTTCTAAATAGTAAATTTTGATTCTATTTATTTTTTTTAAGTGAACTATGAACTTTGAGAAGTAATTATATTTTAATTTGATTAGATAAGCTGCAACCTGCAATTTAATATGGATAAAAAACTATATTTCGATATATATATATATATATAGATAGATACATAAAACGTGTCCCCCGTGTCTTGTTTCCAGGTCGCTGTGTTTCATATTGAATACTCGTATTTATGTGTCCTCTATGTCTCGTGTCTTTGTGTCATGTGACTTAGGCTTGGTTTGGTTGATATCTCCTCCCTAATTGAGAGGGAGAGATAGACACTACATTCTTGTCTTCACTTGGGAAGAAAGAATAGAGGATTGGGTAATCATCTGGAATTCGATATTCTTTGAGAATGTGGTAGGGCATTCAGGACAAGAGTAGTTGTGGACCGATATTCTTTGAGGATTAGCTACCCAATAGAAGAATAGTCCAATGGAAGGTCATACTCTGTGAACACCCGAGTAGAGTATGGACCTTGAGAGACAATGATTTTAGTGTCTATGGATCATTGATCTCGCCAACATTTTGCTCTGATCATGTGGATCGAGTTGTTAGTCAAGGCCTTGCTGTGTAACAATGTTGATGATTATGATGCTAAACGGATGGGTTACCAATCCGACTCTTTTTATGAGATCTCTTTAGATTCAGATTTGAGAATGACCATGTACCTCTTATGAATACCTCCCTAGTTAAGAGGGAGTGTCGAAGAATGTGTAACTAGGTTCGGTCTAAATAAGTATGAAATGTATTTTTGTAAATAATAAAATGAAAATAAATTATTATTGAAGCATGGGTTTCATGCTCACGTTCTTTTATTTTATAGGTCAAGCACCCATTGAGTGCTTGTAGGGTTTGTAACTTTGTCCTAGGTTAAAGAGTCATTGTCATATTTTGAAGACCCTATGGGCACATTGTATCTTGTAAAGAAAAAAATTATTTTGTCTTTAAAGTGTCGAAATGCCTCCAAGATCAGGTCGGCCTAAGGAGTTGTCAAGTCGGCCTACATGAAGAGCCATGTCTACACCTTGGAAGAGCCTATATATAGAGAGGAACTCATCCTCCATTAGATACATTTACTTATCTCATTCTATGCGAAGAAGAGGAATTCGAAGAAGTCGAAGTGCTTGGGCTAGATCTCTCTCTCTTGAGAAGGTCGAAGTTAGGGTTTATGCGCTGGGTGTTGGGACTATCTTTTGGTTCGATCTTGGAAGAAGAAGAAAAGGAAAGGCAAGTGAAGGTCTCTTAGGGTGTCTCATTAGCCTAAGACACAAGGAAAAGCAAGCGAAGGGAAAAGAAGGTTATTCAAGGGAGATCAAAGTCTCCAAGAGAAGCAACAACAGTTGCCGTGAACCAAAATTTCGGATCTACAGTGGGAGGTTGAAGTCACTACAACAGGAGGCTGAGTTGATCTTGATCTTAGAGGGTATTTGTCTGAGTCACTAGGTCATGGTATTCGTCAATTTTAGAATCTATAAGAACAGAAGAGATTTAAGGGTTTTCCCCTCAAGACGAGGGGCTTTGGCCCTAGCTTGCAGCCTACATACTGTGTCACTGTTCTTATTTTTTTGGTAGTTGTTTGATGTATCGCACACTGTAATGATAAGAAACAAAGAAAATAAGTAAAAGGGTAACACAAACAGTTATCAAGTTAAGAGAATTAACCTACTTACTGCCCTATTAAATTCTCAACAGGATTTAGCACATGGCTCACTAAGCATCCACTAGTAGCTTGTTATGTAAAAATTATTTAATTTTAGGCTAATTATTTAATTTTAGGTTAATTAGACGAAAGGGCACGATCATAAGATCATGCCCTTTCCCAAAAGGGTGCCCATGGCAGTATATAAGCTAGGGACCCTCACTGTAAACAAACATCATTCAATTGTTAATTAATTCTGTTTATTCAGAAGTTTTATACTTCATCTGGTATCAAAGCCACTGCTGCGCTAACTACCTCAACTATATACGCTGCTCGTAAAATCCGTTGTCCCTCGCTGCATTCCACCGTCCCTCTCCACCTTAGCGCCCACCGTCTGCCGTCCCCACTAACCACACTCCCACTGTTTTCCCACCCGTGCTATCCCCGCCATTATCCAAACCCTTGTCACCTGTGTTCTAACTCAATCCACCCCAACGCAAACAGGTCACGGTGTCCTTCGCTGTGTTTTCCGTCACAAACCCCCATCACTCCTCCCGCGCACTGTCCGTCCATTCCCCATCGAGCTTTTCCCTCCTGTCAACTATCTCGTCCATCCGTCCACTGCCTACATAAAGAAAAAAAAGAGAAACGTTGTCAACGCGTCTGAAGGGTCCCTTCTCCTCGTCGTGGAGCAGCGTGACCACAGTGACACTGATTCGATTCGGGTCAACCGTATATTATACGACTACTATATAGTTTATATAATTTATTAAAAAAAAAAACTTTATGTTATAAAACAATTTCAATATATAATTAATTTAATTTAATTATTTAAAAAAAATTAAGCTGGCAGATAAATATACACCCCCACAAACTCGTTCAATGTCGACAATGTCAATGGCCGATTTCAATAAAAGATTGATTGAAGTGGAGAATAAGGTTACTAGCCACGCCGATGATGTCAATAAAAAATTAGCTGATTTCCAGAATAAGTTTAATGGGCACGCTGACGATATTAAGAGGCTTCAAGACACAACAAATCGAATAGAACTACAGATGGGGCAGAACCATAGCCAAACTGAAATAAATCAAAAACAGACCTTGGCATTGCTGAACCACTTGTGTAGAAAGCATGATATTACACCCGAACAACTACTCCAAGAAGATGGAGAAAATCTAGAGCACAATTCATCAGACTCAACAAAATCAACAGATTCTCAAAAAGCTGAATCTCCAAAAAAATCAGCAACGCCCCACCAAGAAAATAGTAATGCGATTTTTTCAAATAAGCAACTCTGGGATACATTTACCAATCAACATCCTTTTTTCGCTCAACCATTAGCGACATATCAGCGAAGGGCAAAAGTCGAGATGCCTAAATTCGATGGAAACGAAAAATACAGTGTTGCATGGATAAATAAAGCAGAAGAATACTTCGAGATTTATGACATCAACGATGATGACGAAAGGCTTAGGCACGCATCCATGAAAATGGAAGGAGAAGCATATAATTGGTATATGTGGTGGAAGAAGACGACAATCGCCATTAGTTGGAGGAAATTTAAAGATGCATTCTTTAAAAGATTCCAAGGTGTAAGGGAAGAAGAGTTTTTTTCATCACTCATCAAATTACGACAAAAAGGAAGTGTGGATGAGTACACTCAAGAATGGGAAACCTTAGTGACACGAGTACCTGGGTTATCAGAGTCTCGTCTAGTTCAATCATACATCTCCGGACTTAAAACTCATTTACAAGTAGAACTTGACCTTCATGACATTAAGACAATAGAAGTAGCAAGACGAAAAGCAAAAACTGAAAAGAAATTTGAACAAATACTGTGGTCAAAACCGGAAAAAGTATATTCAAGACAAAGAGTGCCCCAGTCTGTGGATTCAAATAATACAAGATATGTTCCACCACATCGTCGTGAAGGTGAAAAATCTAATGTGGAAATACAAAGGATAAAAGAAGGCAAATGCAAACGCTATGGTGAGAAGTGGGACCCCAAACATAGGTGTGTTACGGGAAAAGAACCAAAGAACCTATATAATTTTGAAGCAACTAATGATTCAAATAGTGAAGATTCTGACATAGAAGAATCAGAAGATGCCCCAGAATTCTCACCAAAATTAGATGACGGAAGTATTCCGCAAGTGTCACTATCAGTTATGACAAGTATATCACAACCTCAGACCTTAAAGTTAAAAAGACACATAAAGAAGAACAACGTAGTGGTTCTCATCAACTCTGGTAGCACAAACAATTTTTTAGATGCAACAGTGGCAAAGAGACTCAATATTTTTTCATTTCCTTTACCAAACATGTAGGTGATGGTAGTTAACAGTAAGAAGATTGAAAAAGTAGGGAAATGCCATAAGGTCAAATTGCAGATTCAAGACTTTAATTTAGAGTCTCCGTTCTTCACGATACCATTAGGTGGAGTAGATGTAGTCTTAGGTATCCAATGGCTACGAACTCTAGGCACTTATGCTGCCAACCATCAAGTACAATTCATAAGATTTAAATGGGGAGGCAAGAGGTATAAATTACACAGATTCCAAGCACCAGAGAATCAAATTGTATCATCATCTCAGATGATGAAGATGATTCGAAAAGGAGCACCCACTTATGTAGTACAATGTCACCAATTAGAAATTTTATCTGCAAATATGATCAGTGAAGAGTCACCAGAGATCCAAGATCTAATTCAGAAGCATGAAAAAGTATTTCAAGACCTGCCTATGAAAATGCCTCCTAACAGGGAAATTGAGCATACAATAGAAGTCAAAGCAAGATCAGACCCCGTCAACATCAAGCCATACCGATATCCACATCACCAAAAAACGGAAATTGAGAGATTAATCCAAGACCTTTTAAAGTGTGGGATCATCTCGAAAAGTAAAAGTCTATATGCTGCTCCAGTGGTATTGGTAAGGAAGAAGGATGGTTCATTCAAGCTATGCATTGATTATAGAGGATTGAACAAAATAACAATTAAAAACAAGTTCCCAATTCCCTTTATCGACGAAATGTTGGATGAGCTACATGGCGCAAAATACTTCTCAAAATTGGACTTAAGGTCAGGCTACTATCAAATCAGAATCAGATTGGAAGACATACCAAAAACGACATTCCGAACACACGAAGGTCACTATGAATTTAAAGTAATGTCGTTTGGGTTAACCAATGCACCAGCAACATTTCAAGCAACTATGAACGAATTATTTCGTCCACATCTTAGGAAGTTTGTATTAGTATTCTTTGACGATATTTTAATTTACAGTAAAACTTGGAAGGAGCACTTACAACATCTGGATAAAGTTCTTACACTACTAAAAGAGCATCAGTTTTATGCAAAAAAATCCAAATGCACCTTCGGAAAGGAAGAAGTAGAATACCTTGGACACATTATATCCCATGAAGGCGTAAAGGTGGACCCTAATAAAATCAAAGCTATAAAAGAATGGACAAAACCTGTTAATGTATCCAAGCTAAGAGGGTTCTTAGGTTTGACAGGACATTACCGAAGGTTTATTAAAAACTCTGCACATATAACTGCGCCTCTGACAAACCTTTTAAAGAAGAATTCATTTCTATGGGATGAGGAAGCAGGAAGGTGTTTTGAAAAATTAAAGGAAGTTATGTCTAGTACCCCCATATTGGCAACACCAGATTTTTCTAAACCATTTATCATTGAGTGTGATGCTTCTGGATTCGGTATAGGTGCAGTGTTAATGCCAGAAGGGCATCCAATAGCTTTTGAAAGTAGGAAGCTCAATAAAAGAGAACGCCTCAAGTCCACATAGAACAAAGAAATGCTCACTATTATGCACGCACTAGCTAAGTGGAGGCAATATCTTTTGGGAAGTAAGTTCTCCATTCAAACAGACCATAATAGTCTCCAACACCTCCTTCAACAAAAAACACTTTCCGAAGAACAACAAAAATGGATTGAAAAAATTGTCGCCTTTGACATGGATATACTACATAAAAGGGGAAAAGACAATATAGTAGTAGATGCCCTATCCAGGAAAGACGAAGAACCAACACTACTTGCAATCTCGGTTGTTGTTCCTGAATGGCTTAACGAGATTCGAAGTGAGTATGTCAAGGATCCAAAAATAATGGCGATAATCGATAACCTTCCCAACAACTCAAAATTTGAATGGAAGAATGATATTCTATGGTACAAGGGAAGAATCTATCTAAATGCAAATTCCAAGTTTAAATTTAAGATACTCAAGGAATCACATGATTCACCGTCAGCTGGACATGTAGGATTCTTTACGACTTACTACAATGCACGTCAATCCTTCTTTTGGAAAGGAATGAGTCGTGATATTCAGAAGATGTAGCAAAGTGTGACACATGTCAAAGGAATAAAAGTGAAAATATTACGACACTGGGATTACTTCACCCTTTAAACATTCCAAATCAGAAATGGAAAGAAATTTTGATGGAATTTATTGAGGGATTACCCGTATCTGAAGGCAAGGACAAGATTTTCATAGTGGTCGACAGACTCACCAAATATGCTCACTTTATGGCAATAAAGAAGTCATACTCAGCTAAACAAATCGCTGAAATATTTTGCAAAAATATATATAAATTAAATTACATGGTTTTCCGAAAGTCATTGTGAGTGATAGAGATGCCAAATTCAAGGGTAATTTCTAGAAAGAGTTGTTCAACCACATAGGAACCTACCTAAATATGAGTTCCGCTTATCACCCTCAAATAGATGGACAAACAGAGGTTGTCAATAAATGTTTGGAGGCCTACCTACGTTGCTACGCTACAGAAAAACAAAATAAGTGGGCTCAATGGTTGCATCTCGTTGAATGGTGGTATAATTCTACTTATCATACGTCAGCAAAAATGATGCCATTTCAAGCCTTGTATGGATATGAGCCCCCAAAATGGAAGGATCTAGCTATTGTCCAGACAAATCTACCTGCTGTTAAAGATCAACTAGAAGAAACCCAAAAAATCGTCCAAATACTAAAAGAAAACTTGAATAATGCGAGGAATCGTATGAAGCAACAAGCAGACTGAAACAGAACTGAAAGAGAGTTTGAAGTCGGAGAATGGGTGTTTGTCAAGCTCCCACCATACAAACAATTGAACTTAAAACAAAAAGGAAAAAACAAATTGGCTCCAAATTTCTACAGACCTTATCAGATCAACAAAAAGATCAGCCAAGTTGTGTATGGTTTAAGCCCTCCAAAGAAAATTCGTGTTCACAACATCTTCCATGTCTCCTGCCTTAAAAGGGCACTAGGCGACCATCAATCAGCGCAAACAACGCTTCCATCCCTGGATGATGACGGAAGGGTCATTCTAGAACCAAAAGGTATTTTATCTACTAGAGAAAGAAAGCTTCGACATCGTACAATGAAGGAATACCTGATCAAATGGAAGGACTTACCCGAAGAAGAACCTTCTTGGGAGAATGAATCATTTTGTCAACAACATCTGTCGTTACATATGCTTTGAGGACAAAGCATTCTTTCGAGAGGAAGGCAATGTTATGTAAAAATTATTTAATTTTAGGTTAATTAGACCAGTGTTGATAATATCGGTATCGGGAAAATATCGGCGAGGGTCCAGAAAATATCTTATCGGCAATATCGGCGAAAATATCGGCAAAATATCGGCAAATATCGGCAAGCATAAAAAATGCATAATATATTCATTTTTTTCAGATTTTTAAACATATAAAGCAATAACAACATGAAATAAACACATTGGCACATAAATATGAAGAAAACACTGATATATATGATGTCAAATAGAAATGATATATCAAAGGCGATACCAAATCGTGCTAATCCCTGATAATTGTCCATTCAAGGACTCAAATGTGGAGAACCAATACAAAATAACATCACATATAATAATAAAAGTATCTCATCATCATGAGTTACATGTAGCATAACAAATAAAACTAGCAGCTATCTATCTACTGCCCTCTCCCCCTTTTACGGGAAAACATGATGGGCTGTTTTCCAGGCCTGCCCCTAGTAGTAGAAGGCCCTGACACTGCCTCTGCACCTAATGTCAAATAATGAGTGCTAGGCATGGAGCTATGCTCTCCTATATCCATAGCAAATGGTGTTGATGCTGATGCTCCCGCAGTGTCCTCCTCTTGCTCCTCCTGCTCCTCCTCTAAGTGCTGCTGCTCCTCTGACTCCGAGTCCTCCTCTTGCTGCCCCTGCTCTAATGGATCATCTGCCACTGGCTCTAACCATGAAGGTGACTCCTCCAATATGGGCTCCTGAGACTCCACCCTCCACGGAGACAATACATCAATATTGTCTAAGGAAATGGCATCTGGATCCACTGGTGATTCTATTTGCCTCGCTCGAAGTCGGATGTTGTAATGCACATACACCAAATCGTTGAGGCGTGCGAACTCCAACCTGTAAGAGTGTCAAAAAAAGTAATGAGTCTTGACTCTTGACTCTTGACACTTGAAGGTCATAAATTAAAAATTAAAAATTACAATAAGTGTAATTGCTCAACTGAAGGCTTAAGTTCAAAGTTATACCTGTTGCGCTTTTTGGCATGTATTTTCTCAAATACACTCCAATTGCGCTCACACCCTGAAGAGCTACATGTTTGACTCAAGATTCGTATAGCCAATTTTTGCAAATTTGGTGCCCTTGCACCATAGCTTCGCCACCAAATATCTACAACAAAATAATGAAATAAAAAATTCAAAAAGTTAAAAGTTAAAAGTTAAAACATAATTAAATTCAAATTTCTAATTTCTAATGAGTGATGACTTGTCACTTACGTGGCATGAAGAGGGCCCTTTCCTTAATGGCATCATCAAAGCCAAATAGGCCAACACAATCCTGATAACACTGTACCTCGCACTTGATTTTGCTACGAAGCTCAGAATCAGGTACCATCCTCTGAATACAGGAATGGAGCCCTTCCATCACCTCGCCATCAAAATCAAAGTTGCATTTGTATGCAAATGCAGGGTTGAGGAAGAGTGTTGCTGCATGAATGGGTCGATGAAGCATCCCTGTCCACCGACTATCGATCACATCCCATAACATCATCTGCCTATTAAGGCCAGCAGAACCCTTGTCTGCATAATAGGAACGAATGGCCTCCTTGGCCCTATCCATGCCCTCATACAAATAAGGCATTGCAGGCTTCTCTCCATCCACCAATCTAAGAAACTTTACTATAGGTTCGCTAACTGCACATGCTTCTTGTACTCCACGCCAAAATGTCTCAGAGTACACCATTTTTGCAATGCCTCTCCCATCAGGTCTCCTGCTGTATCTACAAGTACGCCAATCATCAGACACAAACATTTGCTTCAACTCGAACTGACATCGAAGCAAAGACTGAAGAGTAATAAAGGTTGTGGCAAAACGTGTGATGGCAGGACGCCGCAACTCCTTGTTTCTAGTGAACCTCCTCATAAGGCTAAGAACAAAGGCATGGTTATAAATAAACTTGGGGATGCTCCTAGCCATATCAACTGCCTCCTTGATGAAGGAGAGTTTCCCCATATCCTCAAGCAACAAATCAAGACAATGCGCTACACATGGAGTCCAAAACAATGTGGGATGCCTCTCCATAAGAATTCTGCTGGCAGACACATAATTAGCTGCATTGTCTGTTATGACTTGCACCACATTCTGCACACCAATATCCCGAATGAACCCATCTAACAACTCACATATCGTTGCTGCATCTTTGATATGTTCTGATGCATCCAACGATTTAATAAACATGGTACCTTTAGGACAATGTACCAAGAAATTTAGAAGGGTCCTACCCTTCCTATCTGTCCAACCATCAGACATCACTGTGCATCCAGTGACTTCCCATGTCTTTTTCAACTCCGCCAATCTAGAGTTGATGTCCTGTTTTTCTGCTTGAAGAATTGGCCCCCGCAACTCCTCATATGTGACACTTTTGTACCCTGGGCCCACAACAGCAATAGCATCACACATTGGTTGCCAAAATGGATTGGTTTTTGTGATGCTGGGAGGTAAGTTGCTCCAAAAAATACACCTCCCCATGACTCTATCTGCTTCTTGCTTCTCCTTTTTTTTAACAAACGATTTTATGCCAGGTTGTGCTCCAGCTCCTGTTCGTGGAACAAAAAATGATGACCTCGCATTCACACTAGCAGTAGCGCTAGCATGTGATGGTGTGCCAGTTGTGGAGCCCCTCCCACTAGGGCCACTACCCTCAACATCAAAATCAGGAGAAGATATCCCGAAAGATCTACCTGCACGTTCAGCTTTGTTTCTTTCCGCCTCTTCCTTCTTTCTGTCCTTTTCTTCAATTGCCTCAAGAGCTTTTTGTATAAGCTCCGGACTAGAAACTTCACAAATGCCAACATCATGTCCAGTGAGTCTAGCAAGATGGTATTTCAGTCGTGTAACCCCACCTGTCATCTTGGTCCCACACAATTTGCATGCAAGATATGCACGATTTGTCCCACCATCAGGGATCCCATACTCCCAAAATGGGTCCAAGTTTTTTGGCATATTTGTATTTTGTAGTGGGCTAACTCAAAAGGAAACCTACAGCACCAAAAAAAAATTGGAATTAGTAACTTAATAAGTAATACGAAATTACAAATAAGTTAATAACCACATCATTTTACAAAACAACATCCTTATCTCTTAGATCAGTGGAGGAAAGAAATTTTATTTCTGAGATTTTGCAATTTGTGATTGACCTCTCTGATTTAAACTCTGCTGCGTAATTTTATTTCTGATACAGCCAATGGTTTTTAACTTTTTATTATCTATAATTCAAATTTCAGAGACAGCTCCCAGCCTAGATTAAATAAATTTTAAAAAATGTAATATATAACCCTTGTTTTTTTAATATATAAAATTCTTAAGAAAATGACAGTTAATTTGTTTTGTTTGCAAGATAGTATTCAACATATATTTTAGATTTTTCGCGGCAAATGACCAAGTCAATACCAAAGCTCTTGTCACTTAGGTTGAATCGCTTATGATTCATGATACCACTCACGGATTAAACTTGCGAATGAGAAATTGAACCCACTGTCCAATTGACATTTCTGCAGACTACAAATATCAGAAAAGCCATTCAATAGCTTCGCCAAGGGCAGGTAACTGGAGTCTTTTATTTATCAGTAATTCAATATTTATTTGGCTAAATAAATAAATTGCTGGGAAGACTTTTGGGGAAGCGGTTGATAATTTGAGACAGTGGAAGACTTTTGGGGAAGCGTTCGTGGATTCCTGAAGACGATGAAACAAATTTTTGGAGATAGAATTATAGTTCTCCACCCTGTAATCAAAACATAAGACTTTTTGTATTCGATGCCACATATTTGTGAGTTCCGTAACTAAGAACTGAGGAAAACATAAAGTTCTAATTGCAATAGATCGAGACTACTGACGCAGACAGATAATGGACGTGCGGGCCAGAGTATATTTGTTTTTGTGTTGTATTGTAGTTTGCATGTCAATCGGATCTTCCTGTGGTACTGTTGAGTTGATTAAGGTTTGTATGGAATTACGCCTTTTGCATGGGTTGTGTGCAAAATCGGATTTAATTGTGTTGGAGTTACGTATGTTGGATTGATTAAACATTGTTAAGTTAATGGCATTCAAATTTTGAAGATGAGATCATGATTCATACCTGTTCTTGGCAGCCAAACCCTCCTTCGCAGCGACCGCGTTCCGTCTCCAGCTCTCACAAAAACAAAATGACGTGAATCAAAAAACCCAAAAATCAATTTATACAGGCCGCGAGTCGATTTCAACCTAACCGGCGATATTTTCAATCGTCTCGCGATATTTTCTAAAATATCGCCGAAATATCGGAAATCGCGCGAGAATTTTAAAACAGGAAAATATCGCGATTTTTTGGGGGCGATATTTCGGCTCGCCGAAAATATCGCGATATTTGCGAATATCGCCGATATTTCGGCGATATTATCAACACTGAATTAGACAAAAGGGCACGATCATAAGATCATGCCCTTTCCCAAAAGGGTGCCCATGGAAGTATATAAGCCAGGGACCCTCACTGTAAACAAACATCATTCAATTGTTAATAAATATTTACTAAATTCTGTTTATTCGGAAGTTTTATACTTCACAGCTCCTTTATCCTGGTTCTTGTCAAAAGCTCAAAAGGCTTCTACCTTCGCCTTGACTTTTGCAGTGACTCACAAGATTTATTGGTTCTCCAAATCTTCCCTGGCTAGCCTCAAGGTGGCACTTTAAGGCCTCCCAATGGAGAATGACTTCCGATGCTGCTATTTTCAACACTCCTTTGGAAGGATGGTCTCATTTTTTCCTTCTTCTGGTGGCAAGTGCATGAACCTCTTCCTTGGAGGTTCCTTCTCTGATCATTACTTTGCTTTCTTCTTCGACATAATCATGCCAAAGTCTCTCAAAAGTAGGTTGTTCAGCTCTTCCACTTACGCTTGAAAGGAAAGTTCCCCAAGAAGGACAAAGGCCATCATAAATGGCCTGCACCAAATCATCATCTTCCACTTTGACTCTAGCGTTAGGAACTTTAGTTTATGTTTCAAGTATCTCTTCTGACTTGTTGCGGACTTCTCATACAGACTAGAAAGTGAATCCATACATTGTTTTCGAGTCATTGCAACTGTCATTACCCCAAGGACATTATCCTTCACATAATCAAATATAATTCTCCTTGCTTTTGCCAGGTTTCTATCAAAAGCAGCACCCCCAAGAATGGAGATACGGTGCTCTGGTTCAGAAAAGATAAAGTGGAGTAATTCTTGCTCTTGAAGGATGTTAGTGATCCTCATCTTCCAAACACGAAAGTTGGAGGACCCTTCCAATCAGTCTTCCTTTTGAATAGCAATGGAGGAGGAAGCCATAACTCAGCCTGTAAATAAACCTTGTGTAGATTTGGAAAAATAAGCCTGTGATCTATGTGGAGTCTGAACGATGCAAGTCAGAGCTCTACAAACCTTTTTCTGATTCCATGTTAAAATTTTCTTAACTCAAGATCACTGTTGTCCTATGTTTCATTATCAAATAACCCAGAACTTGTATTACTTAAATAACATAATTAAAATTCTGAACTTGTAGCAATCACATATATAGTTGAAAATATAAACAACAGAAACTAACTTTTCAAGTACACATGGAATTCTGTTTTTCAAAACAGCTTATTGTAAATGATCAAAAACTTACAAGGACACCTCAAAACTGAGGTTTTCAACCTTCTAGACACTCAGATTTGCTAGATCTGCTTGTTGTTCACTTGGATTTGCACTCAGATTTGATAGATTTGTTTGCTATACACTTAGATCTGCACTCAGATTTGCAAGATCTACTTGTTGTTCAGTTAGATCTGCTAGATCTAATTGCTGAAGATGAATGTGAGTACTTCAAATTCTTTAGATCTTAATATCAACATGCATAAGTAATTGAAATAAACTGTTAAAATACTCGAACACATCAATACACAAGATTACCTTGGGAAAACCAACAAGGGAGAAAACCCCAGAAAAGACTTTATTGCTCTTGAACAAATTTGCAAGTACAAACCCTTCTTGAGGGTGCTACAGTACAGTTCGCTGGGAGAGAGGACGACTGGAGACAAATGAAGCCTTAACTGACTTGAAACTTCTTGCATGCAGGTGCAAATGACTTAGATCAACTCGCCTTGAGCCAAAGATGTCAAATCAGAAGAACCTTGGACTAGATCTAAGCTTGTATGAAGTAGATCTAAAGATTACTTGGGCGCATTGCCGAAAATAGACCAGATCTGGGCAAAATGACAGTTGAACATGTGAAAATTTCTGAATCTACACATCAGAAATCCTACTGCAATCACTGGTTTATCATCTCCTACTTGTTCTTTACATTTAACAAGTTATTTGATTACTTAAACAACGATGAAAACACTATTGCAACCTACACATACATATAGATCATGAACTGAAATAAGCTGAGACAACCACACAAGGGACATCGTTATTTTTGGAAAAACCAAATGCGGGAAAACTGGTGCAACATATAGAGGGTTTGTATTATTAAGAAGATTTATGAATACAACTAGGGTGCCAAATCCAGCTCACCCAATAGAGAATAAACCTGGCAGAAATAACTCTATCCGGAGACAGATATTTTGGCAATCCAGCAACTGGATGATCAAACCCCACAAATGACAGTTGTTGTTCCCAGTGTTGGGCAGCGATGGCTGCTCCAAGCTCTGCGTTGGAACTGCGTCACCTCCTCTAGGAGCTGTGTCACCCTCCCAGTGAGCCTCCCTGCTCAAAAGTCGATATGCTAAACTGCTGCTCTCTCTACCCCAGCACTACATCTAAGGGATTGTGTCAGCCCCTCCAGCTTCAGTGTCACCCTCTCTGGAGCTATGTTGTCTATCCTGTTGCTCCTCTGCCTCTCTGCTATGTATTCGCGGCCTTGGACTAAAGTCTCTCTGTCGAACTGCCCCTCTCTCACTGCAACTCAGACCACTAGCTCGATTTTCTCAGCAAACCACGCCCTAGAAAAATCGAACTCTTTGATCTCTTGGTGTATCTCCAACTAACTCTCAAGCCTCCTCTTATACTTTTCATGTTGATGAATCAACATAGATGATCTAATGTCTAATCAATGGCTAAGATTAAAACAACTTGATCCTCGTCACTTAGAACCTTCTCACCCATATTTTTATTAATACACGTTAATATTTTTATTTTCCTAAATTTAGACTTAGGAACTCATTAAAAATATTAATTATTTTAATAACTCCTCATCCAGGTGGAATTTCTCCAAACGATTTGTGGGTTCTGGAGATCTCATGTGTTCTAGCCCCTCCACAAAATTTCGGAGCTAAAGCACATCTGATGCTACCCAAAATCAACAGAACATTGAATGCTTATATCTAATAGCTCAGAACTTGAAACCTTGGGCGCTCAAGAGGGATAGGTGAGCCTTGGAGAGTAGATGAAAAACTGCAGAAAAAGGAACTTGTGTAGTGAATTGCTTTCTGTTGGTCCTTTTATCATTTCTCTTGGCTAGAATGGAACGCCCAGACTTAATCTTGGATTGACACTAGATAAGTTTCATGATCCTTCTAGAAGACTCCATGGGAGAGGGGTTATCAACTTAAGTTGTTCTCCTAGACACAAGTGCGCCCCTCTCTCTTCTAATTTTATATTTACATCTTTAATATAATAATGCCTTTATAAACATAGGCAAACTTAGGCTTTTAGCCTTTACATCATAACATTACATTATAACATCTCAACTAGTCACTAGGACTAGGAGTTTACATGACAAACACTTTTACATGACTCAAGGCTTTTACATAGACATTTTATATAGCCATTTTATCACTCTCTCAATGAGCATGGTCCATTCACCAGTAATTACATTTAAGTACTTATGTTCAAGATAACAATAAGAAGGTCTTTTCCATGTGATCATTTAGTACTACAACTTGGATACTTGTTGCAATAAGCCTAGGAGGGGCCAGTTTCTAGGAAGTCACATCACAAGAAGCCAAGGAGTCCATCACACATGACAGTGCTAGCTCACAAGACTTCTTCATCCGTCTTGACTCTTGCTAGACTTAGTCTTGATTGTTGCTCAAAGAGCTCACAAGACATTGCCTTGGATTTAGCACATGGCTCACTAGGCATCCAATAGTAACCCCTTCATCCTGGCTCTTGTCAAACCTCACAAGGCTTCTACCTTCGCCTTGACTTTTGTGGTGACTCGCAGGATTTATTGATTCTCCAAATCTTCCTTGGCTAGCCTCAAGGTGGCCATTTGAGGCCTCTCATTGGAGGATGATTTCCGATGCTGCTATTTTCAACACTCCCTCTCAACGAGTGAGGCATTCTCCGCAACACCAACCTTGCCTCTTAGGTGCGCAAACTGTTTTATTGGTAAGGGCTTGGTCAAGATATCTGCAACCTGCTCTTGTGCCGTTATGTATTGTAGCTTGACTGTTTTCCGTTGGACCATATCTCTTACATAATGAAACTTCAAGTCTATGTGCTTCATTTTTTCATAAAACATTGGATTCCCAGCCATTTTTATGTAGCTTTGATTGTCACAAAAGAGGATTGTAGTCTCCAGCCAAGTTTTGTACAACCCAAAAATGAACTTCCTGAGCCAATGCATCACTTGCTGCAATATATTCAACCTTTGTTGTACTATGGGCAATGGACCCTTGTTTTCTACTAGACCAAGAAATTATGGCTGATCCAAGACTGAAACAATAACATATTGTGCTCTTCCTGTCTACTGGACTTCCAACCCAGTATGAGTCTGCATAACCATGCAAAGAAATACCACCGTTGGAAGAGTAACTTAGACCATAGTTAATGGTTGCTTTCAAATACCTCAGAATATGCTTCGTAGCAATCCAATGTCTCTCTCTAGGCTTGGCCATAAACTGACTTAGCGCACTCACTGAATAACATATATTAGGCTGAGTATGAGCTAGATATAACAAGGAGTTGATTAGTTGCATGTACATAGTGGGGTCCACTAAATCTGATCCTATGTCTCAGTCATGTACTTTCTTGAGGTTGGTGATCATTGGTGTGGCCATTGACCTACATTCAAGCATTCCAAACCTCTTCAGGATGTCCACAATATTTTCCCTCAGCAAGAAAGAAACCATCTTTGTTCTGCCAGACTTCCAACCCAATGAAGTAATGCATAAGGCCAAGATCTTTCATTTCAAATCTTTCTATGAGTTCCTTTTTACACCACTCAATTAAGTGGTCTTCTCCTGTCAGAAAGAGATCATCAACATATAGCACTACAAATAGAGGTTGATTCTTGATCATCCTAAGATACAAGTTAGAATCAACATCACTACTTTGAAAGCCAAAACCTTCAGGAAAATTGTCCATGGTTTCATACCATACCTGAGGAGCATGTTTAAGGTCGTACAAAGCCTTCCTTAGCCTGCATACATGTGAGTCTTTGCTATGCAAGATAAAACCTTCTAGTTGTTCAGCATAAACTTCCTACTCAACATTTCCGTTTAGAAAAGCATTTTTGACATCCATTTTATGTAACTTCCAACCAAGTATAGAGGCTAAAGAAATGATTGTACGAATAGAAGTATATGTTGCCACTAGCGCAAATGTCTCATCATAATCAATGCCTTCATTTTGTTCGAAACCACGGGCAACAAACTTTGCCTTAAACTTTTCAATGCTACCATCTGCAAAATGTTTAATCTTGTAAATCCACTTAGATGAAAAAATTGATTTATCAGTAGGCCTTGGAACAATATCCCATACATTATTCTTCATTATAGATTTATATTCTTCGAGCATTGCATCTTTCCAGACTTGTAATTTATTTGCTTCATCAAAAGTAGAAGGTTCAGATTCACTTAAGTTGCTGACAAGTGCTACATAACCACCATACCTATGAGGTCTTTTGATCTCCCTGAATATGCCTTTGGGAGAAGCTATCTTTTCTGCGTCTTGTAGAATTTCCCTGGCCCAAGATGGTTTTCTTTTAACTGGAGTTTCTTCAAGTAATTTTTCTAGGATTTCAGCAAGCTCAAGAGACAAGTCATGATCCATGGGATCATCTTGGTTTCTCTCCCTCTAACTCCCTAAACCTGAACTTTCAGCAGAAGGAGAGGTAGGCTCATTTTCGGTTTCAAGTTGAAGTTCTTTTGACTTTCTAAAGGTTGCTTCTTCATGGAAGGTGACATCCCGACTCACCTCAATTTTTTTTGACCAGGTATATAAACTCTGTAGGCTTTGGATGACTCACTATATCCCACAAATATGCCTTTTATCCCGGAGGGTTCTAGTTTGGACCTCTTGTCCTTGGGAACATGAATGTAAACTACGCAACCAAAGACTCTAAAGTGGCTTACATCAGACTTGATTCCAATGAAGGCTTCTTAAGGTGTTTTATCCTTGAGAATGGAATGAGGGCTATAGTTTTGAATGTCAGTTGTCCTAGTAGTTTCGACCCAACGAGATAGGAAGGTCTTGGTCAAACATCATTGCTTTGGAGGCTTCAACAAGGGTTCTATTTTTCCTCTCAGTTATTCCATTTTGTTGAGGATTAGAAGGGGCAGTCAATTGTTTTCTTATGCCATGTTTAGCTACTCCATCTCGTGCTGAGCTCTTGTTATCTGGAATCCTATAGAGAAATTATGATTATGCTACTGTGATGTTGCAGTACCCCCCCCTCTCTTCATCTGGACAGTGTTGTGCATTTGAATCTTGTTCACAAACGACATTGTGAACAAGATCTGGTTGGTCCTTAGTTAGCCTGATGTAAAGGATTATGTCTCAAAATATTCTAATTTGTATCACAGCTGAACAATTGATGAAATCTAATAAAAGAAGAAGAATTTCGGGTGTTCCCCCTTTGTGGGGCTTTGCCTTGGTCTCTGACCAATCCTGGTGTCTTTATATGTGCATGTTTTTCTTCCTTTGTTTCTTTATGTTCCGCTGCAGTATAGATGTTATTGTTCATTCTACACAATTTCTATTATAATGTTATAATGTTATGGGGTGACTTTTTTGTGTAAAAGATGTAATGCAATTGCCAAAATCAAAGAACAATACATCTATATGAAAAAAAGTATTTTATAAAATTATATATATATTAAAATTTTTAGTATGTCGAATTTAATGCCGAATTTTATTGTCAAAATTTTAACTGTCGAATTTCATATGAATTTCAAAGTCGTCGAATGTTGGAAACACTGAGAGGGGGGATGAATTAGTATTCCTTATCAATTAGCACTTTAAAATCTTTTCAGAGCATTAGTTAATCTTCAATTATTATTAATGTTTATGCAGTAATAATAGTAAATAAAAGAACACAGTAGACACAAGAATTTTAGGTGGAAAACCCCCTCCGGGTCAAAAACCACCGAATGCTTTGCTAATAAATTCTTTAATCTTCAGCGCCAACTGAAATGAAAGCAACAACTTCCTAGAATTCTAGAAAACCATTCTTCTCCAGCTCCCACTAGAGGGATGCCCCAACGCCCTAATTTCTTCAGTAATCAACTGAATGGATGTCCCAACACCCTAGCGAGGCACAACTCGCCCTAGCACCACCCTACCACCCTAAAGTGTTCACAAGCCCCAACCTGTAAGCGACTTCATTCACCTGCCTAGCACAACCCTGCCACCCTATAAAGACAAAAATTAAATACAAAAGTGTGGACTCCCATACCAGGGACAATGATCCACGATACAATATGATTTACAATGATTTTGACTGAACACCCAATCACACTATGACCTGCAACCCAACCATGATGTCATCCCAACAGAGACTCCTATACCTCCCAATAATGCCTTTTCGACTCTAGGCAGATTGACTCTTTTACAATAATGACTCTTCCAATGATGACAATTTTACAAATGACTCTTTTACAACTTTACAATGATGACTCTTGGCCTTGACACTTCTTCAGAATATACGGATGACTGTCATGTCTTCAAAGGATGTCCCGCTGCAATGCTTCCTTTGATTTGATACTTCTGCTCTTGAATTCTTGCTTGAAGTTGTACTTGAATCTTCTTCTACCTGCATGCAAAATTTGCTTGGCGAAACCAATCCCAAAACAAAACAAAATACCCTTCAAATTACCTCTACCTGCAAGACACATGTAAGTGCATAATAAATGAATAAATACAAATTAAAATTACAATGTGTACCTGAAGTGTGCTTGTCACTTTTGTTGTTGACTTGTTGCAGCCGTAGAAAAAGACTCCCACTCTTGATATAGGCCTAGACTCTATGCAAGACTGTATCCAAAACTGACCTAAAGATATATATAATAAAAACTGATGACGGAACCTAGACTTGTGATGGACCAAGTTCTAATAACAACAACAGAGACCATTCCATCAACTATGACAAGACAAGTAACATGAACTTACAACATCATATAGATTTAGCAAACTTGGTGTAGCATCAAGAATATGTAGCATAAATGTGTAGTATCAAGAATAGGACATCCAAAAAACTAATTGTGACATACAGAGACATATAGATATAACCGAGAAACTATGTATACTTACGTTGTCCTGCAAAAACATTTGTCAGAGATGATGCTCAAAATTCAAATGTAAACACTAATCATACATACCATGTTGTAGGAGACTTACCCTTGACTGTTGATGTGTGGTCCTTACTGCAGTGATCTCTTGCACATTGTCTTGTAAGTACCCTTAATTGTTGAAGATCTATTTTCTATGTCTAATGTATGGCCTGATTGATTCTAGTTCATGCTAAAATTGTGCCCCAATTTTATTGAAGATTAATTGAATGTTAGCTAAATGCATATTGCATGCATTATACATACATGACATGTTAAGAATTGACCTAGTGGTGAACTCCTAGTAGCTCTCCCATAAATCTCCATTATTTCATTGAGTGAATAAATGTTTGAAATTTGTTTCTAGAGCATCAAATTACAGCCTCCTAAGAAACAAGGTTATCTAATCTAACACATCCTTGACTCCATGTGCCCAAAGGACAACGCACTAATCCAACTTGTTGGTGATGAACCTCATATCTTATCCATCTTTTCTCCTTAAATTCGGTCCTTCCAAGACTAGAGAAGAAATATAGAGCTTGGTGCAAATTTCTATGGAGGAAGAATTTTGGTGGATGGGGGCCTAAACATCAAGTGGGTAGGGTTTTCCACAAAACCTATCAATTTGTTGGGCTTCCACTTCAATTTCATCCATAAATTCTCTTTCGCTAGTTGTTTGCCCTAAGAAGGAAACCCTAGTCTTTCTTCCCTCAACTTAAGGACCTTCTTGAAGGTTTCAGCCTTCAGGAGCCTTGGCTTAGCTAATATATATTGTAAGAAACCTTTTTCTCCTCGCCTTGATCTTGAGTTACACCAACACTCGCCAAATCAATCAAACCCTAGGTCTTGAGCCCTTGTTTCTAGGATTCTTCATAGAAAGTGAATTTCTTCCTTGTGAAGCCTTGGACCAAAATCGTGTCTTTCTTGAAGACCTCCTAGTGAGACCATTTCATACTTTAACCCTAGAATAACTATTGTAAGTGATCTCTTTCCTACCGGTACTCCTCCCGTCGGTGAAGGTCCGTAAAGAGCAGGGAGTTTTGGCTGTGGGGATAGTGGGCCACTACCCCATTGTTGATTACAAATCTAGTTTATACCTTGTAGGTTTTCCCTCTCCAAGGCCTGCTAGATTTTGCAGCAACAGATCCCATTGTTATTCTTAATCTAAAGTGCTTAGTGAGGCTTTGCACTAAGGTGCTAGGTTTTGTAGTAACAAACATCTGTCTTATATATATATATATATATATATATATATATATATATATATGTAATTGCATTGATATTATACAAACATGCAAAATAACAAATTAGTTGCAAATATATGAGATCATGCATATTTTTACATTACCAAAGGTAGAAATGGCATCCATAGTACATTAATGATTTAATCATTTGAGCATCAACCATCTAGAATCTAGACTTTAGCAATTACAAGCAAACATGCAAAATTTTAAGCCATATACAAGAAATTAAACTATTAACTTATGGAATGAAATAGGTTATCTAGCAACTGTTAACAATAACATGACCAAATAGTTATATTTACAAAGTAAACCATCTGCACATTAAAGTACAAAAACCGAAAGGTCCAAAACAATGAACTGGGCCCCTTGTCTATCATTTGCCTCTACCTCAATCCTCTAGGGACATCATTCCCTCTAGGGGCATCATTCAAATCAACCCAATTTTGATGACACTGCCTAATCTAGGCCTTAAAATATGGTATAAAAAGCTTAACATGTTGGATCAATGATTTTGGTTTGAGTGGAGGGTACATTTGTGCTAAGCCCAAGGATTAGTGCTCTTGGTTAAATGCCAGTCACATGTGTTCATACATGATAGAATCCAATGAAAATGTCGCAATCCCAGAAATCCTGAAATCATGAAAACTATTAAGTCTGTTGAATTTTCAATGGGGAATGCAACTCTATTTTCTCCAAATGAAGTCTAATGAGGTTGGAACCACTCTCAAACATCCTGAAACAATTAACAGTAATGTTAAAAATTTAAGTAAAAGGATAGGTAAAAGTTGACATTTCCTTTTTCTTTCATTCTATAGTTGACATTTCCTTTGTCAATTGTAAAAGGAAATCTCAAGGATAAAAAGGAAAAGCAAAGGAAATGTCAACTATAAAAGGAAAGATAAACGAGAAGTCAACTTTTACATATCCTTTTACTTTGAGAATTTAACATTACCATTAGGGAGCATCCAGGGAGTGTCAGGGAAGCATGCTATCTAGCTCCAGAAGTGTCCTAGGAGCACCACACTCGGAGGAAGCATCTCAAATTCATTCGGAGCGCACTCCAAGATTTTGGGAGCATGCTCCCAAGAGCACTCCCTAAGTGCACCCACTTGGAGCGTGGTTCCTAGCCTGGGGGTGACACTTCACGTAACACTACTTTCGATTAATATCAAGTAACGTGTCTTCAAAATTAGTGTTTGTGACCAGTCCTTGCTGTACAAAAGTATCCATGGATGTGACAAACTTGTATATATGTTCGATCTAAAATTATATGTGTGTGGATGTCACAAATATATGATGCTAAGTTGCAGCAATAATATTTGCACTAGGTCAAGATTTTGAAACTAGCTAAGGAAGGAAAATAAAATTGAAATCTTAGGCAAGTATTATTGGAGGAACCAAGCAAGATAAGACACCTGTAATTCTAATTTATTTCAGAGGATAACTGGTTTTGTACATGAGATTGGACAATGGGAGAATCATATAAACACTGCACATACCCCTAGGTTTTCTAAGGATTCAGTACATCTCCAGAAATTAAGGGAAATGCATCCAGTACTTTCATATACAAAATAAACCAGCATGTTCATGATAAGAAAAGAGGATAGCAAATCCATGAACTGATTCTTTAAGATTAGCTACAATAGACAAAATTGGAGATTTTGAGGAGAATGGTCAAGTTTAAGCTGCAGGAAAATTTAATATATTGGTTGAACAAGAAAACATTTACACCATCCAAAGGATTTTGAGTCCAGGCACTTCTTCCAATCTGGTATATTTTTTACTTAAGAATTTGCTACCAATGTATACAAAGCATAGTATATATTTAATAGAGGAATTCAATGTTAAAGCAAATGCACTAGCTTTGAAATAAATATGGTGCTCATAAACAATGATTTCCGCAATGTAGTAGACTGAATAAAAAGGGGCATGCTCCTGCTATCCCCAGTGAGTAAAAGTCAAAACAATGAACATATAATGCAATCTCCAGAATAAGAGATCCATCTGCTAAAGTACAGGAAGGTGACGACTTTACAGAGGAATCAAATACCAACCTGTAGCAGATAAATGGCCTAGAGGAAAAAATTATCATAGAATCACTTTACCATTCCAAGATCAGAGCAGTAAATTAAATTTCCATGGTTACAAAATGGCACCAGCTGCTGGGACTGTTCAATACATATGGTTTGATATCAGGCATACCTTCTGAAGCTCGATGAAATGCTGTGCCATCATCCGACACTCTGTCTCAAGACTTCCACCTTGTGCCTCTGATGGACAGGCCCAGCGTAGATGAAACTGAGGCCACAGAGTTGGTGCTAAGGCTGCTGCAGGGGGCAAGAGTGGTCCAGGATACTGATCAGCACTATAGAAAAGGTTATAATGTTCATGCTTGCTTCTTCCACAGGCCCGTAGCTGTGCCAAGTAAACCCACATGCAACCACACGCATCTGTTACCCCAGCTTGCTCCCTCTCCTTTTCACTAAGAATATTGAGATATTCAGGGTTAGAATCAGGACCATATCAAGCACTGCTATAGAAAATCTAGAGGCATACTCAGCATTGAAGCATTTTATACAGTATTTTTCATATTGTTTCTGCCCTTATTCCTCCTGCATCACTCATGGCATTCATTTTCAGGCCACAATTATAGAAGTTTACTGTTGTTCAATACTAGCACCTTCTGGTAACGTGCCCACACAATAAAAAATACTAACATAGACATCTGAATAATAATATTTCAGACAACTCATCATTTTGATTCTACTGCAGATTTCACAGAGAAAGCATTAGATATAACAGCAGATTGTAGACAGGCAATGAATTTTGTCTCTATAATTCTATCCTGTCTTGCATAGAAGATTTATCTCAAAAAACGTGAATTGAGAAGGAGTTGACGCAGGAACTGGTGATATAGCCAAATTTTATCATAGAAATGCACTTATTATGGTGAGAGATGAGATCGTTGTATTTTTGGAGAAGTACACAGTGATTGAGAATTAAAGGAGATGACTGTAAGGTATTGTACCTTGATGCAGCATCTTTATGTATATATACATATAAGCTGTTCCCATTGAGAATTATATCCAAGATGATGTAATCAATAATAAAATTTCAATACCACTATGGAGGCAGTGCCAGTATAATCCTTTGATGATAGGGATCCCTATCATCACTTCTTCATGATAGGGATATCCCTGCTGATAGAAGTGATTTTGTGTTTTCCTAACTCACTCTATCATTGCAGAGGGAGGAAGGTATAGCATTCCATTTTATATGAAACTGGGCAAATCATTGATCTATTAACCCCCAGATTTGAAGCCCTTCATCGTTACATAGTGCTAAAAGGAAGGATTCAACCAAATGAACTTTTAACTCAAATTGAATGACAAGCATTGCACCTAGTACTGTTAGGGATAAATCTCCTATTTCCTCCACAGTCAGGTGGTTGGCACGAATAGGTGGTATTAAAACACAATTATGTTGCACTTGAAAAGAAACCCTTCTATTTTTAATCAATTTCGGCAAGATATTGGAGAATATTAAGCTGTCATGTTTCCTTATCAAAAGGATTTACTGGGTTACATTCAAGCAATATTTTTCCTGATATGAGAAAAACGGGAAATGAAACAATTGGTAGGGAAAGAAAGCACCTTAGTGGCTGCTGACTAATTTCTTTAGGAATCTGAAGTTAATTCTTTCTATCTGTAGTGCCTACCAAAATTACACATACTAAAATCCATTGATAGTGTGGTAGGGAAGGTCAATAGAGATGTGGGGTGGTTGGCACCATGTGGGTTTGAAAATAGGTAGCCCCACATCACTATTACATGCAAAATAATCTCTCTCTTATGAAATATTAATATTTTTCTTAGAAGTTAGGCCATAGGAGGAATAATGGCATTTCTATCTATATACGAATCTTCTTATTTAGGGTTGTAACATCTCTGCACCTTTGAGAGATTTACTGCCCCTAATGACTCCTCATGCAAGATCACCAGCTAGCCATTGGTCTGTCAGTAATTTTTATGTTTTCTAAATGCCTATTCTTCATATTTTTGGTTTCTTTTGGGGTATTTGTTATCAAAACAAGATCCTTTGCAATGTCTACGTTCTAATTTTATTCCTTTTAAATGTTTTCTTCAAGAAGGGAGTATTTCCCAATCCAACTCATAAATAGTCAGAGGGGGAAGAAGGAGCCAGTATTATTGCATTACATATAAAATTGAGCCAATACATTTTTTAAACTCCAGATGTGAACATCTTCATCTCTATTTGGTGATAAGAGGAGGGAGTTCAACTACACCAACTTTAACCTACTAAAATTGATTGATAAGTGTTGGGGAAACTTCCAACATTCCCTTCACAAGCAAGTGGTTGGAAACCCGTCTATATTTTTTCAATTTAGGGAAGACCCTGTGATTTAAAGGGTCTACAGCTCCAAAATCTATGTTGCACAAATTTCTGGAATGCAGGAATATTGGGAGCACAGGTTTAAGTGTAGACTGACTAGAAATTGGCCCAAATTTACAGGAAACAATAGATTAGGAGTGGCAATGTTATATATTAAAAATAATAAAAAGCATACAAATAAATTTAACATAACAAGTTAAAATTTGCAGATTCAACGGTTATTGGCCCAAAGCCGATGCACTGCATCAATGGGTATATGCTTCATGGACACCCAAATGTGAAATATATCTATGCCCTAAAGGATTCTTCATAGTCAGATTTAGCACAGAACTGGAACGGGACAATACCATTAATCAGGGGCCTTGGTTTTGGGGCAATGCTGGTCTCTTTATCACCCCCTGGTTCCCGGACTTTGATGCCAATACCATGGTAGTATCGACGATGCCAGTTTGGGTGAGGCTACATAACCTCCCACTGCATTTCTGGCATCGAAAAGCATTAACAGCCATTGGGAATTCCTTAGGGAAACACCTTAAAATAGATGAGGACAGAGCCAACCGGGGAATTTTCACATATGCCAGAATATGTGTAGAGGTGGATTTAAGTCAAGGACTCCCAGATCACGTCACATTGAATTTTAATAATTCACTGTGGACGCAACAACTTGATTACGAGAACACGGCATTCAGATGCCGAGGCTGCCTGCAGACAGGGCACCTTCAATATGCATGTCCACTGTCTAGTAAGGAGCCCAAAGGGAACAAGAAACAACAGAAAAAACCAAAAGGTTGGCAGAACACCGAACCACTGGAGGAGGAGGCACTGAACACGGATCCCTTGGACGTACAAAGCAAGCAGGAAAAAATGCAGGAGGAGAACACCGAAGGACCCAAATTGGAGCCAAATAACTTGGGACGGCAGCAAGAATTACAGCTGGAAATAAGCGGGGCCAAATGAGCACATAGCTCCGAAGGATCGGACTCAGATAAGGAACAACTGGTGTACACAGAGGAAAACCAACTTGCCATAATTGTCCCCACTCCAAATGCTGGAGTCTGGCGTAAAGTAGAGAAGAAAAAAGGAAGGAAAACATAGGTCCGTAGATATTCTATTATTTCTGCTGTATTCCTGTCATTACAGGAACAGTTTTTGCTCCTTTGTGGTTTTATTTCTGTTTTGCTGCCTGTTTTTACAGGTACAGCCATATGCATATGCTTCTAGCATCTACAAAATGTAATTTTATCAATATGAATAAAATTACGATTTTTTCCTAGGGGAAAAAAAAAAACATAACAAGTTAAACTTAACTATAATATATGACACAAATAGTAATAAACAAAATTTTAGAAGTTAAAATTTAAAAGCCCAATTAGACTACGTAGTTAGGCATGCATTTTTCAACTTAAAGTTAAAAGACAAACATAGAAAAAGGGATAGCTATAATTCCTACAAGAATTTACCTTCTCCCTGAAAGCAAGAATATCATTCTCCTTGAAGGTATGGATAACAACTATGGAAACTACAACTTGAAGGAAATATATTATCATAAACTGTTTAGCCAGTGTGTAGAACCTAAGGGATAATTTTCAATTCACACAATAATCGTGATCATCTTGGGAGTCTAATAAGGTCGATTTGAGAAAGATCAACAAGGAATATATGGAGAGTGTTGTCACACAGTTTTCCACATATTGGCTAAGCAGGGTAATAATAGTGTATTGAAAATTACCAAGTTTGCAAGTGTTGCAGTAAATGTAGACATAATGATATTATGTAACTAGGTTTTTAGTGGCTATAACTGTACAGAGTAAAAGAAATTGGTGAACGAGCATCCAATGGCAAACACTAGTCACAATGTTAGGATATGTCTAATCAAGATGACCAATAGCTTATAACAGCAATAAATGACAAGCAATGTTCTACCATTGCTTATATTGGGATTCTCATCATTTGTATCACCTTTGCTTTTACCTCAATCCACTAGGGACATTAGTCAACACCACCCAATTTTGATGAAACTACCTAATTCAACCTTTTAAAATATGGTAGTAGGTACGTGTTACCCACCAAATGTGGGTGACCCCGTAGGAGAAATTTTTCTCCCATCATCTCTTCCAACTGGCAGCTAGCAGCCCTTGACAACCACTAGTAGCAAATGACAATGTGCCATTCATACCAATGCCACTTGCATCGGTCATATGTTTCCTTTCCTGCTTGGCAAGAGCACGTTGGAAGGTGGGCTTCCGATCAAAAGATACTTAGATACTTTATTCATTTTGCAATCAGGTGCTTACGCTTATACATATTTTCGGCATTTGGCATGAAATATGAGGTAACCTATAAAGAAGAGGGGTTTTGATCGTCATTTTGTTCCCTCGCCTTAAATAGGGGGAGGGTTTAATCTTTCATCCTAGTCTAGTGGAACCTCCCCTAATGACCCAATGGGTATAGGAGGGGCACTACTTGGGAATCTTTAATTGAGATAGCATAGTCCCATTTCTCCATATTCCATAATTACCACTTTCCATCTTACATTACAATTCCTATATTCCACCTGCCTTCTTCAGGTTCAACTGACCATTGGTTCTCTGGGATTTGGCACCATACATCCTCATACCTAGGTAGGGCCCAGAACTTGACCCTGGGATGTTGATGTAGCTAAAAGAACAAGAAAAAGCAAATGATGGCCACAAGAAAAAACAAAAGAAGATTAAAATGTGAAAGATGGTCAGGACATACACATTAGCACGTAAGCAAAAGCCTAGCATGAGCTCTACCTCACTCATTATGGCCATCACCCAATTCCTGAGCACATGTTGCTATTCATATTATGAGAAGGAACCCTTGCATGTCCCAACCCTTAGTGGGCAATGAGTTGCCTCACCATTAAGGGGGTAATAACTATTATACATCATACAAAGCAAGCTCTAACCCTTTGAGCTACAAGTAGTAATACAAAGAAAAATCAAGAAAAAGTAAAAGGTGCACAAGAAGGCTGGAAAAGCAAAGGCCAAGTTGGAAATTTATGCATCCATGATTGCTCCCCCCTCCCCCCCACATCTATACGCTCGCGATGAGGAGCCCATCATAGTTGGTCTCTTTGACCATGGCACTTGAATATGAAGTCTTCTCCCCTTTGTTCCATCATTAGTCACGTGACACTTATCAATTGAAGGGTGGACTAAAGACATGCCATTTCCCCTTAAGGACTAGAAACACCTAATAGAGTGGTCTACTAGCCACTCCTACCAAGGCAAGTAATACTATTACAAGTTCAAAGCCTTGATTTTGGAAGGGAAACCTTGTTTGAAGTGTCAAATTTCCTATTACCTACAAGCTTGGTTCACTTAGATGCAAAAATGGCTAAATGTACTTGATGATGTAGATGCTAGCACTGGATATTGTGTGTAATTGTCAGGTGGTTCCACAGCGATGGCTTGGGCAACTTAACTACGGCTCAAGTCCTTCAAAGGAGCATATTAACACCAACAAGTGAGGCGTTGAGAGCCATGGGTCTCCAAGCTATATTAGAGCATCACACAGCCATGGGCACCTCCAGCACGCACAACATTCCAACACTTTTCCCTACATGATGACTTTTATGGGATGATGCGCCTAGACCTAGCATGCCCCCAGTCATCTTAGCACTTCATGAGGGATTGGCAGTTGATCCAAGGCCCAGAGAAGGACAGTCCCACACCTTGAGACATGGGAGGGCTAGCACCACCTTGAGAGCCCTCAGCGTTGGAGTAGAGACAGGCATTTTAACCACCTGGAGACCCATGAGACCACTTTTGTGCAATGAAAATTGGGCTCCACACAGGGAGATTGATAGAGACCTAGAGGCCAACCCCTAAGTGATGATTTTAGATGGCCTCTACTCACATCATCGCACCTGATCCCTCAATGCTTGCCCTAAGCAAGACTATGCATGGATGACATCATCTTTATCTCCACTATAGCTCACACGTGTTGGCTAGTTTGAGTTTTATTTATTGGCTACTACGTCAGCCTATGACCTAGCTTGTTACTTGCACATTATTTTTACCATTTTAGGGGCTAGTAGGTTGAAATAGGAACTCGACCTCCTCATATAAGTAGAGGAGGAGTCATTTGAACTTATCATCATCACAACTTGGAAATTTTGGCCTCTCTTTAGAGAATTTCGACCCTTTTCTCGCGTGGTATAGATTAGATCTATGAATGCATTTTGATATTGGGAGCAAATCATTTGTCTTTGGAGCTATTATCTTGGATCAATGAATGGAAATCTTTGCATGTTATCTTGTAAGTGATCTTATTGTTGAATATTATCTTATTTATGTCTAATGTATGGAATATATTGAATCTAGGGTTTGTTATTGTGCCCTAATTTGTTGAAAACCTATTGAAAGTATCTAGATGTCATTATTGCATGCATTACTCATTGAATAACATGTGAATGATAATCCTAGTGGTGAACTTTGATTACCTCTCTCATGAAACTCCTTGATTCATTGCATAGGTAATTTTTAGGGTTTTTTATGTTAGGGCGTCATTTATCCTTCCTCCTTAGCAACTTTTTGGTCATTTATTCAACTCAAACTCCATCCACCTAAGAATAAGGCATTGGCCATCCTCTGCTAATGATCACTTTAACCTTTAACCATACAATTTTCTCTTTCTTCTCTTTGCCCTAATTCGGTCTCTTTAAGACCAAGCGACCAAGCTAGAGCTTGGTGCGAATTCATAGGGCAGGGGAATTTCTAGGGTTGGAGAGTCTAAATGCCAAGAGGAAAGTGGTTCCCACAAAATATTTTCTTTTGGTAGGCATTCACTTCAATTTCATCCATAAATTTCTTTGCCCTAATTACTAGTCCTAAGCTAACCCTAGCTAGGTTTTAGCTTCAACTTCAGGGGGGAGGGGGGTCTTATTTGAGGGTTTCATGTGCCTTGATCTTGTTGAATATCATTGTTGGAAACCCTTTCCCCTTGCCTTGACCTTTAGCCACCCAACACTCAACACACTAAACAAGCCCTGGGTCTTCTACCATATTTAATACTATTAGAATATTCCTCTTTAGTATTTAATGCTCATTCTTTTAGCTGTTGCTATTTTTTATTCTTTTAGCAGTTTCTTAGATGAAACTGATTGTCTCCATATTATACATAGAAACTTGATGTTTCTATTATTGTAAAATATCTTTGTATTATTATTGAGCTTCAGCTTGCTCATGATTAAGGAATTCATTTGGAAATCCATATGCGTTGTTCGCACTGTTTTATGGTATCAGAGCACAGGTTTCTTTCGAAATAATTTTTCACTGTTTGAAAAATTTTGTTTCATTTCGAAATTGCTCTTTAGGGGTCTGGATTTTTTGTTATCGTGGCCACATTCGAAATTTTTTTTCTCTCCAAGGGTTAGCGTCTCCATTTACAAAGAACGCCTGTCTATGTTCTGATTGGTCTGAGATCTGAAAGCTATTTTTTTTTCTCTGTCCGGTTACGGGTTCGAATCTCTGCGTGGATGTCGTTGACTAAATGAGATAGTTCAAACGCCCACTCATCTGGTAGCTACAGGTTTTGTCGTGACTGCAACCTCAGACGTCGAGAGAAAATTGAAATTCCTCCAGCGGACGAATTTTCAGGTGTGTCGTATCTAAGCTGCTGGTCAGATCAAGGTAGCAAATAATTGCATACGACACGTCGGGCAGTCGACTGTTATTTCCGGGATATTGTAATACCGTAAGCGTGGAATTGTTGATCATCCGTCCAAGTCTGAGCGTAGCATCTTAGAAGCTGGACCAGAAGCCGAGACATATTCAACTTTCGCCCCACATCTCCATTGCCAAAAGCTCAGGTCTCGAAGGGGCGCAGGAAATTTATCAGAGGATACGACTCAACATGCTTTTTTATTGCGGGCGCTCTAGATTCTTTCGACCAGGATCCCACAGACCCGTTGTTTTGCTGCAGATTTGAGGTGTCTGAATTGCAATAGAGCTAATATTACTGCCAAAGGATTCGGTGGGTTTTGTTGGCAGAGTTGAAGCAACTGCAGGTAATCATCAATCAATTCCAGTCAGAAGTTACGTCACCTCTGCAATCGGCGAAGACCGCTCTCTGCCGCCGCGTCCAATCCTGGATCTGCACCACGACAATCTGCAACACACTAACTGCAATAGTTGTTAATTCGAAGGAGTCGACTGCAACAACAGCGGGAGGCACAACAGTTTTTTAAGAAGGAACACGGCGTCTTCGATCAAACGGTGGCTGGTATCGAGACATTTCCGCAGACCCTTTCGTTTTCATCCGCATCATTCAGTTGACGGGATCGAGACCAAAGCGGTATCGTGGTCAAACGTAGAATTTCTACCGTGGCATCTGTGTGTTGAAAAAAGGGCACTTACGACTTCTGATTGGCATAAGCGTGTCGGTTCTGTTTTCCAAGGGTAAATCGATTGATTTTTAGCACTAAATCACCCTGATTTCAGTCCGGAAGCTCTTGGATCACTGCAGATTTTAGTGATTCTGCGTGTTGGTTCCTGGTGTGCGTTTTGCGGCAGTCTCTCCCTTTAGTGGCGTTGCACCATCGATGTATTTGTGACAGCGGCTTTCTCCAGCAGTAACAGTCGGTAAAATTTGTTTTTTCTGTTTATGCAACAGTCAGCCTCTTCAGCTATTGGTTCAACATTTCTTGGTCTGAAAGAGGTGACTTTGGATTAGTAAAGGCAGCGGAAACCATAGAGAGCATCCATACTGCAAACAGCCGGTATTTCTAAGAACTGATATTTGATTTCGAAATAATTTTTCATAGTTTGAAAAATTCAGTAGTTCATTTCGAAACTGCTCTCAGGGAGATTTCTTGATCAGCTAGCTTCTTCGCATCTTAATCTCTTGAGTTCTTTCATTCCTTTCTAAGGTCGAGCCCTCTGTAAGCCAGGTAGCCTTCACTGAGTCTTAGCCTCGGCTTTGCTCACTGTGATAAAAGCTTACAGTCGTCCATCTCGATACAGAAATCGATTCTTCTCTGTCTTGTGAGATCTCCACAATTTGTTGATTCTTCCTATCTAGTGTTTGTTTAAGAAAATTGTGTTTCTTACAGTAAATCAGTTTCCTTTGGAATCATTCCATATTTATATCAGCATCTGTCAATTTTTGTCTGGATCAGCCAGCATCCTTGTTGAAATCCGTGCAGGATTTTTTGTATTTTTTTCCATATCCTGGGAAACATGCAGATGGCTTCGTTAACCAATCTCATGTTGGAAGGCAGTCAGGAATATTCCGAGCAGACAGAATCTGCCTTTTACGCCTTTATGGCTAAAAGGTCGTCAGATCATGTACCGTCTTCTGCTTGGTACATTGACTCTGGTGCATCACGCCATTTCTCTCACAGGCGTGACTGGTTTATTGACTTCTCACCTTTCAGTGATTCCGTGGTATTTGGTGGAGGTGAAAAATACACAGTGGTTGGCAGAGGTACCGCTCAGATCCAGTCTGGTGAGCGCACACTCATCTTCTTGAATGTATACTATGTTCGTGGTATGGAAATTAATCTGCTGTCTGTCAGCCAGATTATGAGGAATTCTCCTCAGCTTGATGTAGTGTTCAGTGCGCACAAGTGCTCCATTAATGACAGGGAGACTAGTCTAACAATTGCTGTTGGCCTAGAGGACCATGGTCTATATAGGCTACTTGACACCGGTGACTCTCCAGAAGTGGCTCTAGCAGCACGTGTCTCTCCCATCAGTACTCTATGGCATCAACGATATGGGCATCTAAATATGCAGTATATCTCTCAGCTCTCTCGGGAGGGACTTGTGTCAGGATTACCTGATATTCAGACTCAGCAATTGGGGGTATGCGGCGTCTGTCAAGCGGGAAAGCAACATCGGTTTCCATTCAAGGATGGAGAATCTTGGCGAGCATCTAAGGTACTTCAGTTACTTCATGCTGATATTTGTGGTCCTATGAATACAGCCTCTATCACTGCTTGCAAATATTTTTTACTTATTGTAGATGATTTCAGTAGAAAGATGTGGGTGTATTTTCTAAAAAATAAATCTGATGCACTTAGTACCTTTCAGAAGTTTAAAACTTTAGTTGAAAAAGAGTCTGGCTGTAACATCATGACTCTTAGGACCGACAATGGGGGGGAATTTTGTTCTTCAGCTTTTGCCAACTTCTGTGATATTCATGGCATCAAACGTCAGTTAACCACACCCTACACTCCTCAGCAGAACAGTGTTGTCGAGCGTCGCAACCGCACGGTTGTTGAAATGGCTCGTTCCATGTTACAACACAGGAGTGTTCCAAACAGATTCTGGGCTGAAGCAGTATTTACTGCTGTTTACCTTCTTAACCGATCACCCACTCAGGCTGTTACAGGGAAGACTCCTAAAGAGGTTTGGTCTGGCCGTAAGCCTAAGATCAGTCATCTCAAAGTATTTGGCTCAGTTGCATATGTTTGGATTCCAGCTACTAAGCGCTCTAAGTTGGATTCCAAAAGCCAGAAACTCATGATGACAGGGTACAGTGATCATCACAAGGCCTATAGGCTGATAGATATAGCCACTGGTCGTCTTAGCTTCAGTCGGGATGTAGTATTTGATGAAGACAGAGGATTCTTTCAGTCTTCTTCTTCTGAGCAGTGTTCTGAGGATCAGCCTCACAGTGTTCTTCTTCCGGTCGGTCCACCTGATGGGAGGGATGATGTAGCATCAGTATTTGATAATACTCTATCTGAGCTTCCTCCAGAAAATAACCCTCCTCTTGCGGTCCCTATTGCTCTTGAGTCTTCTCCACCTCTTCCTGATATTGGTTCCTCTACTCCTGATATTGGTTCTTCTACTCTTCGGCCTAAATGGTGGGCTAAAACCATTGGTGATCTCCGGGATGATGAGCTCCTTGAAGGTAGAACTTCTAGACATAAGAACAGACAACAGTCTACAGTCAATTTTGCTCTTATGGCTAACCTACACAGTATTTTTGAGCCTGAAACCTATTCAAAGGCTAAGGGTACATCTGAGTGGGAACAGGCTATGGAAGCCGAATTCCAGAGTCTTCAGAAGAATCACACCTGGACACTTTCTGATCTTCCTGCAGAAAAAAAGCCCATAGGCTGCAAATGGGTGTATAAAGTGAAATACAAAGCTGATGGAACCATAGACAAGTATAAAGCTCGGCTTGTGGCTCGAGGGTTCTCACAGAAGGAAGGCATCGACTATGAGGAGACTTTTGCTCCTACAGCCAAGATGAGTACCATAAGGCTTGTCCTTGCCCTAGCAGCTCAGTTCAAATGGAAAGTTCATCAGATGGATGTCAAAAGTGCTTTCCTAAATGGTGATCTCCAAGAAGAAGTCTACATGACGCAGCCTCCAGGATTCAAGGTTGCTGGTCAAGAACAGAAAGTGTGTCGGTTAGCTAAAGCAATCTATGGATTGAAACAAGCTCCTCGGGCTTGGTACATGAAAATTGATCAGTACCTGACAGATCAAGGTTTTCAGCGAAGCCCATCTGATGCAAACCTGTACATCAAGCATACTGGTGATGATATCTTGTTTGTGGTTGTCTATGTGGATGACCTTATCATTACTGGCAGCTCTGCACATTTGATCCATGGGATCAAACAAGATTTATGCAGAACTTTTGAGATGACAGACTTGGGACTTCTTCATTACTGTTTGGGGGTTGAAGTTTGGCAGACTGAAAATCAGATCTTTCTCTCTCAATCCAAGTATGCCAAAAATCTTGTGGCCAGGTTCAGAATGCAGGATTGCAAACCGGCCACGACTCCTATGGAACCAGGGCTCAAACTTTCAGCACAGTCATCCTCTCCCCTTGTGGATGAAACGTTATTCAGGCAATTAGTGGGCAGTCTAATCTATCTTACTGCTACCAAACCTGACATCAGTTTTGCAGTAAGCTACATTTCCCGCTTCATGTCAGCTCCTAAAGCTGATCATTGGAACGCAGCAAAGCGTGTGCTACGATATGTGCGTGGCACTTCTGATTATGGCCTCCTATACACTCGAAGTTCCAATCCTATACTCAGGGGTTACACTGATTCTGACTGGGCCGGTTCGGTTGATGACCGTAAATCTACAGCTGGGTATGTGTTTAATCTAGGATCCGGTGCTGTTACTTGGACTAGTAAGAAGCAACAGGCAGTGGCTCTCTCCTCAACAGAAGCAGAATATCGGGGAGCAGTTAAGGCATCATGTGAGGCAGTTTGGCTTCGACGTATGCTGGCAGATATGCATGTTTCCCAGACCGGGCCTACTTCTTTGTTTTGTGATAATCAGGGAGTGCTCAAACTTGCCAAGAATCCAGTCTTTCATGAACGAACAAAGCATGTGGAAACTCATTGCCACTACATTCGCCAGCTTGTTGAAGACGGCTCAGTTCAGTTGCAATATGTTCCCACAACAAAGCAACCCGCCGACATTTTCACCAAGCCTCTTGGTCCTGATAAATTTGTAAAATTCAGAGGGTCTATTGGTGTTGTAAATAGATTGAGCATTAAGGGAGGGTATTAGAATATTCCTCTTTAGTATTTAATGCTCATTCTTTTAGCTGTTGCTATTTTTTATTCTTTTAGCAGTTTCTTAGATGAAACTGATTGTCTCCATATTATACATAGAAACTTGATGTTTCTATTATTGTAAAATATCTCTGCATTATTATTGAGCTTCAGCTTGCTCATGATTAAGGAATTCATTTGGAAATCCATATGCGTTGTTCGCACTGTTTTAAATACGCCTCTATTAAGAAAGGGAATTGCCTCCTATTGGAGCCTTGAACCTAAAATGTGCCTTTCTTGTAGAAGACTTCCTTAAGTCACCTTGTACCCTAATCCTAGAAAATATCTATTAGGTGACCTTCTCACATAGTGAGGCTGCTCCCATTGATAAAAATCTGTAAAGAGAAAGGGGTTTTGGCTGTGGTAACAGTGGCCCACTACCCCATCGTTACCACTTGTTCTAGAATTAGCCTTGTAGGGTGTCCCTCTCCAAGGTCCTGCTAAATTTTGCGGCAACAGTATGAAAAACTTAGCATGCCTAATCAATGATTTTGGTTTGAGTGTAGGGCACATTTTGCGAAGCACAAGACGGAGGAGTCCCACAAAAAATATCACCAACATTGGGGTACATAAAGGGCTTGGTGCTCTTAATTAACTACCAATTCCATACTCTCATACATGATAGAATCTAATGAAAAAACAAAAATCCTAAAAGTTGTTAGGTTTGTTGAATTTTGAATGGGATACAAAATTCTACTTTCCCCATATGAAGTCTGATAAGGTTGGAACCATTCTCAAACATCTTGAAACAATTAATGGTAATGTTAAGAATTCAAGTAAAAGGATGAAAAGGACAGATAAAAGGAAATAGATTTCATGTTGATTTTTGTAGCTTCTAAAGATCTTCTACATAGGTTGGTGTCTTGTATACAGGAGGATTCCTCTTTAGGTGGTTGTTCAAGAGGATCAACTAATATGATCTCCTTCCTAAGTTTCAAGTTAGCTAAAAGTACATTGATTAATTATTTAATTAATGTTGACTTTGAGCTAAAGTTGATCTATGAATAAATAATTAATTATCTAAATGACTTAGACCTAATCTCCACCATTGAACAAAGAAAGCTAGGATTTAATCTTAGCCTCAATCAATTTGGACAATAGGGATTTAGCCCATGGAGAAATTATAAAGAGATCCTATGGGAGAGGTTGAAGACACATTACAATGCTTTTGTTAAGAAAATGATTTTCTCAAGGAGTGAGAGACTCCAAGACTAAAGAAAAGGGAAAAGGATTGCAACAAGGGGATTTCATAAGAAATTTTGAGGGAGGCCAGCTCTAGGAGAAAGAGGTAAAATGACTTAAGAGGGTTGAGTTTTGGAGGGTTGAATTATCAAGGGGCTGATTTTTCTCTAGTGCACAAGGTTGTACAAAGGGAGAAAGAGAAGCATTGTTTGCTAGTGAGAAATGTTGATTTTTGTGTAGCTACAAGAGGTAATCCCCAGCTACAAGTTGGCTCAATTAAAAGAGGAAAAAATAAAATATGAATTTTAATTTTAATTACTCAAGTTGGCCCAGCAAAAGTACATGCCCCTTGGATGTGAAAATTTCTGAATCTATACAAACAGAAATCCTACTGTAGTCGTTGGTTTATCATCTCCTACTTGTTATTTCATTCAACAAGTTATTTAATTATAAACAATGATGAAAAACACTACTGTAGACTACATCGACATACAAATCATAAATTGAAACAATAGATGAGACAAACACACAAGGGACACCATTATTTTTGGACAACACGTCCCCAGAAAAACCCAATGCAGGAAAACCGGTGCAGCAGATAGAGGGTTTGTATTATTAAGCAAGAAAAATCTGAGTACAATAGGTTGCCTCTCACACCGGCTAACCTTTCAGATAAATCACGGCAGCAAGAAATACATACGAGGTTTTACCTCGTTCTCCAAGTCACAACTGATCCATTGAGTGGCCTGACTCCGGCAAACACTGCGAAATCGCAACGCAATCCCTGCTTGGGCCAGCGTCTTGCCTCTAGGAGACTGCATCAACCCTTCTGCTGGATCAATTTGCTGGAGAAAGATTGTTGTTCAACCCTCCCAGCTCAGAACTCCGCTTCTCCCGCAAAATCTCGGACTTTTGACAAATATCCTGCACTGCCACTGCAAGAGACCCACTTGGCCTGCATTAGCACTGCGTGAAACCCTCCTAGGCTGCGTAGGCTTCTGCGCTGCCTCTCTGACTACTACCTCTCTACCACGTACTCTTTGGCTCAAAATTCCTTTCTGATCCAAATCTCTACTTATGCCCCTCACTCCAACTCAGATCACTAGTTCGATTTTCTCAGCAAACCACGCCCCAGAAAAATTGAACTAATTTGATCACTTGGTGTATCTCCAACTGACCCTCAAGCCTCCTCTTATACTTTTCCTGTTGATGAATCAACAGTCGAGATTAAGTCCCTAATAAACGGCTAAGTTTAAAACAGACTTTATCCTCATCTCTTAGAAGCTTCTCACCCATATTCTTAGGAGCCCCATTAAAAATATTAATTATTTTAATAACTCACAATCCGGGTGGAATTTCTCCAAACGATTTTTGAGTCTTGGAGATCTTATGTATTCCAGCCCCTCCACAAAATTTCGGAGCTAGAGCACATCTGATGCTACCCAAAATCAACACTCCCTCTTAGCGAGGAATGTGCTCTAGCAATACTTCCCAATAGAAGCATCACATTGATCCATGGCATCGGTCCTCTGTGTTGCTAATGCTTGACCTGCTTCTCTTCATCCATTGCACTGTTGCATCCTGTACTGCTTCCCATGACACTGCCATTGTCACTGCTACATCTATACTGCAGCGCCCTCTCAATATGCCGCATCATGCTGCCCATAGCACTGCCACTGCTAATTGTTGGACTGCAACTCAGTTGCTGAGAAGTAAGCAATTAAAAAAGTCACTCGAAAGTTGGCATTCTGGTCAGTCGGATGCCTCGTGATGCCGAATCTACCACTGCTGCTAATCTATGTTGACCCTCTGTTGCTATTGGGTTGTTTTAGACTCTGGCACTCTAGCTCTACCACTGTTGCTCCATCATCACTTGCACCAACTGACTCCCATCATTTTGCTACTATCATTAAGGGCTCCCGTAGCCGTATGTGATCCAAGAGTTTAGGCACCTCAAGGATCCTGCCCCTCACTGTAGTCTTTCCGACTACAGCTCAATATCGCCCCACCTCTTCTCTAGAGGTGCATGAGCACTCATGGCGCAATCCTCGTCATCGTCCTCCTTGTCAACTTTCGCTAGAGCAGCCTTTGAGTCAGATTTCTCTTCCTTGCCCTTCTTCCGAGGGCACTGAGTGGTAAAATGTCCCAGTTCCCCACATTTGAAGCATCTGACTTAGGTTATGTCTGTTTTTTTCCTCTTCTGCTACCCTGGTTGTCCCGCTGATGCGAGAGTTGCGTCCTCCTCTTCCTCCTTCTTGACTCTGACTCCTTTTCTGCTACTTCTTGCCTTGGTTAACCGCCTGATCTCTTCTTGTCAAAGAGATGCCAAAATCTCCTCCCAACTCGGGAGAAAAGCCCTGCCCAAGATGTTGTGGACAAAGGTCTCCCAATCTTCAGTGACTGCATTCAGGGCATTCTTGACCATGAACTCAGGATCTAGTGTAGACACCACGGAAGTAAGCTAGTCTCGAATCCCTTGCAACCTGAGAAGAAAGGGATCGATTTCTTCTCCCTTCTGCATCTGATACTCTCTTAGTTGGTTCTCAAGCAACATCTTCCGTTGGACGGAAGATCCTTCATACAAGGTGGTCAAGGCCTCCCACATCTCCCTTGTTGTTTCCTTTTCAGCATTATGAGAGACTTCATGATCCTTGACCCCGTCCAAGATCATGCACTTCACCTTTGCTTGAGCCTTGTCGTATTTCTTGAGAGGATCAGCATCAACCCGTACAGCCACTACTTTCAAGGCATAATCCTTGATGTGATTCTTGTCTAACACTACCACGATCTTGGCCTTCTAGATGACAAAGTTGGATGCTCCATCCAATCTGTCATGATCCCTCAATCAATTAACTACCATCTCTGCTCAAACAAGTATAGAACAGGTTCTCTTCTCCCTCTCTCACAGCTGCCCCAGCAAGACTCGAATCTGGATTTCTTTGGCACTAGAAATCCTCTAAGGAACAAGTTCCTTCTAGACTCCCTTTGAGTCCTGATTTCCTTCACGAAAATCCTCCCGCCAAATAATGTCAAATCTATACAAACAGAAATCCTACTGCAATCGCTGGTTTATCATCTCCTACTTGTTATTTCATTCAACAAGTTATTTAATTATAAATAATGATGAAAACACTACTGCAACCTACACTGACATACAGATCATAAACTGAAACAATAGATGAGACAAACACACAAGGGACACCGTTATTTTTGGATAACACGTCCCCGGAAAAACCCAATGCAAGAAAACCGGTGCAGCAGATAGAGGGTTTGTATTATTAAGCAAGCAGAATCTGAGTACAATAGGTTGCCTCTCACACCGGCTAACCTTTCAGAGAAATCACGACAGCAAGAAATACATACGAGGGTTTACCTCGTTCTCTAAGTCACAATTGATCCACTAAGTGGCCTGACTCCGACAAACACTGCAAAATCCCAATGCAATCCCTGCTTGGGCCAACGTCTTGCCTCTAGGAGATTGTGTCAACCCTTCTACTGGATCGATTTGCGGGAGGAAAACTATTGTTCAACCCTCCTGCCTCAGAACTCCGCTTCTCTGGCAAAATCTCAGACTTCTGAGGTGTTAGTGTCAGTCTTTCCAGCCTTCCTCCAGTCAAACGTGCTCTTACAAAGTGATTTTGAAGTGTCAAGGTCAAATTTTGTCATTTCAGTGAGTCTTCAAGCAAAATTTGGTCACTAGGCATTAGGTCTAGGGTTTGCTCTCACTCTTTTCAAAGTTGCCCAAATGCCAATCTATGTCACTATTCAGCTGAGTTTATTATCATTCATAGGGTTTTCATTATCATCTCAGTGTCTAATGAGTCATTTTACACCTTGTTCATGCTTCAGTTGCGCCTAGGTAAGGTCATTTCCCTCTCCTAGCGTTTTGAAAGCTAATTTCTCTTGGACGGTCAAATCATCGGCAAAACTTGTATCCTGATGTTCATACACCTTCCCCTATCCTTAAAGTACCTTATTAAATGCTTCCCATCCCTTAGATCCGCCAAATTCCTCATTTTCGCGCAAACCCTAGTTTCTAGCTACAACCTGGCAATTTTCTAGGTTTGGCCTGTGTTTTGCCCTTTTGGACCCTTTCCCCTCACTCAATCTCTGAGATTCCACTTTCCCCTGCTTCCTAACATCCCTCCCCACTCCCAAAAATTTCCCCAAGAATTTAGAAGCCCCCTATCCCCTTCATTTCACTCCATTTCGACAAAATTCCTTGTTTCACACATCTGGACAAGTCGCACTCAAATGATGTTCCAGAGCAATAAAAGATGAATTTTGGAAAACTGAGAGAGGTTTTTGTCCATAACATGCCAAAAAAGAAAAACCTCCTTCACTTTTTGCACAAGTGTCATGGTTTTAGAGAAATGTCAAAATTGCAATCGCCAGATCCAAGGAGGTTGGCCAAGGCACTAAAACGACAGAAAAGCCCCGATCCACTCCAAATTTTGGCCAAAGCCTCTTTGACTGAGCATGGTACTTTATTGGGGACTCCCATCCCAAATTTCAAGAAATTTGGAGAAAATTTTGTCAATTGTGAATTTTTTGTGCCAAACACAGGTTTTCTCCACCAACGGGTCGCGCGCCGCGCGCGACCTTTTCGTTGGGCAACTCCTTTTTGGGAAAACTCAGCATTTTTGGATTTGTCATGCAAAGATACACTTGCTCAGCAATTGCCAAGAAATTTCATCAAGTTTTGAGCCTCCAGAAGGTCAAAAAACAAGCAAAAAATGACTTTCTGCCACCTTTTTGACACACAGGAAGCAGTCTTGGGAGATTGCAATTTTGGAGGGGCAAATGACCACCAAATTCAGAAATTCCACTTGGGTTGGAAAGTAGACATCCAAACCTTTCCAACAAGCCCACTTTTGCCTCATTTGGACACCTGGAAGTACCTCAAAATCAGCTCCAAAGTAGCGCGACCCGTTCAGGAAGAGGGCGCCACCCATTGGGCAGTTTTCACAGGAATTCATCTACAGCTCAGGAATTCGCCCAGCTTTGACCAGTTTTGACTTGTGATGGGATTTTTCACCCTCTTTGATGTAATTAATGTATTTTCATGTTGACATGACACTTATTTACCTATTCTAGAAGATTCATTCATGAAATAGCAAACATTTAATGAATGAATTGGTTTCCTAGCTTATAGAGGCAAGTTGTTTTGACTGCCTAGATTTTAGTGCTCAGTTTAGCATTGGTTGAAACAGCTCCTAGAAGGATGAGCTCGACCCCTAGAGGCAAGGAAAGGTGTTAGCTTGCCTATATTATGTATTTTCTTAGTCATTTTCAGAGGTTGAAGAGGTTGGACTCTTGAGGGAGAAGCTCTATTGTATTACTCATTGTATCTCTGCAGTTTTGGCAAAGGAAGAAAGACCAGGGTTTTGCAGTCATTTTTTGGATTCCTGTGGTTATATGTATTGATGGTGTGTTTCTCTTTGTACTTGTAAGTTTGTTATGTGAATCATCTCCTTACTTTTCCTTCTGCAAATTAGGCAAATGAAGTGTTAAAGTAGAATTCATGATTGCCATGCTCTGCTTTTAAGTTTGCTTAATATTTATGTTTTCATCTGTCTAAAGAGAACCCTTGAAGGTTTCTTGCTCTCTTTAGCTCCTCACCGGTCATTCCTATCCATTCACTTAATTCAAAGGCATCAATACAATCTCCTACCTTGCCCCAAAGAACCCCCTGCAAAAACTGTGTCCAATCCCCGCACCCAAAATTGCCTTTCCCCGATTTTCCACCAAAATCCTAAAACTCCCCAATTCAAACCTTTTTATCAGTTTACTAGCCTAAAATCAGTGTTTCCTTATTGGTTATCTCGCCCGTTGAAGATCTTTACCGAGATAGACCGGAGAGAGCCCTCTCCTGCCCCGTAGGGCTAGCTACGAGGCTAAGTGGTTTGATGTTGCCTTGAAGTTTACCTTTCTCAGCCTGAGGTGAAATTTCAAGCGCTAACATGAGGAATATCTTGCACTGCCACTGCAAGAGACCCTCTTGGTCTGCGTCAGCACTGCATCAGCCCCTCCTGGGCTACGTAGGCTTTTGTGCTGCCTCTCTGATGCTATCGTTGCCTCTATGCCACGTACTCTTTGGCTCGGAACTCTTTTCCGATCCAAATCTCTGCTTCTGCCCCTCTCACTGCAACGCAGGTCACTAGTTCGATTTTCTCAGAAACCACGCCCCAGAAAAACCGAACTGATTTGATCACTTGGTGTATCTCCAACTGACCCTCAAGCCTCCTCTTATATTTTCCCTGTTGATGAATCAACGGCCGAGATTAAGTCCCTAATCAACAACTAAGATTAAAACAGACTTGATCCTTGTCTCTTAGAAGCTTCTCACCCATATTTTTATTAATACCCATTAATATTTTTATTTTCCTAAGTTTAGACTTAGGAACCCCATTAAAAATATTAATTATTTTAATAACTCACAATTCGAGTGGAATTTCTCCAAATGATTTCTAGGTCTTGGAGATCTTATGTATTCTAGCCCCTCCACAAAATTTCGGAGCTAGAGCACATTCGATGCTACCCAAAATCAACATTGGGCAATGTTACCTCTCAAACTAGCATCGATCCTCAAAGGGGATCCTTGAAGACCTACCACTAGGTCAAGGGCAACAATGGAGCAATATCCAACTGTCACCTCGGCTAATGCTCCCTACTCTTTACGGACTTTCACCGATGGGAGGAGACTCGTTATAATAAGGATCACAAAATTGAATGGATCAATGATAAGATGAGAGGTGATCATAAAAGCCTATTCACAAGGGAGGCTCAGATTTAAGTCTTGCTCGCATCAAAAGCAAGATGAAAGGCTCTCTAGGAAGGGCTTAAGGGAATTCTAGGAGCTAGGGTTTGAGTATATGACTTGTTAAGAAGATTCTTAACTTGTAAAATCCTTGTAAGAAACTTGGCTTCCATGTGGCCTTTGTAAAATTGGCTTCAATAAGTTGTGGAACCACATGTGACCAAGTGGACCCGATGTTAGGTCAAGGGAATGGGGTTGAGCAACCAATGATTTGTTTGACCTAATTAGGGAGGAAAAGGGGAACAAGTAAGCAATTTTCAATGAAAGGTAATGCAATGATCCCAGTGAGGTTTCTAACCAAGGGAAACCTAGGGCAAGGAACGATCCCCGTGCTAGGGGTCGCAATATCTTGAGATCCCATGTCAAATTTGCTTGAAATTTGGAGGGACTCTAGAGAAAACCCTAGCGCAATAGTGGACCAATAATCGAAGTATATGGATGGCTAGACTGTGAGATAAGTGATGCCCTAGGTGACCTAAGGGCTAGGCCTAGAAAAGAAGAGGGGGGAGAAGAAATAAGGTTTAAGGTGATCACCTTTATGGGACCACTGCCTAATCCTTTGGGGAGATTTGGAGTCAAGAGTAATTATGACTATGGATATTAAATTTTCTATGTCAAGCAGGCCCCAAAGACAACTTCGCATGGCCTTAGGGCAGCAGCAAAAGCAGCTTCAAGAACTTTATACTTCGTTTTGCAAAATAGATGGCTTATCAAAATGAGTTACAATGAAGAAGCATCTATAGGAACATTCATTCATAATAGATGGCCCATACATAAAGCATCATTATCTAGAAACCAAATTTCCACAACTTCGCATAAATAATAAATTAGCCCTAGTATAGCGAAATCCCAGCGACAATGTATGTGACAAAAATAGAAAGAGAAAATAGCATTAAATTGTACTTACATGTATTAAGAGTATATCCAACCATCAAGACTTTGCCAATCAAGAAGCTCCAAGACAAGAGAAAATAATCCAAACATCAAAATTCATTCCATGCTCCAAAAATTCGTCCTCCAAGAAGGATAGTGAAGTTCTCCAGAAAGATACAAGTCCAATCCAAGTGATGATGCTAAAATGAACTAACATCACTTGTATTTCTACACTCCTAATGAGTTCGATTTAGATAATTAGGCCTACATTAGCCCCTAGAATAAAATAATGTGCAAAATAACTAACTTTTGGTGACAAGTCCATCAAACTAGCTCATAAACAAAAGAATAAGCCTCTCAAGAGGTTGAATGATCAATAGTACATGTCGTTGAGCCATATAAGAGAACTGATGAAGTCCATGGGTGCCATAATGAGAAACGGGACTCCCAAAAGTAGTGGACAAGGGATTGGCCCCTTGTTCTTCAAATAATAAATCTGTGGTGCTCTCAATGGGTGTGGGGGCACACGTGTCCTCGCGGGTCTCCAAATAGATCGAAGATGCATGTAGACCATCTGCAAGGGTTCAGATGATGGTGTAAGTGATGCCACATCATCATACAGGTCCTAGGTAATCTGCCAAGTACACGCTACAATTGTGGGGTCATTTGGGCATGGGATCTATGGAATTTTGTCTATTGTTGTGGAGGCCCATGTCTCTCTACACACACCCTACATGTGCCAATGTAGCCCTCTGGAGGGTTAGGACCCTGTATAGGGAGACCAAACCCAAAATGGAGACCATCTGTAATCCTGCATAAGATCCAATGTGTCCCCTTGCCTTCCACTACAACAAGTTATTTAAAGAAATCGAGTTAAATAGCTTACAAACCATGGACAGCAAGCGGGCACTTCATAATGGCATGCCCTTCCATAGTGGACTTTGGCATGTGCTAATGTCTCCAACCTCCAAGGGGGATTAGCCAAGTGCCCTATTAAGTGGTTTCTACTTTTAAAGGGGATGATATGTCCAAGTTACATCCTTCAAATGGTGGTGGCATGTGATAAAGTGATGGAACGGAGTAGGGAATGGTGGGGGCAATCCTCAATCACATGCCAAGGTACAAGGGTAGCTAATAAAGGGGAAGCCCACACTTGGGTATATAATGTAGAGGAGGGAGCAATCGTGGTACATGAGTCACCCCGGCTTTGATTTGTCCACCCTTCTACATTTGTCTTTTGCCTTTTATGATTTTTCTTTGGTTAATTGCTCAAGGCTCAAGGAGTAAGAGCATGATATGTAAAGTATAGCAGTGGATACCCACTTTGGGGTGGGGCGGTTCATTGCCCACCAAGGGTTGGGAGAATCATGGGTTCCTAAATGATAAAAGAGGCTCATCAAGGGCCTACAGGAACCAGGGTGATGGCCATGAGAATGGGGTGGAGCTCATGCCTTAACTTTTGCCCATGTGTTAAAAGTGTTTGTCTCGGCCATCTTTTGCATTTTGTGGTACATTTTCTTGTTGAATGTGGCCAATTATGCTTTTACTTTTCTTTTCAGTTGTATCAACCTCCAGGGCATCATTCCAGGACCAACCTAAGGTGTGGGCAAGGGGAAGGGGAGGCTAACCCTGTGTGGACCCATTGGAGGAATGTGGACCCAGGTGGTAGAAATAACAAACAAGGTTATAATGAGCAGAGAGGGAGTGATGTACGTAGATGATGGAGGGGGACCACACAACCAAAATCCGGGTTTCCCATGAAGTACCATCCCGAGAGCCCAAAGTTCAATAAAAGAGATCCTACGGGACTAGGGTCCACAGGGAATGTGCAAAAGAGTTCTAGGGGACAAGAGCACAACCCTAGCCCACTCTTTTCGCTGAATCCCCCCATTAATTCATGCCCAAAAAACTCCATGATAAGTAAACTACAATACTCAATTACCAAATGAGAAGACATACCTTTAGGTTTGGGAGGCCCACCTTCAAACATACGATCATGACAGATGGGTGAGGCTCCACATACGATCCTAGATTTGTCTTCAACCGGCAGCCTGCAACCCCTGACAGCCATCAGTGTAGCTGATATTGTGTCAATTGATCTCTGCTCCACGAGCCAGTCGTATGTCCCCTCACCCATCTATCGAGAGCATATGTTTGAAGGTGGGTCATCCAACTCTAAAATTATGTTTTTCATTGTGCAATCGGGTGCTTATGCTTGTTTTTCTTTGGTCACACTTGGGTATGGATTATTGGCTGACTTGGAAGGAGGGAGGGTTTTGACTGTAGTCTTGTTCCCTCACCTTAAATGGAGGGTTAATCCTCAACACTAGTCCCATGGGATCTCCCCTATTGGCTTGTAGCTTTAGGATGGGCACTACTTAGCAAGCCCTGATTTTGGTATTGTTGTCTCGTTTTCCTGTTTCATATTTTTCACTCCCCTTTGCACATTACATGCCCTATTTCATCATCTTCCCTCTTTGGGTCCACAAGGCTCCGGTACTCCCCCTACCCTTGTCTAAATGTTTGGGTCAGGCTTGGAATGTTGCCCAGGAGGTTGATGCAACTAAAAAAAAGATTAAAAGCATATCATGGCCACAGACAAAAGAAAACAGTACCAAAAAATGCAAAAGATGGTAGGGACAATATATTAGCGCGTGGGCAAAAGCCGAACATGAGCTCTACCCCTTATCGTTATGGCCAACACCCAGGTTCCTAGGGCCCCTGTGATTGCCCCCCGTATTATTACGAAACCCATGCATGTCCCAACCCCTGATGGGCAACGAATTGCCCCACCTTAAGGGGGTATTCACTGCGTATATCATACACAGCATGCTCTCATCCCCTAGAAGCCCAAGAAGTATAATGAAAGAAAAGTCAAGAAAAGGCAAAGGAATAAGGGTGGAAAAACAAAGGTCGGGGTAACTCGTGTACTATGATTGCTCCCTCCTGCATCTATAAACCCAAATATGTGGACATCCCTAATTATTACCACCCTTGAGCCCATGGCATTCCCCCTTGAGACCCTTGTGTCCCTATCCACCCCATCATTATTCACATGACCCCTACCACTTGAAGGATGTACCTTGGACATGTCTTTCCCTTTAGGGGTTGGATAGGATTGTTTATTAGCCACTCCTACCTAGGGAGGTAACACTATTACATGCTCAAAGCCTGATCTGAAATGGGGCACTAAAGGCTTCTTGTCATGCTTACAAGAACCTCTCCCACTCCAAAGCTTATATATTCCCAAGATCTATGCTTATGATTAACCAATTGCGGAATTAAAATTGCTTGAAATAGGTGTATGCTTGTGTTTGTCTTTAACTGTTTATTTGCTTAAAACTGATATGTAGCATGTAACAGTGAAACAGTGCAGCAAATAAACATCATACACATAGCAACAAGATGCAGCAAGTAAACAAACCATAAGACAACAAGTTTAATATGGAGTTCACCCTGATATCTTGGGCTACGTCTCCTTGAGCTCTAGTCAACTCGACTAGGCTCTTTGGGATTATGGCTGAATTCTTTTACAAGCTCCACACTCAACTCCATTGGTTTACAACTAAACCTATGGGTTTAGAATACCATCTTATCCGGTTGGTTGTCCATACTCTACAGACAAATCTAGGCTTCTCTAGACTAGATTCCTTCAATCAGCGCTTTGAGCTATCTTGAGCTCTAGCTTGCACCAACTCCCTCGGAATTCTCTTACCGTCTCTGGAACTCCTCCTTTTGTCTTCATCACACATCAGACACCAGCAATAGCTTGACCATTTCGATCTCTTTGCTGTTCTAAACTTCATTACAACTCCATGGCTTGTAGAAGTCCTCTTTGAGCTCTCTGGCTCTGCGGCTCTCTAGCTTTGCAACTCTGCTACGCTCAAGCTCTCCGGCTCTACAACTCTGTTGAGCTCAGCTCCTGAGGAATCACCCCTTTGCCATCGCCCCAACTTCTAGTGGCTTCTCTGGCTTTCTTGAGCTCTCTGGCTCTCGGCTCTGTCAACTCTGCAAAGGGGGAGAGAGTACCATGCAATATCTCTGCCCCCAGATGTGAGCTCCCTCGAGAGAGAACTCACTTCTCTGCTGCTACATTCTTGTGAGCCTCTGCGCGCATCCCTTGTCAATCGTGCTCTCTGGCTTTTGTGAGGAATCCTCCGACTCTGCGGCTTCCATCCGTTCCTCTCTGTGTAATCATTCCTCTGCCTTTGTGTTTCCTTTGCTCCCTGTGGCTCTACATCTGGCCCTCCGACTCTCTGGCTCTGTGGCTCTGCAACTAGCCATCTGGCTCACTGGCTTTGTGGCTCTCTGTGTATAACGCATTCCTGTTACAGCGCCTCATTGTTACAAAACGTCCGCTTACAGCGTGGCACAATGATTTTAGAACAGGGACAATTACAAAGAAATCGGCGGGCATGGGCAACCCGGTCGTTTGGCCTTTCTCCTGTATAATTCCCGAATTAGGCATATAACCGAAATACACAGGCAAACGTTCGCAAAACACATCATGAGCCTTTAACCAAGACTTCAAATGGAATGCCATCACATCTATAAACCCATCGGGTCCGCCATTCTATCGCAAATCGCAATCGCATAGGCGCATGTCCAAGAAACCCAATACACGGGAAATACACAGAAATCCCATAAATCCGGATTTCAAAAGTTATGAAATCGCACTTATAAACTCTATCGAGTTTGCCTTTTATCGGCATATCACAATGTGCATTGGCCCTGATATCGGGGGTTCGTCGATCACCGATCGCCGATATCGTCGATCGGCCCATTGGAACATCAGCATATCGCAATATCGTTTATCAACGGTCACATGTGCCTTGGGCTTTGTATCAAGGATCACCGATCGCCGATCGCCAATATCGGCGTATCGCTATCGACTCCATCACTATATCAGCATATTGCAATATCGTTGTCGCAACGGCCCCCGATCATGGTCCTCAACCTTCTCCGATTGCCGATCAGCGATCATATCCTGACCGTTGATTTGCGCACCCGATCCAATGGTCCACATGCAATCGCTGATCGTTTATCGCAAAACCTTTACGCCTTTGGCTAAGTCCTTCCCTTTGGATGTATTGCGATGCGATATGAATTGTCCCCTTTATAACATATATATATATATATATTGCAATTCGATGAAGGAATGCGATGCGATGAACTCTAAGGGATTTTATATTTAAAAAAACATTTTCCCTTAAGTCCCATTTATAAGAAATTCCCTCATTTTCTAAGGATAACGGACAATCTTCTTTTTACAATAACTTCTTCATCCGAAGTCCATTTTAGCCCATCCAAATTGCGTTAGATTCAGAATGAAGAGATCTCTGTAATGAGACTATTTCCAAGAGCATCCTTTGACTTTCATTTTCCTCTATGAGGAATATTTATAGACTTAGAAGTCTATTCTAGATCCATTTTGGATCACACCTTCCCACTAAAAAGAACTTTTGGTCTCCAAAAGATTGATTTACTGGTCTGAACAATAAATGAGAGTAACAACACCCTCTTCTTTCAACTTTCATACACTTGCCTGCATCGCTAGTGCCTCTGAACCAAAACCTTTGAACACTCCCTTCCTAGATGTGCTTGTCCACCTGGGAAGAACTATCTTCCTCCTTGACTTCATGCAAAACTCCTGCTGAGAAGGTCACAGAAGGTAGTTTGAACTTCTCTGCCTTGATCACTGATCCAAGGTGGCTCAAACCAATGTGAAGTTACAATTGATTCACAAAATTTTCATTTGTACCTGTTTGACATACTGTCAACAACAACTGTTAACAACAACAGGATTACAGACAACAACTGGATGGCCTAAACTTCCTGCTTCAACAAAAGAAACAAATTTCACATCTTGTGAACACCTCCATGTCTTTACATCTGCATACAAATGATTGACTAGATAACAAGCCAACAAAACATGACTTTAAAACAATTGACCCTTCAAGTCAAGCACGTGGAAAAATAATTCTACAGTTCTTTTCCAAAGATGAACTACTTCATCAACATCTCCATCTTGGAGACCAAATCAACTTTTCTCAAGTCAATATTGACATTACATGCATGCTTAAAACAAAGCAATCAAACCTTCAAGTTAATTACACATACATGTTCAAATACAAGGAAATCATCAACATCCCTGTGTTCATGCATATCATGCTTATGCATGCATTTCATCCTTCAACTTTCGCTTAAGTACACTGTACTTTCAAAGCAGAAATGAAATGTTGCAACAATAAAGTGAGTCTCCTACTCAACTTTTCCATTCACCTTCTTGGTAAAATCCTGCAACTTGCATCTCATTAACAAAGAATTGCATTCTGTTGATTTGATGCATTTTCAAAAGGCATGCAATCTTTAATTGGATAAGAACTCTAACCATTTCTTACCAATCCATTTCAAAGGTCCTTCCTTTGTCTGCACATCAACATCAACATGTGAATCATCCTGAAACACATCATTCATGGAATCTTTCTTTCCATTCCTGCCATTTTTTCTTTCCACCTTCTTCAAGTTTCGTGGAAGCATTGTTGGATTCAGAGTCCAACACTTTTCAGCAATGTGTCCTTGCTTATGGCAGTAAGTGCAACACATGTGCATCCTCTTGATAGCATGATTTGCCTTGTCCAATGGACCTTTGGCTTCTTGCTTCTTTTCCTTCAAAAGTTTCATGTATGTGGCCATTCTCTTCCAACAACTAGAAACATTATGGTTATCCAAACCACAAAAGGAACATGCAATTCTTTTCCAATGCTTATATGGAAATTTATCACGCTTAACATAATCAAAAGGAATATGATTAGAACCAGATCTATACGTTTCTCTTTCACCTTTATTGCCTTCATGGGGAGGTGAATTGAATGAAGAAGTAGCTCCCTTTGGAACACCATCAACCTCTTCAATGGTTTCAGAGTTTCCACAACTCTCTGGTTCAAGTGTATGCTTATGAACACCTGCATCCTGCAAATGATGTTTCAAGCTATTGCATTCCCCATGAATACAATCTTTACACTCTTGAGGTAGAAGACCTGAAATGAAACTCCTTCTTGGAACTGTTTCAATTGTCTTCATGGCAGCTTTGGAACTTTCTCCATAAAATTGTCCATAGCCAAGACCCAAATACTTAGGCTTTTCCTCAACCATTATTGGCTCAACAATACCCTGTGAATGTTTGCCCAAGCCTTTTCCTTCATAGCCCATCTTGGACATTAACTTGGAACCTATGCCTCTGGTATGTTTTTCAAAAAAACCAATATAAACATTCTTAGAGGAAATTGAAGACAAACTGGAATTATTTACCTCTTCTTCAAGCTGATACTTGACCAAGGCTTCTTTGGAAACAAAGAGTTGTGTCTCCAACTCATGCATCCTTTTCAGGTTCATATTTTCAATATGAAGTTGCCTCTCCATTTCCTACAATTTGTCAGAAAGCAACTGCTTCTCTTCCTTCATGGAATTCAATTGCTCTCTAAGTATGTTGCTCTTCCTTCCATCCTCATACATTTCTCTTACCATATCCATCATGGTGAACAAGTCTTGCTTCATGTCTTCATCAAAGAATCTTGTGAAGGAAGCAGAATTTGAGGACTCACTTGTAGAAGTTGTCATTATCAAAATGAACAAAAGAGCTTCAAACAAGATTAACAAAGAGCTTATTCAAGCAAATTTTTGCAACAAACCTCTTGTGCTTCAACGATTGCGTTGAGGTCCTCTGGGATAAGAAGAATGCCTTCAGCCCTTCTTCCTTCTTGTCCTCTCCTGGACTTAGCTATCAATAGCTTTCCCTTCACCTTTGCAAACTCAAACAACAGTCAGTTTACAAACAATCAAACAGCAAAATCCTTGCTACTGTTTGAACACCTTTCAAGTCAAACAAGCATATAGATCTAATACCACTTGCATCATGACCACCTGCTCTAGTATAACCAGTTCTGATATAACCTTCTCTGAAGGTGGGGTTAATCAACTTGAGCTCTGATACCACCTGATCTGAAATGGGGCACTAAAGGCTTCTTGTCATGCTTACAAGAACCTCTCCCACTCCAAAGCTTATATATTCCCAAGATCTATGCTTATGATTAACCAATTGCGGAATTAAAAGTGCTTGAAATAGGTGTATGCTTGTGTTTGTCTTTAACTGTTTATTTGCTTTAAGTTTATTTGCTTAAAACTGATATGTAGCATATAACAGTGAAACAGTGCAGCAAATAAACATCATACACATAGCAACAAGATGCAGCAAGTAAACAAACCATAAAACAGCGAGTTTAATATGGAGTTCACCCTGATATCTTGGGCTACGTCTCCTTGAGCTCTAGTCAACTCGACTAGGCTCTTTGGGATTATGGCTGAATTCTTTTACAAGCTCCACGCTCAAATCCATTGGTTTACAACTGAACCTATGGGTTTAGAATACCATCTTATCCCGCTGGCTGTCCATACTATGCAAACAGATCTAGGCTTCTCTGGACTAGATTCCTTCAATCAGCGCTCTGAGCTATCTTGAGCTCTAGCTTGCACCAACTCCCTCAGAATTCTCTTACTGTCTCTGGAACTCATTCTTCTGTCTTCAGCACACATCAGACACCAGCAACAGCTTGACCATTTTGATCTCTTTGATGTTCTGAACTTCATCACAGCTCCATGGCTTGTAGAAGTCATCTTTGAGCTCTCTGGCTCTACGACTCTCTGGCTTTGCAACTCTGTTGCGCTCAAGCTCTCCGGCTCTGCAACTCTGTTGCGCTCAGCTCCTGAGGAATCACCCCTTTGCCATCGCCCCAACCTCTAGTGGCTTCTCTGGCTTTCTCAAGCTCTCTGGCTCTATGGCCTTGTGGCTCTCGGCTCTGTCAACTCTGCGAAGGGGGAGAGAGTACCATGTGATGTCTCTGCCCCCAGCTGTGAGCTCCCTCGAGAGAGAACTCACTTCTCTACTGCTACATTCTTGTGAGCCTCTGCGCACATCCTTTGTCAATCGTGCTCTCTGGCTTTTGTGAGGAATCCTCTGACTCTACGGCTTCCATCTGTTCCTCTTTGTGCAATCATTCCTCTGCCTTTGCGTTTCCTCTGCTCCCTGTGGCTTTGCGTTTGGTCCTCCAGCTCTCTGGCTCTGTGGCTCTACGACTAGCCATCTGGCTCACTGGCTCTGTTGCGAGTAGCCATCTGGCTCACTGGCTCTATTGCAACTAGCCATCTGGCTCACTGGCTCTGTGGCTCTCTGCATATAACGCATTCCTGTTACAACGCCTCATTGTTACAAAACACCCGCTTACAGTGTGGCACAATGATTTTAGAACAGAGACAATTACAAAGGAATCGGTGGGCATGGGCAACCTGGTCGTTTGGCCTTCCTCCTGTATAATTCCCAAATTAGGCATATAACGGAAATACACGGGCAAACGTTCGCAAAACACATCATGAGTCTTTAACTCGGACTTCAAATGGAATGCAATCGCATCTATAAACCCATCGGGTCCACCATTCTATGGCAAATCGTAATCGCATAGGCGTATGGCCAAGAAACCCAATACACGGGAAATACACAGAAATCTCGTAAATCCAGATTTCAAAAGTTATGAAATCGCGCTTATAAACTCTATCGGGTCCGTCTTTTATCGGCATATCGCAAGTCGCCTATCGCAATGTGCATTGGCCCTGGTATCGGGGGTTCGTCGATCGTCAATATCGCTGATCGGCCCATCGGAACATCGGCATATCGCAATATCGCTTATGGGCGGTCGCATGTGCCTTGGCCTTTGTATTGGGGATCACCAATCGCCAATATCGGCGTATCGCTATCGGCCCCATCGCTATATCGGCATATCGCAAAATCACTGTCGCAATGGCCCCGGTCATGGTCCTCAACCTTCTCCGATCGCCGATCAGCGATCATATCCTGACCGTTGATCTGCACACCCAATCCAACGGTCCACGTGCAATCGTTGACCACTTATCGCAAAACCTTTATGCCTTTGGCTAAGTCCTTCCCTTTGGATGTATTGCGATGCGATATGAAATGTCCCCTTTATAATATATATATGATATCAATGCTCCATATATATATATATATATTTGCGATGCGATGAACTCTAAGGGATTTTATGTTTAAAAACACATTTTCCCTTAAGTCCCATTTATAAGAAATTGCCTCCTTTTCAAAGAATAACAGGCAATCTTCTTTTTACAATAAAGTCTTCATCCGAAGTCCATTTTGGCCCATTCAAATTGCGTTAGATTCAGAATGAAGAGATCTCTGCAATGAGACTATTTCCAAGAGCATCCTTTGACTTTCATTTTCCTCTATGAGGAATATTTATAGACTTAGAACTCTATTTTAGATCCATTTTAGATCAAAGCCCCAAATTTGGAAGCAAAAACCCATTATGAATTCTCATTTGTGCCCTGGATTAACAAGTTTCATTTACTTAGATGCACTAATGAATTATTGTACCTAATGGCGAGGAGATGCATTGGATCATATGCGTAATTGGCGGGTGGTTCATCATGGGTTAGGAAACTTAACTAGGGCCCAAGCCCACTAGAGGATTATATTGACAACATAAAGGGGATGCGATGAGAGCCATGGGTTTCCATGCCATGGAAAGCCGCAACACCTTCAGCAGCGTGTTCATTGCCTCACATTATGCATGAGATGATGCACTTACACCAGCAATGCCCCTAGCCGACTTAGCAGTGATTATAGGATTTGACAGTTGATCCAAGGCCTAGAGAAGGTTTGTCTCACTCTTGAGAGATGGGAGGGAAGGCATCATCTTGAGAGCCCTCATTTGGAGCAGTCTACAGGCTTATCATTCATCAAGAGAAGCATGAGACCAGTACTTGTGCCCCAGAGCCACTTTGGAGCACCACATGATGATTTACATAGAATTTAAGGGACCACCCCGTAGTCTATCATTCATGGAGCCCTCTCTCTCATCATGGCACCTTGAGGACTCAATGAGGCCCTCCAACGGAACTTCTACATCACAATTCCATCTTTTCAGCTCACTTAAGAATGGCTTCTTCCTCACTTTATTAGCTACTTGGTGGGCTTGTCACCAAGATTTGTAATTTGCACATTATTTTATAATTGTTAGGGGCTAATTAGGCTAAATCAAATTAGTAGAGGATCATATAAATAGAGATGACTCTCATTTGTGAGAGATCATCACCATCACTTGGATTCTCTCCTATATAAGAATTTCACACTTTTCTCTTAGATGCTATTGGAGACTATTGATGCATTTTGATAACTTTGGAAGAATCTCTCTTAGAGTTACTTCTTTTCTATGGTTGGATATATCTCTTGTCATCTTGTAAGTACTATTTTGTTGAAAAATAATCTTGAAATAATGTCTAATGTGTGGAATTATTGCTACTAGCTAAATCTCTTGTGCCCTAATTTATTAGTTTGTTTGGTTGTAAATTGCACATGTTACTCATTGAATGACAATAGATGAATGTTCCTAGTGGATGGGATTTTATTCTTCCTCCATGAAAAGCTATAGATATTGAATAGGTAATTGTTAAAGTGTGATTGTTAGGGCATCATTTTTTGGCCTCCTTGAATACGAATTTGGCGAATCTTGAATCATCATAGACTCCATAGCCCAAGGATTAGGCACTGGTCCAAGAAGAATTGGTGGTCAACCGTCCTTTTTCTCTCTTTTCTTCTCCTAAAATTTTTGGCCCTTTTCCTCTAGATGGCTAGCTAGGGCATCCTGCGAGTTGCAATAGAAGAGGAATTTTGGGAATCCGCTTGGATAGGACTCTTAGTGTTTTCTCTAGAGGATATCAAAATTTGGTTGAGTTCCGATGGTGGATTCTCCATAATAAATCTTGATGCCCTAGTTGTGCCCTAGAAGGGTAACCTAGCTCGAAACTATTGGATTGGTGGTTTTCTTGAGGATCATATGAACCTAGTATTCAATTGAATAAACCCTAAGAGACCCTTTCCTCTGTCTCAACTTGACCTAGTGAATACTTTGGAGGAATTTCTTCCCACGTATACCCTAAAGCCCTAGGTCTAGCGTAAGCCCTAATTAGGTCTCTCAAGAATAGCGAAAGCCTATTTAAGGTGTCTAATCATCTTGCAAAGGAGGGGTCCTATCTCATCTTGGAAATCTTGATCCTTAGCATACCTACCATCATTGCAAAAATCTCAAGCCCTAGACCTTGTTTTACATCCTAGGTCTTTCTTGGAGAGCTTTTTTTTCATCAAGCCTCAATTAAGCCTCTCCATGAATGCGCTTAATGGAATCACTTCACATAGATTATTGTTCCTTCCTTTTTCAAGTGATTCCTATCCCACCAGGACTCCTCCCATTGTTGAAAGTCTGTAAAGAGTAGGGGACATTGACTGAGGTGACGGTGGGTATTTGTCTTCTTACCTTACCCACCACCAGTGGGTGACCCCTATATGAGAAAAATTCTCCTCGATTTGTCTTCAGTCGGAAACCAGTAGCCCTTTGCAGCAAGCAAAGAGTTCGATTTTCCACCATTCTCCGCCACTGAGCTAGATATTTTGTGTCCTCGCCCATCTGTTATGATCGTAAGTTTGAAGGTGGGCCTTCCAACCCTAAAGGTATGACTTTTCATTATGTAATTGGGTGTTTATGCTTGCTTTTCTTGGGCACCCTCGGACATGGATTAGTGGGGGGCTTCGGCAGAAAGAATGGGCTTGGATTGTACTCTTGTTCCCTTGTCCCAACCTAGGGGTTAAACTTATATCCTAGTCCCGTGGGATCTCCTCTATTGGCTACTACCTTTAGGAATGGCAATACATGGGAACCCTAATTTTGGTTGCATGGTCCCGCTTCCTGACACCATATATCTCACTCCCCTCCGTTCATTATAACCTCTTTTCACACTTTTCCCATCCGAGTCCACATTTGTCCCTTAGGTCCACAAGGTGCCAGCCTCCCCCTCCCCTTGTCCACACTTTGGGTCGGGCTTGGAACAATGCCCAAGAGGTTGATGTAGCTAAAAAGAAAGTTAAAAGCATAATTTAGCCACTTACAACAAGAAATGTACCACAAAATGCAAAAGATGGCCATGACATAAAAATTTAGCGTGTGGGCAAAAGCCAAGCATGAACTCTACCCCCTATCACTATGGCCATCACCCAGGTTCCTAGGGCCCCCACCATAGTAGAGCATTGATTACTCTACCATGGACTTCTTCAGCACCACACATTGCTTGTTTGTGCCCTAGCCATACAGAGATGGTGATGCACATGGACCATGTTGCCCAGTCGGCCACACATTTTGCACCCAACACTTGGCAGCTGAATTCAGGGCCCATGCAGGGTTTTATCTCATCCGGAGAGACACAGGAGGGCATGTGTCATCTTCTAGCCCTCATTGATGGAGCATTGATATGATCTTGAGCCATTTGGAGACCCATGATACCCATTTGGATCCCACAGAGCCCAATTTGGGGTTTGGAGATGTTTTGCAGCATTTCAAGGGCATCCCCCACTTGTCAATCATTTTTTTGGCTCTCACCCTCATTATTCGCACACGAGGCCTCGATGCTAGCATTGGAGAGCACTTTGCATTAATTATGTGGGCTAAAAGACAAATAAAATAATAATTAATGTGTAAGTTATCTTGGTTGGCTTGTAACCAAGAGTTTGTTACTTGTTTTTGCACATTAGGGGCTTCTTCTTTAGAAAATAAAACTCATAGAATGTGTATAAATATGAGAGTCTCACTCTCATTTCAATCATCACATTGGATTTCAGCCCTCTCATTAGAGAATTTTGGCCTGCAACTTTGTGGAGGATTTTGGACAATTAAATGCATTTTGAAGTATGGAAAAATTTTGCTATCTCTTGGAGCTTCTTGTTGGCAAATTTGAGGATGGATATACTATCTTTTGTCTTGGAAGTGCTATATAATGCTATATTTCTGTTTTGATGAATCTCTAATGCATGGAATTACTTTCTTATGGTGAAATAATGTGCCCTAATTAATGCAAATTGTTGGAAGCATTGTAGCTAGTGGAAATTTTTGCATGTGTTACTCATTGGACAAAGAATGAACGAATGTTCCAAGAGGGAAAATTGCATTTGCACCCTTGAAACTCCATAATATTTGTCATTGAAGTGTAAAAGTCTAGGGTTGTTGTGTAGCTACATCCATAAATGGTGAAGTTGCTTCTTTAAGCCTCCTTGAAGAGCGAAGAACCTAAATCAAGATCATTTTGACTCCAATATTCCCAATTGCTAGGCACTCATTCTAGATCCTTGGTGATCACATCAACTCAACAAAGCATCACTTTTTTCACCTCTTTTTTTCTCTTTTCTTCGTCTCTTCAAGGATAAGGAGGCTTTCTAGGCCTTGGTGTGAAATTTTAGGGAGGAGGAATTTTGGGATTTCGTCTAGAAAAATTTCTTCATTTATGTCTCTTGTAGGCATGCTCCAGTTTTGAATGAATTCCGACGGTGGAATTCCAAATAAATTGATGCCCTAGCTATCGCACCAAGTGGGAACTTTAGAAGCTAATCCTCCAACTTAGGAATTTCTTGAAGGTTTATGCTTAACTACCTATTGAAGTATATCATACGAAACCTTTTCTCTTAGCTATCTAGACCTTAGAGGAACTCATACCTTGTCAAATTTCTCAACCCAAGGTTTCGTATAGCATTTCTTTCAAGTGGATTTTTGTGGAAAAAGTCTTACTAGCTTATCCCAAAGCTCACACTTTAATTGAACCTTTCCGTTGAATGAGTTATCCTTGCCTCACTTTAGAACCTATTATAGACCAAGGTTACTTGAGAGTGGGAGCGGGGAGCGACATTTTCAAAAGCTCCCGGTTTGGGGGCGAATTTTTATATAATATATATTTTTATATATTTTGATGCATATATGTCACCAAAAGCATGTAGAATGATGAATTAGATATAAAAAAGCATAAAAACATGCATTGAACCATATAACATCAATCATCTAGAAGTTATAATCTTCATCAACCACGTCCACAAGTTAGTAACATACAACATATCAAGTCTCATGATTCATCAATCTTAAAATTTCAAGCTTTCAAAATTCAATATATAACATTTATCATCATTGATCACTAAAGTTGTACTTGTAACCATGACAACAAAAAATATCTAACATGAAATGAAATGTTTCAACTTTCAACTTTCACACAACATCATATTCATAATTCATTACCAATGAGTTATAATTGCCAACTTCAAACTTCAAACTTAATTGTCATATATTGTTTACAAAAAATATCTTAATAAATATGAAAGAGTCAACTGTTATAAAAAATACTAGAAACTAGATAAGACAATTAAATCCATTATCTATTGCTAATGCTTGGGCCTCTTGCCACCACGAGAAATGTCTAATTTCTGAGAACGTCACAGTGGTCTTCTGGGAGTCTCGGGAGGAGGCATAGTCAGACGACCAGAACAGAAGGCACATGCCCTCCACGTGAGGATGAAGATGGAGGTGATGGCAGCAAAGGAAAAGTTGTTGGAACTTGAGCACTGCCACTGGATGTTGGGGGTGGCATGGTTGTTGTTGCTTCATCATCATCCTTCAGAAGTTCAGTTTCCAATTCTTCTAGATGTACAACGCCATCCTCCAAACTATCTTCCTCTAGGTTGTTGTCCATGTTGTACAATATGATGTAACATTACAAGCCCGATCACAATAATGGCTCAACAAGCTCAAGTTGTAGTGTAGATAAACCAAGCTTTCTTCCCAATTTTCATTAAGTCTGTTTCTTCTCACATTATGGATGAAGTTATAGGTGATCCAACGCCTCTCTGCAGAAGTATTTACACCTGTGAGAGCACTTTTTTCTCCAATGTTGGCAAAAGTTCCTGGCTGCCATATGCATCCCACCATGTGATAGCATCAAATATGTCCCTATCTTCCATTGCATGCAAGGAACCAAACACTCCAGTGCTAGTGAAGTATATGCCTAATTCAAGATGCAGATTAGCACACTCCTTGTTAGGCACCAGCTCGTCTAATGCTTTCATATATCCATTTTGTACTTTTGGATCTCTATGAGGTCTAGCCCTAACCTCACCCCCAAATGCAAGTTTTCCCAACCAAGACAGAGAGTAGTATTTTGGCATAAGGATATACGCTAAAGCATGTAATGGAACATTAAGTTTATTCCACCGTGCACACACAAAATCATGAATCATATCATACAAGTTGGGATCTTTTTCCTCAACAATATATTTTATTTGCCCCAACATGTTATCCATCTGGTCATACACCTCCCCAATCACTGGTTTATTTGTATCTGCAAAACAAATCATGGTATAAATGGGCTTGGTGAATAGAAAAACTTCCCTCACACATGCCCAAAATATACCATCAAGAGCAGTTCCCTCTACCTATTCAAAACCTTGCCTGTCAACTGTGGTTGGATCCTTGTCCTTTAATACCTGCCAGTGTTGACTTGATACCATGCTAGCCAATGACTCTCTTACCTTCAAAAGTCGCTTGACGGTGAGGTAATAGCTAGCAAATCTAGTCTTCACAATCTTCAATAGGTCCAAACTTCAGTGACTGCGGAAAAGCCCATGGGTATTGCTATGATTGGTAATAAATTTTATCAATCTCTTGCTTCTCTTGTACAAATCACCAATCCATCTGTATTGAGGTTGTTTGTATTTAATAATATCATGCATCAAAAGGTTCATTGTGTGAACCAAACACCCAAACCAAAATATGTTGGGGTATCTATCCTCAATAATCGCTCTTGCTGCCTTACAATTAGAAGCATTATCATTGATGACTTGGATGACATTGTATGGCCCAATACGTTCAATTGTTTGAAGTAATGGTTCTACAATGTTGATGGTGGTCTTAAACTTTTTTGAGTAATCATATGCTGAAAGGAAGATTGCACCACTATTAGACATAGCAAAAACACTTATCGATGGCTTGTCTTTTACATTTGTCCATCCATCAGATACAATGGATACCCCATGCTCATTCCAATAATTTGTCATGTTACCCAAAGCATTTGCTATTTTTGCTTTGTCATGATCAAGTCCCACGGTTCTAGCATTGTCATACCTAGGGCTCTTGTATCCTTTTGGGGCATCATTAATGTCAAAAACCATTTCATTCCAATAAGGTGAGCGAAGAACATTGAATGGTATCCCACATGCATAGAGAAGCCAGTAAATTTTTGCATCCACATCATTCCTACACCCTTCGTCAAGGAAATCCAATATGGTTCTGCGCCTTAAAGGGATGTTTGTTCCCATGCCTCCATATCCACGGGCTTGAGAGGATGTTGATGGAGCTCTTTGTCTAAGTGATTGTGGGCTATCATGTTCAAAACCCTTTGATCTTTTAGCTTTGTATTGGGCTTCCTCCTCTTCCCTTATGTATTTGGCTCTTTGTGGTGTTGGCACACTTACACAAGTTTTGATCCCTACTTGTTCATCTCCATGCCATGGCATTTTCCCAGAGAGGTGCTTTCTAAAATGGGTGTATGAAGCTGTGTAAGTTTTTTTGCAATGGAGGCATGTAAATTTAGTGGTTCCACCCTGTTAATTTTAGTTAACATGTTCTTTGCTTAAATCAATTGCTCCAATATTCTCTTTAGCCCAATTTATATTTCTATTTCTTCATTAGCAATCACATAGACCATTATCACATTGATAATAACTGAAGAAAGAACATAAATATCATACAAGCCAAAACAAGAGAACACAGAAATTGGTTCAAGCCAGGGAAGAACCCCAAGATGGGGAAAACCCTTGAATAATTCTTCTTATTATCAAAATCAAATGGTCGGCAGAGAGAGAGAGTACAATCAAAGTCAAAACTGACTTGCCAAGAATGATGACTCAAACCATTGTCCAAATGCTAAGACTGCTCAACCAAGTATGCAATTTTGTCCTCAAACAGTAGCAAAAAAATCTGCCCTAACCAGAGATCATCAGTAGTCTAAGCAACTACAAAATGATCTTCTAAAGAAACTCGGTCCTAGATCAAATGATGTGGCCTTCTTTGTTGAATGAAAATAGTCCAAGAATGAGTTGTCAAACTAGGTTGATGAGACGAGGAACACAACAAACTAATGTCTGCAATTAGGGATTGAGGCTTCAGTCTTGTAGTAGCATGAGACTACCAATAAGTAAGGGTTATACCCTGTTATTTGACTACGGCCTACTCTCATCGACTGTCGCTGAGGTGGGGAACCCAAACTAGCCCATTTGGCCCTTCCACAAGTGCACCTTTAGCATGTTGTAGTAGAAGCCTTTCCTACGACCCAAACTCAGAGTGATAAATCAAGCACAAAAGGTCCCAAATCTTACCTCTAAGCCAAAGACCTGATATGGCAAAGAAAACACTCTTAATCACAGAAGTGAAATAGCCCAGACAATCCTTCTAGCCTTATCTCAAGTTGCCCTAGGTCTGCGGCTTTCCTGCATAACAAATTTGCACCAAAAATCTCCTCAAGATGCTCGACCTCCTTGCCTCCAAACTGCCTCTAACTCGCTGTCGAAATCGCAGAGGTATTCTGAGATCATAAGCTCATTTTTGTGTGTGTCTAATGAGATAGGAAGTCACCTCTATTTATATAAATCATTGAGGGGCCAGGGTCATGACATTTGGGCCTCATGAGCGTAAGGCTGACCTTGTTAATTTGCATATGAGTGGGTTTTATTTCAAAAACATATTTCTCCTAGACCAAATTTAGCGATCTTTAGGTCGGTTTTGGTCCTCTTGAAAAGAGGAATTCAATGCCACAATGATCTTCTTCAAAGGAGCTGTAAAAAGTGAAATTTGGCCCTAGTTTCCAATTTTAACACACCCCCCTTCCCTGCTTCAAACCTAGAAACATATTTCCACAATGGGGTTTGGTCTGCTTTTGTTTTTGTGCCCTCGTCCTCTTCATCATGATCAACTCTCCTTCTTCTACTCTCCAACACCATAATAACAAAAAAACGAACCAACATCAAGCGAATGCCAAGCCATATAGCCATGATGTTCTTTGGTGGAGTTATAGTTTCTTTCCTGCAATAAAACAGAGGAATGGGAATGTGAAAGAGAGAAGAGAACATTTTCATTTAACCTTGAACAAGTAAAAACACAAATGCTAGATTAGAATCTAGATCCTACCTCTTTGGCCTTCAATCCCAAGCTCCAATCTCCCTTGCAAGCTCCTCAAGCTCTCAAGCAATCCTCTCAGTCTTCCTCCTCAACTCAAGCTCCGAATCCAAAAGCCCTCTCTTGCTCTCTCAATGTGAAAATGGTGAATAATGGGAGGGAAGGAGGGCCTTTTATCTCATTTTTTCCCTCCCAATCCTTGCCCATCCACCGTGCACCTTTTACGCCCATGGGAGCGATTCTTTTAAGGCAGGAGAGTTCGCTCCCTGATCGCTCCAAGAGCAAACACTCCCTACCGCTCTCTCATTCACTCCCTAAACACTAGGGAGCGCAATTATTTTAGGGAGCGAATTTCGGGAGCGCGCTTCCAAAGTAGTTTAAGGGTGGGGGGGTGCTCCCTCGCAACCCTGTTATTGACACATCAATCACAAGTGAGGGATACTGGGACTCCTCCCTTCCGTGAAAATCCAAGAAGGGGACATAGGTTGTGGTGACATTAGGCCTTTGTCCCAAATTGTTGTTGTGCCCTCTACCTTTAGCATAAATACTAGGTCTACTAGTTTGTGCAACAACATGTCCAATTGTTGTTACTTTGTCTAGAAGTTATGCTATAGGCTACCCTCCAAGGGCCCTGTTAGATTGCATAGCAACAAGGCCATTAAGATCACCCTTTGAAGACTACTATTTTGCAATCTGATTTTTTCACCAGATGTCTCCTTATATCAAGCCTAAAGATAGGCTATAAGGTGCAACATATTTTAGGGCTTGGAGAACCAGAATGGATCTCATTCTTGAAGAGAATGATGTCAAGGAATATGTAGAAGGCAAGGTTACTGAACCTTAGGATGATAAGGGAAGGGCCAAGCACAAGAAGATGGAAACTAAGGCCAAGAATATTCTTATTAAATCATCAAAGACCATTTGGTTTCTTTTGTTTATGGGTTGAAGACCTCAAAGAAAATATATGATGCCCTAGCAGTGTTGTATGTAGTTAACAACACTGGTTAGATGGCTTTGAGGAATCAACTTCATGATATGCAGATGTCTAGATCAGATATTGTGGCTTCCTACTTCATGAGGATCTCTCAGTTGATATATCAGCTCAAGGCCATTTGAGAAAATATTAATAAATCATATCTTTGTGACTGTGACCCTTAATGGGATTTTGGATTCAAGGGATTCATTTGTATCAAGCATTTGTGGTATATCAAAAATTCCAAAGTTTGATCAACTATGGGCTTCCTGTACCTAAGAGGAGTCTAGGCTAATATCAAGGGGAAAGATTCAGAGACCTCAAGATGGTGAGTCCCAAGCATTTGCAGCCCATACAAAGAAAGGAAAGGAACAAAAAAAATTGGAAAAATTCATAAAAGGAATACAGGTAGAAGACCTACTCCTGTTCATGATCAAAAGAATAAGGATATGTCAAAGATTTGATGTTTTAGTTGTCACAAGTTTGGTCACTATAAAAACAAGTGTCCTAAAGGGAAGAACGATAGGAAGATGAAGGGCAAGGAATATGCTCAGCAACAAACCTTGATGATGATGAGCATTCACATCAGAAGAAATCCAGGAAAGAAAGAACAGATGACCTTATGATAGTAAAGATAGAGGGTTCAAGGCTCAAGTAGAGAACTTGACAAGGAAGAAGATCAAGGCTATGAGATCAAATAATGGAGAGTATATTGTCAAGGACCTCATTGCCTTCTGCAAGGAAGCAGGGACCAAGAGAGAGTTGACAATTCCCTACAATCCTCAGATTGAAAGATAAGTACTTCATATGTTTCTTCCCTTATTATTATTACTTTATTTTTGGTCATCCTCTTGTCTTTGTAACTTTTGCTTGGTTATAATCATTTCTTCCATGGCCTCCTAATGGGGTTTGTAGGTACATTGTGAAGGTTGTCAAGGCTCTGGTAGTAGATGGAAGCATCGGGAAGAACGAAAAAAAAAAATCCGGCAAGAGGACTCTCCCAGAATCGAACATAAACTCAGCAACAGTGATTTGTGTTCGAGCGGAAGAAATTGTACATACATCTAGAACTGTGTCAGATGGTCGGAAGAGCTTCTAGTTTAGAGGAAGCAGACAGTGAGGTAGAGCAGAAGGATGCAACCTATTAGAGATCTAAAGGGTCTCTCATGATGATGAGGAATAGGAGGTTCCCAAGGATGTGGGTTCCAATACTTCTATACCTGTGGAACATGCATTAGATCATCAGGAAGAGCCAGAAGGGCCCATTGAGCTAGTGGACCCACGTAGAGTCATTGTTCTAGAATTCAAGAAGAGACCGAACTGGCTACAAAGAACATTTCAAAAAGCATAGGGACATGCAATTCCACAAGGCACTTTCAGGAAAAGAAAACGTCCTAAGAACTACTCAAGATATGCAGCACTAATGAGTCAAATCACTGATTTTGAGCCATCCAACTATCAAGAGATAGCAAGCCAGCAACTTTGTGTTGAAAATGGTAGCTTTGGTCGATATTTTCATTGGCAAAACAAAGGAGAAAATATGAATTTTTATGTTGACCAAGTCGACCTCATTTGCACAAGTTGGCCCCACTCATTTATAGGGTTTGAACCTATGGTCAAAAGCCCCCTTCTAGCACACATATAAATTGGAGTTCAATTCACCTAATTTGGAATCCATCACATCACATCAATTCGATATGAACCAAGAAGATCATTCACACTTGCGAGGAGAAGAAGAGGATTATATCTGCGTTGACCAACTATTTGACTTTTGTTTGACCAACATCGACTTGGGATTTTCAATTGTTATTTGGCAAAGCTCTTGACTATCATGGAGGTCGATCTTATCTATGATTCGTTAACTTTGTTTGACCGAAGTTTATCTTTGTTTCTGGGTCATTGACCAAGCGCAGGTCAAATTCTGTGATTTTACCAAGTTTTGACTGTGGTTCATTGACTGTGATTTGACTGAATTTCATTACTAGCTACCTCAAGTTGAAATTTGGCCCACTATTGCAAACTTTGACTTGGACTACCATTGACTATTTCTCTCCCCTTTGAATGGTTTGACTTAGCATTTATTAAGGTTAGTGATTGGAATTTTGACAGGAATATTTCGATGTACATTTTAATCAATTGAACTCTCTTTCATTAGGAAATATTTCTGGGTTTGCCCCTTGTGGATTTTGCCTTGGTCACTGACCAAAATTTTGGTGTCTCATCTTACTATTTTACTATGATCTCTATTGCTCTATTGAAGAAGTTAATGGTTGAAATTTTTCATGTATAACTGCTTAATGATTGGAATGCACTAAAGAAGTTTAATTGTATCATAGGAAGTAGTTATCAATTTGAAAATTTGTTATAGTCTTGATTCCACTTGAAAATCAACATGGTATCAAAGCTATGGAGGAGGGAAAGAGCATTGAGAACACCTTGAAGAGCTTTGGGATTCTACATCTTTTGTTTTGAGCTTGCAAGGCGTAAGGCCCTAGGTATTGTATTGCGAAAAGTTAGTTGATCAAGAAGGAAAAGACAAGTTTCAAGAAGATGACATCTTGGTCATGAGCATTATCATAGAATCTGTTAGGGATCATCTAATTCCCTATATTGCTGATCATAAATGTTCCAAGGAGATGTATGATGCCCTTATTAGATTGTACACCGTCAACAACATCAATCAATCAATAAGTCTAAGGAGCCATCTCCATGATGTCATGATGACAAAGAATCATACTATGGCATCCTACTTCGTAAAATTATCTCAAATAAGAGATCAACTCAAAGCTATTGATGAAAAAGTATTTGACAAAGAATTAGTAGTTGTAGCAATAGGTGGTCTACCTTAATCTTAGGACTCTTTTGCAGCGAGCATTAGTGGCAAAGAAAATCCACCCTCCTTTGATAAGCTATGGGCTTCTTGCACTCAAGAAGAATCAAGGATCCTATCCAGAGGCAAGATCTCAAGATTTTGTAACCCACTGAAAGAATAGCAAAGGTAGAAAAAGTTTTGGAAGATCTCAAACAAGTACAGGCAGAAGACCTAATTCTAGACCTGCTCCACAAATAAGACCTCCTCCTCCCTTCAAGGAAAGAAGACAAATGACAAATGCTCAATGTTATCGTTGCCAAGCATATGAACACTATCAAAATAGGTGTCCTCAAAGGAATGATTCTCAAAGGGATGATGATTGAAAAAGGAAAAGGGAAGCACCATGCTTCTACAGTTGACCTTAACGAACCCTCACATAAGAGGAGGCCTAGAAAGAGAGATTTTGATGATGAATATTCATTTTATTCTGCTTTTACAGGTTCCATTGTAGGTCATGATGAAATTTGGTTGGTGGACAGTGGTGCCTCTAGGCACATGACTGGAAGTCATGAGAATCTCTCAGAATTGGTTGAAAAGAAGATAGCTCGAAGGGTTGACCTTGAGACAATGGAAAGTAGGAAGTCAAAGGCACTGGTACATCATCCTTCCAATTAGAACTAGGAGGTAATGTCTCTATTAACAATATTTTATATGTTCCTAGTGTTGGAAAATGCAATGTGGCAGCTATTAATTCAGATTTTCCTTATTCCTTAATAATTGGTTGTGAACTTTATTTATCTTCTTGTATTTCTTTATTAGACCTTTTCATCAAACAAATATTAAGATAAAAATAGAAAAGACAATGGACATAGAAATTAGGCTCTAAGCCAGGGCAAAACACCTCCAAGGGGAAAACCTAGAAAAGCTCCTCTTCTTGTAAAATGTGCTTCAAATGAGACAACAAAGACTCAAACCCTAGACCAAGTCCTCCTCCAAGAATCAAGTCAACCCTCTAAAGAGACCTTCCAATTATTTCAAAGTCAAACTGTTAAAATTGGCAACTAGGGCCAAACTTCACATGGGTCATCTTATTTATGGCAGCTGATATTTTTCTTGGATTCCTCTCTCCGAGAGGTGTAGGATTGATTTAAAGATCATCCGATTCTAACATGTATAAATGAAGTTATGAATTTATTTTGATTATGGTCAAGTTGTCAAGGTCGGCCAGCAAACTTATGTAGGCTCAGAAGCCCAACAGTCACGTCTATTCATCCTCAACGTTGCATATAAATAGAAGGTGACTTAGCCTCATTTGGACACACTCATCTTCACACTTCTCTCTCTCTCCCCTCATTGAATGGGTAAGGATTTCTGGGCCTCTCAGTGCCCGTTCGAAATTTCAGGAGACCGAATTTCTGGACAATTTGACCAAGCGTTGACTACAGCTAACGCTGACCAGAGGTGGGTTGTTTGACCAGACTTTGACTGGGCTGAATTCGAATGTTCTGAGGGTTGTTTTATCTTGTTGTTTGGAGGCCAAAGTTGAATGAATTTGACCGATTTGCTAAGGGTCAAATCTGCCATGTTGACCAACATTGACTTTTCTGGTTAGGGCTCCTTTGCTGCTGTTATAAATTATCAGATTTGTATACTGTATTATCTCTCTCTGCTGAACTATTGAAGACTAAAAGAATATTTGATCAAGGGTTTCCCCACATTGGGGTTTGTCCCTGGCTGGTGCCACATCTTGTGTCCTCTTGTCTTGGCTTGTCTTCAACTGTTTATGTTTATGTTCTATCTGCATTTTACTATCATGTTGATGCGATTGCTAATCTGAATATTGATACTGGGCTAATAAAGAAATTGAACTGAAATTTCTCTAAAGCATAGAATATACCATTGTTGCCTAAAATTAACATGGTATCAGAGCTGAGGTGAAGACAAAGCCCAAGGAAGAGTGAAAGAGCAATCACCAAAGACAGTTGGACAAGGACAAAAGGTTCAATGGGTTCCTCATCCTACTTCTCGGTTGAAGACAAGCTCCATGATAAATCTGACTATCATGGATGGAAGATGTCTCTTGATTTGACCTTGGAAGAAAAAGAAGTGATGGACTATGTGTAGGGTAAAATCCCTGAACCTCCTTCAAATGCACCGGCTGCTGCGAAGACCAAGTACAATAAGGCTGAAGTCAAAGCAAAGAAGATTATCAGGGATTCCATTGACAAGCATTTGGTGGCCTACATCTCCAAATTGAAGACCTCCAAGGAGATCTGCGACAAGTTGGTCGGCATGTTCAAGGTTAGTAATGCTAATCAAATTCTATTTCTCGAGAATAAGTTGAAGGATATTAAGAAGGGAAAGGACGAGGATATTCAATCCTATTTCTTGAGGATTACTGAGACCAAGAATGATCTACTCTCGATTGGAGAAGTCATTCCTGACAGGGAACTTACTCTCGCCACTCTTGGAAAGCTCCCACCTGAGTGGTATGTATTTAGAACCACCGTCCTCAACAATGATCGAATTCCAGGGTTTAAAGAATTGATGTCAAGATACATTCAAGAAGAAACAAGAATGGTTGAGCAAGAGATCCATTCTAATAGAAGCAACCCCACTGCATTCTTCGATAATGCCAAAAGAAGAAATAATGCAAGGTCTAAAGGTCATTTCCATGGAAAGCCTGGATCTAAGGGAGGAAGGAAGGGCAGGTGCTTTGTTTGCAATAAGTTTGGCCACTATGCAAGGGAGTGTCCAAATAGAAGGGACACATCGCATGATGATGATCACAATCATTCCAGGGGCAACTTCAATGACAACGATCAAAGGAATGGCAGGTCTAATGGCAAAGGAAAAAGGAATGCGGGACATCAAGGAAATGGTCGACCCTCCAAGAAATCAACGAACTCCAAGTATGAAGAATCAAATGTTGTTAACAATAAGCAAAAAGAGTACTATCTTATATCGGCCCTCTCCACTGCCTCTCCTCTAGACACTTCGGTAAATTGGCTGATTGATAGTGGTGCCTCAAGGCACTTCACCGGATACAAGGAAGCCCTCACTAATATGATAAAAAAGGAGACAAACTTGGAGATCGTCCTTGGAGATGATACCACCTATCCCGTGAACGGAGTAGGGAACGTTACCCTTCAATTAAATCAAGGTAACATTATTCATTTGCAAGAAGTACTATATGTACCTGATCTCAAGAAGAACCTGGTGCCCATTTCAGACATGGAGGACAAAGGATTCAAGGTGGCATTCATCGATGGAAAGGTACGTGTTTGAAAAGAAATTTTAAAGATGCTTTTACTCTTAGGTTTAGGGTTGACACTTTGTATCAAGTTGGAGGAAGTCCATTGGGAGTCATGTCTTGTGACACATCTCTACAATCTGAACTATTCCCATCTTCATTATAAGGCCCTACCCGATGTGAGACAAATGGTGACAGGTATGCCCGAGTTCAAAGTAGAGCATGAAGGTGTATGTCCGGGATGTGCTGAAGGAAAACTTACAAGGGGACCATTCCCCTCAAGTAATAGCAAGACCACAGATATATTGCAATTGATCCACTCCGACATATTTGGTATGATGCCCGTAAACTCTTTGGGAGGATACTTATATTATCTCACCTTTACGGATGATTATTCTCGCAAGACCTGGATCTACTTCTTGAAGAAGAAGGATGAAGTGTTCACCTGGTTCTGACACTTCAAAGCCTTGATCGAAAACCAATCCGAGAAGAAAATCAAGATATTGAGGATTGATAATGGGACCGAGTACGAATCCAATGAATTCCAAGATTATTGCAGAGAAGCTAGCATTAAGAGGGAGACTACAACGCCATACACTCTTGAGCATAATGGTGTGGTTGAAAGGAAGAATCGCTCTATTGTAGAAGCAGTTTGTGCCATGCTTCATGATCAAGGCCTTCTGAAGTTCCTATGGGTTGAAGCTACAAATACCGCCGTGTATGTTCAAAACTGATGCCCTCATCAAGCATTGGACTCCAAGACTCCCAAAGAAATGTTCACTGGTAAGAAACCCGATGTCTCTCATTTTAGAATTTTTGGAAGTCTCGTATATTTTCATGTGCCGAAAGAGAAAAGAAGCAAATTGGGTGCATCTGGGAAGAAAGGAATCTTTGTGGGCTATAGTGAAAATTCTAAGGGATATAGAATTTATGTGGTTGGTCAAAAGGAAGTTGAGATAAGTCATGATGTCACCTTCGACGAAGATATGGCCCTCAGGAAGATCAACAAACTTCCCACCCTAAGGAAGGACAAAGAACCTGACACCGAAAATCAGGGTGAAACAGAGGACAAAACGATGCCTGAGGTCGATGAACCTATGGATCATATTGATCCACTCCCTCATGAGCCTTCCTCCTCCAAGAGGAGACCCTCATGACTTAGGGAGACTCTCGAAGATGCTGAGAGGCACATTGCACCAAGGGGAACTTTCCGTGAAAGCAAGAAGTTGAACAGGTACCAAGGATATTTGACCGCCATGAGCACTATCATTCAAAATGAGCCTTCATCATTTGAAGAAGCCGTGAACCATCAAGTATGAAAGGATGCTATGAATGAAGAATACGAGTCAATTATGAAGAATGATGTTTGGGATGTGGTCCCTAGACCCCAAGACAAATCCGTTGTCACTTCTAAGTGGCTCTACAAAATCAAGCATGGGGTTGATGGAAATGCAGAAAAGTTAAGGCTCGCTTTGTTGCTTGAGGCTTCTCTCAAAAGGAAGGTGTGGCTTACGATGAGATATTTGCACCTGTTGCCCGATACACCACCATCCGCTCGATCATAGCCCTTGCTGTCTGGGAAGGATTGAACCTACATCAGATGGATGTCAAGATCGCTTTCTTTCATTGTTCAATCAAAGAGGAAGTCTATGTGGAACAACTCGAGGGGTTTGAAGTTCATGATCGGGAATCTCATGTATGCAAGTTGAAGAAAGCTCTCTATGGATTGAAGCAAGCACCCCAGGCTTAGTATGAGAGGATCGATAGCTATCTGATGAAGTTGGGATTCACTAGAAGTGAAGTCAATCCAAACCTTTACTTTAAGGTTGACGACCTCTTTCTGACAGGTGCAGACCCTCTCATTCACAAATGTAAGAGGGAATTAACTTCTAAATTTGAGATCAAGGACCTAGGACCAATGCACTATTTCCTAGGATTGGAGGTCTAGCAAAATTCAGGTGAAAATTAACTTTAAGAAGTTATGTGGTAGTGTTGTTGGACCTGAATTGGGAAATGCATCTGAGTATTGTCAACTCATAGGAGCACTAATGTTCTTGGTGAACACCCGTCCGAACATATGTTTTGCGGTTAACACATTGAGCCAGTACATGGTTGAGCCTCATCATATACATTGGATTGCCACCAAGAATCTTCTGAGATATCTTCGGGGCACAATCACTCATGGACTGAGATACACTATCGGAAATGTGAGGCTGCATGGTTATTCTGATGTTGATTGGGCTGGAAATAGGGTGGATCACAAGAGCACTTTTGGATGTTGTCTTTCTTTGGGTTCTGCTTCGATATCCTGGATGAGCAGGAAGCAGAAATCAGTTGCCTTGAGCACCACCGAGGCCGAATACATAGCTGCTAGTATGGCCTACTATGAAGCTGTATGGTTCAGGAAGCTCTTCAGTGAGCTGTTTGGACATGTGTTGGATACCACCGTGATCCTTTGCGACAACCAAAGTGGGATCCTATTATCAGAGAATCCCGTGTTTGATGATCGCTCCAAGCATATAGATATCAAGTACCACTTTATCGGGAATATGGTACAACGAGGAGCAATAAGGATCCATCACATTGGGACTGATGAGCAGGTCGCTGATATTCTGACAAAGCCCCTGTGGAAGGTCAAGTTCTTGGCCTTCCGAGAACGATTTGGAGTCATGAAGAGACCCTCTTATGAGTGTCCTGTATGAGATTGACATTGAGCTCTGGGAGCTCCGAGGGGCTTGGGGTACTTCTTGGAGCGATGAACAACCATAGGGTGAGTGGTTCATCCTTCCCCTAGTGGTTTGTTGTGTGTAGGGTGAGTGGTTCAGCCTTCCCCTACGATACCCCTTGGCGACATGTAGGCAAGAGGAGTGGTTCATCCTTCTCCTACAGATACATCCTACCCATGCAATCTAGGACTCATGGGAAGTACCTCTCATCTGACCAATGAGTAGGGAAATGAGGATAGGGGACATAGTACTACTGATGGAAACATCGTGTACTACCATACTCCCTATGCTAGGATGTCCAATATTGATCTAGGATCAATGGGAACTGACTTCGGGTCAGTAAGAGTGGTATGAGACACTCTCTTTTGATTGGAACTGACTTCGGGTCAGTAAGAGTGGTATGACACACTCTCCTTTGATTGGGACTGACTTCGGGTCAATAGAGAATGGTATGATACATTCTCGATCACTTCTTCTTCTTCATAGTTTAGCAGAGCAGAGCAATGCAAAGCAGTGCATTGATGGCAGAGATAGTACAGATTGGAAAATGGATTAGCAGATGGAGTTCTCCCTAGTTGAGAGGGAGTGTTAAAATTGGCAACTAGGGCCAAACTCCACATGGGTCATCTTATTTATGACAGCTGATATTTTTCTTGGATTCCTCTCTCCGAGAGGTGTAGGATTGATCTAAAGATCATCCAATTCTGACATGTACAAATGAAGTTATGAATTTATTTTGATTATGGTCAAATTGTCAAGGTTGGTTAGCAAACTTATGTAGGCTCAAAAGCCCAAAAGTCACATCTATTCATCCTCAGCGTTGCATATAAATAGACGGTGACTTTGCCTCATTTGGACACACTCATCTTCACACTTCTCTCTCTCTCCCCCCTCATTGATCGGATATGGATTTCTGGGCCTCTCTCCACACGTCTAAAATTTTAGGAGAGCGAAATTTTAGGAGGCCGAAATTTCAAGAGAGCGAATTTCAGGAGGCCGAAATTTCAGGAGACCGAATTTCTGGACAGTTTGACCAAGCGTTGACTGTAGTTAGGGCTGACCGCAAGTGGGTTGTTTGACCAAACTTTGACTGGGCTAAATTCGACTATTTTGAGGGTTGTTTTATCTCATTGTTTGGAGGCCGAAGTTGACTGAAGTTGACCGATTTGTTGAGGGTCAAATCTGCCTTGTTGACCAACATTGACTTTTCTGGTTAGGGCTCTTTTGTTGTTGTTGTAAATTATCAGATTTGTAAATTGTACTATCTCTCTCTGCTAAATTATTAAAGACTAAAAGAAGATTTGATCAAGGGTTTCCCCACATTGGAGTTTGTCCCTGGCTGGTGCCACATCTTGTGTCCTCTTGTCTTCGCTTATCTTCTACTGTTTGTCATTTTTTTCTCTCTACATTTTACTATCATGTTGATGTGATTGCTAATATGAATATTGATACTGGGCTAATAAAGAAATTGAAGTAAAATTGCTCTAAAGCATAGAACATACCATTGTTACCTAAAATTAACACAAACCAAGTCAACCAGACACAAATCCTTCCAGAACTGCACCAAACTCATAATTTTGGCCCCCTTGCAACAAAATTTTGGACCTGTAGTTACTTCATAAATATCATCCCCTGCAATTGCTTCAAAAACTCGCACGTGTGAGAAAATTCCCAAAAAATTGTCTTCTTTCCTTCACTAGGGTTTTCTCCTTGGATCCTTATCCTTTGCTCTTCTTTCTTCTTCCTCCTATTGCAAACCGAACTTGATGATAATGATGTCCCAAATGAGGTCGAAGATGCCGCTATATATAGCCTTTCCAATAGGTCGAATAGCACCTCTCTAGGCCAACTTGTACTAGGAGGCTTCCAAGTTCCAAGACATTCTAGACTCAAAAATAATATCTTTTATAAGTGACATTTTGCGTGAAAGGGTTTTATAATCATGATGTTAACCATCTTGACTCATGACAATAAATCCTATGACCTAACAAATCCCAGAAGAATGAAGAACATGCTTTTACCTAGAAGACCATCAATAATGAGCATGAAACCCATGCTTTAAAATAATAAATTTTTCTTTTCTTCTTTTGTTTGTTACATAAGATACATATTGAAATGAGTACAACATCAATTATAAAGGCCGAAACTAGTTACATTTCCAACACCTGACTTGAAGAAAAAATTGTTGTCTATTTTATCTCTTGAAGACAGGATATAGAATTGCATTTGTTGATGGACAAGTTCTAGTATGGAAGGAGGACTCCTGTTTTGAATCTGCCAATGTCATTAGTGTACGAATTGGAGGCCTATATCGTCTCCTTGGATGCTCAATTCAAGCCTTGATACACAACATGTCTAATCTTTGTGACCTATGGCATCGAAGATATGCTCCTGATCATTATAAAGCTTTGTCTAGAATGAAGGATTTTGTTAAAGGTGTACCTGAAATCAAGATTGAACATGATGGAATTTGCAAAGGATGTGCTCTTGGGAAAAATGTCAAAGGATGGTGTACTAGAAGTGATAGTAGATCCAAAGGAATCTTGGATCTTGTGCATTCTGATGTTTGTGGGCTTGTGTCTAACAAATCCTTCGATGGTCATTTGTACTATGTCACTTTCATTGATGATTACTCTCGTAAAACATGGATTTATTTCTTGAAATCCAAGGGTGAATTATTTAATAAGTTTCGGGAATTCAAGGCACGGGTTGAAAATGTTACAAGAAGAAGGATTAAGGCTTTAAGATTTAATAATGGAGGAGAGTGTGTATCCAAGAAGTTGATTGTTTTCTGCAGGGATGTTAGAATTAAGAGGGGGTTGATAGTTCCCTACTATCCTCAACAAAATGGAACTGCGAAAAGGAAGAACAAAACTATTATGAAAGTTTCAAAAGCCATGCTTCATGATCAAGAGTTGTTGATGTTTTTATGGGGAGAAGCTTCGAAGGTAGTTGTTTATGTTCAAAATAGATGTCCACGACGAATCTTGGATTATAAGAATCCTGAAGAAGTCTTCACAGCCCAATGTTGAACATTTGAGAATTTTTGGTTGTCATGTTTATGTTCATGAACCCAAAGAGAAAAGAACAAAGTTGGAGGCTTCTGAGAAGAAGGGAACTTTTGTTGGCTACAGTGAAAATTCACAGGCCTTCAGGGTCTATGTACCAAACAATGTTCTATTGAAACTTGCAGTGATGTCATTTTTTAGGAGGATGTTTCTTTCTGGAAGTCCAAGGGATCACACTTGGACTCTAATGATGAATTGCAGGTAGCTCCTAAGAATGTGGAATCAAAACCTAAGGAACCTGAACCTATGGAACAAGACCCTCAAGAAGAGTCTAATGATCCACATGAATTTGTTGACTCACCAAGAGTCATTGTGCCTGAAACTAGAAAGAGCCCTCCTAGGATTGAAAGAACTTCAAAGGAAGTTGAAGGACATGCAACACCTCATGGGACCTTCAATGAAAGCAAGAGGTCGAAGAAGTATTCAAGTTATCCGACATTGATGAGTAAAATTATTGAGTCTGAGCCATCCACCTATGAAGAAGCAATTGAACATCAAGTTTGGAAAGATGTTATAGCCTATGATTAAAGAGTACGATTCCAGATTGAAGAATGATGTATGGGAAATAGTGCCAGGAGCTGAAGGAAAATCTATTGTGACTTCCAAATGGATCTACAAAATCAAGCATGCAGCTAATGGAAGCATTGAGGTGGATTCTCTCAGAAAAAGGGGGAGGTTTATAAAGACACACTTGCTCCCGTTGACAGGGATTCTTCTATTAGATCCATTACTTCTCTTGCTTCTATTATAGGTTGGAAATTGCATCGAATGGATGTTAAGACTGCTTTTGTGAATGGAGGCATTAGAGAATAAGTTTATATTGAGCAGCCTCAAGGCTTTAAGATTCATGATAGAGAGACACATGTTTGTAAATTGAGGAAAGCCTTGTATGCGCTTAAGCAGTCCCCTCGTGCATGGTACTCTCGTATTGATCGCTATTTGTTGAGTCTTGGTTTCAAAAAGAGCAATGTTGATCCGAATTTGTACTTCAAAGTTGTTAAAGGTGAGGCCTTGATTTTCTTGTTGTATGTAGATGATCTATTTCTGAGAGGCACTAAGGTTCTCATTGTCCAGTGTAAGAGGGAGCTGAATTCTGAATTTGAGATGAAGGATCTTGGTCTTATGCATTACTATTTGGGATTGGAAATTTGAAAAAAGCTTAATGAAATCTTTGTTGGACAAGGAAAATACACCATTAAGATCCTTTAGAAATTCGACACTATGGACTGCAAGTCCATGCACACTCCCATGGTGACAAATTGGAAGAAGCTACGAGATTGTGATTCTGATATAGTTGATCCCTCTATGTATCGCAAGTTGATTGGCTCTTTGAACTATCTAGTTAACACCAGGCCTAATATCTACTATGTTGTGAACATGTTGATCCAATTATTGGTTGATCCCTGACGTGCATTGGGTTGCAACGAAACATATATTGAGATATTTGTGCAGCACCATTGATTACGGTTTGAGATATGTTTCTAATGGAAAATAGCAGTTGCATAGTTTTACTAATGTTGATTGGGTTGGATGCACTTTCCACTGATGATAGAAGCACCTCTAGTTTCTATTTTAGCTTGGGCTCTGCGATGATTTCATGGTCTAGTAAGAAGTAAACTTGTGTTCCTCTTTGTACAGTTGAAGCTCAGTATATAGTTGCATGTTCAACCTGTTGTGAAGTTGTGCGCCTTTGTATGTTGTTTGTTGGATTATTTGATCAGGTGCTGAAATCGACCATTGTATATTGTGATAATAAAAGTTGTGTAAATCTTTCTAATAATCCAATTTTTCATGACAAGTCGAAGCACAATGAGATCAAGTATCATTACATCTGGAATATTCTCTAGAGAGGAGTTGTGATTCTTGAATATGTACCTACTGATGAGCAGGTTGCTGATGTTTCGACAAAACCAGTGTCCCAGATGAAGTTTGCTTATTTCGGAAAACTTGGAGTTGTTGAGAATCCCTCTCTTGGAGAGAGGGAGAATTGATTATATACCATCATGTGATTAACAATCTTTCTTGGTCTTAGCTGAGAGACCAAGGTTTATGGTTGGGAAGATTGTCCTGGTTACTCCAATGGGTCATTAAGACTGACTGAGAAACCAATATGGTTGGGGAGTTTGGTTTTTGAGGCTTGGAATGATCCTTTAAGTCATTGTGTTTGATTGAAAGACCAATGGGTATGGTCGAGGACATTAATTTTGAGTTCTCTCCCTTGGGTCATTGTATTTGACTGATAGACTATATTGTTAAGGAGTTTGATATCGAGACAGGAATTCCTCCCTTGGTTCATGGACTGAGAGACCTTGTTTATGACCAGGGAGATGCACCTTGTGTACTCTCTTGGGTCATTGTGCTTGACTAAGAAACCGTTGCATATGGTTGGCTAAGTAACCGGATTCGTTCTATAGGGCCCATGAATCCGAATCCGTCGTGTCCGACACGATTCTCTCAAAATTCGTGTCCAAAAAACATGACATGTCGTATCCTATTTTGACACGTCGAATCCCCCAGCGTGTCACGATTTTGGTAGCATGTCACGATTTTGGAAATCGTGTCCTATTTTCCAGGACTCGTTAGGCGGCAAAAGTGACCTGTGCTTCATTGATTGATCCCATGGTCAGTTAGGCACCAATCTTGATGCCATTGGGTTTTGGCTTATGGGATGAGTTTGATGTTATGTATCTTTCCTTATGATGAGACTTGTACATCTGATCTCTCCCTTGGGTTGTTACTGAGAGACCAATCGATTGATCAAGGAGATTGATCTTAAGAGAGAGAGAGAGAATGAAAAGTACCTCCCTACCACAGAGGGAGTATTGAAAATTGATAGCTTGGATTAGTATTTTCATTGGCAAAACAAAGGAGAAATTATGAATTTTTATATTGACCAATTCGACCTCTCTTGCACAAGTCGGCCCCACTCACTGAAAGGGTTTGAACCTATGGTCAAAACCCCCCTCCTAGCACACATAAATTGGAGTTCAATTGATCTAATTCAGCATCCATCACATCACATCAGTTCGATTTCAACCAAGAATATTTGTTCACACGTGCAAGGAGAAGAAGAGGATTGTCTCCGCGTTGACTAGCTATTTGACTTATGTTTGACCAGCATTGACTTGGGATTTTCTGTAGCTATGTGACTGATCTCTTGACTGATCTTGGAGGTCGATCTTATCTATGATTCATTGACTCTATTTGACCGAAGTTTATCTCTATTTATGGGCATTGACTAAGGGTTTACCACAGGTTAACTTCTATGATTCGAATGAGTTTTTACTATGGTTCATCCATTGTGATTTGACTGAATTTTGGCCCCTATTGACCAGCTACCTCAGGACGAAATTCGGCCCCTCTATTGCAGACTTTGGATTGGAGCAACATTGACTATTTCTCTCTCCTTTGACTAGTTCGACTTGCCATTTATTGTGGTCAAAGATTGGAATTTTGACTGGAATATGTTGATGTACATTTTGATGAATTGAACTCTCTCTCATAAGGAAAGAATTATGGGTTTTCTGCTTGTCGGTTTTGCCCTGGTTATTGACCAAAATTATGGTGTCCCTTGTCTTACTGTTTCACTGTTATTTTTATTGCTCTATTGAAGAAGTTAATGGTTGAAATTTTTCATGTATAACTCCTTGATGATTGGAATGCACTGAAAAAGTCTAGTTGTATCATTTAGTCATCAGTTTGAAAAAATGTATTAGTCTTGATTGCACTTGAAAATCAACAATTTGCAAGGATATCATGATGGAGGAATATTAGTCCATCGTGAAGAATGATGTGCGGGAAATTGTGCCAAGACTTGACGAAAATCCAGTGGTGACTTCCAAGTGGATCTACAAGATCTAGCATGTGGTAGATGGCAGCATAGAGAAGTACAAAGTGAGATTTGTGGCAAGAGGGTTATCCCGAAAAGAGGGAGAGGACTATGAAGAGACATTTGCTCTAGATGCCAAGTACACTTCTACTAGAACTATTATTCCTATTGCTTCTATGATGGGTTGGAAATTGCATCAAATGGATATGAATACCACTTTCCTCAATGAAGTGATTGAGGAAGAAGTGTACATAGAATAACGTCAGGGCTTTGAGGTACATGAGAGGGAATTTCATGTTTGCAGACTGAAGAAGGCATTGTACAAACTCAAGTAGGCACTTTGAGCGTGGTATTCTCGGATTGATAGATACTAGATGAGTTTTGGTTTCACCAAGAGTGATGTCGATCCCAAATCTTTACTACAAGGTTGTTAACGTTGAGCTTGTGAACTTGTCATTATATGTTGACGACTTCTTTTTTACAAGAGCAGAGAATCTCATGGACTGCAAGTCCATGGCCACTCCCATGGTGATAAATCTAAAGACGCTGAGAGACTCTGACTCAAATTTGGTGGATCTCGATATCTTCTTTGCAGTGAACACTCTGAGTGGGTTCATGGTGAAACGTAGGCATGTACATTAGATTGCAGCAAAGCATGTGTTGAGATATCTGCGTGGTACAATCAGTTATCAATTGAGATGTCTCAAACAGTGTTTTACGAAACGGCCGAACCGAAACGGAAACGGCCGTTTCTGACCGTTTCATTGCCGATTTTATTGACCCGGCCGAGTCATAGCTGACTCGGTCAACCCGGCCGGGTCCGTATTGACTCGGCCGAGTCATGGAAAGACGGCTGGGCAGCGTTTTTTTTTTTTTAAAATCAATTTTTTGCTGATCTTTGGTAAAGTTAGTTAGGGTTTGTGGATTCTAAATGGTTATTGTAATTTGTTAAATGCTTTTGGGGTCCATTTCCCCCTCCCAAACTCTATTTAAGACAGCCAAATGCTCTCATTTCACTCACAGCAGTCTTATGCATTTGAGTGAGAGTCTTCTTTGAGAGTTAGTGAGCAGTTCTTGAGCTTGTTTTGGAGCAGCAGTGAGGAGTCTTGGAGGAGCATTGTAGCTGGAGTGAGGAGCTTCTTGGGCAGCCATTTGGAGCAGCATTGAGGAGCTGATTTTTGGAGCAAGCTTGAGGAGGCAGTTTGTGCCTGGAGGTATTTTTTTCCACCTCTATAAATCTGTTTTTACTTAGTAAATTTTAGGTGCATATCAAGATAGCTTAGAGAGTGTTTTTAGTCAAATAAATGAACATTGAATCAATTTTTTTTTTTTTTTTCATTTTCAAATTGTTTTCCTAGTCAAAAAATGGCACCTAGAGCAAAAGATCCTGCTTGGGCATATGTTGAAATGGTTGATAGTGAGATGTGTTGCAAGTTTTGCCATAGGAAAATTAAGTCAGGTCCTGGGGGGATTAATAGGCTGAAACAACACTTGGCAGGATTAAAGGCAATATTACTGCATGTAAATCTGAGGAAATTGGGGAGATTAGAAAGAATTTGTTGGAAAGCTTTGAAAAATTTAATGCAGAAAAGACTAGGCAAAAAGAGATACACGCTGAAATTGGGAGGAAGAGGGAGATACAAATAATGATGGCTGCCAACCCCCACTATGAGTTTGAGGGTTCTTCCTCTATCCCTCAAACTGATGCATCAAACCCTTTCCGTTATGTTCCTCCCTCTTTTGCTTCTGTTCAAGATAAGGGAAAGGGTAGAATGAAGGGTGATGGGACTATCAAAAGTTTTTTCACTCACTCAGGCTCCTCTCCATCAGATGCACATGGTCCTGAAGTTGGTAATAGTAAAGGTCTTGCTCAGCCCACTTTAGATGACCATTGGAAGAAAGAATTGAGGGAGACTGCTTGTGACTACATAGCTAGATGGTGGTATGATGTTGATATCCCCTTTAATGCTGCTCGTTCACCATATTATGAGCCTATGTTTGAGGCCATACATGCTGCTGGAAAAGGCTTCAAAGGCCCTACTATGCAAGAGCTAAGGGGGTTTCGTTTGCAGAAAGAAATTCAATCAATTAATGAGTATTTGCAAGATTTCAAGGAATCATGGGCAAGAACAGGGTGTACCATCATGTCAGATGGATGGACTGATCAAAGAAATCGTACCATCATAAACTTTCTTGCCTTCTGCCCACAGGGAACCATGTTTTTAAAATCAGTTGATGCATTTGATAAGGTAAAAGATGGCCACTTGTTGTTTCAGCTATTGGATGAGGTTATTCAGGATGTGGGGGTGGCTAATGTTGTTCAAATCATCACAGACAATGCCTCTAACTATGTTCTTGCTGGTAGACTGTTAGAGGAAAAACACAAGACCATCTTTTGGACCCCATGCGCTGCACATTGCATAGACCTCATGCTTGAGGATATTGGAAAATTAGATTGGGTCAGAAACACTGTAGATAATGCCAAAAGCATAACAAAATTTATCTACAATCATACACTGGTTTTGAGTCTCATGAGGAAACACACTGGAGGCAAGGATATCATTAGGCCTGCCATCACTAGATTTGCTACACATTTTTTGACATTGCAATCTATGCTTTCCCAACATAGAAACTTGCAAAAGATGTTTTCCAGTGATGAATGGAATCAAAGCAGTTGGTCTAACAAACCAGAAGGCAGAGAATTGAAAAGGAAAGTCCATGATGAAACTTTTTGGAGAAAGGCAGCAGAGATTGTGAAGCTTGCTGAGCCACTAGTTAAGGTGTTGCGGTTGGTGGATGGGGAAAGGTTGGCTATGGGCTTCATTTATGAGGCTATGGATCAAGCAAAGGAGCAAATAAAGACAGCATACAAGGATAGAGTGGCAAAGTATGGGCCCATTTGGGCAATCATTGATGAAAGATGGAACAATCAACTCCATCGCCCTATACATGCAGCTGGGTATTTTTTGAACGCACGGTATCATTATAAAGCTAAGGAGTCAGGAGCTTTGAGGGGGGAGGTCAGAGATGGACTGGTTGATTGCATTGAGCGCATGGTCCCATCGGAGTCTAATCAGCGGCTGATACATCAGCAGGTCACATCCTTCAGCAATGCAACAGGTACCTTTGGGAAGAACCTAGCAAAGATTGCAAGAGAAGCAGATGAGCCAGGTAAACAAAAATTTCAATTTTCAATTTCTTAATGGTTTTACTTTTTTTATTAAAGTTTGTTAAATCATTTATAATTTGAAAGTTAGATATAATTTGTAATTTTGTTGAGCTTCAGCCTTCATCTAACTCATAATTCATTACACTCCTATGTTTTTTGCAGCACAATGGTGGGAGGCCTTTGGTGGCCAGTGCCCTGAATTGCAAAGGTTTGCAATTCGTATTTTGAGTCAAACTTGCAGTGCATCTGGGTGTGAGCGCAATTGGTCTGTATTTGAGAGGATTCACACAAAGAAGAGAAACCGTTTGGAGCAAAAACGGTTGAATGATCTAGTTTTTGTCCAATACAACCTTCGGCTCAGACGGAACCAATTGCTGAACAAAAGACCTGATTCAGACCCCATTGTGTTGGAAGACATTGACCCAACATCAGATTGGGTAGTGGAGAGTCGTCTACCAGAGTTTGATCCTGATGAGGATCTTGAATCACTTGATGTTGGAGATCCACTGCAGCGTGTTCAGTTGAATGCAGATCCCAATCCACCAGCCTCAGTCTCACAGCCAGCTAGTAGGACTCCAGTTGTAGGTGCTTCCTCTGCTCAGCCACGACAAAAGCGCAGCCGCATTTGTACTCTATCTCAGCTTGCATCTGCTGCACAGCCTAGTGGTACTGGCACCACTTCTACAGTTGCAGTTGGAGACGATGATGATGAGGAGGAGCCATGGGGCCCCTTGTCTGACTCTGATGATGATGATCCAGAGATTGGTCGAGATGATCTTGGCTCCTCTGGCAGTAGCTACTAGCCTACTAGCCTCCTTGGTTATTTGTATTTTGTTTTGACTCTTGAGTCTTTGATCATGTATGACAGACTACAGTTGACTATGTATTTAGTTTTACTATTGCCATTGGGTACACGGTACACCGTACCATTTTGATATAATGGATTGGTTCATGAGCCTACTTTGATCATATGTTGTCTTCCATGTATATTATAATGTTGTGTGTTTGGAAACTTGAATGAAAATCTTTAAAATTATGTTTAAAATATTTAAAATTATGTTTTTTTATAAAAAAAAAAATATTTAATGTATTTTTTACAACGACCGAGTCATTGAAATCGAGCCGGCCGAGTCATTACCGAGTCCGAGTCCGAGTCCGAGTCGATCCTCGGCCGAGTCCGAGTCCGAGTCCGAGTTGTAAAACATTGGTCTCAAATGGTGAAGTACAACTACAGGGAATCAAGATACACATATTCTCATTGAGCAAGAAGTGTCGCAGACAAGAAGAGCACATCAAGATGTTGCTTCAGTTTGATTTTGCTATGGTATCCTGGATGAGTAGGAAGCAAACATCTATTGCACTCAGCACTGCAGAGGTTGAATATATTGCAGCTAGTTTGGCGAGTTGTCAAGCAATATGGCTTTGAAGCTGCTTGCAGGATTGTTTGATCAGGTGTTGGAAACGAACGTGACATATTGTGACAATCAAAGTCATGTGATGCTTTCGAAAAATTCAGTTTTGCATTACATGTCAAAGCACATTGAGATCAAGTACCACTACATCTGAGACATGGTACAGAAGGGAGTAGTGAGGCTCCAATATATTTTTACAAACGACGGGGTGAATGACATTCTCAAAAGGCCTCCATCCCGGATGAAGTTTGTATACTTCATGGACAAGCTTGGAGTGGTTGAGAATGCCTCCCTAGTTGATATATAGTGTTGATGTTGTAGCTTCAGGGCAAACATTCTCTCTACATCAAGAGTATTAACCGGGTGCCATGTAATGTGGTTGGGAAGAATAGCCCATAAAGCATCAAGGCCTAAAGTGCTCCCCCGATCAAAAGGTTCTGACCATATTGCCGAGGGTTACATGGCTAGTGGGTAGAGTGAGTGCCCCAAAGCATCATGCAAGTATTTTTACCATTTAAGTCCCATGTCACGACATGGGAGAATGGTAAATTGGCCCAAGGTTTCACCATTGCTCAAGGAGAATCAACATTGTTCCAAGTGACAACTTGGTTGGCTTGTGACCCAGGACTAGTTTTGTTTTACCCTGGTTATGGGGTATTTGACCATATCGCCAAAGGGTATTTGGCTAGTTGGTGACTAGATCCTATGTAAAGGATATTTGACTAGTGGGTAACTAGATCCCTTGCATGATGTTGACGCAGGATGCTTTCCACATGCTTTCGGAATACAACATGAAGTGGATGGATACGTTAACATAGAGCGCTCATTCAATCTTTTCTTGGGATGGAGAAATTGTTCAGCAAAGTGGACATCTGAGGAAGTCAAGGTGAATACCTCCTTAGCTAAGAGAGAGAGTTGACTTTTGGGTGTTGCAAGAAGTATTCCCCAGCTATAAGTCGACTCAATTAAAAGAGGGAAAATTTAAATTTGAATTTAAATTAAAATTGCTCAGGTCAAACCCAAAAGTTCTGGTTGGTCTAGCAAGAGGATGTGCCCGTTGGGCACCAAAAAAATATATATATTGGCACTCGACCTCCTCACTTGATGACCAATTCAGATCACACAAAATCCTTTATTCTTTTGTTCACACGTACGAGTTGAGGAAGACTTTTTGAAGTTTGACCAACGTTGACCATATTTTACCAAGTTTTTTTTAGGTCTGTTTCACCTAGGTTGACCGAGACTATTCTAGGCAATTTAACCACGCTCTGTCTAAGAAGTTTGACCAATTTTCTGATCTTTGACCGAGTTTTTGAGCAAGTTGACTGAGTTTCTAGGTAGTTGCAGGAGGCCGAATTTCACTTGTTTGACGGAGGTTCAATGATTTTTTTGGGAAGTTGCAGAAGGCCGAATTTCGACTTATTTGACTAGGTTTGACCTGTGTTGATTCTTTGGTCCGAGTTGACCAAGTTTGATTTCAATTTTTCAGATTTTACTTTTGCTGAATTGAACAATTTCTCCTATAAAAATTGTTGGGTTATCTCCCGAGATTGGGTTTCCTAGGGAAAAATTTTGGTGTCTACTATGCATGGCTTTTCTACTATGATATTTATTGTCTCTATTGCATTTACAATTGAATTTTATGAGTGTAATTTCTTAATGATACTCTGGAACGTGCTAAAGTAATATCATATATCATTAGAAGTAACTATCAATTGCAAGAAATTGTGCTTGTCTAATTAGAACTAGAAAATCAACAAGAGAGGCCAATTTTTCCAAGGCTAAGATCTTTAGGAGGGTCAAATTCATTAACGTTTGTTACCACTCAAAACTAGTAGGGAACCTAAAGGGGATCCCTAAAGGGAAAATGCTAGACCAAGGACAACAAATAGAGACTTCACCCACTATCACCTCAGCTAAGGCTCCCTACTATTTACGAACTTTCACCGACGGGAGGAGACCTGGTATATTATGGAGTCACCAATGAAGGATAAATCAATGAGTGGATGTGGAGTAACCCAAATGATCCCTTTCTATAAGAGGTTGAAGGATACAGCTCTCTTGCTTTCTAAGCAAGGTACAAAGTCTTCTAAGAGAAGGATGGGAGGATTTGAGGGTTAGGGTTAGGGAATATGACTTGTGAAAGAGTTTCCCAATCCCTAAAATCCTTATTGAAATTGGTATCCCGGATGGTTCTTGAAGAATTGTTTTTTGAAAGGAATGGGACCACACGGGACCAAGTGGACCCTGCCTAGGTTAGAAGGTAAGAGTTTAGCAACCAATGATGTTCTTCACCTAGGCAAGGAGGGGGAAAGGATCAAAGAAAAGATACTCACTTAGAGGTGTTGAATTGATCCTATGAGGCACTAGCCTTGGGGATATTAGGGCAAAGTTTGTTCTCGGAACTAGGGTTTGCCTTTTCTCACAACTCCATTAGAATGGCTTCAAAATTGGAGGCCTTGAGGAGACACTAGCGCAAAAGAGGCTAGGCCATCGAACTTTTTGGAGGGCTACTTTGTCGGGAAAATGATGCCCTAGCTAACCCAACTTGGCTAGACTTAGGAAAATGTGAAAAGGAATTGATTTTAGGTGACCGCCTCTTGGTAGAACAGTGCCTTAGTCTTGGGAGAATGGAGTCTATGATAAAAATGAATGAGGGCCTTTGGTTCTTAGTCAATGAGGCCTCAAGACTACTTCACTCGCCTTCTAGGTCAAAGAGAAGCAATCTTGCAACTTTTATACTTCGATGTGCAAAAGGTGATGGCTTATCAAGATGAATTCGTTGATAGAATTACCCCTAAGAGATTTCATTCAAATTACATGGCCCATACATTGAAAGATGTTATAAGACAAAATTCCACAATTTAAGCAGTAATTTCCACTGTTGATGATTTTTTTGTATAATTACTTAATGATGAATGTGATATAAATTGCATTGGTTGAAGATGTTAGTTTTTTACAGTTGGGCAGCATCGAATAGGTGTTCTAGTCTAATTAAGTCATTTCTGGCCGAAATTTCCAGAAACGATATTTGGGTTTTCGATATCTGATGCATTCTAGCCTCTCCACAAAATTTCAAGGCTAAAACAAATTCGATGCTACAAAAACTAACATTCCCTCTTAGCGAGGAATATGTTCTAGTGTTGTTGCCTCCTGTAGCAGCAACCTGTCTCTACATCATCTCATGTCACGTTGTTGATGTCTGGCTGCTGCTTGGCCACTAACTACTACACAACTTTGATATGTGTTGTATCTGTGTTGTTGCTGACTCTGTTGAACTGCTGCCAACACTGCATCTACATTGCAACTTCCTCTCCATCTGTTGTTGTTGCAACTGCAACATCTACAACTACAAAGCATCCAAAATATTGAATCAACTATGATCAGTATGATGCATCTGTCTCCCAAGTCCCTAACTACTGCTAGTATCTATGTTGTCACTGAGGCATCTACGTTGTTACTAACTCTGCACTGTTGCCAACTCTGCACTACACTCCCCAGCATCTGACTGTAACTAGACTCTGCATCTGTCACTTTGGCATCTAACTACATCTACTGCCACTGATCCATCCTGCTACTAAAATAATGTGGGCCCCCATAGCAAGGTACTAACTCAAGAAGTGGAGGTCCTCAAGAATCCTACCCATCTATAGCACTCTAGGGCTACAACACCAAGTCACCCCACCTGACTCTTGTACGTCAACAAACATGGCGAAGTCTTCCTCCAGCCTGGAGGAAAGCTTATCGATCTCTATTGATGTTGCTTGTTGGTCCTGCTTCTCCTCCTTGTCCTTCTTCTTGAGAGGACATTGGTATTGTAGTGACCGAACTCACCACACCTAAAGCACTTGACCTTTGACAGGTCTTTCTTCTTCTTTCATTGCTACCCTTGTCCTTGACTGGGACCCTTCGATGCGAGGGCCACATTCTCCTCCTTCACCTACTTCGATCCATTGTTGCCATTGATGGAGCTCTTTAGAAGTGCTCGCCTCAATTCCTCCTGCTGCAAGCCATCCCACATCTTGTCCCACTCTAGTAGCTTGTATCTGCCCAATATGATTTGGATAAAGTCTTGCCACTCGTTAGAGGCACTGTTGAGTGTCAATCTCACATGCTCTATGGGTTGAGGTGCTGCCCCAACAACTAACAACTGGTCTTGGAACTCGTGAATCCTGGTGAGGAAGGGGTCTATGCATCCCCCCCTCTGCGTCTAGATGAGCCTCATCTTCTCCTCTAAGTACATCTTATGTTGCTTGGAAGTGCCCTGGTACAACGTGGTGAGAGTCTCCCACATCTCTAGATGGCAGTCCCTTTGTCGATTATGTGTGAAACAATGTGATCCCGAACACCATCAAGGATCAACCTCTTCGCCCGCACCATCTCCTTTTTGTACTCCTTTAGTTGATTTGCATCCTGGGGCACAACTACAACTGCATCTATGTATGTCTTCAAGCCAAGCTCATCCAGAAGGAAGGACATCCTTGCCTTCCAAATGAGATAGTTGGAAGCACCATCCAACCTGTCCTGATCATGAAGCCCAGCAGTGGCCATCTTAAACAATGTCGAAAATCTACTCTTCCCTTCAGCTCAATTGTTTCTCAGCTATTCGCACTTGCTTCTAGAGTGAGAAACTCTACACACAACGACTGTTGATCTGCAAAAAAAAATCAAACTTCTTGAGACTAGAAGTTCCCTGAGGAAAATTTTCCCTCAGTGCGTGCTCTTCTTCCACCTGACACTAGCTCTGCTCTAGCAAACTGCTGCAAAACTATTGCATCCGGCTAGAGATTTGCTCTGTGAAAAATACTAGGTTGCTCCCTCTGCCTCTGGAATCCCTCAATCTGGAGAGATAGAATTTTTCTACATCACACTCACAAAAATAAAAAATTAAAAAAAAAACCAAATCTCCTCAAGAAATTCGACCTCCTGGCCAAGGTGACAGTGTTGCCTCTGGGGTTTCGATCTGCTGCCCACACTGGGTAGCGAAACTCCCCCTTCCTTCGCTACTGAGCTCTCTAACTGATCATCTGCACTCTGATACCATGTGAAAATTTGGAAACCCGAATCCTATTGCAGCAACTAGAAATAATTCTCCTAATTGTTAAATTAATTTTTAACAATTTATCTATTGTTTGCTATAGCAAATACTGAATCAATCACACTGAAACCTACACAAATAAAACTACGGAAGTAAAATAAATGCTGGAAGAAATGCTAGTACATACACAGATTTACACAGTTATTTTTGGACCAATGTCCCCAGAAAAGCCCAACTTGGAAAAATCAATGCAGCGATGAGGGTTTATTTTATTATGCACCAATAGTACATCTTTGGATGCCCATCTGGCAATCCAAACAACAAGAAAATCTGAGTAAAATACTGAAGGGAATTACCCTTCTCCCACAGGAAATCTCTGGTTGGACTTTCCCTATCAAAACTCGGCCTCCTAGAGCACTACGTCAACCTCTGCGCTACTCTGCGTAGCTAGCTGGACGGCTTGCTCTGGACTGAGCTCAGATGAACTCGTTTTGCCTATGGAAGCTGACAAAATCGTCTCTCTAGCCCTCTGGGACTCCTTCCAGGCCTCTGGAACTGAGAACGGATTTTTCTCCTCTCTAAATTGATCTTCCTGACTGAAGCACTGCTCAGTCCCTCAAAGTTGCCTCTCTGGGATAATTCGACTCACTTGTTGTTGCCTCCCCGGATCCAGAAAATATTTCCCCCGGCTCACTGTCCCTGCCCCTCAATCACTGCTTCGATCTCACTGGCTCTCTCTCCGGCAACTGATTGCTGCTACTTAAGAAATCGATCTTGTTATAAAATCAAACTGCTAAAGTGATTTCTCCAAGCCCCATCAACTTCTTATAATCCTTTGTTGAAACTTCAACCACCACGATTAGATCTTAATTGTGTTGGTTTTGGGTAGCATCAGATGTGCTCTAGCTCCGAAATTTTGTGGAGGGGCTAGAACACATGATATCTCCAAGGCCCAAAAATCGTTTGGAGAAATTCCACTTGGATGAGGAGTTATTAAAATAATTATATTTTAATTGGCTCCTAAGTCTAAACTTAGGAAAATAAAAATATTAATGGGTATTAATAAAGATATGGGTGAGAAGCTTCCAAGAGACAAGGATCAAGTGTGTTTTAATCTTATCTGTTGATTAGAGATTTAATCTCGGTCGTTGATTCATCAACAAGAAAAGTATAAGAGAAGACTTAAGAATCATTTGGAGAGACAACGGGCAAGATTAGATCTTAATTGTGTTGGTTTTGGGTAGCATCGGATGTGCTCTAGCTCCAAAATTTTGTGGAGGGGCTAGAACACATGATATCTCCAAGGCCCAGAAATCATTTGGAGAAATTCCACCTGGATGAGGAGTTATTAAAATAATTATCTTTTTAATTGGTTCCTAAGTCTAAACTTAAGAAAATAGAAATATTAATGGGTATTAATAAAGATATGGGTGAGAAGCTTCTAAGAGACAAGAATCAAGTGTGTTTTAATCTTATCCGTTGATTAGAGACTTAATCTCGGTCGTTGATTCATCAACAGGAAGAGTATAAGAGAAGACTTGAGAATCATTTGGAGAGACATCGGGCAAATACTCAGTACCCTGAGGGAAATCGATTCTCAAGGAGAAGGAGTTCGATTTTAGAGAGAGAGTTGCAGGGTGGAGGAAGAGGACGATATCAGCAATAATCTATGACTGAGGAGGAGGTGACGCAGGGCATTCGAAAGGCAATGTAGAGGGAAGAGCGGGCAAGCAGCACCATTAGAGATGCAGTCCTCACACAAACTCATGCAGGCTGACACAGACTCACGCAGAGTGATGCATAGTAATGCAGAGGTTAAAACAGTGCGAACAACGCATATGGATTTCCAATCAATTGAAATTAATCATGAGCAAACTGAAGCTCAATAATAATACAGAGATATTTACAATAATAGAAACATCAAGTTTCTATGTAGAATATGGAAACAATCAGTTTCATCTAAGAAACTGCTAAAAGAATAAAAATAGCAACAGCTAAAAGAATGAGCATTAAATACTAAATAGGAATATTCTAATACCCTCCCTTAATGCTCAATCTATTTACAACACCAATAGACCCTCTGAATTTTACAAATTTATCAGGACCAAGAGGCTTGGTGAAAATGTCGGCGGGCTGCTCTGTTGTGGGAACATATTGCAACTGAACTGAGCCGTCTTCAACAAGCTGGCGAATGTAGTGGCAATGAGTTTCCACATGCTTTGTTCGTTCATGAAAGACTGGATTCTTGGCAAGTTTGAGCACTCCCTGATTATCACAAAACAAAGAAGTAGGCCCTGTCTGGGAAACATGCATATCTGCCAGCATACGTCGAAGCCAAACTGCCTCACAGAATGCCTTAACTGCTCCCCGATACTCTGCTTCTGTTGAGGAGAGAGCCACTGCCTGTTGCTTCTTACTAGTCCAAGTAACAGCACCGGATCCTAGATTAAACACATACTCAGCTGTAGATTTACGGTCATCAACCGAACCGGCACAGTCAGAATCAGTGTAACCACTGAGTATAGGATTGGAACTTTGAGTGTATAGGAGGCCATAATCATAAGTGCCACGCACATATCGTAGCACACGCTTTGCTGCTTGCCAATGATCAGCTTTAGGAGCTGACATGAAGCGAGAAATGTAGCTTACTGCAAAACTGATGTCAGGTCTGGTAGCAGTAAGATAGATGAGACTACCCACTAATTGCCTGAATAAAGTTTCATCCACAAAGGGAGAGGATGACTGTGCTGAAAGTTTGAGCCCTGGTTCCATACGAGTCGTGGTCGGTTTGCAATCCTGCATTTAGAACCTGTCCACAAGATTTTTGGCATACTTGGACTGAGAGAGAAAGATCTGATTTTCAGTCTGCCAAACTTCAACCCCCAACAGTAATGAAGAAGTCCCAAGTTTGTCATCTCAAAGTTCTGCATAAATCTTGTTTGATCCCATGGATCAAATGTGCAGAGCTTCCAGTAATGATAAGGTCATCCACATAGACAACCACAAACAAGATATCATCACCAGTATGCTTGATGTACAGGTTTGCATCAGATGGGCTCCGCTGAAAACCCTGATCTATCAGGTACTGATCAATTTTCATGTACCAAGCCCGAGGAGCTTGTTTCAATCCATAGATTGCTTTAGCTAACCGACACACTTTCTGTTCTTGACCAGCAACCTTGAATCCTGGAGGCTGCGTCATGTAGACTTCTTCTTGGAGATCACCATTTAGGAAAGCACTTTTTACATCCATCTGATGAACTTTCCAATTGAACTGAGCTGCTAGGGCAAGGACAAGCCTTATGGTACTCATCTTGGCTGTAGGAGCAAAAGTCTCCTCATAGTCGATGCCTTCCTTCTGTGAGAACCCTCGAGCCACAAGCCGAGCTTTATACTTGTCTATGGTTCCATTAGCTTTGTATTTCACTTTATACACCCATTTGCAGCCTATGGGCTTTTTCCCTGCAGGAAGATCAGAAAGTGTCCATGTGTGATTCTTCTGAAGACTCTGGAATTCGGCTTCCATAGCCTATTCCCACTCAGATGTACCCTTAGCCTCTGAATAGGTTTGAGGCTCAAAAATACTGTGTAGGTTAGCCATAAGAGCAAAATTGACTGTAGACTGTTGTCTGTTCTTATGTCTAGAAGTTCTACCTTCAAGGAGCTCATCATCCCGGAGATCACCAATGGTTTTAGCCCACCATTTAGGCCGAAGAGTAGAAGAACCAATATCAGGAGTAGAGGAACCAATATCAGGAGGAGGTGGAGAAGACTCAAGAGCAATAGGGGCCGCAAGAGGAGGGTTATTTTCTGGAGGAAGCTCAGATAGAGTAGTATCAAATACTGATGCTACATCATCCCTCCCATCAGGTGGACCGACCGGAAGACGAACACTGTGAGGCTGATCCTCAGAACACTGCTCAGAAGAAGAAGACTGAAAGAATCCTCTGTCTTCATCAAATACTACATCCCGACTGAAGCTAAGACGACCAGTGGCTATATCTATCAGCCTATAGGCCTTGTGATGATCACTGTACCCTGTCATCATGAGTTTCTGGCTTTTGGAATCCAACTTAGAGCGCTTAACAGCTGGAATCCAAACATATGCAACTGAGCCAAATACTTTGAGATGACTGATCTTAGGCTTACGGCTAGACCAAACCTCTTCAGGAGTCTTCCCTGTAACAGCCTGAGTGGGTGATCGGTTAAGAAGGTAAACAGCAGTAAATACTGCTTCAGCCCAGAATCTGTTTGGAACACTCCTGTGTTGTAACATGGAACGAGCCATTTCAACAACCGTGCGGTTGCGACGCTCGACAACACTGTTCTGCTGAGGAGTGTAGGGTGTGGTTAACTGACGTTTGATGCCATGAATATCACAGAAGTTGGCAAAAGCTGAAGAACAAAATTCCCCCCCATTGTCGGTCCTAAGAATCATAATGTTACAGCCAGACTCTTTTTCAACTAAGGTTTTAAACTTCTGAAAGGTACTAAGTGCATCAGATTTATTTTTTAGAAAATACACCCACATCTTTCTACTGAAATCATCTACAATAAGTAAAAAATATTTGCAAGCAGTGATAGACGTTGTATTCATAGGACCACAAATATCAGCATGAAGTAACTGAAGTACCTTAGATGCTCGCCAAGATTCTCCATCCTTGAATGGGGACCGATGTTGCTTTCCCGCTTGACAGGCGCCGCATATCCCCAATTGCTGAGTCTGAATATCAGGTAATCCTGACACAAGTCCCTCCCGAGAGAGTTGAGAGAGATACTGCATATTTAGATGCCCATATCGCTGATGCCATAGAGTACTGATGGGAGAGACACGTGCTGCTAGAGCCACTTCTGGAGAGTCACCGGTGTCAAGTAGCCTATATAGACCATGGTCCTCTAGGCCAACAGCAATTGTTAGACTAGTCTCCCTGTCAATAATGGAGCACTTGTGCGCACTGAACACTACATCAAGCTGAGGAGAATTCCTCATAATCTGGCTGACAGACAGCAGATTAATTTCCATACCAGGAACATAGTATACATTCAAGAAGATGAGTGTGCGCCCACCAGACTGGATCTGAACGTTACCTCTGCCAACCACTGTGTATTTTTCACCTCCACCAAATACCACGGAATCACTGAAAGGTGAAAAGTCAATAAACCAGTCACGCCTGTGAGAGAAATGGCGTGATGCACCAGAGTCAATGTACCAAGCAGAAGACGATACATGATCTGACGACCTTTTAGCCATAAAGGCGTAAAAGGCAGATTCTGTCTGCTCGGAATATTCCTGACTGCCTTCCAACATGAGATTGGTTAACGAAGCCATCTGCACGTTTCCCAAGATATGGAAAAATACAAAGAATCCTGCACGGATTTCAATGCGGATGCTGGCTGATCCAGACAAAAATTGACAGATGCTGATATAAATATGAAATGATTTCCCAAAGGAAACTGATTTACTGTAAGAAGCACAATTTTCTTAAACAAACACTAGATAGGAAGAATCAACAAATTGGGCCCACAGGCATAGGCAGGAAACTCAAGACGGATATGAAGAGGCACGAAATTTCTGGAAAGTTAAAACCTCTGTTTTACTGTAATAACAATGCTTGAATGAACTTCTTCCCAAACTCTGTTGCTTAAGATAGTGCTTTGAACGACAGATTTGACTCATAAAATATCGGCTTATTTAATGAAATTTTGCCAGAAAGCGTAAAGGATTCATGACAAAGACAAGAAAAAGACCCTGCTTTTGAATTTCTGCTATCCCCTGTACTCACGATGACTACCGCTACTATACGGGAAATTCAAATATCAGTTCTTAGAAAAGCCGCTGATAGTAATGACTGCCGCTGAGTCCAAGCCGACAGTGCCAGACTTATTCTGTTCAAAAGCTTCCAACACGCAGAATCACTGAAATTTGCGGTGATCCGAGAGCTTCCGGACTGGAATCAGGTACACAAAAATTTCAGAAGAAGAAGATCACGGCCCTACGGCAGTTTCCACCCTCGAGCAACGAATGCGAAATTGCTCCGTCACATACGATGCATCATCCTACTCGAGCATGTTGAAAATGGCATACCTATTGGATTGGTTGAAAAGGGTTTTATTGAACAATCTTGCGCAGCTGGTATGGGAGACTGAGGAAGGCGTCGGCAACAAAGTTATCAGTAGCCTTTGCCTACGGGACTCACCGATTCTTCTCCCCGGGACCCCTCTGCGATCACGGTAAACGTTTTTGTCGCCGCGATCTTGATCGGACAAATTTCGATTCCCCAAGACATGCAGAGATACTTGGATATCGATAATTCTGCGAAGGTTGATCTAGCGCTAAAAATCGATCGATTTACCCTTGGCAAAACAGAACTCCGCAGAGCGAAACCCAAAGAGAAACGATGATACGAGGGCAAGATCGATATATAAAAAAAAATTAATGCCCGACACGCCAAAAAAAACGATTATACGTGGGCGAGAAAATAATACCCGACACGCTTATGCCAATCAGAAGTCGTAAGTGCCCTTTTCAACACACAGGTGCCACGGCAAAAATTCTACGTTTGAACGATCTCGATCCCGTCAAATGAACGAAGCGGATGAAGCGAAAGGCTCTGCGGAATTTCTCGATACCAGCCACCGTTTGATCGAAGAGAAGGTGAATATGGCTGCACGCCCTGTCCCTTCTTAAAAAACTGTGGAGATCTCACAAGACAGAGAACCGACTGCGATTTATCCAAACAGAATCGGCAATTTTGTTCTAAACCAGATCCAAGAGTTTCTCAAAAAGAAATGCTTAGACATGAAGAAATGATAATGCAGGAGAAGAATCCATTTCTGTATCGAGATAGACGACTGTAAGCTTTTATCACAGTGAGCAAAGCCGAGGCTAAGACTCAGTGAAGGCTACCTGGCTTACAGAGGGCTCGACCTTAGAAAGGAATGAAAGAACTCAAGAGATTAGGATGCGAAGAGGAGAGCAGTTTCGAAATGAACTACTGAATTTTTCAAACTATGAAAAATTATTTCGAAGAAAAAAAAAATCCCTGTGCTCTGATACCATAAAACAATGCGAACAACGCATATGGATTTCCAATCAATTGAAATTAATCATGAGCAAGCTGAAGCTCAATAATAATACAGAGATATTTACAATAATAGAAACATCAAGTTTCTATGTAGAATATGGAAACAATCAGTTTCATCTAAGAAACTGCTAAAAGAATAAAAATAGCAACAGCTAAAAGAATGAGCATTAAATACTAAATAGGAATATTCTAATAGAGGTCGGTAAGTGTCTCCAGGGTGTCAAAACTTCTCCAGGAGGAGGAGAAACTTTGTCTCGGGTGTTTTCTCTCATAAGTGTCTCGGTTTTTCTATGAAATCATTCCTTGTAAAGCGATTGTTGCTAAAGATTAATAAAACTCTCATCTGTTGCACCGTTTTCCCCACATTGGGTTTTTCCAAGGACAATTCTCCAAAAACAACCGTGTTGATGTGATTGATTCTTGTGCTTGTATACCACTGTTATATTCTCTATGTAATTATGTGATAACTGCAGTAGAATTTATTTTGATATTTACTGAAGGGTTTTTCATAAATAACTTATTGTGAGAGATAAGTAGGTGAAATAAATCAGTTATTGCAATAGAATTTCGTATTAGAAATTTTCACATGGTATCAGAGCAGAGATCGGGAACATGATAGAAGAATCTGCTATGAGTCAGGGGCATGATGCCGACGCATCAACTCAGAGGAACTCACGCAGATCTCTGGCGAAAGAAGAGAGCACGAAGAACATGGATCATGATTATTCTATGTTAGCTTCCAGACTAGAAGAATAAGTCGCTTGCCTAGCAAGTTTTGCCTCCTCTAAGGTTTGGTATATAGATAGCAGAGCTTCCTGGCATATACAGGAATACGAGAATGTTTTTTGAATTATCAGGAAGAAAGGATGAATTTCAGATCACCATGGGAAATAAAGCAAAATGTACTCCCGTGGGAAGAGGTACTGTAGTCTTTCAAACAGAAGCAGGGGATCGGCTTCAAGCAACCAATGCGCTACATGTGCCAAGATTGGGGATGAACTTACTCTCTGTATCTCAACTTCAAAAGAAGGGCTATGATGTTTTCTTCATTAAAGAGAAAGTACATGTCAAACACCCGAGTTGGAAAAAGAAGGCCCACTTTGGAATCAGAAGTAACAAGTTGTATAGATTACAGCTAGAATCTCCAATGGTACTGATAGGCAGCAGTGGGGATAAAGATTTGAATAAACTATGGCACAGGAGGATGGGACACTTACACCATGGGGCTCTGAGAATTCTCGGGCAAACAGTATCAGGAGTTCCATAATTAAGTACCGAATGAGATGATGTATGTAGAGGATGCACACTAGGAAAATACGCCAAGACAGCATTTTCCCGAAGCAACAATAGGGCTAAGAGTGTTCTAGGATTGATACACTCAGATATTTGCGGACCCATGTCCACAAAAGCTCTTAGGGGTGCCAAATATTTCGTCACCTTCATTGATGACCATTCCAGAAAGACTTGGATCTACTTTCTGAAAAACAAGGATGAGGCTTTTGGTCGATTCAAAGAGTTCAAGGCTCCAGTTGAGAATCTGACAGGAAAGAAGATAAAGATATTGCGCTCAAACAAAGGTGGAGAATACATCGACAAGGACTTCACTAATTTTTGCGCAAGGGAAGGCATTAGAAGAGAGTGGACAGCCCCCTATAATCCGAAGCAGACCGGAGTAGCAAAAATGAAGAGCATGACTATTGTTGAAGCAGCCAAGGCAATGTTGTATGATCAGGATATGCCCCAAGTTTCTATGTGCAGAAGCATGCATCACGGTAGTGTATATCCAGAACAGGACTCCTCACTGGGCATTAGGTAAGATTACTCCAAAGAGTGTCTTCACTGGTAAGAACCCTAAGGTAAGTCATTTCAGGATATTTGGGAGTTTTGCATACTGCCATGTACCTAAAGAGAAGAGGAAGAAATTGGATCAGACTGTGAGAAAGGATATAACGAGAATGCTAAGGCATATAGAATCTATCTTCCGGGGAATAGGAAAACCGTAATTCGATGGGATGTGAAGTTCATGGAGGACAGAGCCTTCAGAAAATCCCAAGAAATGCATTCCGACGAGCAGTCAAAGGATGATCCGTTGGTTCAGCCACTTCGACCAGCAGGAACTAGTGCTAATATTTCTCCTAAAGACAAAACTCCAGAGGTGGAGCCTCAGGAAGAGGAGCAAATAGATATACCCACTACCAGTGGTAGAGCGAGTCGGGAACTTCGAAAGTTACTACAAGATGCAGAGGATTTTGTCGGGGCACCCAGGAACAAGAAAAGGGAGCGTAGACAGCCAGATAGATACCAAGCCTTGGTGGCTCAGGTTGGAGAACCCTCTAGTTTTCAGGAGGTCGTTCATCATCATGTATGGGTAAGATGTTATGGTGGAGGAATACAGTTCTATAATGGTCAATGACGTCTAGGAAGTGGTACCTAGGCCTCAGGGCAGGTCAGTTGTAGGGTCAAGATGGCTCTACAAAGTCCAATACGCTGCAAGTGGCAGTGTAGAAAAATACAAAGCCAGGTTTGTGGCTAAGGGGTTTGCTTAGAAGGAAGGGATAGACTACGAAGAAACCTTCGCCCCAGTAGCCAGGTATACTTCTGTTAGATCTGTGATATCCCTTGCAGCGCAGATGGGGTGGGAGATTCACCAGATGGATGTCAAGACGACGTTCTTGAACAGGATGATAGAAGAAGAAGTATATATTGAACAGCCAGAGGGTATTGAGACACATGAGAAGAAATCTCATGTATGCATATTGAAGAAAGCTTTGTATGGGCTTAAACAGGCACCAAGAGCATGGTACAATCAAATTGATGGCTACTTGCAGAAGATGGGATTCGTCAAGAGTGCTGCAGATCCTAACCTCTACTATCTGGTTATAGAGAATGAGCCTCTAATCCTGGTTTTATATGTGGATGATCTCTTTCTAACAGGATCATCTAGGCTCATCAAAGATTGCAAGGAGAACCTAGTCACAGAATTCGACATGAAGGATTTGGGACAGATGCATTATTTCCTAGGGTTGGAAGTTTGGCAGCAAAAGGGTGAAATTTTCCTTGGGCAAGGGAGATACGCTACAAAGATTTTGAAAAGGTTCAGAATGCAGGACTGTAGACCTATGGCTACTCCAATGATCACCAATTGGAAGAAGATTGATGCATCCAAAGATAAAGAAGTCGATCCCACCTTGTACAGGCAGCTCATAGGGTCCCTGATGTATCTGGTCAATACCAGACCAGACATTTGTTATGTTGTCAACACCCTTAGTCAATTCATGGTAGAACCAAAGAGGGCGCACTGGGCAACAGCCAAGCATGTTCTCATATATATACAAGGAACAGTCGAGCATGGACTAATGTACACCCAAGGCAATGACATCAGGTTGAGTGGGTTCACTGACGCAGATTGGGCTGGAAGTTCAGTAGAACGAAAAAGTACCATTGGGTACTGTTTCAACATTGGATCGGGAATGACCTCCTGGTCGTAGGAAACAGAAATTTGTGGCTCTAAGCTTAGCTGAAGTTGAATATATGGCAGTTGGCACAGCTTCGTGCGAAGCCATATGGCTTAGGAAATTGCTTGTGAATCAATTCAAAAGAAAGATGGAAGCGACCAGTATTATGTGTGATAATCAGAGTTGCATCAAGCTCTCTGAGAATCCAGTCTTTCATGATCGGTTGAAGCACATTGATATCAGGTGTCACTTTATCAGAGACTGTGTCCAACGAGGGGCAGTACAGTTGAGGTACACCCCAACAAGAGAACAGGTGGCAGACATTCTCACCAAGGCACTAGGAATAACAAAGTTTGTTTACTTTAGGGAGAAGATGGGGATGGTGAAGATTCTGTTTCAGTAGCAAAGCAGATAGTATACAGAATTACAATGCAGCGATTAGCAGTGGCAGTGCTATGGGCAGCATGATGCAGCATATTCAGAGGGAGTTGTTGTACAGATGTAGCAGTGACAGTTACAGTGTCATGGGCAGTAGTACAGGTTGCAACAGCGCAGTGGATGAGGGGCAGTAGGCCGAGCATCAACAGCACAGAGGACCGATATTGTGGATCAGTGTGATACTTCTGTTGGGAAGTATTGCTAGAGCACATTCCTCGCTAAGAGGGAGTGTTGATTTTGGGTAGCATCGGATGTGCTCTAGCTCCGAAATTTTGTGGAGGGGTTAGAACACATGACATCTCCAAGACCCAAAAATCGTTTGGAGAAATTCGACTCGGATGAGGAGTTATTAAAATAATTAATATTTTTAATGGGTTCCTAAGTCTAAACTTAGGAAAATAAAAATATTAATGGGTATCAATAAAGATATGGGTGAGAAGCTTCTAAGAGACGAGGATCAAGTCTGTTTTAATCTTAGCCGTTGATTAGAGACTTAATCTTGGTCGTTGATTCATCAACAGGAAAAGTATAAGAGAAGACTTGAGAGTCATTTGCAAAGACACCAAGCAAATACTCAATACCCCGAGGGAAATTGATTCGCAAAGAGGAGTTCGATTTCAGAGGAAAAGTTGCAGGGTGGAGGAAGAGGAGGGCATCAGCAGCAGTCAGTGACTGAGGAGGAGGTGACGCAGGGCATTCGAGAAGCAGTGCAAAGGGACGAGCAAGCAAGCAACACGATTGGAGATGCAGTCCTCACGCAGACTCACACAGAGTGATGCAAAGTGACGCAAAAGTAACACAGAAGTGGGTGAAGGGTCTCCAGGGTGTCAGAACTTCTCCAGGAGGAGGAGAAACTGTCTCCGGTGTTTTCTCTCAGAAGTGTCTCAATTTCTCTATGAAATCATTCCTTGTAAAGTGATAGTTGCTGAAGATTAATAAAACCCTCATTTGCTACACCACTTTTCCCACATTGGGATTTTCCGAGGACAATTGTCCAAAAACAACTGTGTTGATGTGATTGATTCTTGTGCTTTTATATCACTGTTATTTTCTCTTTGTAATTATGTGACAACTGCAGTAGAATCTATTTTAATGTTTATTGAAGCGTTTTTCGTAAGTAACTTATTGTGAGAGATAAATAGGTGAAATAAATCAATTACTGTAGTAGAATTTCGTATTAGAAATTTTCACAAATCGATGGCTAGGATTAACTTGAAGTCTATCTATCTAAGTTTCTAGAACATTCACACCTTAAGTTAATTAATTTTTCCTAATTAATGCATCTAGTGCAAATAAGCAGATAGGATTAGTGCAAGCAAGCAAGTAAGCTTAGGAAATATTTAAAAACTGGCTAATAATCTAATAAAGTCATTTCTAGGGGGAATTTCCATAAACGATTTCTATATTTTGGAGATCTCATGCATTCTAGCCACTCCACAAAATTTGAAGGCTAGAACACATATGATGCTACAAAAACTAACACCAAGCATGAAACCCATGCTTTAATAAGTCATAATAATAATAATAAAAATATTTTCTTCATTCTTTTGATAAGTACATCTCAAATACATTTATGAAGACTAAACCTAGTTACAAATTTCAACAAGAGGGAAAGGAGGAGGGAGAGATAGATAGATAGATAGATTGGAGAAAGAGAGTGTATGTTTTGGGGGTGATATAGAGAGACAAAGTGAGATAGAGATATTGATGGAAGGTGACGAGAGGGAAGAAGAGAGATGGAGAGAGGGAGGGAGGGATAGAAAGATTGATAAATATGGAGTGGGAGAGCGTGTTTGTTTAGGGGGTGAGATAGAGAGACAAAGAAGGAGAGATGGAGGGAGATATAGATATAGATGGAGGGGGGGGAGAGGGAAGAAGATTTCTTGCACTAGATGCATTGATTCTAATGTAGATGACGATTTCTAATCCTATTTGATTGCTTGCAATAGATGCATTTATTTTAGTGTAGATGTTGATTTCTAATGATATTTGATTGCTTGCACTAGATGCATTGAATTTAATGTAGATGATTTCTAATCTTATTTGATTGCTTGCACTAGATGCATTGATTTCAATGTAGATGTCAATTTCTAATTATATTTGATTGTTTGCACTAGATGCATTGATTTCAATGTAAATGATTTCTAATCCTATTTGATTGCTTGCATTAAATGCATTGATTTCAGTGTAGATGGTGATTTCTAATCCTATTTGATTTTTTGCACTAAATGCATTGATTTCAATGTAAATGTTGGTTTCTAATCCTATTTGCTTACTTGCACTAGATGCATTGATTTGAGTGTAGATGTTGATTTCTAATCCTATTTGATTGCTTGCATTAGATGCATTGATTTCAGTGTAGAAGTTGTTTTCTAATCTTATTTGATTGTTTGCATTAGATGCATTAGATGCTTTGATTTCAGTGTAGATGATGATTTCTAATTTGATGTAATTGGATGTATGATGGTACATTAATTTTAAAGTGATTGGATTAACAATGTGCATTGATTTCAGTGTAAGCACAAAAAATTATTGGCAATGTACATTGATTTTTGTGTTATAGTAATTCAACTTATTAATATTGGAGAGCAAGAGAGACAAGGTATGATGTTTACTACAATAGCTCTAGCTAAAGATTTAAACAGTTTATGATTTCAACTGTGCTTTTCATGTAATTGATATGAAAAGATGACAAAACTAACAAGGGTGACAATGAGAATAGTAGAAGAAAATAGTTTGAGATTGATCACAATGAAGACTATTTGTAAATGACTACATTCTTATTATTCACAATTTCGATCATTCAACACTATTACATTGTCACTTTGCATTCAAAAATTTTATTTCATCATTTTTCGTCATTAAAGTTATTAACAATATTTATCATCTCAACAAACTAAGGTAACTAAGCAAATTTAAAATTAAAACGACCAGATTAATCTCAGATATATTTAGCATATTTAAAATGATTACATTAATATTGGACGTATTTACATATTATTGATAAAATTAACCACATCTTCGATAGATTTTCCTTGGCCGCACACGACTAAAACCAGCCTAGATCCATCTTAACTCCGGATCTATCAAGCGCCGAGAGGGATCAAATCTGTCGAGGTGCAAACCTTTCCTTAAGTTTTGCACTCAAAAAAATGGTTTGCACCTCGAGAGATTTGATCCCTCTCAGTGCTTGATAGATCCAAAGTTAAGATGGATCTAGGCTGGTCTAATTTATTTTATACTTTCCTAATCTAATTTATTTTCTTAATCCATTTTATTTTACACTTCTTTAATTTAATTCTAATTTAAATTACTATACACTTCTTTAACTCGATATTCTAATTTAATATTATTTAATAACTTAATATAAATAATTAAGTTGTTAACCCTCATCACTTTAGCATTAATTTCATTTTAACCAAAACCTATTACTTCATTATTTTATTTTAATATAAATAATCAACTATTATCTCTTTAATATTATTATCAATTTGACCATAATCTATTATTTTATTATTTTATTCCATTATTTCATCTAATTTAATCCTTCGTTCCAGGTTACCCTTAACTCTTCCTCTTCCCCAAATCCTCTCAACTAATTTTATTAATTTTTCAATTTTGTAAACTATTTTATTTTCTTAATCTATATTATAATGTTTAATTTTTATTTTTGTTCTTTCTTATTCTAATTATAATTCTAATTTAATCTGTTTTTATACTTCTTTAGCATAATAATATTATTTTCTCCTTAAAAAAAATTAATATAGTTAATTAAAACTCATTTCTTTGATATTAATTTCAGTTTGACCATCATCTTTCCTATTATTTTTAATATATAATTAACCCTTATCTCATTAGTCTTAATATTAGTTTGACCAATCTTCTGAAAAATTATTAGTTTGACCAAATTCTACTATTTTATTATTTTATTTGAACTTTCATTCCACATTAACTTCATTAATTTTATTTATTTTGATTATTTTCTATTTATTCTAATTTAACCTTACCTTCCAAAATTAATAATTATTAATTATTAACATACGTTCTCATACTCTTCACACTCCCTAATGGTCATATCCTTTCTCTATATATTTTTCGTCTAGCACTCTTCGTAACTTCAATCTGAGCTTTCTATCCCTGAAGATGGGTGAAGTGTTCACCCGAAACATCGGACACCTCAATGAGTTTACACAGTATTCCAGAAGAAGTCTTCAACATCATAATATTAACTGTGAAAATCAACATGCTAAAATATAGAATGACTATATTTCAGTTTCCAAGCATGTTACAACAATGAAATCACACTTCTAACATTGAAATTTCTGGTATAAATGCTAAATTCTAAGCTCAAGTTCTGGACAGCTGAGATCAAAATAAAAATAAAAAGGAAAAGAAAACTACCTGTTGCACAAAAAGTTTCCAAATCGACAAGACATCACGCAATCGACAAATTCAACTAAATAAGCCTGGTCCAAGATCACCACACAGCATCAAGGATGAGAATCCATCAACAAAGAGTCTCAGAATATATCATTCAAAAAAGCATGCAGGAAAAAAATGGTCAAAGGAAATCAATAATGAACTAACGCTAATGGAGTCAAATTGCTTACTGAAGAGAATTCAAAAGCACGTGGGTACATGCGTAGTAACTGTGCCACACAATCAACCCACTGCAGAACAAATAATGCATGTAAACAATTAAAGATTAACACAAAACGAGAAGGAAAAATACAATTCTTCTCAAAAAGCAGTATACTTGATATATGTGTTACCAAAGACTTATCTGAAACTAAACGATATCAGAAAGTCTTGTATAAAACTTGAAAACACATTATTGTCAAGGCTAATTTTATGTGCATTTGTGAAAAAAAAGCATACGGAGTACATCAAAACTGATGCAGAGAATATATCCCGTTGGATTACCTACAACTTATAGTTTTCCTTCTCATTTGTATCTTTTATGAATTTATATTTCAAGACTATCATCTCAAATTATTGGCAATACCTGTAAAAAAATGGGGGAGCAGTTATTAGATATTGCTGTAGCTGCAGCAGTATTGGAAGAAGGTGTGAATGAAGAGCCTGGAGATACACGGATCGAAGATGCAGGGCTACTACTACTTGCAGTCTGACGAAATGACTCCAGAATATTCATGTCACCAGAAAATGTTGGCATCCCTAGACGATCTGCAAATGGATGCCCGAATGCAAGCCAATCCTTCTCAATGAGTGCCTGCAAATATGGAGTAAGGAATTACGACCTATATGGTTAAAAACTTTCAAAAATCTCAAGAATTTCAAAACTACAGGCATAATTTCTTCACAATTATGTACACCAAAAGTTATGATGATAAAAGATGTATGTACGACAAAAGCCTCAGCGATTATTTACCATGCCAATAGCTATTGAACTAACCAAATGCAAATTTGAAACTATTATGTTATGAACCCTAGGCTTCAATAACCAAGTAAGCAGCGAAAAGAGTACAAAGACTCATACCTAATTAACAGGACATGGCCCTCAGGGGTACCATGTCCATATCCAGCATCTTAAACACGTCTCGACATGTGACCTAGATGTGTCCTATCTGTTTGACTCTAAAAAACAGTTTTCATTGCTATTTTCACACTTTTAACTGGATGCAAAAAGAGATCGTATGGTCTCTCAATGTGCAGATGAAAGGTAAAATCAAGATTTGAAGAAACTCCAAATGTTTTGTAAATGTTACATTTTCTTGAAAAACAGATCTTTGTGTTTATATTTCATTTTTGTATTTGTTATTTGCAATTTTTTAATATATATATATATATATATATATTTATATATCATCTGCCTCCCATATCAGACACTTATATGTTAAGTTACTGTTAATTTTAGGCAACAATGGTATGTTCTATGCTTTAGAGCAATTTTACTTCAATTTCTTTATTAGCCCAATATCAATATCCAATTTAGCAATCACATCATCATGATAGTAAAATGCAGATAGAACATAAACATAAACACTAGAAGACAAGCCAAGACAAGAGGACACAAGATGTGGCATCAGTCAGGGACAAACCCCAATGTGGGGAAACCCTTGATCAATTCTTCTTTAGTCTTCAATAGTTCAGCAGAGAGAGAGTACACTTTACAAATCTGATAATTTATAACAGCAGCAAAAGAGCCCTAACCAGAAAAGTCAACGCTGGTCAACAGGGCAGAATTGACCCTCACCAAATCGGTCAACTTCGGCCTCCAAACAGCAAGATGAATCAGCCCTCAAAATAGTCCGAAATCAGCCCAGTCAAAGTCTGATCAAACAGTCCACCTGCAGTCAGCCCTAGCCATAGTCAACACTGGTCAACAGTCAATGTTTATCCTCGACGTCTGTGCCTAGAAATGCAGCCTGCCCAAATAGAGATAACCCTCACAAAAATGCAGTCAAAGGAGGTCATTGCATGGTCAACGCAGTCAAAACAGCCTTCTGCAAATTTGGTCAAACCTGGTCAACGCTGAAACAGAAAATTTGTCTTCCTTTCCTTCGCACATGTGGAGAGAGAGACTGCCCAGAAATCCGTACCCAATCAAAGATGAGAGAGAGAGAGATGTGTGAAGATGAATGTGTCCAAATGAGGATGAGGCATCATGTATTTATAGCAAACGTTGAGGATGAATAGATGTCACTGTTGGGCTTCTGAGCCTACATGAGTTTGCTAGCCGACCTTGACAATTTGTCCATAATCAAAATGAAATCATAACTTCATTTGTACATGTCAGAATAGGATGATCTTCAAAACAATCCTACACCTCTTGGAGAGAGGAATCCAAGAAAAATATCAGTTGTCATCAATAAGATGACCCATGTGGAGTTTGGCCCTAGTTTCCAATTTTAACACTCCCTCTCAACTAGGGAGAACTCCACCTGCTAATGCATCTGCCAATCTGTACTATCTCAACCATCTATGCACTACTCTACACTGCTCTGCTCTTCTCTGCTGAACTATGAAGAAGAAGTGATCGAGAATGTATCATACCATTCTCTACTAACCCGAAGTCAGTCCCAATCAAAAGAGAGTGTCTCATACCACTCTTACTGACCCGAAGTCAGTTCCAATCGATCCTATATCAATATCGGTCATCCTAGCATAGGGAGTACGGTAGTACACGATGCGTCTATCGGTAGTACTACTCATTGGCCAGATGAGAGGTATTTCCCATGATTCCCAGACTGCATGGGTAGGATGTCTCAGTAGGAGAAGGATGAACCACTCATCCTGCCTACATGTCGCCAAGGGGTATCACAGTGGAAGGCTGAACCACTCACCCTGTACACAACAAACCACTAGGGGAAGGTTGAACCACTCACCCTATGGTGGCTCACCGCTCCAAGAAGTACCCCAAGCCCCCCAGAGCTCAATGTCCATCTCATACAGGACCCTCATAAGAGGGTCCCTCCACGATTCCAAGTTGTTCTCAGAAGGCCAAGATTTTGACCTTCCCCAGGGCTTTCTCAGAATATCAACGACCTGCTCATTAGTCCCAATGTGATGGAGCCTTATTGCTCCTCGTTGTACCATATCCCGGATAAAGTGGTACCTGATATCTATATGCTTGGAGCGATCATGAAACACGGGATTCTCTGATAATCGGATCCCACTCTGGTTGTCACAGAGGATCACAGTGGTATCCAGCACATATCCAAACAGCTCACTAAAGAGCTTCCTCAACCAGATAGCTTCACAGGAGGCCATACTAGCATCTATGTATTCGGCCTCGGCAGTGCTCAAGGAAACCGATTTCTGCTTCCTGTTCATCCAGGATATCGAAGCAGAACCCAAAGAAAAACAACATCCATAAGTGCTCGTGTGATCCACCACACTGCGAGCCCAATCAGCATTTGAATAACCATGGAGCCTCATATTTCCGGCAGTGTATCTCAGTCCATGAGTGATTGTGCCCCGAAGATATCTCAGAATATTCTTGGCAGCAATCCAATGTATATGATGAGGCTCGACCACGTATTGGCTCAATGTGTTAACTGCAAAACATATCTCGGGACGGGAAGTTCACCAAGAACATCAGTGCTCCTATTAGTTGATGATACTCAAAAGCATTTCCCAATTCAGGTCCAGCAACACTACCACATAACTTCTATTTAAGTTCCATCAGAGTAGTCACCAATCTTTCCAATATCTTCACCTCATATTTTCCTTGAGAGAGGAAAATTTCGTCTGGCTTTTGCCAGACCTCCAACTAGGATATAGTGCATCGGTCCTAGGTCCTTCATCTCAAATTTAGAAGTCAACTCCCTCTTACATTTGTGAATGAGAGGGTCTGCACCTATTAGAAAGAGGTCCTTCACATAAAGTACCAGAATGAGAGGTTTATCATTTTCAACCTTAAAGTAAAGGTTCGGATCGGCTTCACTTCTAGTGAATCCCAGCTTCATCAGATAGTTATCGACCCTCTCATACCAAGCCCAAGGTGCTTGCTTCAATCCATAGAGAGTTTTCTTCAAACTGCATACATGAGATTCTTGATCATGAACCTCGAACCCCTCGGATTGTTCCACATAGACTTCCTCTTTGATTGAACCATGTAAGAAAATGGTCTTGACATCCATCTGATGTAGTTTCCATCCTTGCGAGGCAGCAAGGCCTATAATCAAGCGGATGGTGGTGTATCGGGCAACAAGTCCAAATATCTCATCATAATCTACACCTTCCTTTTGAGAAAAGCCTCGAGCAACAAAGCAAGCCTTGAACTTTTTTGCAGTTCCATCAGCTCCATGCTTGATTTTGTAGAGCCAGTTAAAGGTAACAACCGATTTGTCCTGGGGTTTAGAGACCACATCCCAGACATCATTCTTCATAATTGACTCGTATTCTTCATTCATAGCATCCTTCCATACTTGATGCTTCACGGCTTCTTCGAATGATGAAGGCTCATTTTGAATGATAGTGCTCATGGCGGTCAAATATCCTTGATACCTATTCGGCTTCTTGCTTTCACAGAAAGTCCCCCTTGGTGCAATGTGTCTCTCGGCATCTTCGAGAGTCTCCCTAAGCCATGAGGGTCTCCTTTTGGAGGAGGAGGATCAATAGGATCCATAGGTTCATCAACATCAAGCATCGTTTCGTCCTCTTTTTCACCCTGATTTCTAGGGTCAGCTTCTTTGTCCTTCCTTAGGATAGGAAGGTTGTTGATCTTCCTAAGGGCCATATCTTCATCGAAGTTGACATCATGACTTATCTCAACGTCCTTTTGACCAGCGACATAAATTCTATATCCCTTAGAATTTTCACTATAACCCATAAACATTCCTTTCCTCCCAGATGCACCCAATTTGCTTCTTTTCTCTTTTGGCACATGAAAATATATGGGACTTCCAAAAATTCTAAAATGAGAGACATCGAGTTTCTTACCAGTGGACATTTCTTCGAGAGTTTTGGAGTCCAATGCTTGATGAGGGCATCGGTTTTGAACATACACGATGGTATTTGTAGCTTCAACCCATAGAAACTTCGGAAGGCCTTGATCATGAAGTATGGCACGGACAGCTTCTACAATAAAGCGATTCTTCCTATCATCCACACCATTTTTCTCAGGAGTGCATGGCGTTGTAGTTTCCCTCTTAATGCCAACTTCTTTGCAATAATCTTGGAATTCAATGGATTCGTACTCGGTTCCATTATCAGTCCTCAATATCTTGATTTTCTTCTCGAATTGGTTTTCGATCAAGGCTTTGAAGTGTCGAAACCAGGTGAACACTTAATCCTTCTTCTTCAAGAAGTAGATCCAGGTCTTGCAAGAATAATCATCCGTAAAAGTGAGATAATATAAGTATCCTCCCAAAGAGTTTACGGGCATCATACCAGATATGTTGAAGTGGATCAATTGCAATATACTCGTGGTCTTGCTATTACTTGAGGGGAATGGTCCTCTTGTAAGTTTTCCTTCGGCACATCCCGGACATACACCTTCATGGCTCTACTTTGAACTCGAGCATACCTGTCACCATCTGTCCCACATCGGGTATGTCCTTATAATGAAGATGGCCAAACCTCCAATGCCATAGTTCAGATTGTAGAAATGTGTCACAAGACATGGCTCCCAATGGACTTCCTCCAACTTGATACAAAGTGTCAACCCTGAAGCCAAGAATAAAAGCATCTTTAAAATTTCTTTTCCAAACATGTACCTTTCCATCGATAAAAGCCACATTGAACCCTTTATCTTCCATTGCCAAAATGGACACCAGGGTCTTCTTGAGATCGGGTACATATAGTACTTCTTGCAAATGAATAGTGTTACCTTGATTCAATTGAAGGGTAATATTCCCTACTCACTTCACTGGATAGGTGGCATCGTCTCCAAGGATGATCTCCAAGTTTGTCTCCTTTTCTATCATATTAGAGAGGGATTCCTTGTATCCGGTGAAGTGCCTTGAGGCACCACTATCAATCAACCAATTTCCCAAAGTGTCCAGGGGAGAGGCAGTGTAGAGGGCCGATATAAGACAATACTCTTTTTGCTTATTGTTAACAACATTGGATTCTTCATACCTGGAGTTCCTTGATTTCTTGGAGGGTCGACCATTTCCTTGATGTGTCGCATTCCTTTTTCCTTTACCATTGGACCTGCCATTCCTTTGATCATTGTTGTTGAAGTTGCCCCTGAAATGATTGTGATCATCATCATGCGATGTGTCCCTTCTATTTGGACACTCCCTTTCATAGTGGCCAAACTTATTGCAAACAAAGCATCTTCCCTTCCTTCCATTTTTGAATCCTGGTCTTCCTTGACTTTGCTTCATTGAACCTGCATTGTTCTTCCTCTTGACATGAGTGGAGAATGCAGTGGGGTTGCTTCTATTAAAAGGCATTTCTTGCTCCACCATTCTTGTTTCTTCTTGAATGCATCTAGACATCAATTTTTCAAACCCTGGAATTCGATCATTGTTGAGTATAGTGGGTTCCAAATACGTACTACTCACGTGGGAGTCCTCCAAGGGTGGTGAGAGTAAGTCCCCTGTCAGGAATGACTTCTCCAATCAAGAGTAGATCATTCTTGATCTCAGTAATCCTCAAGAAATAGGATTGAATGTCCACGTCCTTGCCCTCCTTAATATTCATCAACTTATTCTTGAGAAATAGAATTTGATTAGCATTACTAACCTTGAACATGTCGACCAACTTGTCGTAGATCTCTTTGGAGGTCTTCAATTCGGAGATGTAGGCCACTAGAGGCTTGTCAATGGAATCCCTGATAATCTTCTTCGCTTTGACTTCAGCCCTATTGTACTTGGTCTTTGTAGCAGCTAGTGCATTTGAAGGAGGCTCAGGGATTTTACCCAGCACATAATCCATCGCTTATTTTTCTTCCAACGTCAAATCAAGAGACATCTTCCATCCATGATAGTCAGATTTATCATGGAGCCTGTCTTCAGGCGGGAAGTGAGATGAGGAACCCATTGAACCTTTTCTCCCTGTCAAACTATCTTTGGTGATTGCTCTTTCACTCTTGCTTGGGCTTTGTCTTCACCTCAGCTATGATACCATGTTAATTTTAGGCAACAATAGCATGTTCTATGCTTTAGAGCAATTTTACTTCAATTTCTTTATTAGCCCAATATCAATATCTAGTTTAGCGATCGCATCAACATGATAGTAAAATGTAAATAGAACATAAACATAAACAATAGAAGACAAGCCAAGACAAGAGGACACAAGATGTGGCACCAACCAGGGACAAACCCCAATGTGGGGAAACCTTTGATCAATTCTTCTTTAGTCTTCAATAGTTCAACAGAGAGAGAGATAATACAATTTACAAATCTCATAATTATAACTGCAGCAAAAGAGCCCTAACCGGAAAAGTCAACGCTGGTCAATAGGACATATTTGACCAAGACTCAACAAATTGGTCAACTTCAGTCAACTTTGGCCTCCAAACAGCAAGATGAATCAACCCTCAAAATAGTCTGAACTCAACCCAGTCAAAGTCTGGTCAAACAATCAACTTGTAGTCAGCCCTAGCCGCAGTCAATGCTGGTCAACAGTCAATGTTTCGCCTCGATTCCTGTGCCCAAAAATGTGGCCTGCCCAAACAGAGATAGTCCTCATAAAAATGTAGTCAAAGGAGGTCAACGCAATCAAAACAGCCTTCTGCAAATTTGGTCAAACATGGTCAACTCTAAAACAGAAAATTTGCCTTCCTTTCCTTCGCACATGTGGAGAGGGAGACTACCCAGAAATCCGTACCCAATCAATGAGGAGAGAGAGAGATGTTTGAAGATGAGTGTGTCCAAATGAGGATGAGGCATCATGTATTTATAGCAAACATTGAGGATGAATAGATGTGACTGTTGGGCTTCTGAGCCTACATGAGTTTGCTGGCCGACCTTGACAATTTGTCCATAATCAAAATAAATTCATAACTTCATTTGTACATGCCAGAATGGGATGATCTTTAGATCAATCCTACACCTCTCAAAGAGAGGAATCCTAGAAAAATATTATTTGTCATAAATAAGATGACCCATGTGGAGTTTGGCCCTAGTTGCCAATTTTAACAGTTATCGAATCTGCTGGTTGAGGGTCCAGGATCCACAGATCCGTGTATCCAATCCTGATCCCGATCCGGCTAGAATCGGCAAAAATACGCCTGAGTGGAGAATCCGTGAATATCGGAAACATAACTAGATGCCCAGAAATGGATCCCGATGACAGAGCCAGATCCTTCAAAAAAAATTGACAGATTTCAAAAAATTAAAAACCGGTTTTTACAATTTAGGTTTTGTCTTGTCTTGATTTCTGTCTTGTCTTTATGCTTTGTCTTGGTCAGCCACAACAGCGAAGCAGTGAAGGAGCAGCAGAGGAGGAAGCAGCAGTGAAGGAGCAGCAGAGGAGGAAGCAGCAGTGAAGAGGCAGCGGAGGAGGCAGCGGCGGTTTGTAACTTGGCCGCAACGGTGACTGTAACTTGGCCGCAGCAGTTTGACTCTTGAGCACTGACACTTGGCCGCCAATCCTTACATAAGTAATAGAAAGGCTCATTCTAGCAACGTGTTTTGACAATTTCTGATTATATATTAATAATTAACAAAACGCGATCATTTTAAAATGAGAAGCCAGATGTTTTAACAACTTTTGTTACATGCTAGTGAGACAAAAAATCATTTTGAACTAAAATCTCTTTTCACATCAACAAAGTGAAGCGTTCACAGCATTTATGTATGTATATGTGGTGATCGAAACAAAAATGATTTTGAAAGACCTCCTTTTTACATATTATATAATTTTGATACGTAATACGAAACAGTTGGCATCCTTATATAATTGATGGTAAAAATAATTTTTCAAGGTTTTCCATGGAGTATTAAGTATTGTATTCTTTTATAAATTTTGAATTTGATTTAATTTAAATTTTGATGAAAAAAGGGAGAATTTTAATTTGTTAATTTTACATAATAAGTAATAGAAAGGCTCGACTTCAAGCATGGAAGATTAGAACTGAAGCCAAGTAACAAACAAACAAAAGGAATCAGTTGGATTGATACCTTTGACGGGTGATCAGAATCTTTCTTTTTTTCTTTTGTCAGGTCAAGCTTGGAAAGCTGGGTCGGTTTGACTCTTGAGCACTGACAGGGACTGTTTGAGCAACGGTTTGAGCACAGGGACGGACAGGGCTAAATGGTTTCAGTTTTAAATGTTGTGATTTATAATTGTATATGATTTTTGAACTCTAAAAGTGTTCTTTTTAATTTAAAAAATATTATTATATTTTTCCAATTGTACTTGACGTATCCTTGCCGTCTCCGGATGCTGGATTTTCAAAAAACTAGCGAATCCAGATCTGTATCCAAATCCTGGTAACTTAGTGTATATGTCTACATCTTGTGTCCCATGACTTAGATCATACATATTATGTCAAAAGATAAACTATTAAATAATAAATAATGATTGATATGAAAATGATGATACAATTAAACAATGTGATCTCTTTCTATAGTGCTGGGTTTTCAATCCCTCAAAGCATTGGTAGAGATGGGTGCTGATGTTGAAATGTATTTTCCCGTATGCAACCTCATGGAGCAAGACTTTTCACATAATGACATACTCCAATACTGTCTTGGGTTGAGAAAATGAGACAAAAGGATCTTTGAATGTTGAAACAAAATAGTAGCATTGTAAAAGGACCTTTCCATCCTAGGTTGAATATTTTCTCAACTCTTTGTTGATAAGACTCAAATTGAACATTTTTTATGTAATCAGAACCGAACCGGTGGTCGAACCAAAAAACCTTGTGGACAGATGAATGCCTAAATAAATATTTGAATACAGAAAGTGGCAATTAAACAAAAAATGACCAAAAACACCTAAAATATTCAAATTTAAAAAAAAACATATATATTATATATATGTGCATCCATATGGATCCAAATTATTTATACAAAAATAAGCAAAAGTTCTCATTTATATAGCATGCAAGGGTGCACATAACCAAAATAGCATTGAGTGCAATTCATCCCTGAACCAAAAATACATAAACAAATAGGCTCTAGATGGACTATAGCATCCAAAAAAAATCATCCTACAACAAATACCTACATATCATCAAAATCATTGTCTATATTGTGATCTTTGTCATCAATATAACCCTCTAAGTATTAAAATAAGATAGGAAAAAAGTAGCATGTCAAGTCAAGATTTTGTTTGAGTGATAGGTACATTTTCAGAAGAGTCATGATAGAGGAGTTCGACAACCAATGCCACTAACATCAAAGTACATAGAGGGATCACATGCAGGTAGACCCTTCTATCTCTGTCGATGTCATTCTAAACACAGAACTGTACAGAATCAATAAACAATGTGGTTGGCATCCACAGAACATATCAGCACATTATGCTTGCATGTAAAAATTCACATGATCGTCTTCCGCCTTGAACTAAATCCAAAGGAAACAAAATCTTCATGAAATTGAAATTCAATCAGCCATTTAAAGTTTCATCCTGCTCATATTCAATTCCAAAAGTCTAGTTATTGTAGGTTATCTATAAATATACTACTGAATACATATTGATATAAAAAACAATAGAGTGGACAGATGAATGCCTAAATAAATATTTGAATACAGAAAGTGGCGATTAAACAAAAAATGAAATGAAAAGTGAATATTTGAGCTACAAACATGAAAGAGAAAGTGTATGAGAAACAACTGAGAACTGATCACATTCCATTAACATCAAGTACCTGAAATCCCTCAAAGGTCCGATAGTAACGATCGAGCAATAGGCTTGCCAATGAAACCAACTGTGTTGTTCTATCCCACCCATCACTACACAGGAAATACAAACAAAGGAATTTTCATTCCTTAAACATATCAATAATATAACACATAGTCCTATGCCTGTTTGTAATTCACAAGCACACAGCTACCAAAACTGTGAACCCACCAAGATCTAGGTTTTACATATATAACAAATCTGGCACTCCCCCTTATATATTCTGCATAAAAAATACCTTAAATTGCAAGCATCCAAATAAACATATGCTACAAAGTTATATGACTTGTTTGTAATTCAGAAACACATTGCTATTACCAAAATTGCTAGCCCACTGAATTCTTCTGTTTACACAGGCATGAACATCTGGCAGTTAATACATACTTAGTGATGAAATAAATACTTTAATTTGGTTTATAAGTCATGTCCATTCATGTTTAAGAAGTCCAGAGAATTTTTCGTGGAATGTAATTAGGAAAGTGGCATTGAATCAGACAGAGGGAAATTAATTGGAACAGGATATACATGTACAGATCAACTTACCTGCCTGTACCAAGGAGGCATTGCTTCAAAATGTATCATGCCGTTAATCTAAGGGAACTTCTGTTGAAGAAACTGATTTTCTAATCTTGATAATTACTTCCAATGATTTGTATTCTCAACTTATCTTATGTTACTTATATCATTAAGCAATTATACATAGAAAACATCAACTATAATGCAATAATAACCATAGGATCATAAAGAGACAGCCAGAAACAAAAAGATACAAGATTCCCAGGGAAAACACAATACAATATAAATTGTCTAGAAACCTGTGCCAAATTCTAAGCTTTTAGTACCAGTCAAACCTGGTCAAAGGAGAGAGAATATCTGACTTCTGTCTAGCTTAGTCAAATCTGGTCAATAGGCCGAATTACAGCCTCTGTTTCTATCTCGAAAAATTCAGTCAACATGCCTCAGTCAACCTGCAGTCAATGCTGGTCAAACAGTTTGGTCAACACTCAGAATTCTGCCCAGAATTTTGGTCAACAGTTCAGTCAAAGATGCGGTCAAATACCCAGATAAGTCTTGGTCAACGCAGGTCAGAAACAGTCCAAGAACCCTTCAGTCAACACTGGTCCATGAGTCAAACTTCTGCTCGGAATTCACTGATCAAACCTCAGCCTTCTTTTGCTCCTTCGCACATGTGAAAAGATGGCTAATTGCTCTTGAGATCCAAATTGATTTGATGATGAATTGAGGAGGTCGAATGGTTTATTTATAGTGGTCAAACTGGATGTGTTTTGACCAAGGGTCACACCCATTTCACAAGGTGGGGCCGACTTGACTTTTGGGACCTACATGAATGCCGAAAATAATAAATTTTACTTATCATATTTAATATTTTCTTGGGCCGATTTAGGAGGTCAATTTGGCATGCAGTATTACCTCCCAATGCTACAAAAATCAACACTCCCTCTTAGTGAGCAAGGTATTCTCCTGCAACAGATTTCCCTTAGCTGGGAATTCCCCTTAAGAAAAGTTTCATGAGCTTGTCATAATGATGCATGTCCTTTTGATCAACATAAATATCCAGGGTGGACCAAGTTCCTTTATGGCTCCTCAGACAAATATATCACACTCCTTTGGTCATGACCTTAGCCTAGGGATTAAATTTTTCTAACTTCTCAAGAGAATTTGCCGTTGGACTATTCACCTTTCTGGTCAAAGTCTTTTGTCATCTACCCAAGTCCTTCAGGAATTTTAAAGGTGAATTTCATCTATCTCCTTTGGTCGACATAGCCAAGTCCTTCTGGCTTCGAAGGAGAAGATTTGTCCAATATTATAGTTTCGCTGGAACATTCACTTTTGGCCGACCGAACAAAGTCCTTTTGGCTTGAAAGATGAACGTATACATCTCTATTTGGTCAAAATCCTTTATGACCCAGGCAAATCCTTTAGGCCTTCCTCATTGTTCCTTTCAATGAGGGAGACATCTACCATCATACTAAGTTCAATTTGTCCACAATCTATTCATTTGTGAATATATACTAGAGCTCTATGGCTTCTTGCTTTATCATGTCTTGGATGAAGTGATCTGGTCACTGTTTTATGACTAGTGATGTCCTTGCAAAGACTCACTTCATCTCCTAAGATACATCATACATACCAATGTACCATATATTTATTATTAACTTGAGGTGTTCATTTTCAAAAATTTGGTCTATGAAGTAGGTCTTCTGTGTGATGATCTTGGTAGCTCCCTCTGTCATGATAACAAGTCTTTTGTACCATTGCTACTTCCTCTCACTTGAGAGATCATATCAACAATGTTCCTGCAAGCCTTATTCAAGATATCATAGAAGAAACAATTATCATTGAGTAAATGATACAAAAACAATGAAATGTAAGAGAAAGAAATATAATAAAATCAAGATAGAAGGATATAGATTACTTATCTTATGAGAGTTGTATGAAGTTGTTTTTTTTAACCTTGCTTCCTTGCAGATATCCTTCAAATTCCTCTGCAATCCATATATACAATATTCCAAATCTAGTTCTAGAATTTACTTTCTAGAAGTTTTTAATAGGTTGTCCTTGCCTTTAACATTTGATAGAGATCAATTCCTTTTGATCATCCCATGATCTTGGGTATTTAATATTTATAAATTGTTTTATTTGTAAGTAGAGGAATATACTTGTAGTCCTCTACCTTTGTAGAAAATTCCTTCTTCCTACTACATTGCCTTGTACTACTTCTTTAGATTAGGATCTTCTCTTTCATTAGATTATTATAGTGATCTTCTTCATCAAACAACTATCAATGCAAAAACAACAAAGAGACAAGAGACAGAATATAGGCTGTCAGCCAGGGCCAAAACCTTTCCCACTTGAGAGGAAAGCCCAAACGAATTCTTCTTCTTATAGAGACTTCAATTGACGAATACCAAGACCAAGACCAAGACCCTTGACCTATTTGACCTCTCCAAGACCAAGTCACAAAGCTTCCTCTTCTTTGATAGCCAAACTCCTTGTTTCTTCCTCCTTCTCCGCTATCTTGCAGTGTTTCAGTTCCCAAGGCAAATCTGCAAATTTCGGCCTTAATTCAGAAACCCTCAACACGTGTGGATGACCAACTTTGACCCTTGATTATCTTCGCTCTAGAAGGAGATTTCTTCTTGACAGTTCAGCTGGAGATCTTCCTTGTTCTTCACCCAAAAATACTCTCTTACTATGACTGTAATATTTCGCCTTTTTTCCTGCAATAGATAGGTCTGCAATCTCACACGTGTGGAGTGTACTTGGCCCAAAAACAGTCCCAAAACATTACCAAAGACTTTGCTCTGCCTTCCCTTCTCTTCACTAGTAATAAAGCTCCTTCTTGATGAACTTCACGCTTCTTTCTACCTTCGGACCTTGACTGAAAATCCGTCTCTGAAACGAGGCCGAGTTGCCCTATTTATAGTGGTTTGCCCATCAAATAAGCCAACTTGAGTTGAAGGTGAGCCAACATGTCCTTTGGTGTAGATCATTTACTCCATCTTGAAGCCGACTTGTTGGAGGTGCTTTTGCTTGGTCTTGGAGGGCCTTTTTACTCTTTTAATAATTCATACAAATGTGTAACATGCCCAAGAAGGGTCATTCATACATGACATTGACTCTATAAACTTTTATGACTTGATGAAAAAACCTAGAGGCTCACAATGGGAACCTTAACTAAAATAAAATTCCTTGATCATGAAAGCCATGATTCAAGTATTACATAAATAATTTTATTTTCTTCTTTACATCAACTTCATAAAATCATATTTACACATCATTATGAAGACCAAACCTAGTTACACGTTAAAGCACTCCCTCTTAACTAGGGAGGTATTCATAATCCATACAAGGTACTTGGACATTCTCAATCTGAAGAATTCTCATAAGAAGAGTCGGATTGGTAACCCATCTGTATAGCATCATATCAGCCAGCATTGTCACATAGCAAGGCCTTGACTAACAGAGCTATCTCTCCACAAGATCTGAGCTTAATGCTGGTGAGACCAATGATGTATAGACACCCTCATCATTGTCTCTCTCGAAACATACCCCACCCAAGTTCTCAGGATGTGTTCCACTAGGACTATTCTTATCTTGGATTCCCTGTCCTCAAAGAATATCGGTCCTCTACGACTACTCTTATCTTGGATGCCCTAACTCATCCTCAAAGAGCATCAGTTGCCAGAGGTTTAGCCAATCCTCCATTCTGTCTTCCCAAGTGAAGACAAGAATGATGTGTCTATCTCTCCCTCTTAATTAGGGAGGACATGCCTATTCCAATGAAGGAATGTACTCATTCCTACAAAAGGAATGTACCTAAGCTCCCTCTTGGCTTAGGAATTTGTTTTCAAGTTTCTACTAGGTTAGAAACTTGTTTCCAGGCTCCCTCTTAATTAGGGACCTACAGCAGCTCTCTAGGTGGAGATGATGGGACAACTAGCTGCTTGAAGAACTCCTCCTCATGATGTTATGAACTTATCTTCTTTATCTAGGAGTCTTCATGTTTGGGACTTCTTCATAGGGCATAGACCATCCATCACCTTCATCCATGAGTCAGTCATGTCATTATTCCTTTCGTCGGAAAGTGATCCCTCAGTTCATATTTGGCCTTCCTTCATGTCATGCTGCCTTCTTCATGCCATTTTTCCTTAAGGATCTTTCATCCTACTACATCGACATCATGGGCAGAAGATATCCAGAGATCTTCCCTTGGCAGCCCTGCACAATCCCATTCAGATATCATTCAAAAATAAAGGAATGAACATTAAATTAAAATTACCTTTGTGATGGACTTTCATCATGACACCTTCTAGTTTGTATCAGCGCCCTACATACACATTGATACATCTCCAAAAGATATATACTGTCAAGGGTCTCTTTCTTTTTCAGACTTCATCAGAGTCTTCATATCTTTCATGGAGATATCCCAGTCAAATCTCTCAGTCCTCAAGTGTTGATTGCCTTCTTCATGGTTGCATATTCGATCTCCTTCCTTCTTTCTTCACACATTTTCTTCCCAGGAACTTTTAATCATAGTTCCTCCAATCACTGTCAACCACCTCATATTTCATATGAGGACATATTATGTTGATTTCATCTAGACAATGTGTGACTCATGCCTTCTTGCATCCTTTTAAAGAAAGAGATCCTTTATTTTGATCATGCTCTCAAGATAGAGCATTTATCCATGTTACCAGCAACCATATGACATGACTCTACAATATCAAACACAAGCATACATCAGTCATTTTCCATTAGGTCATCTAGACTTCCTTTAGCAGCTTCCTTGATTGAAGGAACTTCAATCCCTTGATCTGCTTCACTTCTTTTGTCATCATGCCATCTTCCTATGACTTTCCATAAGATGGAATTATTGATGAAACCCTTGCTTCCCTTTGATTGGTGAACCTTCCAATGAAGATTCCAATAGAGTATCTTGAGTATCCTCATCCAGCAAATGTTCCCCTTGTTGAAGAATCTAGGGCATCTAGGTTATAGTGAGATTCTTCTGACGATGATAACAATTTGTGAAGTACTTTTTACTTTTCTTATTAGCACAATCTTCTCTTATTATTATTAGAGTGTTCTCTTACTTCATCAAATAGTTACCAAAACAAAAGAGACAAGAACACAAGATGTTGGATCTCAGCCAGGGCAAAACCTCTCTCTCCTAGAGAGGAAAACCCTTCTACAAATTTCTCTTATTGAAGCTTCAATTGACAAATGGCAAACCCTAGACCCTTGACAAGAAGATCCTCCAAGCACAAGTCAAGCCTTTCCCTTTGACTCAAGATCAATTCCTCTTGCACTACCTCGACCTCTTTTTTCGTCCTTCTTCAACTGATGGGTTTACTGCAGAAACCCTAGTCATGCATACCATAGAAGAGACATTCTTCTTTTCTTCCTTTGCTCAAAATGGAGCCTTCCTTAGTTAGGAAGAAGACCTTATTCTTAACCCAGCCGAGCACTTCTTCTTCACTGTAGATATGGATTTGACACAGCAGCAGAGTGGCCCTTTTTCTTCACACGTGTGGAGGATACCTTTAAGAATTGTAGTTTGGTTTGCTCTCTTTCCTTCGCTTGAGTAGTCTCTTCCTTCGCTTGAGTAAGAGGCCTAATTTGTACTCTTTTACCAACCCACTCAAGCCTCTTCATATGACTGTAATAGTAGGTCTGAGATGGCAGCAAAATGAGCCTCTTCCCTTCGCACGTGTGACTGTAATTAGGCCTGAAATTGACCTTCCAAACTCAGCCTTTTACCCTTCCTTCTTCGTTAAGGTAGAGACACCTTCTCTTACCTTTTTCGCATTCTTCTCTAGCCTTGTTCCACTCTGATTTCAAAGATCACTTGTTGTTGTGGAAGTGTGCCCTAATCTGGCACATGAGACAGTGCTTCTTACCCAATACAAAGATATCCTACTCGGCCTTCCTTTCGCTATATAGGAGACTTCTTCTCCTCACTTTTTCACACCTCTTCTTCTTCTTTTTTAAGAGCGGATGTGTGTCCTTCTAGTGAGGCCGAGCTGCCCTTCTTATAGTGATTTTGTCCCTTCCTTTTGAGCTGACATGACCTTCTTAGAGGGCCGACTTGAGCTTAACATGGAGCCAACTTGTTGGACCGAAATTAATTCTTTACAAGAGGAGGCTTGACTTGCTTGGAGGATTTTGTCTTGACTCAATTTCATGACACTTTCACTTTACATTTTACATAGACATATTTACATAGTGTAACTTGCCCTCAAGGGGTCTTCAATAATTACATTGACTCTTTGACTTTCCTATAGCACTTCAACATGTGCTAGACCTATGCAATGAGCAAGAAACTCATTTTCAAATGAAAAAAATAATAATTTTTTTCTTTTACAAGTACAAAAATCGAAATTACATTTATGACGACCGAACCTAGTAACACTTTCTTCAACACCCCTTTTGACTGATGTATGATGACCTTTGTGCTAGATGACTTTTTCTTCTTTTTCCCATAAGTGCCACTTATGCTTCTAATGAGGTTACCAAGAGCTATATCCTTCCATGGACTTTTATTTCAGCCATCTTTCATGCTTCTCTATGATGATGATCCAGGTGGATGTTGGTGGCCACCCACCTATCCCATTTGGACCCCCACAACTGTCTCTTTCAGTTTTTCAGTTTCCTTAATTATAGCGCAGTTTACTATTTTTAGCAGTTTTTCGGGTCCTAAACTTCCGAAGCCGTTTTTTGGGAAATCTACCTCCGCGATTTTTTAGGTTCCGTCGTAGTCCTTGGAGAGATCTTTCCAACGGGCTATCATGCGCGTCAAACGGAGATCGTATGCCAAAGTTACGACCCCGGGAAGTTGATGTACCAATTTACCCAAGCGGGGCCCATAGTTTGGCGCTTCATCTTCTAGGGTTAGGTTTTGGAATGTTAAGGGTTTTCCATTGTTTCTCAATAATAAATAGGCCTTCGAGCCTCATTGTAAAGACAGTTCGAAACAGCTCAGAGGCATGTAGCTGACACATCTCTTCTCAGAAATAAGCTACCATCGCCCTAGCTGGGTTATTTCTATTTGTAAGCATATTTCAGTATTCTCCATTAATGAAATGAAGTATTATTTCCACTGCATCTCTGTTTTTATGGTTATCTCTGTAATCTATTGTGTTCCTGCTTAAATCCGGATCAGATGATGTCACGAGCTCTTGCTTTTAATGCTTCTATGATGCATTTTTCTTAGTGAATCATGATAGTCATATATTACAACAAAAAAACTTGAAAACAAGAACTTCAAAAGAACTAGGTGAGGACAACTATCTCAATCGTAGCAGAGATCTCTTACTTCCTCTTTCTTGGACTTCTTCTTTTCAGCTTCCTCTACTTCTTCGGTGATATGGGCTTCTTCTCTACCCATTTTATTACTGTCCTTCTTGAGCTTAGGACAATCTCTTTTGTAATGCCCATATTCTTGACATCCATAGCATTGAATCTTAGCCATGTTCCTTCTTTTTTCTGAGAACCAAATTTCCCAGACTTTCCTCTTCTCTTTGTCATAACAACATATGCTTGATTTTGCTCTATGTATCCCACATCAGTTTTAGCCTTCAGCCTGGTTTCTTCAACCTTGCATAGTGACCATATGTAACACTTATTTACATAAATATTCAATAACAAGTTCATTTGTCTTATGAAAAGTATGTTGGTTGACTAAATGTCTTATAAATTCAATCTTTGATAAATCTAGTCACTAGTATATGTTGATTATAGCCTAGGAAAGCATAGTTTCCTAAATTTCATGTGTTTAAGTATTTATATTGATGACAGTCTAGGAAAACCAAGTCTCCTAAATTTCATGTTTATAAAGCTTCCAAGTTTCAACTTATAGTGCAAATGAATCAGTAGATAAAAAGCCCATTGAGATTAAAGACCATGCTCAGGTCCGCAAAATATTTTAGAACTTTCAAAAAAGTTACATGTAATTGAGGCAATGACTATATATTTCAAAATCATTACAGTAAAGGCTAAAAACAAATTTCATTATAGTGTGAAAGTTAAACAATAAACCTGCAATGAACAAGCACTGATGCACCGTCTGCAATACGTGCAGCAATCCATGCAGAACCAGCTATGACACTATGAATATGCATTAGCCAGCCACTGTCTCCAAGTGCTGAAACAGATGCAGATATGCTGCTAAAATTACCTCCTCCCCAAGACCATCCACCATTTCTCTGCAAATTTGTTGCATAAATGCAATGTCTGCTGATATTAGTCACAGGTTGTAAACAATAAGGCATTGCAAAGTTGCAAACTAATAAATTGACCAGCAGATAGAACAAAAGAGGAACAAAAAATCCTAGTTGTTATTCAGTATAATACTTTTAAGTAATGTGAGATATATGTAAAAACATTTCCACAATTTATGAGATCCAATATTTATTTCCACATTCAAAAAAATATGAATCTCTGGGAAATCCCAACTATTAATCAAATACCGAAAAATAAGTAATGAAAAGTAGCAAATAAAAGATTCAAACTCATCTATTAGAAATGAAAACATGAATGGGGAGACGGTTGGGGCTTAAATGTCCCATTTTATTCATGTGCTTACACCACAAACAATATAGAGTTGACGGAAGGTAAAAGAAGTAACAAACAGAACAATCTTACTAATGATGGAATTTCATTGTAGAATACTAAATTTACATCAATAAAAGACCAAAATTACTACCCTCGTAGAAATCTACCATGAAATTCCTATCCTTACAAGAGTATATGACCTCTTTGGACACAATTAAGTCTCCCCATAGGTGGAGATATGGTAAGGATCTATTCCCTAGAAAAAGATAAGTTCATAGGAAAAGTAAGTCATAGTTCATAAAGAAACAAGGCAACTTAGACCAATAATTTTAGCGAAGTATACAAGGGTACATATGCCTTTGAAAAAAATCTGCATTTCTTTTGTACAGTTTTGAAAGATATGTCACATGAAATTCGTGGCATCAGACTTGCACTTGATATGATGGAAAGCCGCTGCAAGTGCTGGGAATATGTTCATGCTGCAGAGAGAATTTTCCCACTATAGCAATTATTTTCAGACTGCTCAGAAACAAACACTTCCATGTCACAGACAGGAGTGTCTCTGTGTGATAAGGCAGATCTCAGGGGAACAAAACATTCACACGGATGCTGATTATTCAGTGACAAATCAGCATGGACCAAAGGTACACGAGCCATGGGTGTGGATCAGAACCAGCAGAAGACACCACAGCAGCTGCCTAAAAAATACAAATTGGGAAATCATCATCCTAAGCTTTTAAATATATTTTTATACAAACAAACAAACAAAATTGGAAAAGATTCAAATTTCATCATTAATACTTCAGTTTTCATACATCAGTCAGAAACTATTTCAGATTCACCATCAATTTATCCATATATTGATATAATAATAGAAAACTCATATTCAGAATTACCATACTGAAAGAAAGATTTCAAGAGATATTGCACTCCCGAGTCCTAACCCACTAAACGAGAGTGCTACAATGCCACACTGCTCTTTAAATGTTTGTTACACTGTGATTGTGCTATTACTCTTGAAGGAATGTTCTCACAGTGTGACCCCTCAGTTTCACATCCGGGGTGACTCATTTTTTTTGCCAGATTTGTCCCTGCATCTGAGCAAATCTCATGCATGTTTTTGTTGAAATTTGTAACTAGGTTCGGTCTTCATAATATTCTATGATCTATTGATTTTATGTATTTGATGTAAAGAGAAAAGAAAAAATTATTATTGTTATTTTATAGCATGGGTTTCATGCTAAAGGTCAATTTATTTATAGGTCAAGCACCCATTGTGTGCTTCTAGCGTTTGTCATAGAGTCAAAAAGTCATTAGAATCATTGTCATATGTAAAAGACCCCATTGGACATCTTGTAACAAGTCAAAAGAATTTATTTGAGTCAAAACTGTGTCAAAAGACCCTCCAAGATCAAGTCGGCCTCATGAAGGCAAGCCTATATATAAGTGCATTCAACCTCATTTGAAGAACACATTCAAGACGTTCAATCAAACAAAAGAAGAAGTTTGATCATAAGGAGAAAGAGTCTAAAAGGCAAGTGAATTTCAAGAAAGAAGTTGGAATCGAAATTCTGGGTCTCTCTCTCTCTCTCACATGCAAATAAATTCTGAAGCTGCTAGGTAGAAGTTGTTGTGAAGCTGCTAGGTCAAAATTGCTAGAAGTTTCTAGATCAAAGTTGCTAGAAGCTGATAGATCAAAATTGTTGTAAGCTGCTGGATCAAAGTTGCTGGAAGCCGCTAGGTTGAAGTTGCTGGAAGTTGCGAAGTTGCTGGAAATTGCAAAGTTGTTGGAAGCTGCTAGGTCGAAGTTGCTAGAAGTTGCTAGGTCGAAATTGTTGGAGAGGCTGTTAATTCGAAGTTGCAGGAGAAGCTGCTAGGTCAAAGTTGCACGAGACGCTGGGGGTCGAAGTTGCAGAAGTAGCTGGGGGTCGAAATTGCAATAGTAGCTGGAAAGCCAAAAATCTGTTGCTGGAAGTTGGTTTTGACTTTGAAAGAAAGCTCATCAAGAAGGAAGGTTGACTTGGCCCTAGAAGGGTCTCTGTCTTGGGTCTAAGGTCTTGGAATTCATCATTTGAAGATTCTATAAGAAGAGAAGAATTACTTGTGGGTTTTCCTCTCTATGAGAAGTTTTGGCCCTAGCTAGCAGCCTATATCCTATGTCCATTTGTGTCATTGATCTTCATAGTTTGGTGGTTGTTTGATGATAAGAACTCTATAATAATCAAAACAAGAAGAAGCTAATTATAAATACTACAAGTTGAAGCAAAGAACATCACAAGCAGTTATCGAAGTAAAGAGAAATCACCCTAATTTCGCTGCCATAGATTTCTCAACATGGTATCAGAGCTAAGGTGTTAAGAAGAGGCAGCTTGAAAATCACTCAATTGAAGAAGGATACATAAGTGTTGGCTTACTGGGGCCTGACCCAGGTTCAGAAGTGATTTAGCCAAGCAAATCCCAGTACTACTGGCCCTTTCGGCAACAGTCTGTGGAGCGCGGACTGAGGTCTCACCCGAAGTAGTATGGGAGGGTGCTAGAACCAGGTTTCCGCACCCAAGAGATGTCTGATATGGGGCAATAGGTACGCGATTCAACCTTCGCGCTTACTGGGCTATGCGCACCAACAAGCCCTTTGCATCCTTTGCGCAGCTCTAGCTGCAACGCGATCAGTGTTACTTACCCATATCTTCCTTAGTTGGGTTCTATTCGCTAATTACTTAGAGGATTTTCATACATAAGTATTCGTATCGATGCTTACAAAGTGTGCGCATATAATTAACTAGATACACTTAACACATAACATCAAATTACAGATCCACGAAATAGATGCACAATACGTTGAATCAAACTTATCTTTATTAATAAGCCTTTCCAAGTTTAGTTCAATACAGACCTGACTCCGCCCTGCGCACTTAGCTGTAGGGGTCTACGCACTCAACTGTGGACTCTACTAGGCCTCTGCGCACTCAGCTGCAGAGCCTCTACCTACTACTACGACCTGATACACTTCAGATCCACTTCTATCTTCTAACCATGCCTTCGCATCTATCTAGTACTTCTTTTCCAAAAAGCTATCTTTACACTTAGAGCCTCGCTCTATTTATACAATCCCATGGTCCGCAGACCATGGGTAGGCCGACACAACTTTACATTAAATTACATTATTTTAGGGCGGACAACCCTATGACTCATCCTAGACTCTCGCGCTCCGCGCCCACATTTCGCGGGGTCTTTACATTACATTGACCAAAACTCGGGCTTTAGGCCCCAAAACCATGCTGTGGGGGGATCCGCTACCCAACAGGCCCCCAACACAATCATTGTGACTTGTCCCGAGTCACTGTGCGGGTGCGGCGATCTTTGCGCGAAGTCCATCCAGCAAGTCTCGCATAGCTTGGGTGTCCACAGCACACTGTTCGGCTGTCTGCTGGACTTGTTGCACACGTATCTCTGAACCTTCGTGAGCAGGGTCACATTCCTGTCCAACCGCATAAAGTTCCTGCATCTGTGCCAGCTTCCCTTCAATGGTAGTTGTAATTGTGAACGCTTCATCGATCCATGGTTGGATGCGTGCTTTAAGTAGGGCTTCCTTTTGGTGCGTGGCGTCTAATCAGTCCTTTAGCACCCTTTCCTGCTGTAGTCTGGCGAGTCGTTGAGTAAGGGAAACCATCTGCACAGTGCCCCGGACACTGTCGTACTCCTACTGCAACTCGCACGCCTCTGTCTCTAGGCATTGTAGGTTCGGGTCTTCCTGCAGGTGTGTAAGCAGGGTTAGTGCTTGCTCCAACAGCCCTGTACAATCCTGTGTCACCCCGCCAATATGCTCCAACCCCATCTGGATAACGTGGGTGCGCTGCTCTCTAACTTTTGGGGTGTGGAGGGTTGCGCCTTCAATCGCAGCTCGGCGATCTGCAAGTTCAGCTCCAACTGAACCTTTGTCGTTTCTTCTCGGGGCTCGCGGACTCCGACCGCCAATCTATGGACCCACTCTGTTGCTGGTAGCTCCGCCAGCACGACCAACTCTAGAACGATCCTGCATGCATCCTCTACGACCTACTCCAGTCTGCGAGCCTACGTAACCAACTCATCCCACTGGATGCTGAGCTAGTCCATGTTAATTTTCTGCTCATGCAGGACCTGGATCGCACGGCCTTCCCGAGCGCGGAGCTCTGCGATGACCCCATCCTGCAGTTGGTACAGCATTTCGCGCAACAGGGCGGCCAAGTTCAAGCCGACGCCTTTCATGCTACTCATCGCAGCCCAATCACCCTCACTTGCTGCTGCTAGCACGCCTTCGAGTAACACAAAGGTGTTGGCCATATGGGCGTGCAGCGTCTGTTCGGCCTCAGCGGTCCCTGTTGCGACGTACTGGGCCATTATACCTGTTGGGGGGGATGTACCTGTAATCCTTGTAGCTACATGCTGAGCACCCCCAACATAGTGCTCTACTCCATCCTTAGTTCCTGGAGTGTGTCCTTTGCGACCTCACAAATCGTTTCGTTGATGTCAAACAGATCACCTTCTGTGAGCGTGATCGGGTCGACGGACGTCTTTGTGACTTTTACCTTCTTCCTGGGAGCTGTTATCTTAGGGCCGCGCAGCCACTTAAGTTGGGTCAATGTGGAATCGGGGTCCGCGCGGTCCTCCGCCCTATCCGCTTCCCCGGTCTGCTACCCCGTGGACATCTCCTGGCCCTCCTCGGCCTCTTTGGTTGGTGTTGTTGTGGTTTGGTCCATCTGCGCCGCTGCTGCTGCATCAGCCGCCTTCTGCTATGCGGCTACTTCTTGTTCCTGGCGCCTCTTTTTAGCGAGTTGCGCATCGTGTCCTTTCTTTCCTGGGTTGCGGCCTTTTCCATTTCTGCCAAGTTCGGGGCGCGCCACTCTGGAGACCATGACTCCATTACTGCGAAGATCGCATCATCTGTTGCGATGAACGGAAGCTTTATGCATTTTTGTGCTGAATCCTTGCGCGCCCGGATATACAGGTTATGCATATTCACCTTGAATTCTGTCGTGCTCTGCAAGCTATTATGAACCATAGGGGATAAGTGCGGCCTTTGGTTGATCCATGTTTGGATGCTCGCCTCCACGAACACCCAAAACACCTTTATCTCGCGAATCCTCTTCACATCTTTTGTAGCCCAGAGCGAGCAGTACCTCGCGGCTTCAAGCAGATCATCCTCAATAGTGGGAAATTCGTTGTCCTCCAGCAGCTCCACGGCAACCAACAAGATGGATAAGAGCAACCAGGAGTAGTGGAAGGTCTTACCCTGCTCCTGGGCCTCTCTGTAGTTCATCAAAAACTCGTCGCAAAGGAATTGCACCCAATTGAACTAGACCCCCTTTGCGCACTGCTCTGCTAATGCAATCACAAACGTTGGTACTTCGTCGACACGGCATTTCCTCATTAGCTTGTCGGCCAACAGCTAGGTGGCTATGCGCACCCCTTCGTCTTTAATGCTTGCTATTGTGTACCCCCGCTTCTTCTTTTCTAGTTTATACTTGGCCTTCATGGCTTCTGCGAGTGCCAAGTCGTTGTTTTTACCTGCTATGGCCATGGGGTCGTGTCCTTTGACTGGCAGTCGAGAAATTCGGTGAATCAGGTCGGCCGTGATGGGAATAGGCTCCTCCAACCAGAGATACCCATCATGCACCAGGCACAGCAGCTGCATGATGGCAAAAATGGTGATGGGCGCACGATGGTAGTGGGGTATCCAGCACAGATGGAGTAACCCAGCCTTCTCCACATCGTGCAACCATTTCTACTTCATTAACTTCTCCGCGGCCAACTGTGGGAACTTCTCGCTGTCCGCGAGGTCCCAATCCTCGAACTTCATGGTAGGTACCCATCCCAACGGCGGACCTTCAAACCTTATATCATCGGGGAGGAGCGGGGTCTAGAGCACACTCTTTGTGGCCTCCAGGTCCTTCGGTATCTTGGTTTTCCCCTTCCACAGGGGGACGTATGCAGGTAACTTTGTCGCGGAAGGCATTTGGGAGACATCCTCCGCCTCATCGTCTTGCGCCTCAATTTGAGCGATCAGAGCTTGCAAGTCTTCCTCCTCCTCCTCTGTTTCAATGGTGATGGCTTTTCCCTTCTCTGCCATTGACAATTTGCCAAACCATGGGTTTCTTGGGGATACACGGACTGGCCCCATCGTTTGCTTATCTTTCTATGGCCGCGGCGTTCGTGGTGATTTTGGAACTTCTGGCGCAGCTGCCGCCTCTCCAGGCTCCTCATGGGTCATATGGGGCTCTGCGGTAACTTCAGCGAATCGCACTCTTGTTCTCGCAGTCGTCATCGTGTCTATACTTGAGGGTGGTAAGAGTACGCGGCGCTCAATGGTCTATACTTGCTCAATTCTCAAACAACCAAGTGTTGCCTTATGGCTAGCCCTGGTGGTTTTATAGCATCTTTTGAATTTGAATTCGACCCTTCCCCCCACTTTTGAGTCATTAATGCCTTCTTGGCGGCAGATCGTTCCAAATCTGGCTCTTAATTTGTGTCTTAATTGCCCACCGCCTGCTCCCTTTTGCCTTAAATTGAACCTCTTGTCATGAACATGACACCAACAATCACCTCCCAGCCTACCCGCACGGCAGCGCAGCCCCCTGTTCGGGGTCGCGACCCCTATGACATACTGATCCTGTGCTTAACACCCTTATCGCGCAGCTCCCCTACAGACTTTTTATAGTCTCGCGCTCTCTTTCAACTGCTTGGAGTGCTGAGACTGTGCTCCCTACGGATAGTCACGTGGTCGCACCACCTGTGCGAGACTTCAATTCACCTTCCATCCTGGTCCGTGCGCATTCCTTAATTACCTTTGCGGTAGTTAGCGGCGCGCATTCTCCCTTATGCAGTGCGCTCCCCTGGTTACTTTGTTTGGTAAGGTGCGGTCGCAGCCATGGTAGCAGAATCACAAATTCTCGGCGACAATCTTCTAATGCAGTAGTACGATTGTCCGTATCTTGTCTTGTCATTCTTTGTTTATCGACGAAACATGCCTGTGCGACTTCGTTTTCCAGTTTTTTGATCTCCGCGCCCATTAACATGCTTTTCTTCCTCAGTCGTACCCGATCTTCTTCAAGTTCGCGAAGCTTAAGGTTCCCTCACCGAATGGCATTCTGAATTCGCATATGTTCACCCTCGCGTAGCTACATAATTCCTTCGTCCTGGTCCTCGTGTACTGTCCCAGCTGTGGGAGCTATTGCGTGAGGATTTTGTTCCTCCAAAATTATGGTCTCGACTCTGTTCCTCAACTTCGAAATCATCTTCGCGCTCAGTTTTTTGCACATGGCCCTATAGGCCCATCGAATTACTGGCACGCGCAAGTCCCAATCAGTTTGTCTCGCCTGGTGAACCTTGTTCAAGACTCCGTATAACTTACTGGACACTTCCACGTGGAACGTTAGTGGTGCGCGTCGCCTTTCCTACTGTTGCGTCTGGTTCTGATTTTCGATCCTTAGTCTGGGGTGTGCTTGTGTGGACTACACAGCACACGTCTGTACCCAGCGACACAGGTGGGCGCGCAAGCTGCTTTGTCTTGGCTACCCAGCTCTCGTTCGATGCTGGGGGCTTCCAAACCGTAGGCGCATCCGCCTTCTACATTCGCGCCAGTTTACAACGGTCTCCTGATGTGTACTCCACCATCGTGTGGGTGTTGCGCGCAGTGCCCATTCCAGCGCACCGTACCGTTGTTGTTCCAGTACTGCGCTTTCAAATTTGTCCAGGAATTCATCCACCGCTGTCACTCCATCATATGTTGGCAGTTCCCTTGCCTCTGTTGTTATGCAACGTAGTGATCTAATCATCATGTTGCAATTCAGCGTTGTCACTTCGTGCAACCAGTTCTGCCAGCATTCTACTTCTTCGTCTGAATCCGAAGTACAGGAGCTATCGCGCTCCCATGAGATTCTTCCATCTGCAGTCGAATTCACCCAATCCTGGCCTCGCGCCGTTATCTGGTAAATACAATCCAGCTCATCGTCACTTTCATCGTCGTGCATTGGTTTAGTGTAGCACACTCCTTCGGCTAGGTCTAGCGAGACTACTACGCATAGTGACTTTTTCTCAAATAGCATCTTCCGCTTCTTCAGGTTGATGACTCCGTTCATATCAGTGGCCCAGTCTATTCCTAACAACGCGAGATAGGGATTTCTGTCATCGACAATCTCTATCACTTCAAAGTCTGTCTGTGTGCTCGCGCCTTCAATATCAACTGTTACCCCTTGCAACCTCCCCATAGGCAAAATCTTCTGTTGGTTCGCCATTCGTAATTGAATAGGGGACCACTGCAACGCGGGCCTGCCCATGCGTTCCCATGTTTGCTTCAGTAACACATTCGCGTCCGAACCCAGATCTAGGATTACCTGATCCATTTCATACTCACCAATCTGCGCAATCAATCTCATATCCCTTCCAGTACACAAGGCATGCTTTCCCAATTTCTGGACTACGCGCGGTTCTCCTGACCCCGCGCACCTAGTGATCAGCTTCTATAGTCCCCTAACTGCCTTGTTGTCGCGCAGCAATTTCATGCATGTCTCCAGAAAGGTAGTAAGCATAAAAGGATCCATCCCTGGCTCTGGTTGATCCTTACTACCTGAAGTGGAGGCCTCCGCGAAGCTCTTCTTAGCTTCCATGAACGTCTCCTTTACGCGTTCTAAGTCAAACTCAGGTTCCTTTGCAGAAGCCTGGCGAACCCATGTATCTTCCTCGAGTTGCTTCCCCTTATCTTCCCTCGTGGTCGCACTGCTTCTAAGCATCATGTTCACATTTGGGTCCTCTTCGCGCAGTTCAGACCTCATCATTTGGATATTTTGAGTTGGAGGAGGCTGGAGTACCCCTTTTTCGCGCATCTGTGTGATCAACGTAGGACAATCTATCAGTTCATGATCAAACTTAGCACAGTGCAAACAGGATATCCTCGTCAGGTTGGTGCAATTGCCGGCATAGTGCCCTAGTCCTCTGCAATTATAACAAATTAACTGTCTGCGGCTCGTTCCTGGTCCCATTCCTCCTCGTCCTCGACCTCGCCCTTGAAATCCAGCGCGCCATCCCCGCAGCTGGGTCGAGGGCTCGCATTTCTGTCTGCATCCTATAGGCTGGGGTCCAATCCATCATTAGCTCATAGCTACGACAAGTGCGCTCGTCATGGCCTACCGACCTGCAGAAATTACAAAACAGCTGCTGGGGAGTCTGTGTATACTTCTGCAACAAATGACAATTGTTCGTCGTGTGTTTTCCTCCTATCTGACAGATCACGCACCATAACGCGGGTGTCGCACTCGGCCTTGCCTGTGCCTCTGGTCTCAATGGCATTGGTCCCCCTCCTGCCAAGTAGTTCGCGAATACTGGATAGTGGTCCTTGTCATGGCCCTGGCCTTTGCATTTTACGCACCATACTTCCTCGCGCGCCTCTGGCCACGGTGCCCTATCTTGCTTCAAACTCTGCATTTCCAAGCATAGATTTTGTAGTTGCGCATGGATCTGTTGAACCCCCAACCCAGGGTCTTGTATTGGGATCTCATGCAACCTCATCGCCATTTCCAACGCTTTGTCCTGGGTGGAAAGTTTATGTTGTGACAGTGTCGTCCTCAAGTGCGGTGTCAGGGATGCCACAAACCATGTGCGATGTTGGGCATCTGTTAGCGTCATATTGGCTTCGTGGATCGTACTCTTCAGCCGTTGATCCAGATCCCAGGGGGTCTCACCTGGGAGCACCGCGATCTCTTTAAACCCAATGATTGACTGTGTCTCTGATTTCAGCCGGCTAAATTCTCTATTCAATGCATTCTGGTTCTTTGCTATCCTTGCATTTGGGTGGTCGTTAGAGTGCTTGATATACCATATCAATGCACGATCCTGCAGCGCACTCACCATTGTAGCCTTCTTAATGTTGTTGTCCGTGACCCCTTGCACTTCCCATACTACTCTTACCACTAACCAGAACTGGTCCAGATCTTCATTCCCTACACCTCTAAATACGGGTAGTTTGATCACGCTCACTGTGCTAAATTGTGGGGGTGGTGGAGATGGAGTGCGTGGAGATGGAGGTGAGGGAGATGAAGTGGATGGTGGCATGGGTGGAGGTGGTAACTGCGGAATGCATTGCCTTATCAAACTGACCGCACTTCTCAGAGAGACCCGAACGAGCTTTTCCTTGCTCTCTCACGAAGGTAAAATTAAGTGACGGTTTCCTAATTCCTCGCTACCTTTGTAGATCTTTCCGCTACATGTCGTCCCAAACGTTAATGTATTTGCATAACTTGTTTTTCACTAACAGCATCTTAATCCAGGTATTCAAAGATTTAATATACTTACCTCGCAGCCCCTTGAGAAAACGTCGTTCTGCTTCGTTGTAGCTTACAGTCGTGTCTACCGCGAACTCAGTGATGAATCCCCCTATTATCCGGTTGAGCCAATGGTCCACAGCTCGCGTGATCCTATCTTCTGATGCCTCTAGTCTGCGCACTATTTCCGGAGTCCACGCTATTGGGTGGTCGAGCCTACACCTTCCTTGGTTGTTGGCTAACCTCGCGATCCACTCATACAGTTCAGAAGGAAAGGATACAAAGAAAATCTCATGGATTTCAATATACACGTAGCGATCCAGCCACCTTTTTTCAGATACTTGCAGAGTTATGTTTTCTGTGTCGCGAACTCGTGAATCTTCTTGTCCAACCACTCTTCAATTTCCTTCTTTGTTGGGTTCCAATGGCATGACATCAGACATCCCTTAGGCAAATCCCGGTCCCGGCAATGGAACCATTTGTTGGCTTAGTGGGGCTTGACCCAGGTTCAGAAGTGATTTAAGCCAAGCAAATCACAGTACTACTGGCCCTTTACCCGAAGTAGTATGGGAGGGTGCTAGAACCAGATTTCCGCACCCTAGGGATGTCTGATATGGGGCGATAGGTATGCGATTCAACCTTCGCACTTACTGGGCTACGCACACCAGCGAGCCCTTTGCGTCCTTCACGCAGCTCTAGTCGTAGCGCGATCAATGTTACTTACCCAAATCTTCCTTACTTAGGTTTTGTTCGCTAATTACTTAGAGGATTTTCATACATAAGTACTCGTATCGATGCTTACCAAGTGTGCGCATATAATTAACTAGATACACTTAACACATAACATCAAATTACAGATCCACGAAATAGATGCACAATATGTCGAATCAAACTTATCTTTATTAATAAGCCTTTCCAAGTTCAGTTCAATACAGACCCGACTCCGCCCTGCGCACTCAGCTGCAGGGGTCCGCGCACTCAGCTGCGGACTCTACTAGGCCTCTGCGCACTCAGCTGCAAAGCCTCTACCTACTACTATGACCCAATACACTTCAGATCCACTTCTATCTTCTAACCATGCCTTCGCATCTATCTAGTACTTCTTTTCCAAAAAGCTATATTTACACTTAGAGCCTCGCTCTATTTACATTAAATTACATTATCTATGAGCAGACAACCCTATGACTCATCCTAGACTCTCGCGCTCCGTGCCCGCATTTCGCAGGGTCTTTACATTACATTGACCAAAACTCGGGCTTTAGGCCCCAAAACCATGCCGTGGGGGGGTCTGCTACCTAACAATAAGGGCCAAATACAAAAAGAAGAGCATCAAGGAGGACTAATCATCACTTCTCAAAGATTCTATCATCATGAAGGAAGAACTCTTGGAAGAAGAAGAAGACCTCAAGGACCCTACTTCCAAAGGAAGAAGTACTCTACACATCTGAAGTATTTTGGGAAGTGTTCACATTCTACATCATCATTCAAAGGAAGCAAGAAGAGCACTTGATCATCATCAAAGAAATCAAAGTGATCTCCCTTATATTGAAGAAAAGGACACATCTCAAGCATCTTTGAGGGAAGAAGAATACTTTTGAAGAAGGAAGATCATCCATCCTCATAAAGCTCACAAGAAGATATTATCATCAAGAAGGCATCTAGTGAAATACATCATCATCAAGGAGGCATCTTCATTTGACAAATAAGTACTTTATATTTTATGTCTCAATCTACAAACCAAATAACTACTTTCAGCAAGGAAAACAATAAACTTGTTGGGATATCGAACTACTTTACATGGAAGAAGAGACTAGATTTAATTCTCACAGAAAAAGAAGTTGTTGAATATGTCATGGGCTCAATCACTAAACCTCCACAAGAGAAAATCTCAAGCACTATCAAAGTATATAAAAAGGAGAAGTAAGGGCTCAAAGAATCCTCATTGAATCAATCAAGGATTCCCTCATTCCCTTTGTAGCAAAATTGAAGACATCAAAACACATCTTTTGACAAGTTGGTGGAATTGTTCTCTGTGAGTATTGCAGGGGAAATAATATCTTTAATAACCGAACTATACAAAATGAAAGTACCAAAGGAAGAAGGTGTAGCCTTGTATCTCATGTAGGTATCTCAAACAAGAGACCAACTACAAGAGTTAGGAGAAACAATGTCAGATCCAGAAATGACCACTCTTGTACTCAATGCACTACTATATGAATGGGGCAACTTTGTATCAAGCATCTATCAAAAGAACGATACTACAACATTCAATGTGTTGGAAATACTGAGAGGGGGGTGAATCAGTATTTCTTTTCAATTATTATTTTTATCAATTAAAAAAAATTATATTTGGAACACAGAAATAGATAACAGGAATAGATGCTTTTATTAATGTGATCTTTGCAATAAATCAAGTACAATATATATATATATATATATATATGGTTTCAATCAGTTTCCAAGCACCAACTTGGACTCTTTGTGAGGCTCCAACCTCCAGAGCACCAACTCTGTCTTGTCAAGGCACCAACCTTGAATTTAGGAGCACCAACTCCTAGGACACCAATCCTTTCAGTTCTGAGGCACCAACCTCAAGGGCTCCAACCCTCTGCTATAACTGTCTGGATCTGTTTGGTTGTAATTCTCTGCTCCCAACCCTGCTGGACCTATGACTTACTTCTGTCCTCCTGTTCCTTCCACTTCTGCCAGAACTTCGGCTCCCTTTTTTTCTTACAGTTCGCCAGCAACATTAAACTTTCCTTGTTCTCTGTTTTATATGCCTGATACGCCTAACCTTTGGCTTCCTCCTTGCTCACTTGAGCTTCGGCTTCCTCAACGCTCGCTTGATATTTCAGCTTCCTCTACGCTCACTCTTCGGCTTCCTCTATCTCTTCGAATTCATTAATACTCACAGGACACGTTCATTAGGAAGAGAGGCCATCTTTATTATTATTCAAACAATAAACTTATCCTTTACAGCAATCACAACATTCATGACAGTCAAAGTTATTCCTTTAAACCCACAATTGCAATCGCAACATTCTGGAGGTCTTTATAAGTCGTGCCCATAGTACAGCCAATGGCCGATAGCCGATTCCCCTACTCGATGCGATATGATTATAAACTATTTTTAATGAATCCATAGAGTCCACAATAATATCGTAATCGCAATTTATAATGTGCCATCCCTTTATAACTTGCGATACATATCTTCCGATACGGTGGATGCAACTATCGGACCCAGACCTTGTGGTTATGCCACAATCACCTATCAGAAGCATTTATGTGTGTATTTACATTAAAAAACCCAAACCATACAAAAACTCGGAATACACGAGAAACCCGCTCCGAACACATAAGCCGGACTTCAAATGCATTAAAACCGCATATACAAATCTCTCAGGTCCGCTAATACCAAACCTTTCCACTTTATTCCTCTTTACCTTTGTTATCTCCGACCTCCAATCTCTCTTCATCGCTATCGGCACATCGGCCCATCGCATATCGGTATTCCACCACGTCGTCACTTAACCTTCCCGAAATGCGATCAGCAATTAAATCTCGACTGTTGATCTGGTTTCGGATCCAACGGTCCAAATTTCACCCGATCATCAAAATTGATCAAAAGATCTCTGTTGTTCAATCAACCCCACTTGATCTGACAGTTGATATTGATTTCGGGTGGATAACTTGCGAGAGGAATACCCGCCTGATAAAGCGGTTTTCTCTCTCCAGTCTCCTGCCACGCGTCGGTCGATGAATGGTATCGGGTGATCAGCCCTAAATACCACTTACAGCCTTGAGTTCACCTGATGAACCCACTTACCGCTTATGGAAACTATGCTATCGGCGATTAATTTGGGTCGTCCATCCTCCAGTTTCAACGATATGATTTAATCTTCACCGTCCATTGCCCTTCATTGGTTTCTTGGCCTTTCCTTAGGAATTTTAGGAAAAGTCTGCATTCTCTGTTATAGTCAGATATTCTCGGTCTTCCTCTGTTCCGCTGTAAAACTCAATTGCGCCTGCTTCCGGCTGATCCTTCCATCCATTCACACGGAAATCCTGATTTCTACATGCCTAGATCCAATATAACGCTCCTGGTCTGACAACTTCCAATATTCTCTGCTCTGATATGTTCCTCTTTGCTTCTTTTGATGAATTCTTCCTCTCGGTTCTTCTTGGGCATACATTACACGCGATACTCCTGATATGGCTCCTCTAATGTGGCTCCTCCTCAATCTTCTACTCTTACACTTGCTTCTCTTCTTTGCTCTGATAGCTCCTCGGCTTCATACTGCCATTAATGACAATCTAGATCAACACAATGATTTATTGAAACGAACAAAGTTCGTTCTTCAAGTTAAATACTCTAGAAGACTTGGAATATGTAGACTATATACTAGGCAAGTGCCTCTTCATGGAATGTCATGTCCCATTTAGATATGCCTAATAACCTGCTACAACACCCTAATAACCTGCTAGCTACAACTGGACAGATGCCCCAATGCCTTGTAAGACAGGGCACAACTTGACGAGTACTCCAACACTCCATTTACCATTTGTTGTTGAAAGGACGCTTTTACACTGTGTCGTTTATCAACCCCAACTAAAAGGATGCCCCAACGCCCTGTGCAGGCTACGACCTACCCTACCACCACCTTGCCACCCTTAAATGTTTTCACGCCAGAATCTGAAGGTCACTACAATCACCCTAAATAGTCGGCAGACCACGTTTCACAATTTTCAAACTAGATCCCCTTGTGTTCTGAATTAATAAAAGAACGTTGTGAAGAAGATACTGCTATAACCTATCAAATCCCAGTAGCCACTGACCACACTGCCCAATATTGTCCAAATTGATCTCTACACGAAGTTGCTCATCAAAGCTTCACTGCTAACGTTGCTAAGTCAACTAACCGCTACACAAGCTGACTATTGTACAACTTGTAATCACTACTCAACTGCACATGAATAGATGAGCATTCACAAGCTCACAAACTCACTATCAAGTGCACTGCACTGCACTACTCGTGAATGAATAAGCATCAAAGATCATATGCAGACAACCACATCACTGACCCAAATTGCTTGCGTTGCAACAAATGTTGAACCCACATATCTAATAATGGCATACTCCAAGATGCCTCAAGTCATCCCTATGACTTGCTACCAATGCTCTCAAACTCTGCCCACGGAGAGCTACCAGCATATGTCTTCTTATTGTTGATCACTTCTCATACATTGCTATCCATCTGTACAACAAGATGATATTTCCCTCAAGGACTGCTACCCTATCAGATCATGATTATGTCACTAAGACAGTACACCCTCTATTACTACAAGTTCTTAGGTCATCATAGTCTATGTCAAATATTACTACAATGTCAACCATATATAATAGACAGTCAGCTCACTATATCATGTCTAAGTGTCAGGTGATTTGTCATGTCAATCTTGCTACAATCGCCATGGAGAACACATCAATCCAGGCCTCACAGGAGAACTAATCATCCTGCTACAAAGGAGAGCGAATCATCATGTTCCACAAGAGAGTGAATCATCTTGTCCCACAAGAGAGCGAATCATCTTGTTCCAGTGTGCACCACCAGGGGAGGGTGAGTCACCATGTGGTCGTATGTTGCTCCCGTAAGAACCACAAGCCCTTAGAGCTCCCAAAGCTCAATGTATGCAACATGCAGGACCCTTGTACAAGGGTTTCTTGACGACTCCAAATCATTTGGGAAAATCACATATTAGATCTTTCCTCGGGGCTTTGACAAGGTGTATCAACCTATACATCATCTTAATGCGATGGAGCCTCCTTGCTCATCGACTTACCATATCCCAGATGATGTCTATCTACTGGAGCAATCGACGAATAAGGGATTCCTCAATAATCAAATCCCACCTCTGGTTGTTATAGAGAATCACAGTGGTATGTGTTCAAACAGCTCACTGAAGAGCTTCCCCAACCAGGCAGCTTCATACAAGATCATACTCGTAGATATGTACCCGATCTCGGCGGTGCTTATGGCAACCGACTTCTGCTTCTTGCTCATCCGTTATATCGAAGCAGAATCCAAAGAGAAATAGCACTAAAAAGTGCTCCAGTGATCCTCCACTCTACTTGCCTAATCAGCATTCAAATAATCATGCAGCTTCATATTTCCAGCAGTGTATCTCAATCCATGAGAGATTGTGTCCTGAAGACATCTCAGAAGATTCTTGGCACCAATCTAGTGAGGCTCAACCAAATATGAGCTCACAATGCTAACTGCAAAACATATGTTCGGACGAAGGTTCACCAAGAACGTCAACGCGAATGAGTTTTTGAAACTCAGAGGCATTTCCCAAATCTGGTCCGACATCACTATCATATAACTTCTGAAAGTTAAGATCCTCGAGGTAGTCACAGGCTTGCAGTTCACCATACCAAATCTTTTCAGAATCTTCACCACATATTTTCATTGAGATAAGAAAATTTCCCTTGGCTTCTACCACACTTCAAGTCCTTGGTTCTTCATTTCAAATTCAGAAGCCAACTCCCTCTTACATTTGTGAATGAGAGGGTATGCACTTGTTAGAAAGAGGTCATCCACATACAACACCAGTATGAGAGGCTTGTCATCTTAAACCTTAAAGTAAAGGTTAGGATCAGCTTCACTCCTAGTGAATCCCAGCTTCATCAAGTAGCTATCGATCCTCTCATACCATGCTCGGGGTGCTTGCTTCAGCCCATAGAGAGCCTTCTTCAACCTGCATACATGAGATTTTCAATCATAAATCTCAAATTCTTTGGGTTGCTCCACATAGACCTCTTCTTAGATCGAACCGTGCAAGAACGCGGTCTTGACATCCATCTGATGTAGGTTCCAACTTCCATCCTTGTGAAGCTACAAGGGCTATGATCAAGCGGATGGTCATATATCTGGCAACAAGTGCAAATATCACATCATAGTATATACCTTCCTTCTGGGAGAAGCCACGAGCAACAAAACGAGCCTTATACTTTTCCATACTTCCATCTGCTGCATGCTTTATCTTGTAAAGCCATTTTGAAGTAACAATTGTCTTGTCCAGGGATCTAGGAACTGCTTCCCAAACATCATTCTCCATAATAGACTCATATTTTTTGGTCATAGCGTCCTTCCATACTTGATGCTTGACAGCATTTGAGAATGATGAAGGCTCATTTTGTATGATCGTGCTCATGGTGGCCGGGTATCCCTGATACCTGTTAGGTTTCTCACTTTCACGGAAGGTTCCTCGGGGTGCAGCATGTCCTTCAGCATCATCAAGTATCCCCCTAAGCCACGAAGGCCTCTTCCTAGAAGAGGGAAGCTCAGGTGGATAAATAAGATCCATGGGTTCCTCCACATCAGGCATTGTTACATCATCTACCCATAGAGACATCTTCCACAATCATACGGTTCTTCCTTTCCGCCACACCATGGTGTAGTAGTCTCCCTCTTAATGCCAGCCTCAGATATGCCTAAGTGAACCAACTGTAATATATCAGAGGTCTTGCTTTGGCTTGAGGGGAATGGTCCCCTTTTGAGCTTTCCTTCAGCACATCCTGGACATACACCTTCTTTCTCTACTCGGAATTCGGGCATCCCTGTCATCATTTGTCTTACACCAAGTAGAGCTTTATAATGAAGGGGGGGCAAACCTCCGACGCCAAAATTCGAACTGAAGAGATGTGTCATAAGACATGACATCTAGTAGACTTCCATCGACCTAATATAATGAATCAACATGAAACCCAAGAGTAAAGGCATCTTTAACATTATTTTTCCATATACGTACCTTGCCATCGCTGAAGGTTACCTTATAGCTTTTGTCTTCCATTGCCGAGATGGACACCAGGTTCTTTTTGAGGTCAGGTGCATTTAATACATCCTAGAATTTCTAGCCTTCTTGAATGATTGTCCTCTTCCTTGATTCCCAGCTCTCCTCTTACCTTTGCTATTGAATTTGTCACTCCTTTGATTGCCATCAGAGGGATTTTGATCATCGTCCCTGTGTGAGTCTTTTCTATCAGGGCACTCCCTTGCATAGTGACCTGCTTTATCGCAGATGTAACATCGTCCTTTTCTTCCATCCTTAGGTCTAGCCTTTCCTTTTGATTTAGTCCCGAAATTATTTATTTTCTTAGCATGAGAAGAAAAGGCATCAGGAGGACCTTTATGCAAGGGCATTTCTTGCTCTTCTACCCTTGTTTCTTCTTGAATGCATCTAGCCATTAATTCCCCGAAACCAGGAATTATATTATTGTTCAGAAGAGTAGTCCTGAACACGTACCATTCAGATGGTAATCCTCCAAGAGTCGTGAGGCCATTTCCCAGTCTATCGTAGATTTCCTTGGAGGTGTTAAGGTCGGAGATGTAGGCCACCAAGTGCTTGTCGATAGAGTCCCGGATGATCTTCTGTTTTGACTTCTCCGATTTTCCATTTGTTCCAGGTAGCAGCGGATGTATTTGATGAAGGCTCAACAATATTGCCTCTCACATAATCCAACACTCCTTGATCCTCAAGGGTTAGATCGATAAACATCTTCCATCCGTGATAGTCAGCTTTCTCACAGAGCTTGTCTTCGGTAGGAAAGAGTGTTGAGGACCCCATAGTTCTTTTAGGATAGCCTTGCCAATCTTCTCTTCGGTGATTGCTCTTGCTCTTGCTCGGGCTTTGTCTTCACCTCATCTCCGATACCATGTTAAGTTATGGTATGTTCTATGCCTATAACAGTTTACCTCTTTTCCTTATTATATTCCATAGATTAGCAATCACATGTACATAAAGTAAAGTGCAGATAGAACATTAAACAATCGACAGAAAACAAACCAAGAGAAGAGACACAAGATGTGGCAGCTAGCTAGGGACAAACCCCACAATGTGTGGGGAAACCCTTCGATCAAATCTTCTTTTATCTTCAATAATTCAGTAGAGAGAAATAGTACAATAAATCTGATTCATATCAGCAGTAGCAAACCCTAGATCAGCAGCATCAGCATTAGCGGCTTCATCATCAAACTAGGGCAGACGATATCTCACAAACTGATCGTCGGATCGGCCTGATTCCACCACCAAAAGTTGCGGCTTTCAAAGGAGGTTCAGATGAACCTACAACGCAGTTCAGATGAGGAGATCTAGTCCATGCAGGTCAATCTTTACTTCTGTAGTTGCAGCTTCAGTTTCGGTAGCTTCCGATTTCAAACTAGGGCAGTGGATATCTTGCAAACCGTCCATTGGATTGACTTGATTCCACCACCAAAAGTTGCGGCTTTCAGAGGAGGTTCAGATGAACCTACAGCGCAGTTCAGATGAGGAGATCTTCTAGTCCACGCAGGTCAATCTTTACTTCTGCAGTTGCAGCTTCAGTTTCAGCAGCTTCTGGGTTCACACGTGTGAGGGAGAGACCCTTTTCTGCGCAGTAAAGAAGAGACTCTTTTTTGCACAGTAGAGAGAGACAGAGATATGATGAGATGAGTGAGTCCAAATGAGGAAAATTCCTCCTATATTTATACACAACGTTGGTGTTTGAATAGATGTGACTGTTGGGCTTCTGAGACTACATGAGTTGTAGGTCGGCTTGATAATAATTCCATAATCAAAATAAATTCATATCTCCATGAATACTTATCAGAATCAGATGATCTTTATATCAATCCTACACCTCTCAACGAGAGGAATCTAATAAAAATATTACCAGCCATGAATAAGATGACCCACATGAAGTTTTTCCCTAGCTGCCAATTTTAACATACACACTAGTTGCAGGCACTCAGTGATCAAGGCAGTTCGATTTTCTAGTAGTAGGTGATTCAACAGTGAGATAGAGCTAATGATCGAGTAGTAGGTGTCAGAGGGACAGAGCAGCAGATTTTGGAGGAGTTTCCGATTCCAGAGAGTCGCGAGAGTAGGAGTTTCCAATTCCAGAGAGTCGCGAGAGTAGGCTAAGTTATTTCTCCAGGAGGTTGCGCAGAAGTCTCAAGAGGGGCAATTCGATTTAGGAGAGGTAGAGGTCGATTCAGTTGTTGGTGGCAAGAAAAATTCCCAGTGGGCCAAGCGAGTCACTTCCAGGAGCTGAGACAGGTAGGATGTTTGATTCAAAGGGAATTCCAGGCTAAGCATACAAGGGACTTCGCAGGGGTGGACACAGTTTATTCTTGAAGTCAATTTCTAAGGGAAGAATGAGCCAACTTTGCTTGAGGAGGGTAAATTCCCTCAAATATTTTTTCCACTATTTCTCTCAAATAGAAATGCCAATTTGGCATCATTTTATTGTACTCAAAATTCCACTGTTGCATCATAATAAATATTAAAAACCCTTAGTTGTTGCACTGGTTTTCCCACATTGGGTTTTTCCGGGGACAATTGTTTGAAAATAATTGTGTCATGTTTATGCGTGTGTGCTAGCATTTCTCAGTTTCCAGCATTTTATTTTCCGTAGCGTTTTTTGGTGAAAATTGCAGTTGTGATTTCATTCATTGTTTTTCGTAGCAAATAAACTACATAATTACATTTACAGTTAGAAGAATAATTTCAATTTGTTGCAATACACTTGTAAATTTTCACAATGAACACACTATTTCAATCCAGGTTTCCCAAGTAGTGCCCTTCTTATAGCCCTAAGGCCTAGAGGGAGGTCCCACTGAACTAGGGCTAATTATTTAACCCCCCTAGTATGGTGAGAGACCAAATCTACAGCCAAGATCGGTCAATCTTCTAGATCACTCCTTTATCCATGACAAATTCCCAAAACAAGTATAAGCACCCGACTGCAAAATGATCAAAGTACATGTTGAGTAATAGCCCACCTTCATCTAAGAGGCAATTTCGGATGGCGAGAGGTGCATGGCTGATGCAAATGGCGGAGGCATATGACATATCATCATCATGAAGTGAATATCAAGGCTATTGAATAGTTGGTTGTCTAATATAGGAGAAAATTTGTATCCTATAGGGTTACCTATTTTGGTGGGTAATAGGGCACAAATAGCAGGCATTAATTGATGTTGTGTGTCCATAGTAATCCATACCTAACACTGTCCATGTGTCACCTGTATCTACATCCCATCTTCGAGTTGATTGTTATCTATCATCAGTATTGGTTCACTATTTTCCTCATTCTTGAGTAGGGGGGCTCAAAAACTTTGCCCCAAGAGGTTGATGCAGCAGAAAGAAACGAAAGAGCATGAGCCATAATGATAAAATGAAAAAAAATTGTTTGGGATGTAATAAAGTGTGTGGACAAAGGCCTAGCCTAAGCTCTACACCCTCATTATCCCTCACCCAATCCTTGGCTAATGCATGAACAATCAAAATGAAAGGAATTTTGAATATCCCAACCTCGATGAACAATTAACCATTTCATCTTTAAAGCATAAATGAAGCATGAATGAAAGCTTGTAACTCAAGCTAATACAAGAAAAAGAAAATCAATGAAGAAAAGACACACAAAAGGAGTGGTAAAAATATATCGAGGAAAGGCATAACTGTTAAGTTTAGATAACGATGGTATGTTCTATGCTTAAGAGAAATTTACTTCAATTTTTCTTATTAGCCCAATATCAATTTCCAGATTGGCAATCACATTAAGATGACAGTAAATACAAATAGAACATAAATATAAAAAATAAGAAGACAAGCCAAAACAAGAGGACACAATATTTGGCGGATGCTAGGGAAAAACCCCAATGTGGGGAACCCTTTGATCAAGTCTTCTTATTATTCTTCAAAAGTTCAGCAGAGAGAGAGAATACAATATACAAAATTTACTTGCCCAAATACAGTCAAATTTGTCCAATCAACAAGATGCCCTAACCAGAAAGTCAATGTTGGTCAACTTAGCAAAAATTTTCCTCCAAATCAGCTCAGTCAAACCCCGTAAACTCGGTCTCCAAGGATACTCTGAATCAACGCAAAACAGTCACAAAAATATCAGTTAAACTTGGTCAACGCAGAGTCAAACCTATGGGCAACGCTGGTCAAATAGCTCAGAATGCCTCGATTTACATGCCCAAAAATGTGGCCTACCCATATAGAATTTCTCCAAGGAAAATCACAGTCAAACAAGGTCAATTACTACCCAGTCAACGTTGGTCAAACCTTCCGCAATTCGGTCAATGCATAAAACAGAAAATTATAGACTTGTCCTTTGCACATGTGGAGGAGAGAGGTTGCCCAGAAATCTGTACACCCAATCAGATGAGGAGAGAGAGAGACAGATATGTGAGTGATGAATGATGTCCAAATAACGTAGAATCACCTTCTTTTTATATGCAACATTGAGGATGAAAAGACATGTCTTTTGGGCTTCTAAGCCTACATTAGTTTGTCAGTCGACCTTGACAATTTGTTAAATTCATAATTCCATTTGTACATGTCCGAAAGAGATGATCTTTAGATCAATCCTACACCTCTTGAAAAGAGGAATCCAATAAAAATATCAACTTCATCATATGAGTTGTCCAAGGTGGAGTTTGGCCCTAGTTTCCAAATTTAACAGTAACTCAAGTCCCATGATTGCTTCCTCTTCACAATATGACGCTCAAAGACGATGGAATTTCATAGCTAGTACAAAGACTATCACATCCTCCTTAAAGTAAACTCCTACCATATAACTAACCACTTATACCTATTGATTGAAGGATCGGCCTAGGAAGTGTTCCTCCCCTTAATGTTAGAAGCACCTAATAGGGCCTTTGGATAACCCCTCCATATCTAACCATAGTAACTATTTAACAAAGCATAAGCTAGGAAGAAATTTGAAGATGATGCTTCTGTGAAATACCTTTATGCCTTTTGCATTAGATATGACCCATTGCGATACTCTTATGGTTATTTTACCTATGATGGTGATCTAACTTGATTTATGATGAACCATTGCGACACTCTTATGGTTATTTTAACTAGGAAGTGTTCTCCCCTTAGTGTTGGAAGCAACTAATAGGGCCTTTGGATAACCCATCCATATCTAACCATAGTAACATCTTTACAAAGCATAAGCTAGGAATACATTTGAAGGCGAGACTTGTGTGAAGTACTTTTGTGCCTTTTGCATTAGATATGACCCATTGTAATACTCTTATGGTTATTTCACTTATGATGATGTTCTAACTTGATTTCTGTTGAAGAATGTAACTAGGTTCGGTCTTCATTATTGTACTTGAGTCAAAATGATATATTTATAAAGCAAAAAGAATTTTTATTATTATTATTATTTTGACTTGTTAAAGCATGGGTTTCATGCTTGGGTCAATTATAGGTCAAAGCCTCCATTGTACGCTTTAGGTTGTTGTCAAAGTCATTTATTGGTCAAAGACTCCTCTATCAAGTCATCCTCTTTAGCAAAGCCATCAACTCGACCTCTTCATCAAGTCACCCTTTTCAAGTCGGCCTCAAATAAATTATCTTCAAGTCGATTTCCTCAATATACTTATGTCCACCTAAAACAGAGACACATCTCTTCACAAAGTCATGTCGGCTTATTTATTATGGGAAACTACTATCAATACAAGTGTGAGGACTTCAAATAAATCACACAAATCAACTCATTGATCTTAGAGAAAATAATGGATTTCAGAGAGTTGTTTTCCAGTGCTATTACATAAGAAACAGTTCGGATAATCTCAAAGTTCGATGCAATTACAGTAAGCCTCGGAATGGTGATGTGAATTGCAATTCAGTACTACCACACAGAAGTCATATGCTAACACAGTTTCGATGCTATTTTTGTCTCAATGTAACTACAGTGATGAGGGTTCACAACAGTGAGAAGGTCGCGGTGTTATAACTACGATAAGATCTCAGTAATATTACAGTGGTAAGATCTTGGTCTCAGTGGCATTGGAGTAATGATGTCTCGATGCAAACTCAGTGACAAGAATTCGGTGTCATGGATCTTGGTATGCAAAGATAGTGAAAGGAGGATGACTTGATGGAGGTCGTCTCGAGTCTAAATTGTAAGGGTCTTGGTCGTCTCATCTTGAATCTACTGAAGGAAGAATTTTGACTAAGTTTTCCCCAAAGAGTGGGGTTTTGCCTAGCAGCGTGCCTACATCTTGTGTCCTCTTCTATTTGTTGATTGGCATTAGTCTTGATGATAAGAAAATATAAATCGAAAGATCTAATAATAATAACAAAAACATCACAAGATAATGTCATAATAAGAGAAATAGATTAAATGCCACCTCCTTGGATTTCTCAAGAATTTCAAGGGTATGTTTCAAATGCTTACTCCCAAGTTCAACCACCATCACTTGCAGGATTGTGTGAGACTTCTCCAACACTTCAAAAAGGATGTCTAGTTCCATTTGATGACCATTGTGGGCACCAGAGCCAAGACATTGACCACCTTTTGAGGAGCATTGACCTTGGGATGTATCCAACACTGATGATGACCTTCTCCTCTGCCTCCAAAGCTTGACATGTCAAACATTTGAACTAGGATGTTGTGTAAAGAGATAATGTACCCCATACGCAGCAGGACACTCCCAGGCTAGCATTGTACCTTCTTGATGGACATTTCCCAATTTCTAAGTTGATTTGACAATGATAATGCTTTGAGACCCCTCTAAAAGGGATGGAACACTTCCCTAAATGATGACATCATACCCTAGCCTTGTGGTGTCCCCCTCATGTAGCTTGGAGTGATAATGTGGGCTTTGTTGATGAGGATGTGGGCTTTGCTGAAATATGTAACTAGGTTCGGTCTTCATAATGACATATATAATCATGATTTTATGTATTTGATGTAAAGAAGGAAAAAAAATTATTATTGTCATTCTTGATGCATGGGTTTCATGCTCAAGGTTATTTTATTTAGGTCAAGCACCCATTGAGTGCCTTTAGGTTTTGTTATTGAGTCAAAGAGGTCAAAGAAGTCATTGAAATATGTAAAGACCCTCTTGGGCATCATGTAACATGTCAAGGAAAAATTATTTTATGTTATATAGACCCTCCAAGACAAGTCAACTTGCCTTTATCAAGTCGGCCTACAAGCAATCACAAGTCATCCTCATGTTGGGACATTTGACCATGAAGAGAAGGCTATATATAAGGAAGGCATTAACCTCATTTTGGAGACAAGGATAAGACATCAAGAAGTTTTATCAAGAGCAAGAAAGAGACCTAGAAGGAGCGAAGATAAGAAGAACTAAAGGAAGAAATAAATTGAAGCTTTTGGGACTTGTTTTGGGCTGAAATCTCTCACACGTGCGAGGTAAATTAGGGCATCCATCTGCTACAGGAAAACCGAATTGAAAAACCATTAAGAAGTCACTTTTGGTGTCAAGAAGACTCACTTTGCAAGCCGAGTTCCCAAGGAGGAAGATCCTATCCAAGGAAGAGAAGAGGTATTATGATTTTGTTGTTGATTTTTGGGTAGCATCGGATGTGCTAGAGGGGCTAGAACACATGAGATCTCCAAGACCCAGAAATTGTTTGGAGAAATTCCACCCAGAGTGCATGTTATTCAAATAATTAATTATTTTTAATGGTGTCTAACTTAAAACTTAGGAAATTGAAATAATTAAAGTGAATTAATGTAAATATGGGTGACAAGCTTCTAAGAGACGAGGATCAAGTCTAATTTAATCTTAGTTGTTGATTAGAGATTAGATCACAGTTGTTTATATCTCAATAAGAAAAGTATAAATGAAGACTCGAGAGTCATTTGGAAACACACCGAGCAAATACTTAGTAACCCGAGAGAAGTCGATTCTCAAGAAGTAAGAGTTTGATTTCAGAGGGAGAGTTGATGGGTGAAGGAAGAGGAGGGTATCAGCATTAGCCAGAGACTGAGGAGGGGACGCAGTGCATTAGAGGGACAGCGCAGAGGAACAACTCAGAGAGGCATCGCAACAAAGGACGCAGTCCTCACGCAGAGATGACGAAGAGGTGACGCAGTGGAGGCTGGAGGGTCTCTTGGGTGTCAGATTTTCTCCAAGGTTGGAGAAAAATTATCTCAGGTGCTTTCACAAAGGTTTCTCTATGTTATTCAAAGCATTCCTTGTATAGAGATTGTTGTCGAAGAATAATAAATAAACCCTCATCTGTTGCACCGATTTTCCCACGTTGGGTTTTTCCGGGGACTATTGTCCAAAAACAACTGCATTGATGTGATTGATTCTTGTGCTTGTACTTCACTATTCTTTTCTCTACGCTATTATGTGACAACTGCAATAGAATTTACTTTGATATTTACTGAAGGGTTTTGTAAATAATTTATTGTGGAAAATAAGTAGGAGAAATAAATCATTTACTGCAGTAGAATTTCATGTTAGAAATTTTTACATCTGCCCTAAACTTTCACATGTGCAAAGTTGCAGTAAGTACTAGAAGCTGAAAATTGCAGGCCGGAAATCACACACATAAGTTGCAGGTCGGAAATCTTGGTCAAAGGAAAAGGCGTAGTTGCTTCAAGGCAAGTTTGACTTGGGTTGACTTTGAGAGAAGGAAGTTCTTCAAGGAGGAGGTTGAGAAGGATATATAAGGGCCATGCATAAGGAGATCATCAAGAAGGATCAATCCACACATCATACTAAAGAAAGGATCTAAGGACCATCAAAGAAGACTACCCATCTAATCACAAGGATCATATCATCTAGAAGCATCAACACTTTGTAGAAGACCTCAAAGAGCCTACCTCAAAGAAGGATTCTACATTTGAAGCACCTTGGGAAGCATCCACATTCTACATTATCATCCAAAGAAACAAAAAAAGCACCATCATCTTTGAAGAACGGAGACATATTCAAGAAAGTAATCGTCATCAAGAAAGGATCTTCAATCATCAACACCATCAAGGAGACATCAAGTTGAAGATATCACCTACAAAAGGAGCATCTTCACTTGACAAGTAAGTATTTCATATTCATGTCTGAATCTATGATCAAAATGAAGTCATTCTCCAAGGAAAGCAACAAACTGGTTGGGTCATCAAATTTTCCTTGCATGGAAGAGAGGATAGATTTCATCCTCATAGAGAATGAAGTTATTGGACATGTTAAGGGTTCAATCTCCAAACCATCACAAGAGGAAGCTCAAGCACTATCGAAGTATATGAAAGGGGAAATAAGGGCTCAAAGAATCCTCATAGAATCAATCAAGGATTCCCTCATCCCTTATGTAGCAAAGTTGGAGAAATCAAAAGAAATCTATGATAAGCTAGTAGAATTGTTTTCTGTAAGCACTGCAAGAGAAGTTATATCATTGAGAACCAAACTATACAAAATGAAGGTATCAAAGGAAGAAGGAATAGCCTCATACCTTATGAAGGTGTCACAAATAAGAGATCAACTACAAGAATTAGGAGAAATAATGTCTGATAAAGAAATGACCACCATTGTGCTCAATGCACTACCTGATGAATGGGGCAACATTGTATCAAATATCTATGGAAAGAAGGAAGCTACTCCATTCAATGAACTTTGGGCATTATGTAAGATTGAGAAAACTAGGTTGAAGACGAAGACCGATGTTGGATCAAATGAACAAGTTCAAGCATATGCTGCCATGACTAGGAGAAAAGGAAAATTTGGAAAGTTTGATCCTCAGAAGAAAATCGATATGTTAAAGATACAATGTTATGAGTGTAACGAATATGATCACTTTAAAAGGAATTGTCCCAAACTCAAGAAGGAAAACAAGAAGAGAAAGGAAACAAATGAAGCCCATGTTACTGAAGAAGTGGAAGAATCAGAAAAGAAGAAATCAAAGGAGGAAGTGAAAGATCTCTACTATGATTGAGATAATCTCCTTCACTTAGTTCTTTTCAAGTTATAGAAGAGAATAGAAAGCATCACAAGTATGATAGGATGCATTATAGCAAGATATGACATCATCATAGAAGCATGGAAGGATAGTTGAAGTAGAAGTCTACATGGTTGTAGCAGTCATCATGATAGAAAGAAAGTAGCTCATGGCATCTCCATTGGAAGCATATAAGGACAACCGAAGTAGCAGTATATATGGTTGGAAGAAAGTCATCTAGCATGATAGAAGATAAAGAAATCATCATACATCATCATCATTAGAAAGGATCATTTGCAGAATAGGGATCATCTAGATCCTCCACTAGAATCTTTATAAGAAGGTTCACCTCTACTTGGAAGAAGCAAATGTCTCACTGACAGTCTACGGTCAAACAAGAAAGGAAGTTGCGACAAAGAAGTCTAGATGACCAAAAGAAGGAAAAGGTATGTATATATTTGATAGAGTCATGTCACCATATGGTTGCAGATAGCTTGATTGAATTGCTCTATCTCACGAGCATGATCGAAGAAGAAGGATCTCTTCCATTAAAATGTTGCATGAAGGCATGTAGACAATGTGCCTTGAACTCTTCAACATATTGATAAGATGAAATCAACATAACATGACCTCATAAGGAGTATTAGGTGGTTGACAATCTTGGTTCCTATGTTGAAGGAACCATGTAAAGAAGATCCCGAGGAAAGCAATATGTGAAGAAAGGAAGAAGAGTTCGTGAAAGATGCAACAACAGTCACATAGATAAGACAAGTGATCAACATCCAATAACTAAAAGAATTAGCTATGACATCTCCATGGAGAAGGTATGAAGACCCTGATAAAATCTAAAAAAGAAAGAGACCATTGATATTGAATGTCTTGGAGATGGATTCATACATGTTGAGGATGTTGATGTTGCATGAAGCTAATGTCATGACGAAAGGCCATCATAAAAAGGTAATTTTGTTTTGATGTTCATTTTGATTTTTTAAATCATCTGGTTGGATTGAAATAGGGCTACCAAAAGAGAGTTGTAGATGTCACCTACAACTAGTACACACAATTGGATGGAAGATCTTGAAAGAAACATGAATTGGAAGAGGTAGTTGTATGAAGAAAAGCCAGATGTGGACTAGAAGATCACTTTCTAATGAAGAGAAGAATGACATGACTATTGGTTCAACACTATGGTTCATTGAAGGAAAGTGATGAAGAAGATGGTCGATGCCCTACGAAGAAGTTATGATGAAGAAAGCTCCATGATGAAAAAGATGAAATTCATGACATGATGCTGAAAGAGGAACCCTACAAGCAACTAATAGTACCATGATCTCCACCAATGTGTTAGAAAATCAAAAAGGCGGAAAGATTCTCTTATACTTGATAATTACTTGTGATGTTCTTGACTTCTTATTAGATTTTTTTTATATCCTCTTTATTTTAGTTCATCAAGCAATTACCAAAGCAAGAGCACATAAACAATGGATACCAAATGTAGGCTCACAACCAGGGAAAAACCCCTCTCTAGGGGCAAACCCAATCAGTAATTCTTCCTTCAATAGTTTTCCGGAGATATTCCAAGACTCTTGTCCTTGACACAAATTATCTTCCACACCAAGTCAGCCTTCTTCCTTACTTGTAGATGATCCTTCTTCACCTAGCAGCAGCAACAGTGGTGGCAACACTTTCTTCGACCCAGCAACTTCGACCTTGCCTTAGAGACTTCAATCTTCACTGAAAGACTTTGATTGTCACTTAGAACCTTCGATCTTGGCCCAATACAGCTTCTTGAAGTGGTAGCTGCCAGCGCTAACAACTTCGATCTCTACTAGTAGAAGCATCACACAGCAACTAGCTACGTCATCAAAGAGAACTTCGATCTTCCAAACTAGGGCATGAGAGAGAGAGATAGTTGCACCAAAGGTCCGATTTTCCCTTTTTCCTTCTCCTAGACCAAACTCGCACTTCCTTCTCTTCCTTCTTTTACTTCGCACTTCTTCCGGCTTCAAGAGATATTGAACTTGCTTGTGAGATGGCATACTTCAAATGGAATTCGAACTGCTCTATTTATAGTCCTTTGGTGAGGTCAAATAGCCCTCCTTGAGGCTGACTTGATCATCTTAAGACCGACTTGATGTGGAGACAACATAATTCATTTTTGACTCAATACTTAACCTTTTTACATGATTCGAAAGCCCAAGAAGGGTCTCTTTAAAAGTACAATGACTCTATTGACTCAGAATAAATCCTAGAAGTCCTCAATGGGGACTTTGACCTAAAACACGGTGACCCAAGCATGAAACACATGCTTTAATAAGTCACAATAATAATTATAATTATTATTTTATTTATTCTTTTGACAAGTACATTACAATATGACTCAAATACATTAAATGAAGACTGAACCTAGTTACATTTTCCAACACTCCCTTTTAACAAGGGAGGTATTCATCATATACAAGTACAAGGAAAATCTCAACTATATGAACTATGAAGAACTTTAGGCACCACAATGCCATGGACTAGATTCCTGACCAGGGCAATCTATCCATTGGTTTCTCAACAATTTAGGACCCGCAATGCCATGGACTAGATTCCTCACTAGAGCAATCTATCCAAGTGGGAATAAGGTGGACTCAAGTTTTCAGCCTCTCTAGGTACCATCAGGCTTAATTCCTAACCACCAACCCAAAGATCCATGTGTGTATTCAAAAACAAAGCTTTATAATCAACACCACCTTTTCCAACTTCGAGACCTAGACATCATCACAAAGTGTTGGCCAGATGTCCTCCCAGGCAATGCTTCACTCACAAAGCTTCAACACTCCTTGAACCAGCAAATCAAGGATAGCCAATCTCTCCCAATCAAACTAATTGGTAACCAGCATGCTATCAAAACCTTCAAGAGATTCACCTATACAAACACGACCCCAATCAATAAAATACTTTCACATGTATATAATCAAATACAAACCTCTAGGGTCTTCCAGGCAACTTGAAGTTGCTTCTCATCTTTTCATAGTAGGACTATCAACCGAATCTTTGATAGAAGATTCCTCAATCATACATTTTCTTTCCTACTTCATATCCAACAACATATCTTCCAAAATTCATTCTCCAATCAAAACTATGCTATGTCATCCCTCTTAACCAGGGAGCTTCCCAAGCTCCCTCTTAATCTAGGGAGATTAACTTCTTTACTTCCACATCGGAGAATCTTTTGTGGCTTCCCACTATCTCATCAAAGTTAATCATCATTCACATAATGCTTATCACATCAACGAATATCTTCACCATATTGAAGATTGTGTGCCTGTACAACTTAGATAGCAAGTACAACCAAATTTCTAGAAGTTGAAGTTAGTCATATCAGAATTACGGAAGCATTTCAATCTTATACATATCAGATACCCAAACTTAATTACAATCAAGAGACATATACTCTTCAACATCTTGCCAGGGACTTTGTCATAAACCCTAGACTACTTCATTACATTTAGGGTTTCAATGTTTCTTCCAAAGGTATGACATACCCTACTACAACATATAGAAAACCCTTGAAACAATTCAAACAAATATAGATTTACAAGGCATCTAACAACTTTCAGAATTCATATGTTAGACTTTCTACTAGGGTTTCATACAAATCCTAGATTTCATACAAGAGTATTAATCAATCAAAACCAATCACAGCTTAGTCATCAACATGACCAGCTTCCACAAGGGTTAGTTGCAATCCCTAGATTTTCAATCAACCATCAATCACAACTAAAACTCAGATTTCAACAATCTTACACAAATCTCAAATTATCACATTGTCATCATACATCAGAGATTTTTACTTCTACTAAGGTTTAACTCCAAAACCCTAGAATTTCATTTTCACAATCTCAACAATCATTATATAAATAGATGTTAGATTGTTATATCACACGTACTACAGAATTTAACTACTACTAGAGTTTAACTACGAAATCCTAGCTGAAATACTACGAGGGGGGTGAATCAGTTTTTCTTAGCAATTAGCACTTTTTAAGTGTTTTCAGAGCATTAGTTAATCTTAAGTTATTATTATTGTTCTTCTTCAGATGATCATAAACAATAATCAACAGTAGACAACACCATACAACAATGCAGAAAGATAAAACAAAGGACACAAAGATTGTTTGGTGGAAAACCCCCTCCGGGTCAAAAACCATTGAACGCTTCTTTAGTAATTGTCTTCTCCCTATTAAAAGAAAATTGATTACATCAAGATTTCAGCTACAATTGAGGGAAGCATCAACCCCCTAATTCACAGGCTACAACCTGTAGGACGCTACTAGACCCTAATATCATGTTGCATCCAGAAGCATGCCCCAACGCCTTGTAGATCAGGCTACAACCTGATGAGTGCCCCAACACTTTATTTACCAGCTGTTGTCGGAAAGGATGCTTCGTTGCCCTGTTAGTTTATTAGCCACAACTGAATGGATGCCACAACACCCTGTGCAAGCCACAACTTGCCCTAGCACCACCCTGCCGCCTTGAAGTGTTCTCAGGCCACAACTTGAAGGTGACTCCAATCACCTGCCTTGCACCACCCTGCCACCCTAACGAGCCAGAAGACCACGTTTCACAATTTTCACACTGGATCCCCCTGTGCTCTGAATCAATATAAGAATGTTGTAATGAAGATAATGTGTATCCTGTCAAATCCTAGTAGCCACTGACCACTATACAATCCTACTCAAGCTGACCACTACACAATACTACACATCAAGGCCTCACTGCTAATGCTACCAAGTCAACTAACCACTGCACAAGCTGACCACTATACAACCTGTTATCACTGATCACTGCCACTGCTCAACTGCACATCACTGTCACTGCTCAACTGCACATGAATAGATGAGCATTCACGAGCTCACAAACTGGCTACCAACTGCACGTCACTGCACTGCACTGCTTATGAATGAATAAGCATCAAAGCTCATATGCAGGCAACCCACATCACTATACCAAATTGCCTGTACCAGCCACTAAAGTGTGATGATGGCTCAAACCAAGGTGCCTTGGGTCATCCCTATGACCTGCTCACAATGCTCTCAAACTTTACCCAAGGAGGGCTACCAGCATATGTCTTATTGCCGCTGCTCAGATAGTCAATGTGCCATCATCATTTATTGCTATCATATCAAGTAGATCACTGTCACATAGGAATTGTCATGTCAATGGTTTTTATCTAGCTGCTGTGAACTAAAAGTGAAACAATATATATGTACTCCTACTATCACAATGTCATTTTCAAGGTATCAATGCCAAATCTATGTGTCAACTCATTGTCAAGTCTTGTATACTTATATGTCAAGTCAACATGTCATGTCTTTATGGCAAGCAACAGTTAACTATACATATATCTTGGATAGCCAATTAAATCACTGAGGTCGTTGTAATTACACATTATCACAGAGGTTACTGTATTATTGTTACAATCCTTAATTCATCATAATGAATGGCATATTTCCACTACTAAATCATATGAACAATAGCACTGCTGCCATCACATCAAGTAAACTCAAAGAGTTATGTCAAGTCATGTCACTGTTTTCACTATTACACTAGGATTGTCACAGAGATGTCTAGATGTCAACAAAGTCTAGTCATCAAAAGTCATTATCATCTTTACAATCTCACTGTTTTGTATTGTCGCAGGGTCACATGAGGTAAGTGTTATGGCATAATGATTATTTGTTACTTTACTTTGTTTCAAAATTGCAATGAGAGGTTTGTCAACAAGATGCTAAATCAATCATTGGCTTAGTGCATTTGATTCCTGAGGTTACTCATTGATATACAAAGAGATTACTGCCACTGTCTTAAGGTGAAATTCAATGTCATATATTGACAAGAGGACCTTTGACTAAGGTGTCTTTACATTTGTATTTTTGTCAACGATGAAGTAGGTGCCAATGCAATACTAACATACATCCAAAGGTCCAAAAAGAAAGGGAGACTGGCTGATGTGCAAATGAAAACCTATTCCAAACTTCACGTCTTTTACTACAGACCTATGACCTTTTGTTGGTTTGTAATTTCAGTGCATAATCATGTCACAGTTGTGTCATGTAAGGGCCGTCATCCACCTGCAAAAACAGTTTACCCAAGCAAATCCAAAAAGCCAAAAGGAAAACCTGTGATGAATGCACTAAAACAGTTTTGTGCCCTAATGAGACCTACTCTTAATGCCCAGTCAAATCACTAAATTTCAAAAACAGAAATGATATGGATACTCCTTCAAGGATAAGTGAAACCATCACAAGATACAAAAAAATTGCAATGCAAAACCCTACTCTAAATCAACCTTCGTTGGTCTGCAATTTTGACCTTAAATTTCAGAATTTGAGTGGTATTTGTGTCATGGTTATGCCATTTAAGGACCGCACCTCCAGCTGTAATAAAAAACTAACTCAAGTAAATCCAAAACAGAAGAATATGCAATTCACTGACCTGTAACAAGACTGCACTTAATCATTAAAAGATTTTGTTGTTGTTTTGGAGATATTTCAATCTTAAACCTTCGCTCTTCTCTGCAATAGAACAAACTTACAAAGATCGAACCTCCTAACCCAAAAGACCTATCACAAAATAAATCTTTTAGATACCTTTGCTCTCTCCATAGGTCTATTGTAATTCAGAGCTCGATTAGTTCAAAGGTTCATCGTTCAATCATATTTTGGAGTACTAATAGAATTGTTGTTATGCAGTTTTCCTTTGAGTAAAGAAGAGCTTCAATTAAACATTGGAGGGTAATCATTTGAGGATCTTAAGGTAGGGAGGTTTAAGGTAGACGTTAGAGGGATTTAGTTACTAAAAAAGTGATTTTGTAAGCATTGTAACTTAATCAAGAGAGCCGATGCCATTAAAAAGATTAGATGAGACATGTAAATCAAAAAAGGGACACTCCTTCTGACTGAAGGTAGTTTGATGCCATTTTTTAATATAATTGTTATTTTCAAACCTTCAGTTAGATGTTTAATAAATTTAATTTAATTTAATTTAGTAATGGTTAATAACCCTCTTTGGTGTGTTTTTTTAGGTGACACATGAGTATATTAAGTTAATGATTGATTTATTGTCTTTGAATTTTGAAGTTATGTAACTTATACGGGGTAAGATTACATTGATAAACAATGTCATATGTTGACAACTGTAGGAGGAGGTGTCAAGTCACTACCCCTAAGGGTTTTAGCCCAAAAACTGGGGTCACTAACTTCAATTGTGAATATCTCTCAAATTAGGAGGCCTATCGAGGTGTACCACATATCAACAGAAACATCTTTTCGAGGAGAATATAATGACATGGATCTCTGACCCAAAGTAAATGATTTGACCTACCAAAAACCCTCAACAAAGTCGGGGCACATCATCAGTCCAAGCAACCCAAACCCTAGGACTTGGGTTTTTAACCATCCAACAATATAGTTGCCATCTTGATGTAATCTGACAATTACTAAGAAGCATTCATGAACCATTTGACATCAATGGCTGGTGTTTTTGGTCACTGTCAAACCCAGTCAACTCCATGGGTTGATATCAATGACAACACCATCCAACACTATCATCATCCTAGAATCTCAGACAAGGACTATATTAAACCCTAAGACTTATGACCATCAATAATTAGGTCAACACAGATATCTAGGAATTTGTTATCATGCATAAGCATATCATATGTCAAACAAAATTAATACATTAGACCTATACTAGCCTAGACCAAGCTAGGGTTTCAACCAAATGGACACACATATATATACCTAGGGTTTCATTCCTAGGATCTTACTTTTAAATACATAACAAAGGTTTTGCTTATAGGCCCAACCAAACCCTAAAGATCTAGGGTTTCATAGCAAAGCAAGCCCTACAATACCAAAATTTCAAAGCTTCGAGATCTCCGACAAACATCATTCAACACTAACAAGTTAAGATTTCATGATCATACCGAAATCCAAAAAATGACATCATCAACAAGAACTTCAAATAGCATTTCACAATAACCCTAAGCAGGCTAGTGTTTAACACTTTATCAACATACCCTTAGGTTAGGGTTTTCCAGAGAACCTGTCTAGGGTGTAGGAATTTACAGGGTAAGTTCCTCAGAAAGAATACCAAGAGGACACCGCTCACAACCAGATCTCAAATCAATACACCAGTATTTTTGACGTGGTTAAAACCCTCAGAGTGCAAGGAGGGAAACAGTCCACGGCCTGTCCCAACGTGGGTACAGACAATTTATTAATCAAAGAATGAAAATTTACATAAGCTTCTCTCATGCACGGATTACCCGAACAATGACCCTCCATGCGCTTTAAATAGAACTCATGGACCAATCGGGTGTCAAGCCACGGATCAAGTGTCGGTAATACCGAGGTGAGAGTGAACCGTCGGATCACTACATATCGTGACCGTCGGATTGTAAGTTACAAAATGTACAACGGTAAAGAAACACACTTTACCTAACTCTAACCTAACTCTATACTAGACCAAGTTGAACTTAACTATATCCTATGTGTCGGAATATCCTAACATCCCCCCTTAAGAACAACTTGGGATAGGATTGAAGGATTTACAAATATGACACAATAGGAGAAGGAAGGAGGCACTAGAGCCTATCCCCCCTTAGTGACAACTTCCTGAACTCCAAGCATATATCGAAGTTTAGTGAACTTCGCCTCTGTGAGAGCCTTTGTGAAGATGTCTGCAACCTGATCATCTGTTGGACAATATTGCACTTCAAGAACATGGTCATGAATGAGCTTTCTGATGAAGTGCATGTGTAGTTCAATGTGTTTGCTGCGCTGATGCTGGACTGGATCTTTGCATAGCTGAATGGCACTTTGATTATCACACCAAAGTGTGGTTGGATGCTGCTGCTCAAAGCCAAACTCTGATAGGATCTGACGAAGCCACAAGGCTTCCTTACTAGCTTCCACGGCACCACGATACTCTGCTTCTGCTGACGAAAGAGAAATGGCAGCCTGTTTCTTACAAGCCCATGTAATAGGTCCTGAACCAAGAGTGAAGACATAACCGGCAGTAGACTTCCGATCATCAAGGTCACCAGCCCAATCAGAATCAGTGAAACCAACTAACAGAGGAGCTGCTTTGGCACTGTAATGAATCCCAAACTGTACTGTACCTCGAACATAACGAAGTATTCTTTTAGCTGCTTTCCAATGACTTTCACGGGGGTTTTGCATAAAACGAGCAACAAGGCCAACAGCAAAGGAAAGATCAGGACGAGTATGGGTTAAATACAAGAGTTTTCCGACAAGTTGACGGTATAAGGTAGCATCAACTTCAGGAGAAGTACAAGAGACTGAAAGTTTGACTCCAGACTGAAAGGGAGAAGTGGCTGGCTTACAGTCTTCCATGTGAAAATGACGAAGAATATCACAAGCATACTTGGACTGGGAAAGGAAAATACCCTCTTGGGATTGCAAGACTTGAAGACCGAGAAAATAGTGTAAGTGTCCTAAGTCTGTCATTTCAAATTTCTTTTTAAGGCTGGACTTCACATGGTTTATAAGGTTGGGATCACTACCAGTAAGAATAAGATCATCAACATAAAGAACAAGGATGATGAGAGAGTTGCCCACTTTCTTGGTGTAGACAGTATTGTCAGAATGACACCTAGAAAAGCCAGATTCTAAAAGAAAGCTATCCATTTTGGCATACCAAGCTCGAGGAGCTTGCTTGAGGCCATAAAGGGATTTCTTAAGTCGACAAACGAGGCTGGAGTCTGTTTGTATGAAGCCAATGGGTTGTTCCATATAGATTTCTTCCTGCAAGTCCCCATGCAAGAAGGCAGATTTAACATCCATTTGATGGACTTCCCATTTTAAAGAGGCAGCAAGGGAAAGAACAAGGCGGATAGAGTTCATTTTGGCAACTGGAGAGAAGGTTTCAGTGTAGTCAATGCCTTCAACCTGTGAAAAGCCCTTAGCAACTAGACGAGCTTTATGTTTATCAACTTTCCCATCTGGTCCATACTTGGTTCTGTAAACCCATTTGCATCTAACAAGTTTGCGTCCCTTTGGTAGAGGAACAAGATCCCATGTATCATTTGTCATCAATGAATGATATTCTTCATTCATAGCTGTTTCCCAATGTGGATGGCCTGAAGCTTCTGCAAAAGTGTCAGGATCATGATTTACTGGAGCTTGAGCCAGTAAAGAAGAGGCTCTTTCAAACTGAGAACGTGTACGTCGCTGATCTGTAGGATCACCGGCAAGATCACCTGCTGCATCCCGAGTAGCACGGACCCATCTTGGAAGTTGAGGATCCTGAGAAGGTGGGGAAGGATTATCATCCTCGCTTTCATCATCAGAAGAAGAAATGTTTTCAAAGATAGAAGAGATAGGAAGAGGTGGCACATCCGCCGGACTAGGCTCGCAGGCCGATTTATTTTCATCAAATTTTACATCTCTTCTAATGATAACATTTTTGGACTTAAATGGAATAAGTCTATAGCCTTTTACATCTTCAGAATATCCAACAAAAGTACATTTCTCACTCTTAGGTTCTAAGGCTTTATGCTTTTCATCTGGAATATGGGCCCATGCTTCACTTCCAAACACACGAAAGTGACTTACATCTGGTTTAATGGAACTCCAAGCTTCTTCTGGAGTGATATTCTCTAGAACCTTAGTAGGAGTGCGATTGATTATATAATTTGCACAATTAATTGCTTCGGCCCAAAAACTAAGACTGAGTCCTTTAGATTGCAGCATACAATTAGCCATTTCCTTTAAGGTGCGATTTTTCCTTTCAGCTACACCATTTTGTTGTGGAGTGTATGGAACAGTATGTTGCATTTGAATTCCATTTTCGGTGCAAAAGTTGATGAATGCATTTTTAACATATTCTCCACCATTATCAGTTCTTAGCTTAAGAATTTGATGTCCAGATTGTTTTTCAACGAATGCTTTGAAGGCCAAAAAGATGGTAAATACTTCGCTCTTGAGTTTTAAGAAGTATACCCAAGTGCGTCTGGAGAAATCATCAATGAAAGTTAAGAAGTACTTGCAGCCAGAGAATGAAGCAACAGGAAGAGGACCACATAAATCACTGTGCACAAGCTGTAAAGGGGCTGAGGCGTGCCAAGAGGCACGTTTGTCAAAACTGTCCCGATGATGTTTTCCGAGTACACATCCGGAACAAACACCATCTTTGCAAGATACCATAGGAAGACCTGTCACCATGTTTTCTTTACATAGATGCTGAAGGGAGCGATAGTTTAAGTGACCAAACCGCTCATGCCAAAGTTTGCTCACTTCATCATTATGAGCAACAAATACTGAGGGAAGATGGGATGACCCAAAGTTGTGAAACTTATACAACCTTTTGGAATCATCAGCAAGACCAGTAGCTAGAATCTGTTTAGGATCTTTTAGATCCTTGATTACAACATCATGAGGTGAAAATTCAACAATTTTACCTTCACCTGAATGAGTTATCTGATAGACAGATAGAAGGTTGCAGGATAAGTTTGGAACACATAATACATCATTGAACTGACCATTGTCTAGATGAACAGTTCCAGTCCCTACAACATTAAGAGATCTATCATCACCAACATATATATTTTTGGTGTTACAATCATTTAAAGAAGAAAACATGGCTTGGTTTTTGGCCATGTGACAAGAGGCTCCAGAATCAATGAGCCACTCATGAGAATGAGAAGAAGAAGAAGATACATTTAATGCATAACCAGACTGAGATGATTGACGATGACATGCAGAAAATGCCGTTCCGGAAGTTGAAGTTGAAGTAGGCTCCAGATGGATGTTATGTTTCTTCATTGCGGCTTCCAAGGCTTCCATCTTCTTAAAGCATTTAGATTCTAAGTGGCCATCTCGATTACAAAAGTTACAATGTCTGTCAGTCTTCTTCCATTTGTTTTTATTGGTCTTGTCATATTGCTGAAATGATCTTTCATCTTGAGGCTGAGTTGGTTTAGGACCATTCCTTTGAGGATAAGACTTCTTAGGATTCTTTGAATTTGGTTGCTGCTGGGCGGCTAACGCTTTCGAGGAAGAGTTTCCAAGATTAAGAAGACCAAGGTGTAAGAGTTTTTCTTGTTCTCTTATTAAGGAATCACAAAAGGAGTCAAAGGAAGGGGGCTTGTAGTCTTTGCCTTGACAAATGAAAGCTTCCCTGGTAGAATGGAAAGTGGAAACAAATACAGAGTAGGCTGGTCCCAACTTAGTAAGGATGGAATAAATAAGGTTACCATCTTCTTTCTTAACTTTAACACCTTCCAAGAGATATCTAAGGGTCTTGAATTTGGACAAGAAATCTTCAATGCAAGAAAAATTATTAGGATCCAAAGTAAGCAACTCATTCTCAAGTTGATGGGCTCTAATTTCATTTTTAATCCCAAAAACTTTAGCAAGTTTTTCTAATGCTTCATGAGGAGTTTCAATTTCTGCAATGTGGAATCTAAGATCAGGAGAAACAGACATTCCTATCAAACCACGTGCTTGATCTTGTCGATTTTCCCATTTTTCGGCCTTGTCTTCATCTTTGGGTTTCTTCTCTTGGTCTGTGGCTATTCTGAAGAGACCTTTACTTCTAAGTAAATCTCCCATGTAGGCTACCCATTGGAAGTAGTTAGTGCTGTCAAGAATGACTTGGCATGGACTTTCCATTTTTTGAAAAACAACTGAAGCTGAAGATGCTGAAAGTAAGTGGTCCAATGGATAGATCTCGAAAAAATAGGCGGTTTTAAAAAAAACGGCTCTGAAAAAGGCTTCCGGATGAAGAAGTTATGGCTTTTTGAAAAAAAATTGTTGACGTTGCCGGCAAAGTGCGGGAATGAAAAAATCCGCCCCCACAAAATGGAGACTTGAACCCAAGACCTCTACTCTCTTAAAAGGTCTTTGAACCAATTGATCTATACAAAATATTTGAGAGAGAGAGAGAGAGAGAGAGAGGGGGGGGGCCTCGATTTGCGTGCTTGCCTTGGGAAGACTCTTTTCCCCTACAAAACACAAAACACAAAACCCAACACGAATATCCAAAGAAAAACGAACCTTACGGCTCGAAGTTAGCTTTAGCCAAAAAAACTAGAAATTTTAAAAAAAAATCTCAAAGTTAGCTTTTAGCCGAAAAACTAAATATTTTTCTCAATGTTTCTGATTTTCCGAGATCACACTAAGGTGCAGGGAAAAGAGCATACGCATGAGAAAAATCCTTTCTTTCTGTTTCTGATTTGCCCAGATCGCACAGAGTCGCAGGGCAAAGAGCATACGCAGAAATGAAAGGTATAGATCCGGAAAAAAAAGGCTAAATAAACCGAAACCGAAATAAGCAGAGAGAAAATGACAGTAAACTGCAAAAAAAACACTGTATACCTCCCGATCTGAAAAATGACGCAGCTAGGGCTACCGGAAACCTTTTCGCGTGAAACGAAAGGGGTTCCTCACTGAAACAGATGCTCCGAACGCAACAGAGCAGTCCTCTCGGCCCGAAAGCAGTCAGAAACAGCAGATCTAGGAAACGACAGCCGCATGCAGTTCTACCGGCTTCAGATTTGGATCACCAACGGACGCGGCCCTCAAATAGCTCCGATACCATGTAGGAATTTACAGGGTAAGTTCCTCAGAAAGAATACCAAGAGGACACCGCTCACAACCAGATCTCAAATCAATACACCAGTATTTTTGACGTGGTTAAAACCCTCAGAGTGCAAGGAGGGAAACAGTCCACGGCCTGTCCCAACGTGGGTACAGACAATTTATTAATCAAAGAGTGAAAATTTACATAAGCTTCTCTCATGCACGGATTACCCGAACAATGACCCTCCATGCGCTTTAAATAGAACTCATGGACCGATCGGGTGTCAAGCCACGGATCAAGTGTCGGTAATACCGAGGTGAGAGTGAACCGTCGGATCACTACATATCGTGACCGTCGGATTGTAAGTTACAAAATGTACAACGGTAAAGAAACACACTTTACCTAACTCTAACCTAACTCTATACTAGACCAAGTTGAACTTAACTATATCCTATGTGTCGGAATATCCTAACATAGGGTTCTATAAAATCAGTTAAGAATAGGAGTGGGGTAGATTTATGAATTGATGAATCACCCAGAACAAGAATCAATATGATTCAATATAGCTAGACACAACAATGTTAGTAATAGATTGTCAAATGAATAAACATTTAAAGAAATCAATGTTTTGTAGTTTAAGGCATACCTTTGTTTCTTAACAAACCTTATCTTGGGTGGCTTTCTTCTATACTCCTTGAGGATATAGCACGTCTTCCTAATCAACATAATAGAGCGAGAATGGTGATTAGTATTTAATATAATCAAAACTAAATGAGTACATGAAAACCAAAAATCTGAAAGGAAATGAGATACTTATCGTTGAAGTTGTTGGGGGCTCCCTCCAAAGCTTGAGGAATACCTATAAACTTATAAAACAAAAGAAAAAGTATTTTCCAAAAACATGTTAAAACCTATAAATTCTAAACATCAAAAATGCAAAATAGAATATCTAAGACTAAAGGCAAAGGACTTAATAGTGTAAATCCCTTATATTAGATTCTTCGGGTTTGACTTTCTTTGGGTCTTCTTCTTCAGCAATGTTAGCATGATCTCTATCTCTCTTCTTATTCTTTGGATTCTCGGGATATTCACTTTTGTAGTGACCCTTCTTATAACATTGATAGCATTCTACCTTGGACATGCCTACTTTCTTCCTTGGTCCTTTTGATTTCTTTCCTTTGTGTTGAGCGGTGTAGGCATTTGATACTCATTCAGGATTGGCAACTAGAGAGATCCTCAATTCTTTTTGACTGCATGCAATCCATAGTTCTTCAAAAGTGGGAGCTTCATTCCAGCTGTTAATTCCTGCAGCAAATGCACCCCAAGTAGGTGGCAATCCTAATAGAGCAGTGGTCACGAGTTCTTTGTCTGCAACAATTTCATCAATGGCCAAAAGATCATCTATGTTTCTTCCTATCTTCACAAAGGAGGAGGCCACTGTATCTTCTTTAGTCATCTTTGTGGTCCTTAGTTCATTCTTCAAGCTTGCCACTTGACAGGCTTCATACATTTCCTGAGCATGATTGATGTTGGCTATGAATGGGACAAGATTGTCCTTTATTCCTTCTACCATTAGAGTCATGGCCACCAATTCTAATTCTCTGAATTTTACTTTGTCAGCATCACTGGAGTAATCTGTAGGCTTCTTTACTTTTCCTCTGACCAAGTCTAGTACCTTGTTCTTTTCAAGGGTGAGGTCAATCCTCTTCTTCCAAGACTTGTAGTTTGAGGCACCTTCAAGTTTGTTCTCTCCCTTGATTGTGTTAGACATCTTCCTTGAATATAGTGGACTTCTTCCCTAAAATAACCCTTTTGAATGGTTCCTTGATCAACTGCTTGAGACTGCCTTTTTCTTCTTTCTTCACCAAAGCTCAAGATACCATGTTAGAAAATTAGAAAGGCAGAAATATTTTCTTACACTTGATAATTACTTGTGATGTTCTTGACTTCTTATTAGGTTTTTTAAATATCTTCTTTCTTTTAGTTCATCAAGCAATTACCAAAGCAATAGCACATAAACAATGGACCCCAGATGTAGGCTCACAACCAAGGCAAAACCCCTCTCTAAGGGAAAACCCAATCAGTAATTCTTCCTTCAATAGTTTACCAGAGATATTCCAATACTCTTGACCTTGACACAAATTATTTTCCACACCAAGTCAGCCTTCTTCCTTACTTATAGATGATCCTTCCTCACCTAACAGCAGCAAGAGTAGTGGCAGCACTTTCTTCGACCCAGCAACTTCAACCTTGCCTTAGAGACTTCGATCTTCACTTAGGACCTTCGATCTTTGCCCAATATAGCTTCTTGAGGTGGCAGCTTCCAGCACCGGCAACTTCGACCTCTATTAGTAGCAACATCATATGGCGACTGGCTACAACATCAACAAGAAAACTTCGATCTTCCAAACTAGGGCACGAGAGAGAGAGAGAGATAGTTGCATCAAAGGTTCGATTTTCCCTTTTTCCCTTTCCTAGACCAAACTCGCACTTCCTTCTCTTCCTTCTTCTACTTCGCACTTCTTCTGGCTTCAAGGATATTGAAATTGCTTGTGAGAGAGTGTGTTTCAAATGGAATTCGAATTGCTCTATTTGCAATCCTTTGGTGAGGTTGAATAGCCCTCCTTGAGGCCGACTTGATGTGGAGACAACATAATTCATTTTTTACTCAATCCTTAACCTTTTTACATGATTCAAAAGCCCAAGAAGGGTCTCTTTAAAAGTCAAATGACTCTCTTGACTCAAAATAAATCCTAGAAGTCCTCAATGGGGACTCTGACCTAAAATATGGTGACCCAAGCATGAAACCCATGCTTTAATAAGTCACAATAATAATAATAATAATAATTACTTTCTTTATTCTTTTGACAAGTACATTACAAGATGACTCAAATACATTAAATGAAGACCGAACCTAGTTACATTTTCCAACACAAATAACAGGTAGTCGTTGTTGGAAACAAGTCCCTTTTTGAGAGGGAGCTTGGGCAAGTCCCTGGTTAAGAGTGAGCTTGAGTATATTCCTTTTACAGGACTGAGTATATCCTCCCTAGTTGAGAGAGAGAGATAGACACATCATTCTTGTCTTCATGTTATGAAGAAAGAATGGAGGATTGGGTAAGCATCTAAGATTGATTTTGATACTCTTTGAGGATGTGGTAGGGCATCCAATAAGCAAGAGTAGTCGAAGAGGAAATTCCTTGAGGATGCGTTATTCCAAAACAGGAATTGTCCTAAAAAGGACATACCCTTTAAACACACAAGTGGGGGATGTGCCTTGAGAGACAATGATGATGGTGTCTATCAATCATTTGTCTTGCCAGCATTGTGCTTTGATCTTGTGGAGAGATAGCTCTGTTAGTCAAGGCCTTGCTATGTGACAATGTTGGTTGTTATGATGAGATGCATTGGTATAAGCTATGATTTTATGTATTTGATGTAAAGAAGAAAAAGAATTTTATTATTGTCATTCTTGATGCATGGGTTTCATGCTCAAGGTTATTTTATTTAGGTCAAGCACACATTGAGTGACTTTAGGTATTGTTATTGAGTCAAAGAGGTCAAAGAAGCCATTGAAATATAGAAGACCCCCATGGGCATCATGTAACATGTCCAAGAAAAATTATTTTGTGTTATATAGACCCTACAAGACAAGTCAACCTGCCTTTATCAATTCGGCCTACAAGCAATCATAAGTCGACCTCATGTTGGACTATTCGACCATGAAGAGAAGGCTATATATAAGGAATGCATCGACCTCATTTCGGGGACAAGGATCAGACATCAAGAAGTTCGATCAAGAGCAAGAATGAGACCTAGATGTTGATTTGGGGTAGCATCGGATGTGCTCTAGCCATGAAAATTAGTGGAGAGGCTAAAGCACATGAGATCTCCAAGGCCCACAAATGGTTTGGGCAGATTCTAACCGGTTTGAAAGATATTAAAATAATTAATATTTTTAATGGAGTTCCTAAGTCTAAACTTAGGAAAAATAAAATATTAATGGGTATTAATATAAAACTGGGTTAGAAGGTTCCAAAAGTCATGGATCAAGCCAAATCTAATCTTAGCTGTTGATTAGAGATTTAATCTCGGTCTTTGAAGGATCAATAGGAAAAGTATAAGAAGAGGACTGAGGGTCAGTTGGAGAACATACTGAGGGAGACCAGTTAGTTCGATTTTTGGAGCGGGGTTAGCTGAGAAATTCGAAGTAGTGGTCTTGGGAGCAGCAGGAGGCAGCGGGTATGGAACAGAGAGTCGAGATCAGCACCAAAAGACTAGCGCAAAGGTTGGAGAGGCAAACACAGAGGAAGCAAACTGCGCAGTCACTAGAAGGCCTGCGTGGGTGACGTAGAGAGGCCCAGTGTTGACGCAGAGAGGCAGGAGCTGACACAGTAGGTCTAGGAACTGCGTAGAGGCCAATAAGCCTAACACTGAGGTTGGGAGAAGTGCTGGAGAATTTGTCTTGTGTTGGGTAAGCCAGTTTGGCACCCAGTTGTACTGAAGAATTACTTAATAATAAAATCCTCCTATGCTGCATCGATTTTCCCGCAATGGGTTTTTCCAAGGACATTTGTCCAAAATATCTATGTTGATTTTTGTGCATATGTTTGTTTCTGTATTATGGTGTGATATCTACAGCGGAATTTATTTTAATGTTTACTGAAGGGTTTTTCATAAATAGCTTATTGGAAAATAAGTAGGTAAAATAAATCAATTGTTGCAGTGGTAGAATTTTCACACTAGAAGGACCAAAGATAACAAGAACTAAAGAAAGATATAAATTGAAGTTTTTGGGACTTGTTTCGAGCTGAAATCTCTCACACGTGTGAGGTAAATTAAGGCATTCATCTACTGCAGGAAGACCGAATTGCAGAACCATTAAGAAGTCACTTTTGGTGTCAAGAAGACTCACTTTGCAAGTCAGGTTCCCAAGGAGGAAGATCCTATCCAAGCGAAAAGAAGAGCTATTATGATTCTACCCTAAACTTCCACACATTCGAAGTTGCAGTAAGTACTGGAAGGCCGAAAATCACAGACAGAAGTTGCAGGTCCAAAATCTTGGTCAAAGGAAAAGGTGCCATTGCTTCAAGACAAGTTTGACTTGGGTTGACTTTTAGAGAAGGAAGTTCTTCAAGAAGGAGGTTGACTTAGTCTTGGAGGGGTCTTTCACTAGGGTCTTATGTCTTGGAATTCGTCATTTGAAGTTCTACAAGAAGAGAAGAGTTCTTGTGGGTTTTCCTCTCAAGAGGAGAGATTTTGGCACTGGCTGATAGCCTACATTTTGTGTCTCCTTGTCTCATTGATCTTCATTTTTTGGTATTTGTTTATGATAGAAAACACTAATAATAATTAAGTGAAAGAAGAAGTTGATCAAGTTAAGTAAAAAGTCATCACAAGCAATTATCAAAGTACGAGAAATCACCTAATTAAGCTTCCCCTAGATTTCTCAAAAGGCTTGAGGAGGGTTTTTCTTGATAATTGGACACCTTGTTGATGATGAGAAGACCTTTTGACTCTTGAGTGAAGGACACTCTTTGACCCATCCATGGCACATTTTGATGGAGATATGCACTTTTGGAGGATGATGGCACCCTTGGAGACCTTTTTACTCACATGTGTGGGTCAAAAAGAGGCTTATTATTATGTTTTATCATTGAAATAGCTATCTTTTAGGTCGCCTTGTGACCTACTTAACTTGCAGTCACATATTTTATTGGTTTTAGGGTTTTTAGTCAATTTCACTCCTAAATTGACTTGGTTGCCCTCATATAAATAAAGGGAAGTTGATTTAAAATGGAAAATATACTCTTGAGCCATAAGAGAATGTGATTAAAACATAGTTCTACGTAGTGCAGAACATCTCTAAAGTTGCATGACAAATTAACATAAAACAAGGATAGTTCTAAAACAGCATGCATGTGGGTACAGATGAGTTATACCCCATTCGTAAAACTTGGCCAAGTGTCACACTCCTACCCACTTCCAGATCCACACAAACTTCTGGTGCCATGGGTTTCACAAAAACCCTCAGCTTCAGGCATAACACAAACCATTTCCTAATAAATAAGTATGCAACATTTGAATAGAACAAAGGATCATAGGAGTTATAAGTTTTGCAATGGAACCAGCATAATGAAAAGGAGAAACAAAACGACAAAGCTTGATATTTCAACCCATTTGACATTAATGATCCACCTAAACCTAAAAATTATAATAAGACAAGCAATACAAACCATAATTTAATGTATTCATGTGCATTTCATAAAAATTCAATGTATGCCATCACAAATTGCTCATGTTTACATGAGAGATGACATCACACAAAATATGTTAGTAGAATAATTTTTACAAGTTCAATAAGACCCCATATAATTAGCTCAAATTTATAAAAACTAATACAACCTGTTCAATAGGAACTAGTATTATTGATGAAGGATAAAGGATAAACTATCCCATTAACATCAGTCAAACCAAATCAGCTTGCCGAACATGTCAAGTCCCTTTGATTATGTCGCATCAAGTGTCATTGGTATCGTTCATTCTCCAATAGCCTAAAAGAAATTACTATCCAATACCACTCAAGGCATTTCTAGTAAATAAAGAGGTTCACTCAAGAGATACTAAAATACTCCATCTTTGGAGTTAGTTTCCAAGCATACTGTATAAGAATGATTAGTATAGAATCATCATGCATTGTGGTGTTACCAAGTGACACTGGTTTCTTTCATCTCCAACACCCAATTGGAAAGCACTAGTAAGAGTGGGGACAAATTCAAATAAAAGAAATGTCAATCCCATGCAATGCATTATTAGACTGCGTAAAAAGAAATAAAAATAAAACAAAAAAAATAAAAATAAAAATAAAAATCAAATAAAATAAAATAAAAAATCAAATAAAATCAAATCAAATAAAAAATAAAAAAATCAAATAATAAAAATTATGGATGGGAGTAACCTGAATGAAATGTAGTAAGAATGTTTAGCTTTAAAAAAAGAATGGATAGCAAGGCTAACCAGGAATGATGATAGACCATCTGAAGAAGCAGCACCATGTGTATCCAAGTAGTCTCTTAGCCGAGAAAGACTATCTCTCATGGCATGGATATTCTCGATTCCAAAAAATACAACCTTTGAGACATTAACAATGGAAATAGATTACTGAATTATATAACATATCTGTAACCATGTTGAACCTTAACTCCAATGCATAATCACTTGCTAATACTCTGACTTACAAGGATCATACTCCACTGTTCTAACTCCTAAGAGACAAACTAACCTCTGACTGTGAGTAGTTAGAAGAGGATTCGGATCCACCTCCCATGGCCCCATTGGCTAAAGCATTTTTTCTGGGCCTTGCATCAGCAATACATAGCTTTCTGTAAAGAAAAGGAATCCATCCATTCTGTTGAGATAGGTTCAATCTATAATAGAGGTAAGCATGAAAAGGGAAATTAAACATTTGACACGCATATACAACTGTATTTTAAGAGAAACTGCAACACTCTAAAGTCTTTTATATAAATTATAACGCATTAAACAAATTGAACTTTACAGGCCAATGTTGAAATTTTCTGAAAAAGAACAGAACTTTAAGAAAGGCAAACCATAAGACATCACACCACTATATCTGGCTAAAAATCTTTAAATCTACAACCTTATGGCCATTTACTCTTCCCAAATTATCATCCACCGTCCTGCTCCCATCACCCTCTATTGTGCTTTTTCCTTGCCAGATAATTGTAAAGTACATTGATCTGAGAAAATTTTGTAAGATCTAGGCCATATAAGACACTTCTAATAATTCTCTCTTGGAAAACACAAAATAGCAGATGTCATCTTAAAAAATTAACCTACATATCAATCTAAAGTCGTAAACTGTGCAAGGTAATTGAAGGATAACAAGAGGATTGATTTGTTTTGGGGGACAAATGATGCTTATATTGTGAGAAAACTCCTGATACAACATAATATACAAACTTAAATCAACGACAGTAGAAAGCACTTTCGTTAGGACTAAGCCCTGGGCTCTCAGCCTCTCACATCTCTTCTAAATAGAGTTCCTGTTTTCTGCCCTACTCTTTGTCATCCATCAACAAACCTATCTTATCTAGAGGAAAAAAAAAATAGTAAATATGGACTTGCAGCAGAAAATGATATTCACAACATTATAGCCTAAGTTGCATGGTACAGGGAAACAGAAATGCATATCTGAAACGGGAATGTGCTGGAAACATGACCCCCCAAAAAATCAGGAAACGAAGCAATGTGATATATATATATATATATATATATATATATATATATATACTGAAACTTTGAAAGAAAGCATTTAAGTTTTAACATTATAATTTAAATTACAGATACAGTTTCATGAATAAATGAGCAAGTGCCAAGGCCCAAGAAAATCATGCTAAAACAAATACCAACATATCATTGAAATCATTGCCTATATTGGGATCCTCATCATCAATATCACCCTTTAAGCACTAAAATAAGATAAATGAAAGCTTAACATGTCAAATCCAGATTTTGTTTGAATGATGGGTACACTTTTACTGGGGTCATGAGAGAGGAATTCAATAATCAATGCCACTAATATTAAGGTACGTAAAGGGCTTGGCACTCTTGATTAAATGCTAGTTCCATACCCTCGCACACGACGAAATCCAATGGAAATGTTGCAATCCCCTCAATCCTAAAATCCTAAAAACTGTTAAGTCTATTGGATTTGGAGTGGGATCTAAAATTCTACTCTCTCCATATGAAATCCACTGAGGTTGGAACCACTCTCAAACATCCTATAACGAATAAAATATATATAAATAATATAAATATAATGTAAATGATAATAATCATAAATAATAATTAGTTAAGTAGTAATTAGGTTGAAGAGGCATGTCTAAATGAGACATGACTCTTCATGAAAAGACGCTTGGTATATAAGCAAGCCTCTCGTTCTCATTGTAATTCATTATCATTCTGATTCACTTATTTAATATAATATTTGTATCCTCATGGATATCTTGACATTCCAAGTTTTCTGGAGTAATTAATCTATAAAAGGAACTTTGTTCGCTTCATTTGGTATCAGAGCAGGTTGGTCCTCTAAGTTGCTTAACCAGTGCATAGAGCTCATTCTCCGATCCAAGTCTTTGGCTATCGACTCTTCGTCAAATTTATTGTTGTTGCAGTTCAAGCTTTTCGCTAAATATTTGGAAGTTTCTCCTTTTCTCCATTTTTCTAGGCCTTTGGCAAAAAAAAAACAATTCACCCAAAATATATATATATATAAGTAAATAAATTAAAAAAAAGAAGAAGAAAAAAAAGTAAAAGAAAAAACAAAACAGATAAAAAATCTCATACCAAGTATATTTAAAACTTTTTACGTGGAGAAGCCCGTGGTTTTAAAAACAACCCATGGTAATTGCCCATGGTATTTTAAAAAGTTAAAAAAAAAAAAAAAAAAAACAAAAAAACAAAAGGAATACGCTTTACTTTTTACATGGAGATCATTTTAACGGAGGTTTTAAAAACAACCCATGGTATTTTAAAAAGTAAAAAAACAACAATTTACTTTTTACGTGGAGAACATTTTAACAAAGGTTTTAAAAACAACCCATGGTAATAGCCCATGGTATTTTAACATCGTGACCATGTCATATGAAAAGACGTGACCTTTATATTTATTAAGCGGGGTGACATTAAAAATTTATCAAGGAAGTAATTAAGTATATAAAAAAAAGGGACCAATTTATTATTAAAAAAAAAAGAAGTGAAACTATTATTATTATAAGATAATAAAGTTATTTTGAAAAGGGTCTTAAATTTTAATATAAAGAAATACATACATATATAGAGGGCAACAATATAAAGGAGTATTTTTTTAAATAAAAGGGTATTCAAGTTTTAACAATCCACATTGAAGGAGAATATTTGGAAAATATATAAAAAAAAGAGAGAAATTTAAAAAATATTTAATATTCAAGAAGCAAAAAAATGGAGTCTAATACAAAAATGAAGGCCATAAGATTCCAAGAAACCGTACCCAGAGACGATAAAGCGTTATTTAACATTAAAGGAACTCTCGTAGGAAAAGATGTTATTATTTCTATTTCTCCAGCAGAAGATGCAAATTATATAACACCTAAAATCGCAAACCAACTAGTGATTCCAGAGTCAGATATAATTGAAAAATTAGAATTAGACCTTTTTCGCAATAAAATATATGACATAGCCAATTTACAGTTAAACATTGAATATTATACATTTGTATCACAATCCTCAGTTCAGACCCTATGGAACAATCAAGGTGACATTATTTTGGGTTTACCTTGGATGGAAACTCTAGGTTCCTTTATTCTAAATACAAAGAAGAAGTTTTTAACATTTTCTTACAAGAAGAAGAAAATAACGCTCCAAGATTTTACACTAAAACCAAATTCAGTAACACCAGGAGATATCTCAGATATTTCAAAAGTAATGTCTCAAGAAGGTAAAAAGGTATTACAAAATATGCAAAAAGAAATTGACAAAATTAATGTTGACAAAAATGAAGAAGTTTCTTGATTTAAAAACCATAGCGAAAAATTACTATCGCAAATTAAGAAACTTAAGAAGGATAAGAGGTCATTAGAAAACAAGGTACAAAAACTTATCGAGAAAGAAGCATCAAATGTAGGAATTCAAGTTGATGACAAAACAAGAAATACCGATCGAGTGAATATGACAACTCAAGAAGAGAAGTCAGTTAAAGAAACGACACATGTAGATGTTGCAGTTCAGACAATGAACATCCCAAGTGAATGTTCCATAACCATCTCAACAACATCTTTGCCAGCAGAAAATATAAAAATTGGCACATGCCCAGTAAGGAGAAATCAAACCAAAAAAGTTCCATATCGGCATCCGAATCATGAGAACAGACGAATCAACCATGCTACATATTTGAACCAGTCATAACCGAAAAAACAAACTGATGTTCCGAATAATAGTGATGTAATCTCAATCCAGTCTTATGCTAACAAGTCGTTACAAAATTCGAATGATCAGAGTACTATATAGAAGATTAACCTGGGACGGTCTGATCCCTTCTCAGTGCGACAATTTTGTTTGTCACTAAGAAGATCATATCAGCTTGTATCAATGAAGATGACTATTCCGAGACAGAAAGACTTTCGAAGCTAAAAAATAGATCAAGCCTTTTTCATCGACAAGCTTTGAGGACAAAGCTCTTTGAGGAAGGAGGCAATGTAACGAATAAAATATATATAAATAATATAAATATAATGTAAATGATAATAATCATAAATAATAATTAGTTAAGTAGTAATTAGGTTGAAGAGGCATGTCTAAATGAGACATGACTCTTCGTGAAGAGACACTTGCTTGGTATATAAGCAAGCCTCTTGTTCTCATTGTAATGCATTATCATTCTTATTCACTTATTTAATATAATATTTGTATCCTCATGGATATCTTGACATTCCAAGTTTTCTGAAGTAATTAATCTATATAAGGAACTTTGTTCGCTTCACATCCTGAGTCAATTAATTATGATGTACAAAAATTTCGTAACTTTAAGAATTTAACATTACCATTAATTCAATAGCATATTCTTAACATAACCATTAATTACATAGCATTAGTAGGGTCCTAGGATTGAATATTAGGCTGCCCCACTCATAAATTATAGTTTCTTTAATAATTTGTGTTCGAACTTTGACCCACACACGCCACAAAAGCATGTTCTACTGCCCCGCACATGTCATATGGACACTGGAACACAATGTACGATGTTGAAACGCAGGGTTTGGTGCTTGAAAAATGTTTCAGCCCAGTTGAAACACATTTCAAAAAAGTGAAACGCGTTTCAAGCTGGTTGAAACACATTTCAGGCCAGTTGAAACACGTTTCAAGTGTGTCAACCTCATTTTGGGGTTCCGTAACAAAGTGTGGCTAGTACGGGGGGGGTCCCACATTTCATGCAACTTAGATTATAACATTAGATTCATAAATTGTCGTACTTTGATCTCCTTTATATGTTGTATAACCAAACTACCTAATCTAACTACCTCACAATAGCAACCCTACCAATGACATCTATTAATCCTTAGTAACTATTCATGAGAGTCATTTATACTTTATTTCATTGAATTATTGAAGCCTTATACTCTAACAAAATAGACAACAAAGATCCACTAAAGACAACCTCACATCTAAGCTTTTATAGGGTATACAATAAAACAACTCTAATAAGATAAGATAATGTTGTTAATGTCCATGTTAAAAACCAAAGTGGGTGACCTATAGAAGAAAATTTACTTAGCATCCAATCGGCTATCCAGCAACCCCTGACAACCACCACTAGTTGATGACATGCCATTTCATCTCTGCAACCTGCATCAATCGTATACTTTCTCACCCATCCAACAAGAACACTTGCACAAAGGTGGGCTTCCAATCAAAAGGTACTTTGGGCTTTTGATATGGATTATAAGGTGACCTAGAATAAAGAAAGGTTTTGACCGTGATCTTGTTCACTCACCCTAAATGAGGGGTTAATCTTCGATCCTAGTGTAGTGGGACCTCCCATAATGGCCCAATGGGTATAGAAGGGGCACTACTCAGGAAGCCTTGATTAAGATAGCATGTTCCATCTATCCATATTCCATATATACCACTTTCTATCTTACATAACAAGCGGATATTCCACCTCCATTCTTTGGGTTCAACTAGCCATTCTTTCTCTAAGATTTGGCACCAATACATCCACATACATGGGTAGGGCCCTGAACTTTGCCTTAGGAAGTTGATGCAGCTAAAAGCAAAGGAAAGAGCATATAATGGCTACAAACAAAACAAAAGAATATCAAAATGCAAAAGATGGTTGGGACATACACATTAGCATGTGGGTAAAAGCCTAACATGAGCTCTATTGACCGCTGAGTAGCACTTAGCAGATATTATATCCATAGCCCAAGACAAAGTATACATCAAAAAAAATTCAGAATACAGAAATCAGTAAGGCATTCGAGCCCCATTCTCTCCTCTCTCTACAGTCTGTTTTCAAATTTTGCAACCCTACGGGGAATTGTAAAAATGTTGTTAGCATGGTGAATAAAGTTATGTACCAGGCCTAAGAGACTTGGGACTTGATCAGCAAGTGAGTACACCCTGGAGTGTTTTTTTCACTTACCTAATTATTCTCGCTTCTCAGCGACGAATAACTAGCTGAGTTTTTTTACTCACAGATACCCCCAAAGCTGGGGTGATGGCTTGAAGATCGAGCCTTGGGTCCATCATAGTATCTATGGTCGATGCATATTACCATGCTAGGTCATCTATAAAGTTTTGCAAAATTTAACTAAGTCTAGATATGATTTTTTAATAATTAAAAATTTCTTGCAAGATGGGATTTTCGAATTAATTTTTATGTAAAATGTAAATAAGTGATGCCAGAAGATGTTGACGGTGTATGAGTACTCCAATTCATCCTCTCCACCTCAACATTCTTCTATGGCACACTTTTGGGGGTCAAAAAATCATTTCTAACCCCTCAAAACTCATTTTTCCTAATTTTAGTAGTAAATGTGTAAATCAATTAGCCAAAAAATAAATAATGAGAGAAAATAATAAATTCTCTCCAAGTCAAAGATGCCAAAAAAGGACATGGAAAATCAACAAGAGTTAAGTAAAGGTGATTGGATGTGATGGCATCCACATTGGCCCAAGGGAATATCTCCTAGAGGAAATCAAGCTCCTAAAGGCCCACGCAGCACCCAGACAAACTCGAACTTTTTGAGGGATAACTCGATTTGATTGAGGATAACTCGATTTGATGGAGGATTTGAAGGATTTTGACTTGAGGTGATGGAGCAGCGTGTCTCCTACCACTCCCACCTCACTTCACACATGGCTACACTTGCTCCAACGAATATCTCCTTGAGGAATTGCACAGATCTTGAAGGGAAGTCAACTTGCCACATGTGGATCCACCTCTTGCTTTGGGATTATCACCTTTGGCCACTTGGAGGTGCTCTCTCTCATCGGGATCTTCTCCCAAATTTCTATAAAGAGACACATTAGGCTCTACCATAATCATGGTTGGAAGCTAGATGCCTGTTGTTACTCTACCCAAAATTTTATTAAAACAATAAAGAAAGTCTTGGTGGTCACACATTGATCTTATGTAGTTATGCTTTGAGCTTCAGGTAACATGTATCATTGAGTTTCTTTTGATATTATGATTGTATTTCATTGAATTTCTCTTGCATAGCTATTCATTTTGCGTATAGCGTGAGGGCATTTCTATCTAGGGAAGGAAGATTGCGATTTCTTGTAGTCTCCCTTAAGCTTGCGCATATCCTGAGCAATAGTTTTGATTTGTTTGTTCTTGGTTGAACAACAAATCCAACTTTGCCATCATATGGCAAGTTTCCATTTGCATTAATGTTTGGCTTTTGCAAGTTTTGGTTGTGCTTCAGCAGGTTGCCTATTGCCTTTGGATATTGGGGACGTCTTTGGTTGGACTAGCCATCTCCATCGATCTCAAGGAACTCATAAGTCATTCAAGCCAAGGACTTTCCAAAGACATCAAAAGATATTGAAAGGGGGTTTCCATAAACCCTACTCGCTCCTTCATCTCATTAAAATCAAATTGTTTCCCTCTTTTACACAAATATTGTTTTATCAAGCATAGAATGCTAAAGTGTTGGGCTTAGTCCCAACTTTCATCCATTAAATCAACTCATGCGAGTTGGTTTAGTGGAGGAAGTTGTATTATAAGTGTATTTGAATTAGCATCTAATCCATAAGTTTTCCACCACATGCAAATCAAGTTTTTCTCTTGCATATTTCAGCTTTGCTTCTTGCATGCTAACAGGTCTTTACGCTGTCCTATAGGTGTTTTGGCAATAGATTCGAATTGAAGAAGGAGAGAGATAAAGTGCATACCTTGGAAGTCCTCCTCACATTCGAACCTTTCAAGACTAATACCCTCTTCTTGCTACTCACTTTCCTATTCCAAAGCGTCACAAGCTATGAGGATGTTGTAACTTCTACATTTATTCTTTCATTCAAGGTTTTCAAATCTCTCTCAAGGAGAGTTTTCTTGTAACATTTCTCAAAAGATTTCTTGATCACTCTGTAACTCTTGGGAAAAGAGTAGTTTTTCGTTTCAAGAATATTGTAAACTCTTCCCAAGATAATCCCTCATCTCTATAAGAGGGAACTCATGTCACTAATAATAAAGAATTATCTTTCCTTGCGAGCTTGGGGATCCTCCCCTCGGCATCCCATCCTTCACTATTTCGAGGGAAGGAGATCTTGAGTGACTTGTTGGTGAATTTCCTCTTTCATTTCTTTCCATTTCTTGCAAGTAGATTAACTTACATTTCCTTTTTATTTCATGCTAATGTTCATGATCTAATTGCCTGTTATCCCTCCATTCACTAATGCGCATTTGATATTGAGCTAGTTGGTCATTTTATGTTTTATCTCTTTTGACTATCATTACATGCTAAGTTTCACTTGATCATTCACATGTTAATGTTCTCAACAATTTGATCTCATTTCCACACAGGTGTCTTCTTACATGTTAGTTTAGTTTCATTTACACGCAATAGCATCTAAGTTCCAATTACTTGCTCATTTGATTTAGATTGCTTACATAGCTCACTACAATTTGTTTCATTTCATCTGCAATTTTTCCTCAAGCATTCTTCACATCTTAAGTAATTGCAATTGATCATTTTGTTTCCCTAAAATTAACCTCCAATTGTTGGCTTATGGAGGCCTGACCCAGGTTCGGAGTTATTTAGCCAAACAAATCCCTACACCACTGGCCCTTTCGGCATCAACCCGCGGAGCGCAGACTGAAGTCTCACCCGAAGCAGTATGGGGGGAATGCTGGAACCAAGTTTCCGCACCCTTGAGATGTCTGTGATGTCGGTTTAATCCAACTATGCCTGTCTTCGCGCAAGTCGCTTCGCGCACTGTTCCAACCTTCAATACCTTCGCGATATGTTACAATCGTCTTTCACGCAGTCCTAACCAAGGGTTGAGATGTTTCACACTGCTTGTGGCAGCGAACCGTACTAATTCCCCAAACTACACCGCGTCTCTTACTAATCTTCTTAACAGAACTTAGTTAACTTCGCGTAAATAGATATTCTATCTTGCATTTTCTTAATCAATACAATTATACACATTCACGCATAATATAAGTATTAGAAGTGAATTTCATACCCAAGATAACAGATGCATAAAATAGGAAATAAATACACAAAAATGATAGGAAACTTCTCTTTATTAATACTTCCAACTGTTACAAACTCAACTCACCCTGCGCACTCAGCTACAGGGGTCCGCGCACTCAGTTGCGGACCATTAGGCCTCCACGCACTCAGCTGCAGAGCCTTCTCCTACTCTACGACCCAAAACTAGACTTTTCTCCACAAATATGACTCAATTCTTCATCCTTATAGTGATGTCTTAACTACTTAGAGCCTCGCTCTATTTATACAATCCCATGGTCCGCGAACCATGGGTATATCTCTATAGCCGACATTACAATAACAAAATTAAGGGCGGACAACCCTATGACTCTTTTACAAACTATGCGCTCCACGCCCACAAAATGCAGAGTCTTTACATCGGAATTACAATTTTTGACCAAAATCTGAGCTCTAAGCCCCAAAACTTCCCTTGGGGGATCCCGCACCCAACACCAACATAAGTTGGTTGTACAGACAATAGGACACCTTCCTCAGTATTCATTTACCCAACTTGGAGAAAGGTAAACACGTGACTTGGCAGTTCAGGCTCGGCTTGTCCTGTGTTGGAGCGCTTGCACGTGGGTTGACTTGGTAGACTAGGTGGATACTCATTGATGAAGCTAAGCTTCTCCACTTGAGGCTCCTTGTAACCGTCCCTATCCTTACAAGGGTGAAGGTCTAGAGAGGAAGTTTCACCATAGAATAGGTCTAATAAAATAAACCAAGAGTACTTTACATCATACATTACATCATTGCAACGTCTCTTATGTTTATGCTATCTTGAAGTTATCTCATGCCATAGTTGATCAAGTGTCATTTTCAAGCACCATTTACTTTCAAGTAGAATGTTACAATTGCAAGTATCTTAAATTTACTTTCAAGAATTTACATTCTTGCACTTGGAATATTTTCATTTGAAGCTCACTTTCTTATCTTGAAGTGTCTCTTATTTCAGTGAAGCAATTTTACTTTCAAGTCTATTTGATGTGAGCAAATCCTACTTTCACGTACAATTGTATCTCAAGCATTTTATTTGCTATCTTTTCCATTTGCATGTTCTTACTTTACAAGTAACATTTCTTTCCTTGAGCATTTCATTTTGCAAGTTTACTTACTTGGCACTAGTCTAAGCATTTTATTTCTTGCAAAGTATCTTTCGTACTAGGATCATTGCTTTATATATTTGTTCATGCTCATGATGATCTTATTTACTTGTTGAAGTATTTACATGGTTCAAGTGGTTTATTGTAAATTTGCAATTTGATGGTTGATGTATCTCTTGGCTAACTTATCATTCATCTCCTAGAACTTGCTTAGTGTAGCACTAACCAAGCCTTATATTTTCCTTAGGGTCTACCCCCCTTGGCTTCGACTAGGAGAGAGCCTAGACAGAGGAGTTGGGAATTGGATGACAACCCCAACTCACAGCTTGCCCCCAAGGCCACCCCAAGTGGAGATAGGGATTTTCTCCACATTAACCTTAGGTGTGGATTTAAGCGGCAACAAGCTCTACCTCACTCATTATGGCCATCACTCAGTTCCTGAACACATGTTGCTCCTTTACATCATAAAAATGAACCCTTTCATGTCCCAAACCTGATAGGCAAGGAGTTGCCTCATCATTAAGGGGTGATACAACTACTATACATCATTCAAAGCAAACTCTAACCATTTGAGCTACGAGCAGTAACCTCATCATTAAGGGGTGATACAAATAATATACATCATTCAAAGCAAACTCTAACCCTTTGAGCTACGAGCCGCAATACAAAGGAAAATCAAGTAATAGTAAAAGGCACACAAGAGGGATGGAAAAACAAAGGCCGAGTTGGTAACTCATGCATCCACGATTGCTCCCTCCTCACATCTATACACTCATAATGTGGATCCCCTTCATGTTGGTCCCCTTTGACCATGGCACTTGGCCATGGAGTTTTCTCCCCTTTGTACCATCATTATTCACTAACACCTATCGATTGAAGGGTGGACCCAAGAAATGTTAATTCCCCTTGGGCAATGGAAACACCTAATAGGGTCGTCCTTTAGCCACTCCTACCAAGGGAGGAAACATCATTGTGAGTTCAAGGCCCTATTTATCAAAGGGAAGTGTCATTTGAAGTATTAAATAGCCCTTTACATTCAAGCTTGGTTCACTTATATGCAAAAATGATTATTATCCCTAATGATTGGTTGTATTATTGAGTGGTTCCACATCCTAGGCTTTGGGCACCTTACCTACAGATACCCAAGCCATTTGAGAAGTATATTGGCACCCACAAGTGAAGCATTGAGAGCCTTGGGTCTTCGAGCAGTAGCAACACATCACACCTACCCTTAGACACCTTCTACACCCACGATGTTCATCCACCTTGTACTAGATTTGATGATTCTTCAACATGATGCACTTAGACCAACATGCCCTAGGTCGGCCTTAGCACTCTCTAAGAGATGGCAACTGCCCCAGAGCCCAGATGAGGATGGTCTCACCTTTTGAGACATGAGAGGGCTAGTAGCACCTAGAAAGCCCTCAACATTTGAGCAGAGATGGGCACTTTGAACTATTGGAGACCCTGGAGACCACCTTTGGTGCACCAAGCTGGATTTTGGGGTCCGTAGAGGGATTTTGACAACAATTTGAAGACCAACGCTCACATCATAATTTTTAGAGGCTTCTACACCACTCATGGCACCTTAGAGCCTCAACGAATGCCACATGGAGTGCAACACATGGATGGTGTTAACATTTCTAGGCCTTGGGGCTCACACATGTAGGCAAATCATTTGATTTTTGTCCAAGCTAGTGGGTCGGCTTGTAACCCTATGCATCATTATGATTTTACTTGTTTTCCTAGTGGATTTTAGGCTAATTAGGATCTATTCCTCCTCATATAAATAGAAGAAAGGACTATTGTATTTCTCATCATCATCACTTGGGCAATTAAGCCTCTCTTAAAAGAATTTTAGCCTCCTTTACTTGTGGAGAGATGTGATCTATGGAACGAATTTTGTATTGGAGCTATGTCTTTGTCTTTGGAGAAGTTATCTAGGATCAACGATGGATTATTTATGCATGTTATCTTGTAAGTAAGCCTTGTATTTGGTAAATTTTTGCTTTATGTCTGATGTATAGAATATGATGGTAATCTAGGGTTTTTATATTGTTCCCTAATTTGTTGAAAAATCAATTGCATAGAAGTTAGGTATCATTATTGCATGCATTACTCATTATATAAGATGTGAATGGTATTCCCCATGGTGAACTCATGTTGTAGCTCTCCCGAGTTCCTTTGATCCCTCAAAAAGATTGGAGCTATAGATTATCTAACCTTAAACATCCATAGACTCCATCCACCCAAGGATTAGGCATTGGCCATCCATTTGTTGGTGATCAAGTCAATTGTATCCATAAATTTTCCCCTTTTCTCTCTCTTGCCTAATTCGGCTCTCTTAAGGCCAAGCGGCCAACTAGGGCTTAGTGCAAATTGACGAACAGGAATTTTCAAGCCGTTGACCCTGCCGTCTACACCTACCTACAAGTCAATGAGAAAAGCCTTCAACCGCACAAGGTGTGGTCGGTGGCAGGGGACTAAGAAAAGGGATTGTCAAACTAATCCTGACTCTCTCCGTTAGCTAAGGGGGGTGGTCCCTAATGAAAAGTTAAGTTAAAAAAGATGTGAGTTTCTAGGAGAATTGTTAGAGTTAAATAGATTATCTCTTTAAGATTTATAAGAAAAAAATTGATATGAGCAATAACCATCATAAGATAAGCATGAAATACATAAACAACCAGTGCCTTCCAAGTATTTGCTCTTTAAGAAATGAAATTGTAATTTGTTTAAAATGAAGTGAAATGTTTTCAAATGGAAAGCCAAAATAACCCTGAAAAGTGAACCACTAAATTGTTTGCACAAGATATTATAAATGCTTTCAAGATGAATAAGTCTATAAATCAAAGCATGGAAACTATCTTGCTCAAAGGATACAAAAATAGCTCAAATGTTAGACCAAGATGGCAACTTGTAATTAAGTTTACAACCCAAAATAATAGTACTTGAAAGTGAAATCAACCATTTATGACAATAATTAAACCAAAAGATGAGTCAATTTCCAAGTACAAGAAAAATTAAACTTGTTGTAAAATTAAAAGGAATTTCAATGCTTGCATCCAAAATGCCTCTTGAAATAAGATTTACATGTGAAACTTTAACCATCAAGATAGCTAGAAATTTAAGAACTTTGCAAACAAAGCAAATATGATGGAATGAGTTCTTGGTTTATTTTATTAATTAGTGTTAACGCAAAGTTACAATTGAACTCTAGTCCTCAGACCTCGTCATCGCCCAAATGTTTGGATCTCACAATGAGGAGTCAATAGAAGTAGAGGGTCCCTAAAAAGCTATTCAACCAACTTAAGTTGGAGGTAAGTTTTAATGAGGCTTGGGGCCTTCCTATACTAAAATGCCTGGATGAAGTGCAAATTGTGTTAATTCCCCAAATTAAACTAATGCTTCATGCAGATGCTTCAAAGCAAAATAGTTTGCAAAACTTGAGAGTGTATGCACGTGGGAATTTAAATACAAGATTAGTAAAAATTTGCATGTGGAGTGAAATGTATTGATTTTAAGCATGCACAGTATGAAATTTAAAAGCTAGAAAGATAAGAAAAAACTAAAAGCAAGATTAGGCCACCCACAAGAATCCCTCCTCTAAATGAAGAAGGGGGATGCCATGGGAAAAATCCCAAGCTCCCTCCACCAATTTTTTTTATCTTTTATTAGCGCTTAAAGCAAGTAAAAATGCTTCTAAGAGGGCAGCCCACAATACGAGAGAGATCTTTACAAAGATGGGACTCTAACAAAGCTAGACTCTCTCCTAAAAATATAACAACAACAAACTTGAAGATGGAAAAAAACTCTCCAAAAGAGATTCACAAGGCTCAAAAGGCCCACGGCGTAGATGAGTTGCAACTCTCTCCCAAGTGCTTATGACCTCCCTAGAAATCATTCTTTGGACAGCGTGAGGGGATCCTGCATACACACGAGTGAGTAGTTTTCCAAAGCTTCTCCTCAAGCTGCTTGTTGCCCAATGTTCAAGCCTATGGACTACAAAACACAAAAAAAATATCAATTGACAATGTGAAATTAGGAAAAAGAAACCAAAACTAAACTTAGAATTTAATTTACAAAGTACTAGCTCAAGTAATGGGAGTGAACCCCCATACTTCTCTAGCTTTAGAAATGACTCTTAAATAAGAGATATAACTGTGAAAGAACTAGAACCAAAAAAGTATTTTGAATTTTAAATGGATGATAAAGTAGCTATAGATTAAGAAAACTCTCTTTTGCTCTTTGTTGGATGGAAAACTTGAAGCGGAAAAATGGCTAAGTCTTGGATCGATGTGACTTTAGGAGTGAGTTGATCTAATTGAGATTTCTCCCACTTCCAAATGGATTCCTACACACAATACAAAAGATCTTTCCTACACACTTGAACATGTATTAGTTTGCACAATATTAGAGCAATATAATGAATAAGATAAACCAAACATTCCTCCTAAAATGAATTGGCAAGCTTATTCCTAGAATACTACTCTAAATCAATGATATGTGCAAAAGCTTGCACACATCAATCCAAGCAAGATGGCAAGCATAAACTAATATTAATTCAACATGCAAAAGAAATTAAACACAATAGCAGTAGTATGAAAGGACATTACCTCATAATGCCAAGAGAACACCAGCCAGATAACCCCAAAGTCTTGATTATATTAAGAAAGTATGCAAGTACAAAATGGCAGAGTTTCCTCAAGCCCAATAGCTTATTACATGATACAATATGAGAGTCCATGGCTCTATTATATAGAGAGTTGGGAACAAATCCCAATGAAGAATCAATGACAAATGGCATTGGAGTCAATCCAAATGTAGAAGTGATTAAACAAGTGGTATGAGGTGACAATCCCAAAAAGAAATTCGAATTTTTTGAATGGAGCTCCAATGCCAAGTGTAAAAATCGAATTCTGACAAGTGGACATCATTTCCTTCTTCCCTATGTGCCAAATTTGAATTTTATGATAGAATGACAAGTGTATATGGGTAGTGACCCATGTGGGGTCAATTTCCCACAAAAAAAAATCCACCAAATATTCTCCCAAATCCTCCCAAATGTGCATTAATTTCACAAATTCGAATTTCCAAGTAAGCAGTTTTCTCCTTTAATGCTTGAAATTCGATTTTATTTGAGCACGTGTCATTTCCTTGATTTTAGGAGTCCACATCACCTTGGGACTTCACTTTAACTCCCCCATAATTTTCCACCTCATTTCCACAACATTTAGCATGTGTGGATATTTATTTTTCTCCATTTCTTTAATTTATGGCGTAATTAATTGCCAGATTTCCCACTAAACCTAGGAAAAGTGGGTTTTGAGGATTCAAATCACATTTTTAACCCATCAAAGTATGTCATAGTAGAAAGTTCAGGGTGAGAATTGTAAATTTCATTAACTCATACCCCATACAACTTCTCTAGACATCACTTATTACATTACAAGTATAATTTTATTATTAATTTCCGCAGTGCGGAAAATCTAAAAAATTAAAAAATAACTATCTAGACAACCAAATTCCACGAAATTTTTTGTGTGATCTAGTATGGTAATATACATCGATTCTAGACACTAAGATGTGTTAGGGGCTCAACTTTCAAACCGTCACCCCGGCTTTGGGGTAAAACATGAGTGAAAAAACCCAAAAAAATATTCGTCTCTAAGAAAAAGACGGGATAATTAACCAGATAAAAAAACACTCCAAGGTGGACCCATTTGATGATCAAGTCTCAACATCCTAGGCCTATTACAAACTCAAAACTCATCATTACTAGTATCACTTATTACAATTCCCCGTAGGGTGTGGAATCTGAGTCCAAAAAAGATGATGAGAAGACAGAGGTAGAGTTAAAAAAACTATGTTAACTAATGATATCTGATGGTACAAGTGTTCTTTGGATCATCCTTGGGCATGGAGTCTTCATATAATCATCAGGTGCCACTCCAGTGGTCAATAGGCCTTGGAAAGTCTAAACATCAAAAATTGAATGGTTGCCACAAAATCATTTCCCTTTGGTGGGCACTCACTCCAATTTCATCCATAATTTCTCTTGCCCTAGGTTAAACCCTAGTTCAGTTATCACTTCAACTTGGGGGCTTCTTGAGGGTTTCATGTGCCATAACCTTGTTGGAATGCATTGTGGGAAAGCCTTACTTTGCACCTTGACCTTTGATCATTCCCACTCTCAACATATCAATCAAAATCCTAGGTCTTGAGCTACCCTAATTTAGCCTCTTTGAAGGAAAGTGAATTGCCTCCTCTCAGAGCCTTGTGCCCAAATTGTTGTATTTTCCTTAAAGGCCTCTTGTCACCTTGCACCTTTAAGCTTAGAATACCTATTAGGTGACTTATATACATACGAGGACTCCCCCCATTTGTGAAAATCCATAAAGAGTAGGGAGTTTTGGCTATGGTGACAATGGGCAATCACCCCATTGTTGTCACTTAGTCTAGTGCTCACCTTGTAGGGTACCCTTCTCCAATGCCTGCTAGATTTTGCGGCAATAGTCCACAAATGACCAAAAAAAGTAGGTCTATGAAACTCAAAACTTCAAAAGTACCCCATTAGAAATTCTTCCTGTACTATTTGGTTCGCTTCTTCCTACTTGTTTAATTACTTAACAAGTTATTTACCATGTAAATACTGAAAATAAACACAAGTACAGTATCAATATCTACACATCATCAACTGAAAGAAAACAAGCACACAAGTGACACCGTTATTTTTGGACCAATGTCCCCAGAAAAACCCAATGCGAGAAAACCAGTGCAGCTATTCAGAGGGTTATATTATTATGCAGTTTATCAAAGTACAACTGGGTGCCTAAACCGGCTCCCCCGACAGAGAAAAATACACGGCAACAATACCTCTATATCCATGTTAGGGTCCCACCCTAACCCCCTTATTTATGTAGTGGGATCGAGTCATAGTAAAGAGTCAATAAAGCCCATATTAATAATTGTAAGTGGTTAACCCGCAATTAATGACGGGACCACAGTTAGTTGCAAATGGGCCATGGTATTAGATAGATGGTATTAATAAAAACCACGGTATTAATCCATGGTATTGCATGTATGAGTCATATATAAAGGATAGAGACTCCCTGCGAGGAGCATCGTGTCTTATTTTTGTATCGAGCTCTGCTCTATTGGAGGTTGCCCCCTCGAAGAGGCCAGTGAACATTGTTTTTTGAATAATAAAATATTTGTTGTTGTCTCTCACTATTCTATGTTTTGGGTATCTTTCTTCGCATATTCTCTATTTGGGTATCTTTTTGCAGGTTAAGAGCATAACAAGTGGTATCAGAGCACTTTCCAGGGCCGGTGGGATCTCCATTTCTTAGCAAAAAAAAAAAAAAATTGGCTAGAGACGTGTTTCGGCGTCTTTAAACCACGGGATCTGTCGTTGAGCGCATAAACCTGCGGATTGGGGGAGGCATGCACGCAGGAAATACAAGAGGTGGTCACGCTTGTTGGACTCCCTTGTAAGCCCTGTGGGTACCCCTTCAAGTAGTAGCGCATTAGACAGAACCGCGCACAGACTGTCTTCCAAGTACCTTCTGGGTATATCGGAAGCCCCTTAGCTCCTCTGCAACCTCGCCATAGATAAACCGTCGGCCGTCTTGCTGCTACAGTACACCGAGAACAGCACTCGGAGAGATTACTCGCCCGTACGATAGGGTAGTCGGGTTGTACGGCTAAGGGTACGGTTGATCCTCCTTAGTTAGAGCCCTGAAACATTGGGCCGAGTACTACTGTCAGACCCTTATGTATATTGCGATCTGTAGCACCTAACACTCCTCGAGACCATAGTTCCCTTTTCTATCTTGGGATCACGCATCATCTCTGCCAGATCCGCTCGCGCAAAGGGGTGCAGCAGCAGCAGACATCAGTCCCGCAGTTCCGACCAGCCATTCCAATCTATTAGATCCATCAGATCCGCAGCAGCAATCTGTTCCGCTGCTCAAAGCTATCCGATCCGCCATTCAGATCTCTCAGATCCACCGAATCTGAGTAGTTGTGTGGGGTTCCTATACCGAGGCATGATTTTTGCAAGACTTTTGGCAGTATTGACAGGATTCGGTTACTGCAGTATTCCTAAGGAAGGAGTAAAACTCCGTTAGGAGTTTTCAGGAAAAAAAAAATCCTAAGATTTTCCGGGGCGCTTATTGGTGATCTAGCCCATCAGAATCAGGACGACGAGCTAAGCACGGTGGTACCATTCAATTCTTAGTGAAAAAAAAATTTTGGCGGTCCCAAATTTCAAGAACATCAGGTCGGTGCATGTTAGAAACTAGAGCTCAAGCTATGGCCAATGAGAGGATGGACAAACTAGAACAAACCTTGCAATCCCTCCAACTTCAGCTTGACAGACTAACTAGCATAATCCCGAAGGGCAAGGAGGAAGCCCACGAGGAGGCGTATATTGGCAATGGACACAGTGAGGGTGAGTCTAGCCACTCTCTTCACCTCTGGGGCCCCCACCAACAATCCCGTCCGCGACCTCCCAAGTTGGATATGCATAAATTTGATGGTTCTCACCTGGTAGCATGGATAGCACAAATGGAGCAGTATTTCAATCTGAATAACATCTTAGATAATGAGACTCAGCTTATGGTGGGGAGCATGTACTTGGACACTGAAAGGTGGCAATGGTGGGAATGGCATCAACGTTGCAATGGACCTTTTGTAACTTGGACCACCTTCAAAAAAGTTCTTACAGACCACTTTGACCAGGAATCTTCTTTTCTGGGTCGTCTTATTAAGCTCCGACAAACTGGCACAGTGGATGAATATGTTACAGCCTTTGAAGCCTTAGCCTTCCGCACTAGGGGTCTCTCAGATGTGTTCTACACAGAATGTTTTATCAGCGGTCTTAAAGAAGCCATAAAAGCCCACGTCCTATTGCACCACCCTCCCACATGGACGGAGGCTTGCAAGGTAGCTCGTAACATGGAACGTGCGTTAGCAGCCCAGTACAGTCGCCCAAATTTCACAGCTAAGGGTCGCACCCCACAGGCTCACAGCACAACTCAAACACTTAATGTTCAAAAGGTGTCACCTACAGAAATAGCCGAAAGAAGAAAGCAAGGATTATGTTATTACTGTAATGAAAAATACTCCCAGGTCATAAATGCAAGGAGCCCAATTTTTTTCAAATTGATGCTACTAATTACAGCTCATCGGAGGAAGATCCACCACTGGAGGAACATGAGGTGATAGAAGAGGACAACCAAAAGGACAATGTCCCTGACGAACCCGTTATTTCGCTGCATTCTTTGGCCGGGATTTCTTCACCTCAAACTCTCAAAATCAAAGGTTTTATTAAACATCGCGCAGTAGTAGTCTTGATTGATAGTGGAAGTACACATAATTTCATCCATCAAAAAGTCGCAGAAGCAGTGCATTGTTTTGTACGAGCAGTTTCTAACTTCCAAGTCCAAATTGCGGATGGGGGCACAATGAAATGTGAAGGCCGTTGTGAAAATGTCAAACTTCAAATGGGGGATTATCAGTTGAAGACCCACATGTTTTCCATACACATGGGAGGGTGCGACATTGTCCTCGGTGCTGAATGACTTCGCACCCTTGGGCCAATCACAATGGATTTCCAGGAGTTATATATGAGTTTTAAGTAGAACAACTCCACACATACCCTCCGTGGACTCCAGGCGGGAGCTCCCTCTATCATCAACTCGCATAGGATGGAAAAATTGCTAAAAAAGGGCCATCATGGAGTTATAGCTCAATTTAATGCCATGCAGGCAGTCGAAACCAAGTCTCTGCCGATTCATCCTGAGATGCAATAGATTTTAAATAACCATCTGCCGGTCTTTGACAAGCCTCATGAGCTTCCACCCTCGAGAGGGGAACATGATCATAGTATCACCTTGGTTCCAGGGGCCCAACCCCCAAATGTGCGCACATACAGATATCCGTTCACCCAAAAGAATGAAATAGAAAAAATAATCAAGGAACTTTCGAAAGCAGGTGTCATTCGTCCCAGCATTAGTCCTTATTCATCACCGGTGGTCATGGTGCTCAAGAAAGATGGGGAGTGGCGGATGTGTCCAGACTTCAGGCCCCTCAATAAGTTGACAGTCAAAGATAAATTTCCCATCCCAGTGGTTGATGATTTGCTGGATGAACTCAATGGGGCTCAATTCTTCACTAAGTTGGATCTTCGCTCAGGCTACCACCAAATTCGCATGAAGGAAGTCGACATTCCAAAGACTGCTTTCCGAACTCATGAAGGCCATTACGAGTTCCTGGTCATGCCATTCGGTCTTTGTAATGCCCCATCTACCTTTCAGAGCCTTATGAACCACCTTCTCAAACCATATCTTAGGAAGTTTGTCCTTGTCTTCTTCGATGACATCCTCATCTATAGTTGCACTTGGGCCGCACATCTTCAGCATGTAGATCTACTCTTGCAACTGCTCCGCAAGCATAAATTATTTGTTAAGATGTCCAAGTGTTCGTTTGGCATGGAAGAAGTTGAGTATTTGGGCCACATTTTGGGGCGTGAAGGTGTCAAGGTGAACCCCAAAAAGATCCAGGCAATGCAGGATTGGCCTCAGCCTAAGACCTTGAAGAGCCTAAGAGGATTTTTGGTTCTCACAGGCTATTATCACAAATTTGTCTACAATTATGGTCGCATAGCGAAGCCCCTCACTCAACTCCTAAAGAAAAATTCATTCTTCTGGAATGAGGACGCACAACAGGCATTTACAGCTCTGAAAAATGCCATGTGTTCCACTCCAGTCTTAGCACTCCCTGACTTCACCAAATCTTTTGTCATTGAATGTGATGCTTCGGGTACGGGTATTGGAGCAGTCTTAATGCAGGAAGGGCGACCTTTGGCCTTCACAAGCCAACAACTAAGTGGGAAGAATCTGGGCCAATCTACCTATGAGAAGGAAATGATGGCCATTTTACATGCAGTAGAGACCTGGCGACCTTACTTATTGGGGCGACGTTTCCAAATCCACACAGACCATCATAGTCTTAAATATTTTTTGGAGCAACGCCTATCCTCCCCACAACAAAATAAATGGCTCGCCAAAATGCTGGGATATGATTATGAGATCATTTACAAGAAAGGACAAGAAAATAGTGTAGCAGATGCATTATCTCGCCAATTTGAGGAGGGAAGTACCCTGTTAGCAATTTCCCTTCCCATTCCAGAATGGATTGAAGAGGCTCGCAGGGAATGGTTTTCACATCCCGGGCTCTCCCAACTCATTTCTCAATTGCAGGTGGATCCAAATTCCACCAAGGGCTACTCGTGGCAGGATGAGATTCTTCGCTACAGGGACAGAGTCGTAATATCACCAACATCCACCCTCAAAAGTCGCATTTTGGCAGAATTGCACTCATCCCCCATTGCAGGACATTCAGGCTTTCAGAAGACGTATGCTCACACCAGAAGATCATTTTTTTGGACAGGCATGAAAAAGGACATCCTTACTTTTGTAGCAGAATGCGATGTCTGTCAACGCCACAAAGGGGAGACCGTCAAAGCACCAGGCACATTACAACCGTTGCCTATCCCGACAGCAATATGGACGGAGGTTTCTATGGATTTCATTACAGGTCTTCCAAAGTCAGGAAACAAGTCAGTCATCATGGTGGTTGTGGAAAGACTTTTGAAGTATGCTCATTTCTGCGCCTTACCCCACCCGTTTACACCAACTTTGGTCGCTCAATCTTTCATGGATCAGATCTTCAAATTGCATGGCATGCCCACTTCTATTGTGTCCGATCGCGACCCGATCTTCACCAGTAATTTTTGGCAGGAACTCTTCAGGCTACAAGGCACCCAACTAAAACTCAGTACTTCTTATCATCCACAAACAGATGGTCAAACTGAAGCCGTCAACAAATGTCTAGAAACCTACCTTAGGTGTTTCACTTCAGAAAAGCAACATCTTTGGGTACAGTGGTTACCTCTGGCTGAATGGTAGTATAACGCCAACTATCATGCCACCACCAAAATGACTCCCTATGAAGCAGTATATGGTCAACTCCCTCCTTCTCCTACTTCTTATATCAAGGGGTGTTCAAAGGTACAAGCAGTGGATCAACTCCTACAAAACCGCGCAACCATGCTCGCCCACCTTAGAGAGAATCTTCATCAAGCTCAAAACCGCATGAAGCAACAGGTAGACCAGCATCGCTTAGAGCGCCAATTTCAAGAAGGAGATCAGGGCTTTTTGAGGCTGCAACCATATAAGCAAACATCACTCAAAGACAAGGGTTGTCAGAAACTATCTCCAAAATTCTACGGACCATATCAAGTAATTCAGCGCATTGGAGAAGTAGCCTACAAGCTGGCTTTGCCGCCTACTGCAAAAATCCATCCAATTTTCCATGTCTCATGCCTCAAGAAAGTGATTGGGAACAATTGCAAAATTCAAACCAGTCTACCTGAATTGGACGAGGAAGGGTCAATCTGGCTCCAACCTAAACAGGTCCTAGACACACGAGAACGGCACCTGCATGGCCGCATGATTAGGGAAGTTCTCGTCAAGTGGAAAGACACCTCTCCGGAAGATGCAACTTGGGAACCAGCCACTATTCTTCAGCAGTTTCCGCAGCTTCAGCCTTGAGGACAAGGCTATTCTTAAGGGGGAGGGCATGTTAGGGTCCCACCCTAACCCCCTTATTTATGTAGTGGGATCGAGTCATAGTCAATAAAGCCCATATTAATAATTGTAAGTGGTTAACCCGCAATTAATGACGGGACCACAGTTAGTTGCAAATGGGCCATGGTATTAGATAGATGGTATTAATAAAACCCATGGTATTGCATGTATGAGTCATATATAAAGGATAGAGACTCCCTGCGAGGAGCATCGTGTCTTATTTTTGTATCGAGCTCTGCTCTATTGGAGGTTGCCCCCTTGAAGAGGCCAGTGAACATTGCTTTCTGAATAATAAAATATTTGCTGTTGTCTCTCACTATTCTATGTTCTGGGTATCTTTCTTTGCATATTCTGTATTTGGGTATCTTTTTGCAGGTTAAGAGCATAACAATCCGAAAACAGGTATTCAGAAAACCTATCCCATGAAACCCTCTCTGGCACAACTGAAGCTCAGCGCTAGCCCTCCTGGCCTCTGCATCAGCCCTCTGAGTGGATGACACAGTCTCTCTGGGTTCTGCGTAGCCTGGACTGACTGATGCTCTGGCTTTCTTCGCTTCTGTGTTGGTCTCCCAATATTGTCCCTGCCTCTCTGCCTCGTACTCACTGCCCCTCGCTACTAATCACTAATTCAACTTTGCTTAGCAACCCCTCTCTAGCAAAATGAATGACTGATCACTCTGGTGTGTTCTCCAACTGACCCTCAAGCCTCTTCTTATACTTTTCTCGTTGGTCCATCAACGACCAAGATTAAATCTCTAATCAACGGCTAAGATTAGATTTGGCTTGATCCATGACTTTTGGAACCTTCTAACCCAGTTTTATATTAATACCCATTAGTATTTTATTTTTCCTATGTTTAGACTTAGGATATCCAATAAAAATATTAATTATTTTAATATCTCCCAAACCGGTTAGAATCTGCCCAAACCATCTCTGGGTCTTGGAGATCCCATGTGCTTTAGCCTCTCCACCAATTTTAATGGCTACAACACATCCAATGCTACTCCAAATCAACACTCCCTCTTAGCGAGGATTGTGCTCTAGTAATACTCCACATTGAGCATTACCTTAATCATTTGGCACCGGTCCCATTGCTAATGCTAGGCCTCCCCGCCCAACATCCTCTGCACTGCTGCATCCTATACTACTGCCCACGAGAAGCCACTGCCACTGCTGCATCCGTGCTGCTGCTGGTCCATCCTCCCAGCACTACATCCCCTCTGATCATGCTGCATCGTGCTACTGCACTGCAACTCAGTTACTGAGAAGTAAGTAATTGATCCACCCAACCCTGACATCCCTGTCAAGCTAGAAACACTCCTAATGCTGAAGCTCCCTCTACCGCTAACAAGTGCTCCCTCTACTGACCTCTCCACTGCTGCAACAACTCCCTGCATCTAGCACTGTGGCAAACCTTTCTGTGCCATCCTGCACTGGTGCAACACTCCCGTGCCTCTCGCACTATTGCAGCCTGCTAGCCTCGCATTGTCCCGGGAAACCTGCACTATAGTACTCTCTACTGCTCCATCTGTATCTGTCTCTACCGGCATCCGTCAGTCCTGCTACTCCTCTTCGGGGCTCCCCTAGCGAGCTATAATCCAATAGGTTGGGTACCTTGAGGATCTTGCCCCTCATCGCCTGTATTCCTCTGACTACAGTTCGATGTCTCCCCACTTCTTCTCAAGTGGCACATGAGCACTCATGGCACAATCGTCCTCCTCCTCGACTTCTTTCTCCGCCCTTGCAGGCGCTGCCTTCAAGTCCGAGGCCTCTCCCTTGCTCTTCTTCCTAGGACATTGGTTCGTAAAATGACCCAGTTCCCAAAAATTGAAGCACTTGACCTTGGAGAGGTCCTTCTTCTTCCTCTTCTCCTGCTTTCCTGCAGATGCTAGAACTACAATCTCTTCTTCCTCCTTAATTCTGACCCCTTTGCCGCTACTCCCCGCCTTGGTCAGCCATCTGATCTCTTCTTGACAAAGAGTCACCCAAAGTTCTTCCCAATCTAGAAGACTCGTCCTGCCTAGTATGCTCTGGACAAATACCTCCCAATCCTCGGAAATTGCGTTCAGTGCGGTCCTCACCATCAATTCCTCATCCGGGGTGGCCCCTATGGAAGTTACCTGGTCACGGATCTCCTTTAAGCGACCGAGAAAGACATCTATCTTCTCTCCCTTCTGCATCTGGTATGCCCTTAGCTGATTCTCCGAGAGCATCTTCCTCTGCACAGAAGTACGCTGGTACAATGTCTTCAAGGCATCCCACATCTCCTTTGTCATCCCTTCTCGGTAATATGCGCTACCACATGATCCTTGACCCCATCAAGGATGATGCACTTAGCCTTCGCCATTGCCTCCTCATACCTTTCATTAGCTATCGAGTCAACTGGGACAGTTATCACTCTCGTGACGAAGCCCTTGAGGCGATGTCTATCTAGAATGGAAAAGATCCTGGCCTTCCAAACCACAAAGTTAGACGCTCCATCCAGCCTATCCTAATCTCTCAGCCCATTCACAGCCATCTCGCTGCTCTTTTTTCGACTCCTCTGAGTCTCTCTACTTCCCTCTTGGAAGTCCTTTGTTCGACTCCTGCTAAGTCTCTCAACTTCCCGTTTAGAAGTTCTCGGTTCGACTCCCTCTGAGTCTTGATTTCCCTTCTGCAAATCCCTTTGCCAATGTCAAGTTGCCCCACTCCGATCATCTGTGCAACTGCACCATTGATCCAGATTCCTTGGCTAGAAATCCGCCTCAGCAGCAACTCCCTCCACCTTGGTCTTGCCTTGTTAAACATTGTTTTGACTACAGTACCCCACCCTCTTCGCTTTGCAAATTACCCATAGCCTCCTATACCCCGGCAACTGAAGGATTGAGCCACTTGGCTCTATGCAATCCTGGCACCGGCAAATCAACTCACTCAGCCAACTACATCAGCCCTTTTGGCCTCTGCGTGGCTCTGTGTAAGCCTGATTCTGCCTCCCTTAGCCTCTACGCTGCCTTTCTCTGGCCCAGAATGATGACACAGTCCCTCTGCATCACTCCTTCCTCTCTCGCCTTTTGCAAGGATCAGTTGTGTCACTCGGGCAGCTGAATCTGCTGCAAATGCTCTGCTCGGCTGATGCCTTCAGTTATCCTGTGATCTGCAACCATGCTCTGATACCATGTTGGAATTTCTAAGTTTAACCCGTTAGAAATTCTTCCTATACTATTTGGTTTATTTCTTCCTACTTGTTTAATTACTTAACAAGTTATTTACCATGTAAATACTGAAAATAAGCACAAGTATAGTATCGACATCTACAAATCATCAACTGAAAGAAAACAAGCACACAAGTGACACCGTTATTTTTGGACCAATGTCCCCGGAAAAACCCAATGCAGGAAAACCGGTACAGCGATTCAAAGGGTTATATTATTATGCAGTTTATCAGAGTACAACTGGGTGCCTAAACCGACTCACCCGACAGAGAAAATACATGTCAGCAATACCTCTATATCTGGAAACAGGTATTCAGAAATCCTGTCCCGCAAAACCCTCTCTGACACAAATGAAGCTTAGCGTTGGCCCTCCTAGCCTCTACTTCAGTCTCCTGTTGATCTGCGTCAGCCCCCTGCTGACCTGCGTCAGCCCCGAGGACTCTCTGTGTCAGCCCTCTGAGGCACTGCGCAGTCTCTAGAAGTCTCTGCGTCACTCCCTCTGCCCTCTGCGTGGATGACATAGCCTCTATGGGCTCTGCGCTGCCTCTGTTGGGCTCTACGTTGCCTGGAATGATTGCTGCTCTAGCTCTCTCCGCTTCTATGCTGGTCTCCCAGTACTATCCCTGCCTCTCTGCCTCGTACTCACTGCCCCTCGCTGCTGATCACTAATTCAACTTTGCTTAGCAACCTCGCTCTAGCAAAATGAATGACTGATCACTCTGGTGTGTTCTCCAACTGACCCTAAAGCCTCTTATACTTTTCTCGTTGGTCCATCAACAGCCGAGATTAAATCTCTAATCAACAGCTAAGATTAGATTTGGCTTGATCCATGACTTTTGGAACCTTCTAACCTAGTTTAATATTAATACCCATTAATATTTTATTTTTCCTAAGTTTAGACCTAAGAACTCCATTAAAAATATTAATTATTTTAATATCTCCCAAACCGGTTAGAATCTACCCAAACCATTTCTGGGTCTTGGATATCTCATGTGCTTTAGCCTCTCCACCAATTTTCATGGCTAGAGCACATATGATGCTACCCCAAATTAACACAATAGTGATGAGCGGGGGAGTGCAAACATGACTCCTTAAGGCCAAAAGTGTAAGGACAAAAACACATAATAGCAACACTAAAAGAAAATATACAAGACATTATTGTTGATCTTTGTATCTCGGGAAAGTACTTGACACTATTTTAATCTTTGTATCTCAAGAAGGTACTTCTACACAGGCCTAAGTGTCTAGGCATACAGAAGTCGCCCAAAGCCTCCTTAGGATACTTGCTTAAGTATTGAGTAAGTTGTTATTGTAACTTAGCCTAAGTTTAATTTAGGAAATGGACATAATTAATATGTTGGCTATTGAACAAAATAAACTTAGGAAAAGTTAAGTATTTACTTTAGTGATCATGCTTTAATGTCAATTGTTGATCTCAAGTGAGGCGAGATCCAACCTTGGCCATCCATCACTTTGGAGATTAGGGTTAGGAATTTAGCTCAATGAAAAGTTATAAAAGAAAGGCTAAGAAGAGGAGAAAGAGACACCATACAGCAACACAAGCCATTGAGAAAGAGGTTTTTCGAGTAAGGAGTGAGATACTCAAGTGTGACAGGTTCAAGGAAGGTGCAGGGATACAACATTAGAGATCTAGATCAACCAAGCAGATCAAGAACAAATCTAGGGCTTGATCAGCTAGATCATATCCAAAGTATATTGTAAATGTATTTTCCTTAGTTGGACCATTATCCTAAGACAGGAGCCCAAGTAGGTTCAAATCATTATTTAATGAAACATTATTGATTGGGTAAAATTTGTATGAGTCACATGTGATTGAGATTGGTTGTGTAATCGTGCTTCTGTTGAATGATTGTTTTAAGAACCTTGTTGTGTTTTTATTTAGTAGATATATGATAAATCTACTAGGAACTAATTGTCAGGTGCTAGGCTCATAATTTAACAACTATCCACCAATACAATATAAGAGAGACCTGCTATACTCACAATGAAAGCAAAAAAAAAGACGCAAGAGAGGAATAGGGAGAAGACGCAACCTCAGGGATTGTAAAGAATCAGGATATCATATGGAAAGAAACTCTAGACCCCACGTTAACCACATAGATGAGTCCCATGCACTATCAAAGGATATCCTCAAGAGAATATTTGCACTGAATGGGCATGTTTGTGTAGTCCTAGGAGAAAGCTTGCAGCAATCAAATGAAACTCTCCTAATATTCGAGATTGCTCGGATTGTTACTGCAAAAGCTAGCACAGTAGTGCTCAGTGACACCAAATTCCCAGCGACAATGGGATCCGCCACCACTATCATCTTAGTAGTGAATTCCCTACTGTTTTGTGGGAAAATGTTATCCCCACAACGGAGGCTTCCATGACAAGACTTAGAGGTTAGATGACCAAAGGATCCTAAATCAAATGGTTCTCTAATGATCTTTCAAATTTTTACACCCCGAAATGATCTTCAATCAAGTATGGCTCCAAGTCGGATGAAGTAATGAGGTCAAAGAATTTCTGACTCGGGTTAGAGTTTGTTTAAGGCCTCAAAATGCCTCCGAAAGGTTTCAGACCCCAATTCTCCAAACTGGGATCCATTGGTAAATGAAGTAATGAGGTCAAAGAATTGCTAACTCAAGTTAGAGATTGTTTAAGGCCTCAAAATGCCTCTGAAAGGTTTCAAACCCCAATTCTCCAAACTAGGATCCATTGGTAAATGACCCTGCAAGTTGATCCCTCCAATTTTTCCACTTTGAAAGCATCAAGATAGATCACAAATAATATAATGATCCAATCCAAACCAATGCTCCACAACCATCAAATACTCAAGCAAGGAGTGATCCACAAGGCAAGAACATGTGAGAAGACCACCAAGCAACAAGCACAATCATCTAACCGAGGAGAAGTGAGACTCCACAAGCCAAAAACCTCCAAGGAACCAGCACCAAATCTTCATCAATGTAATGAAAATTACAAAGTGGAAGCTCATCTAACATGAGATGTCACACCTTCATCATTACCATCATAATTTTGTCCACAATTACTTTAATAGTATTGCATGGAGACACCTCATAATATGTCACTTGCTAATCAAAATGTGCATTATCTAAAGTACCTTAAAAGACGTCTCATCACGAACGCTTTTATATGCAAATACTTTCCCACAATTGATTGTTCTATCTTTTCTATTCAATAAACTCTTAATGTCTTCAATGGTCATTACATCATCCTCGTATATCATTGTTGCTACAACCTTCCTATTGTCCATTCATTTAATTTGGGTAGCAACCAATCTACCATTTGTTAAAAGATAATATAATTTCCATTTTTTATCTTCATTCATGTTGCAGATTTCCTTGGCCTCCTCAGACGTCTGTTTCTTCATAGCCAACCTCCTTGTTGTCGCGCAGATTGTCACGACAACGCTCGGACCGGAGGCTGTCACCCTGATCCCCGATCCGTCCGTTTAAGCCGTCTCCCGAGGCTAAGGGGGGTAGACCCTATGGGACAAAGTATGACCAACTGTGGACCAGTTGGGTTGGGAGACACAGCAAGGCAATACTAGTACTTGATTGATTTTAGGAGTTAATGTACCAGTGCCTTATGGAGTTAATGATTAAATAATTGTTTATCAAATGCTGCAGAAATATGAACTTTGTAATTCCACCATTAACAATCATTTATCAAATAACCCAAGCAATGCAAGATATCCAGTAAATTCACAATGTTTTAACGATGATCCAGCAATTAAACTTCAAGAACAATTAAATGCTTTAAATGATCATAAAATTTAAATGTTGACCAGTTACCACTTCCACATAGCTAACTTCAAATGAACATTAAGTGCGTTTAGCTATAGAGAAATGGAACATAGAGACACCAAATATGAGATTTTCAATTTTTTGTTAAGCTTTTTCAAAAGATTTTTTAATTTTTATATTTTTATATAAATTAAACAAAATTAAACTAAACTAAACTACATGGAACTCAAAAATTATTAAAATTAAATCCTAAAAACAAAATATCAACCCATTAAAATCTAAAAATTAAAATTTTTTATGATTTTTTATTTTTATATATTTTTTTTATTTTTTTATGATTTTAAAATTTTTTAAACAAAACTAACTAAATTAAAAATAAAGATTAAACTAAACTAAAAGATAAACTAAAAACAAGGCTTAATTTTAATTCTAAATCTAACTTTATAAAATTTAAAACTAAACAACAAAAAGGGAAATCGAATTTTTTTTTTTTTTAATATGAAGCTAAACTAAACAAAATCTAAAATTAAATTAAAGTCAAACCTAGCCTAAAACAACATACACATATATCACAATAAGAAAAAATAAAACTAAACTACAAACCTACGCTATTTATAAAATACAAGTGAAATGTAAAAAAATATCGAAGTATTGTTAGTTGTTTGTCGTGTATGTGTAGGTTTATATTTGACGGTGACAGAGAGCAGCAATGGTAGATTATGTGTTGAGGGAGATTGCGCTTGGAGAGGAAGGAAGGGACCGAACTGCGGGCTGAGGACGTTGGAGAACAGCGAAGGAGAAATGAGTTGGCCGCAAGTGGAAAACGCAGGAAGCAGATGAGGAGCGGACAGACGCAGGCAGAGAGGGCTCGATGGACTGCGTGAGGGTTACGTGCAGGTCCAGAATGGAGCAGAAAGTGACTGCGTGGGGCAAGCTAAACGTTTGGAGCAATGGCAGCAGCGCGAATACTGCGTGGGTATGGCAGCGTGTGAGGATTTGGATACGCAAATGAGAAGAAAAGGATGCGTGCAACGAGTTTGCAACTACGTGCAGGCAGAGGAGGATGCACGGAATGAGGGTTTGGACGAAGGATGGCCATGGGTATGGCCCAGGTTTGAGAGAGAAATAGCTGAGGCAGCAATGGGCTACGTGGAAGATGCTGAGGGAAGGCTGGATTGAGTCAAGCGGATTTGAGGGGCTGCGTGAGAATGGAGAGAGAAAACGCGTATTGCTGCTGACTGCAGGTTTGCATGAAAAGAATACGTGTAGGTCCAAGGTCAGTGCAAGTCCAAGGTCCAAGGCAGTGATACTGGCAAGGGTTTAAAAAAAAAATCGAAAATTTCTGTCAAAATGAAATCCCAGGCAGCAAACAGATAGCCTGAAAAAACCCTCGAACCTGCAAATTCTCCAGTAAATTTTAAATTGCCCTGCATTCAGAGTTGTCTAATGAAAACCCCGAAAAAAATTTAAGATCTATACTTGCAACCTGCAATGGCAAAAAAAGAACACCAAGAAGTAAAATGTGAAAGAAACAAACCTAAAAACCCTAAAACCAGTTAAAAGAAATTTACAATATTTACAGATTTTCGACTCTTAAGCAGCCAGATTTGTTAATAATCCACAGTAATATTTTCAGAATTTTAAATTTTAGATAAAGTGCTTCAGAAAACCCTTCATGTATCTGCAAAAAAAAATTCTAATGATAAGCCCGAGATTAAAACTAGCTAGGCTCTTTCAGAAAACGCAATCTGGGATTTGGCTGGTTCAACCGAGAACTTCCCTAACGCCCGGTAAACTCAGAACTAAGATTTCCTGCACAGCTTAAAATCAACCATTAACATAGAGGGAGAAAACAATAGTGAAATCCAGATCAAATGGAGATACCTGCCATTATATTTCAGAATCTAAACTATCATTCAAACCCCAGAGATCAGACAAGATACCTGTGCCTGAATCAATCTTCATCAAGCTATTATCAATGGCTGAAAATAAAATTACGCAGAAAAATAAATCATCTTACAGCACTTTCAGAAGAGTAACACCAGCAAGATTTCAACCCCAAAGTCTTTCTTTATTGCACCAAAAAAAAAATGGCTACAAGAGAGCTTTCTTTAGCACCAGACTCTCAGATCCAATCTGATCTCAAATGACCCCTGACACCCTATTTAAAAGAAAATTTCCCAACGGCTAGTTCGAGTGATCCATGTCAAAATGATCTCGACCGTCCATGACGATCAAAATCCCTTTTAATCTCATCCGTCGAATTTTTAAATGCATTTTAATATATTAAAAAATTAAAATTCTGCATTTATTTACTCAAAACTTTGACTTATTATTATTTTATTATTTTATATTATTTTTCAAATTTTTTTATTTATTTTTTATTTATTTTATTTTTTAAATTTTATTTTATTTTATTTTATTTTTATTTTTATTTTTGAGTCTATTTTTTTAATTTTATTATTTTATTATTATTTTATTTTTTTTTTTTATCCTCGAACTCAGCCTTTGGAGAAATCACCTAGGACCTAGGACTTAGGACTTATGAGGGGATTAATCATTTTCTAACCCTCAAGACACTTTACATCATGACTTTTACAATTTTACATCTCAAGGGGGAAATCCCATTTGACATAGACCCTGATAGACCACCCAGTTCTGCGACCAAATATAATCTAGCAAATCAAGCAATTTGAAATAATCTAACCAAATAGTTAGAATTATTTCCAAATTACTTTTACATAGACCGAAGCACACTAGGATTCCCCTAAGATTCCAATGACAAAATTCATTCCAGCTTTGGGGTTAGGCTGAAGGAAAACTCTGCCGATCATGGATCGGTGAGACAAAAAACCTTCCGGAACGTAAATTATCACTAGAAAATTAGGTCCACCTAGGCAATTTACATTCATGACTCAGATATGCTAAGATTATTTACAATTTACACATGCAGACTGGGTTTACAACATAACATGATCGGGTTGATGATGACAATCGAATGGCACGGACATGTCGATCCAGCTCTGTCCCTTTTGCGAAAAAGGGGATGTACTGCTATGGGTAGTTGACACGTAGCAGTCAACACTCCTCATACCTGCCACTTCTTTAGTGTAAACTAAAAACTCGATTTCCTCCTCTGGTAGGCCTTGCAGAATAAAAATGTCGTTCCTTGGCCTCTGATTTTCCCAATGTTGCTCTGAACCAAGATATACTCATAAATCCCATTGACTTTCTTTTTAATTACCATGGACATTAATACTATATTTTCCATAGCATAAATCCAATCTATAAAACAGATATCTCCCATTCCATAGATCTTTTAAATCTTCAAAGTGCATTTTTGCATTATGCATTTCACATTTGTAAATCTATTTGCCACTCAAAACATGAAGCTTTTTTCTTCTTTCTCGTACAAGTAATATGTTTGAGAAAGTAGCCATAAATTCACAAAGAAAACATTTAAAGAATACTCAAAGCTACGGACTAAAATCACATCAACTGTGCAGGAAAACTTCAATTTTTACAGTAGCAAAGATGCAAAGAAATATACAATGGTGAAGACATAAAAAATGAAGGTATACAGCATGAGTTTAAAAGCACCATCAAAGTACGTCAGTTGAATACTATTCACATTATTTTTGTCAAATAAAGAAAGCCTTTCAGGAAAAGGACATGATGTTCACAAACAATAAAAGCATTTTGGGAAACAACTATACCTGCGTTGACCCTTGTTGCCTGAAGGTCGAGAGCAGAGTGCTGCAACAAGTTTTTCATCAGCATTGCTGCCAACAAATTGCACAGAGATAATTATTAGAAATAACTTGTAGTACATACCCACATTCAACCTATAACACAGCATACAAAACTTCAAACATTCGAGCACCCAAGCTGCAATTTAAAAATTGTCACCACCACTTCATCTACTACTAGATCTTCAAGGCATGCACCCAAAAAATACAGACCATCAAAAGTAGAGGGAAATATGAAAGAGATAAGAATTGATCTCACCTCCTGGTATTCATCATAATCCCAACCAACGGTTGTGAGGACCGTGCCAGTACAGCTCCATTTTCTGAAACATGGCACACATATGCATAATCTTTAAAAGCTTGTGGAACAAAGCAATACAACAGACAAAAAGACTCCTTTTCTCACATCAGTAAAGAATCATGTTTCAGCATTCTCTTGTGTGATATATTTTCCTTTTGATATAGAAAATACTCAATAGCAATCTTCTTTTGAAAGACATACATTCACATACCAGGATGGCACCATGTAATAACAGGTAATCTTCCCCGTGCACGAAAAGTTGCAGCTTGTAGCACCTCATCATCACTACAGAAACCACACAAGAAAAACCCTTTGGATTCACTTAATATTAGGCCTACCCTAATTGCTGAAATAAGTGTAGAGTCAAATAGAATTCTACATATGCTGAAATGCTTCTATACAGATGCAGTTGAAACCATACCATACCTGATACTTAAAGGTGCTATAAATAGAGATGGGTATGTTGGGCACACTGTATAGTTGGAATTCACATCTGTTATTCTCCACCATTTGTTTGATGCCAGCAAGTTCTTGTCCTTCTGAAAGCTACTTATCCTCCTCAGATTGTCCTTACCAAGAATCCTAAGATACTCTTGATGTAACCTTATCCTTGGGTCAGAATTTTTGAACTTGGAAGACCCACAGGCAAACACATAAAGATCCCACAGTCTTGACGGCCTCAAACGCCTCGTCAGTTCATCAAAAATTATTCTCCTCTGCACAAAGTATCCACATTCATTTTTTAAATATTGAAATGGTAAAAAACAAACAAACATTCAATTTAGTTCAAAAAAATATCATTGTTTAGTAGGAAAGCACATATTTGATTAAACACGATGATAAAATAAAACAATCGGAGAAACATGGCATCATTTGAAAAAAAACACCAGCACAATGAACCCAACATTGAGATTTGTATTCAAATGCTATGCAAAACAAGCTTCAAAATAACTCAACTATGACATAGCCAACCTGTCTAGTTCGTGGACGAAAACCAAAGAGAATAATCCGCATGTCCTTGCCTGATGAGAATTTGAAGTAAATTAATTTTATAAAATAAAATGAAATGCAACTAATTTAATTCTTAGAACAAATACGATTAAGTGCAACACATAAATACAATTAATGCCTGAACCCCTTTAAACTGAAACATCAGAATTATATGAGAAATAAAACCAGATATTTAATAATTAATTTAGTTCTTCTAGAGGAGAAAAGCTTGAGGGGTTGTCGAGCATCTTTTTTCTTGCTGTAAGAGTTCTTGTACTGCATTTATTAGTTGCCCCTTCTTATTAAATTAACTTGTGTTTGAAACTGCACTTCTAATGACCAGGTCTTTGAGATTACAGAGTGGCTAAATTGGACCCCGAGAACAGACCACTAGATCTAAATTCTGTGTCTCTTGAAAAAGTGAATAACACCACCTCTATAGACACCCACGAAATTCATCCGCAACATGTATCGCTAGGTATTGACCCATCTCTTCAACCCATAGTTTTAAACTCAGACTTCGACTCGGCCACCTTTCAACTCGGACTGAGAGAGACTCGGACTCAATGTCTCAGTTTTCAAAAAAAGGCATAAAATAATCAAATTTATTGAAAACAAAGTACTTTTAACATTCCAAACTATTAGACACAAAATATGCAAAGTTTGTTCATCCATATAGCATGTAAGGGTGAATATATCAAAATGGCACCAAGTGTAATACATATCAGCAACAAAATACATAATTATGAGACTCTAAATGGCCTCTAGATTACAAAAACCATGCTACAAGCTATTGGCCTACTAAAAATAACTGATCAAGATGATCACACATCCAACTCATCACCAGATTCACCACTACTACAAATCAGATGATCAGCAGGAGCTACAAAAAATCATCTGGCTCAGAGTCTTTAGACTCATAAGGGACATCATCTTCAACTTCAGTGGTTGTAAGTAGTAGGGCTAGCAGAAGCACGAGTTGGTCGAACTGCACAACTAGTGTTTGCATATGCCATGGTTAGTACTTCACTTCCTTCAGCTCCTAGTCCAACTTCCCTCCACACGCACTCCAAGGGATCAATATCAAAATCAGCATCAAACTCTGTTGGCTGAGTCACCTCTTAGTCGGAGGTTATACCGTACAAAGGCAAGATCATTTAACAGTTTCTGTTCCAAACATTTTCTCTTCTTCTTGTGAATCCACTCAAAAACAGACCAATTGCACTCACACCCAAAAGCACTACAAGCTTGGCTGAGGACTCTAACTACAAACTTTTGCAATTGAGGGCAGTGGTTACCAAATGATTACCACCAAAGTGTTGCAAAGATAAACGCTGAAGTTAACACTATTCAACAAATTAGAATGTGAGTTTGTGTAAGAAAAACAAGTATTTACAATTTGAATTTAAACAATTCAACTAATAAAAGCTTTGGAATTGCTTTGGTCCACATTTGACCTCACACCCAAAAGCACTACAAGCTTGGCTGAGGACTCTAACTACAAACTTTTGCAATTGAGGACAGTGGTTACCAAATGATTACCACCAAAGTGTTGCAAAGATAAACGCCGAAGTTAGCACTATTCAACAAATTAGAATGTGAGTTTGTGTAAGAAAAACAAGTATTTACAATTTGAATTTAAACAATTCAACTAATAAAAGCTTTGGAATTGCTTTGGTCCACATCTCTTGCAACCATTGCTAGATTTTTGCCAGAGGTACTTGTGGCCCTAGTGAAAACGTTGATATATCAATGCATTTCAAGCTGCGTAGACTCGTCCAGGACCATGCACTCCAAGCACTCGCACAACCCATCTTTAACCTCCCCAATATTATGTTCCCCATACCAAGCTTTGTAATATTACTTTGGTTTCAAAAAATACCTAGCTACATGTTAGAAAATGGAAAGCGGTAGCTTATTAATCTTATTTTCCTTTAACCTTGATATTTGCTTGTGAATCTTATCTAACTTTTTTATGTTCTTTAGTTAGATATTTTCATCAAACAATATCAAGAACAGTAACAACAATAAAGGACACATATGTTAGGCTCTCAGTGAGGGCAAAACCTCTCCAAGGGAAAAACCCAGAAACTCTTCTCTTCTTAGATTCTATTTCAAATAAGATACAAAGACCCAAAGCCTAGACCAAGTCCTTCTCCTAGTACCAAGGCAGCCCTTCTCAAGTTCTTCCCTAATGTTGCACCAACCAACTTCAATACTGCAACTTCGATTTGCCAGCTTCAATACTGCAACTCGACCTGCAACTTCGACCCTACAATTTGATATATCAATGCATTTCAAGTTGCGTAGACTCATCAAGGACCATGCACTCCAAGCACTCGCACAACCCATCTTTAACCTCCCCAATATGATGTTCTCCATACCAAGATTTGTAATAATACTTTGGTTTCAAAAAATACCTAGCTACATGATAGAAAATGGAAAGCGACAGCTTATTAATCTTATTTTCCTTTAACCTTGATATTTGTTTGTGAATCTTATTTAACTTCTTTATGTTCTTTAGTTAGATCTTTTCATCAAACAATATCAAGAACAGTAACAACAATAAAGGACACATATGTTAGGCTCTCAACCAGTAAACCCCTCCAAGGGGAAAACCCGAAAACTCTTCTCTTCTTAGATTCTGCTTCAAATGAGATACAAATACCCAAACCCTAGACCAAGTCCTTCTCCTGGTACCAAGTTAGCCCTTCCTCAAGTCCTTCCCTGATTCTGCACCAACCAGCGTCAATACTGCAACTTCGACCTGCCAGCTTCAATACTACAACTCGACCTGCAATTTCAGTGTTGCAGCTTCCTCTGGAAACTCTAATCCAACCTCCTCTTGAGACCTTCCTAGAGCAAGACAGCGCTCCCAAGGTCAATGAGGTCAATATAAGGTTTTCTTCCTTCCAGCTACAAGGTTTTGTACTTCGTCCTAGTGCAACTCAGACCTGTGATTTCGACCTCCCTTTGCAACACCAAAAACCCTAGAACTTTGCCAGTGTGAGAGAGATAGAGCCCAAAACCAAGAAATTTCGTCCTTCTTTCTTCTTTTAGACCATCGCTCTTCTTCTTCTAGCTTTCCAGCTACAGATCAAACTCTTTCCTGATAGATCAAACTTGTGGAGTGAGTGTGTCCAAAAGAGGTTGAACTGCTTCTTTATATAGCCTTCTCCAGGGATTGAATTCCCTCCTTTAGGCCGACTTGATGTTCCTAGGGTTGACTTGTACTTTGGAGCTTCCAAGACTTTCTAGACTCAAAAATAATTCTTTTTACAAATATATTTTGCCCAAAAGAGTCTTATAAACATGATGTTGACTCCTTTGACTCAAGACAATAAATCCTAAGACCTAACAAACCCTAGAAGCATGAAGAACATGCTTTTACCTAGAAGACCATCAATAATGAGCATGAAACCCATGCTTTAATAATAATAACTTTTTATTTTCTTTTCTTGTTTGTTACATAAGATACATATTGAAATGAGTACAACAATTATGAAGACCAAAACTAGTTACATTTCTCAACACTCCCTCTTAACTAGGGAGGTATTCATAATTGTACAACCAGTACAACATCATATCTCAAACTGAAGAGTTCTCACAAGAAGAGTTGGATTGATAAGCCATATTGTAAGCATCATCATCATGACCAACACTGTCCCTAAGGCCTAACTAGACAAAGCTCTACTTTAATCAAGAGCATTATACTAGGAGGCATTATGTGTGATACCACACTACCTCTACAAGGTGCATACCCAATCCGGATGTCTACAATGTATGTCCTGTTACCCACCACTTCGTGGGTGATATCCCCAGGAGAAATTTTTCTCCATGGTTAACCTCAGTCGGCAGCCTCCTACAAGCTCATTGTGCCATTTCTATGCCATCTGAGCCAGCCATGTGGTCCCTCACCCACCTGTATTCCTCGTATGTTTGAAGGTGGGCCTCCCAAATCTAAAGATATGTCTTATCATTTGGTAATTGAGTATTGGGTTTCCTTATCATGGATACTTTTGGGTATGGATTGATGGTGGGATTTGGCGGAAAGGGTGGGCATAGTTTGTGCTCTTGTCCCCTTATCTTTTTTGGATATTACCCTTGGATCTTAGTCCCATGGGATCTCCTTTATTGACCATTTGGTTCTAGGGTGGTACTACTTGGGAAACCCTGACTTTGGGTGCGTGGTCCCGCTCCTTTATCTGCATATATTACTCCATTTCCACTCCTTATACCCCATTCATCATTCCTCCCACCTGGGTCCACATTTCCATTTTGGGTCCACATAGGGCCAACGTCCCTATCCCTTTGCCCCCACCTTGGGTCAGGGCTAGAATGATGCCCTGGAGGTTGAAGCAGCTAAAAGGAAAATAAAAAAGCACAATTGGCCACATTTAACAGTATATTGTACCACAAAATGCAAAATGCAAAAGATGGTCGGGACAAAAATAATTAGCACGTGGGCAAAAGCCAATACAAGAGCTCTACCCCATCCATGGCCATCACCCTGGTTCCATAGGCCCTAGATGAGCCTCCTTTATCATTCAAGAACCCATAATTGTCCCAACCCCTAGAGAGCAATGAACCGCCCTACCTAAAAGCCGGTAATCATTGCTATATCTTACACATCATGCTCTTGCCCTTTGAGCCCCGAGCAGTTAATGAAAAAAAATTCATAAAAGGCAAAAGGCATATAAAGAAGGGTGGAAAAATCAAGGTCGGGGCACCTCATGTACCACGATTGCTCCCTCCTACACATTACATACCTAGGTGTGGGCTTCCCCTTATCCAGCTACCCCTATGCCCCAATATGTGGCACAGGGTTGCCCCTCTCATTCCCTATTCCACTCCACTTATCACTTGCCACCCCCATTAGAGGGATGTGACTTGGACATACTATCCCCTTTAAGGGTTGAAACCGCCTAATATGGTACTTGGTTAACCCCCTTTGGAGCTTGGAGACACTAGCACATCCCAAAGCCCACTACGAAAGGGCATGCCATTATGAAGTGCCCACTTTGTTAACCATGATTTGTAAACTCTTTTACCCGATTATTTTAATGACTAGTTGTACTGGAAGCATAAGGGACATATTGGATCTTATGCAGGATTACAGGCGGTTTCCATTTGGGTTTGGTCTCCCTATACGGGATCCTAACCCCAGAGGTTTACATTGGCACATATAGGGTGTGCATAGAGAGCCATTGGCCTCCACAGCAGCAAACAGCACTCCACAGATCTTCATCGATGCTCAGAGACTACTAGCGATCCACTTTTGGGATGATGGTGATATGCTTGGTAAATTATGCCCAGCATGCCCCCACAGGAACCCCACACTCTTGGCAGGTGTCCTAGGGCTTGTACAATGTCATGGCAGCATTCATTCCACCACTCAGACCCTTGCAGAGGATTTATAGGCATCTCTGATTCATATGGAGACCCATGGGGTCATTTATGTGCCCTCAGACCCACTAGGAGCAACACAGGTCTGCTACTTGAAGAACAAGGGGACACCCCCTTGTCCATCATATTCCAAGGAATTTATTCGTCAGTATGGCATTTCAGGACATTATTAGGCCATTGGAGGACCCCACGACATGTACATATTATTATTTGGCCCCTTGTGAAGTTTATTTTTACATTTGTGAGCTAGTTTGGTGGGCTTGTCACCAATAGGGGTTTTATTTGCACATTTCTTTATCACTAGGGGCTAATTTAAGCCCATAGGCTAATCTGAACTGCTTAGGAGGCTATATATTGATGTTATATACATTCATTTGGATCATCACTTGACTTGGGATCTCACTAATCATAGAGAACATCGCATTTTTTCCTTGGCAGATATTTTTTGGAGATGGATGCATTTTGACGTATGGATTCAATTTTTCTTGTCTTGGAGCTTTGTCCTGCAAACGAAATGCTAGTTGGATATATTCTATAATGTTGTAAGTAAATTTTGACGTTGTTATTCTTGTTGCTGCATACTGCTAAAATTAGGGCTAGTTGTTGCATAATTGAAATGTGGAATTAAGCATGTTTTAGCTAATTTAATATATGGGCCAATGTTATATAACTGAAATGTCCTAGAGATTATTGAAGAAATTTCAACCCCCACTCCGGTTATCAGTTTTCCTTATCACTCCATGCATTTAGTTTTAATTCTAAGCATGATAAAAATTCTAAAATCTGGAAATAACAATAACTTTTTGAAAACACAAATTTAGAGATTTCACAACTGCTGAAATTGCAGAAATAAAAAACAGCAAAATTATGACAGCCACACATAGAAAATAACACAGTGATTTTTGGTCAATGTGACCCTAGAAAAACCCCCTACAAGTCTTGGGGAAACCCAGTTTGAGAGCTCTTCTTTATTTTTGAAAATGCTTTTACAGAGAAACTGAAATACACAATAAAAATTCCAGCAACCACAAATTACAACTTATCTTGATTTCTATGCTTGAACTCCACCTCAAAAATCGTGTCAATCAGCAAACAGCCAAAACAGAAATTTTTACAGCAATGAAACAGCATTAAATTTGTACAGAGGGCGTCGAAAAACATGCCCAAAACTTACTGCCCCTCTTCCTCGATTTCTATGCCTTTCTCCTGCTATACAGTTTTTCCTTGGGATGCGTGCCAATAAATGTTGCTGCCCAGATTTGCTGAAATGTCTTCTTGTTGCTCTCCTTCACTTCCTCACTGCTCAGAAATTTTCCCCTTGCTCTCTCTTCTCTTTCTCTCAAATGTTCATGAAAAAATGAATTGATCTTTTCCTCTTCTCTTCTCCTTTTATTCTCTAAATGACCCTTTGGGTTACCCTAAATTCTAATGGCTAAGATTCATTTAGATCTAGGGATGAGAATAAATGTGCATTTAATTCTCACTTTCTATTTTTTAACTCACCCACTTAAATAAAGACCCACTTAGCCTTTTATTTCCATAGTCACTTTTTCACTTTCTAATTCTTCATTCACTTTAATAAAGTCACCTTTAAATTAGAATGTAACTTTACCACTTATAAAGTCACTTTTAAATTAGAATGTAACTTCACCACTTATAAAGTCACTTTTAAATTAAATTGACTTGACCACATATAAAGTCACTTTAGGAGAAAAGTAACCACATATAAAGTCACTTTAGGAGAAAAGTAAAAAATAAATTTGGACACTTTTTCCCTAGGCCAAAAGATCAAAGCCTAAGGGAACCACTTGTCCTCTGATACCCAAATTTTAACACTCCCTCTTACTGAGGAAAGTGTTCCTCACCACTCCCATCTTGTTTCTGAAGTAGACATGCTTGCCCCGTGGTAAGGCTTTGGTGAAAATTTCCGCTACCTGCTCATTTGTGGAAATGTACTCAAGCTTGACAGCTCCCTTTTGGACATAGTCTCTAATGAAGTGATACTTGATCTCAATATGCTTTGACATGTCATGAAAAACTGGATTCTCCATGAGTTTTATGCAACTTTAATTATCACAATAAATTACTGAAGGTCTCAATGCCTAACCAAATAGACCAAACAACATCTTGCGAAGCCATATGGCCTCACAACTAGCCAAACTAGTAGCCATATACTCTGCCTCAGCTAAACTCAATGCAACTGACTGTTGTTTCCCGCTGATCCACGACACAACTGCCGAACCCAACCCAAAACAACACCCGGAAGTACTCTTCCTATCTGAAGCACAACCTGCCGAATCTAAATCCGTGTACCATGCCAGTTTCACTCCATCACCTTGTCTATAATCCAGACCAAAATCCACAGTCCCCTGCAAGTAACGAAGAATGTGTTTTGCAGCCACGCAGTGGACTCTCCTGGGCTCACTCCTGAACTGACTCATAGTGTTAACCGCAAAAAATATATCTCGTCGAGTGTTGACCAAATACATCAAACAACCAATCAACTATCTGTATAGAGTAGGATCCACCAACTCGGAATTAGAAGCGTGAAGCTTCTTCCAGTTAGTGATCATAGGTGTAGACATGGGTTTGCAGTCCTCCATGTGAAATCTGCTAAGAATATCCACAATGTACTTCCCTTGTCCCAGGAAGAAATGCCCCTCCTCCTGCAACACCTCCAATCCCAGAAAATAATGCATCAAGCCAATATCCTTCATCTCAAACTCTGAAACAAGATCTCTCTTGCAGCCCTCAATGAGTCTCTCTGCACCAGTGATGATCAAATCATCAACCTACAACACCAGAATGAGAGGCTCCTCACCCACCACAATGAAGTATAGGTTCAGATCAGCCTCACTCTTTGTGAAACCCAACTGCTGCAAGTATGTATCAATCCTAGAGTACCAAGCTCTAGGAGCTTGCTTCAGGACATAGAGTGCTTTTTTCAATCTGCATAAATGGGACTCCTTCCCATGCACCTCAAAGCCCTGCGATTGCTCAATATAAACCTCCTCCTGAATGAAGCCATTGAGAAATGTGGTCTTCACATCCATCTGATGGATCTTCCAACCCATCTCTGCTGCAATTGATATAATGGAGCGAATAGATGTATACCGAGCTATGAGAGCGAAGGTCTCCTCATAGTCAACTCCCTCTACCTGTGAGAACCCTCTCGCCACAAATCGAGCTTTGAACTTCTCGATGCTGCCATCTACAACATGCTTTACCTTATAGAGCCATCTGGAAGTAACAACTGATTTACCTTCAGGCCTCGGCACTACCTCCCAAACATCGTTCTTCATTATAGAAGAATACTCCTCCATCATGGCCTCTCTCCAAACCTACTGGTTCGCTACCTCCTCATAACTAGAAGGCTCAGAGTCAACAATGCTTGTTACCAATGCCATGTAACTACATAACCACTCAGGTGGTTTACTCTCTCTAACCTGTCTCTTTGGCCAAGCAACTGATGTGGCATCGCGCAAGGTATCTTGAAGCCACTTGGGCTTCCTCTTCCCTGACCATACTTTTCTCGCCGAAGTGAAAGAATCCTCATCATCATTAGAAGCCTGAACTCCTAAAGGCTTGCCAACTGACCTCATGCCTGAATCTGTGCCTGTAGATGTTGAAGCACCGTGCGAACTGTCCATTAGTGGACTACCCAGTGAACTGCTCTGCAGACTGCCTTGCATGCTGCCCGAAGAACCACCCACTTGACTCTGAGAGCCACTACTCACTAATGGACCCGACACTGTAATCGATGTACCCCCTGATCCCTGACCACTGGATCCCTGTGACTGACTCAGCTACTCCTGAGGGTCTAGTGACTCTGGATACTCTAACTCCCTTGACCTCCTGGAAGCTCTCTCCTCATCGAACTTCACATCCCGCTTGACAATGACTTTCCTCTGCGCAGGAATATAAATCCAATAAGCTTTCGAGGTCTCGCTACAACCCACAAAGATGCCCTTGTCTGCAGTGGGCTCTAGCTTGGTCCTGTTCTCCTTGGGGACATAGGAATATGTAAGGCACCCAAAGATACGAAAGTGCCCAACATCAGGCTTCTTCCCAGAAAAAGCCTCCTCCAGAGTCACATTCCCCAAGGCAGAAGTACACAGCAGTGTTGCAGGCCTCTGCCCAGAAAAAATAAAGGTAACCCCTGATCATGAAGCATGGCTTTGGGAGCCCCTGCAATGGATCTGTTCTTCCTCTCTGCAACCCCATTCTGCTGGGGTTAGTAAGGAACTGCGAACTCCCTCCTAATGCCTGCCTCAACACAAAAATCAACAAACTCACCAAGGGTATACTCCCCTCCATTGTCCGACCTGAGGACCTTGATCTTCCTACCTGTCTGTGTCTCCACAACAGCTTTGAACTCTTGAAACCGCTTGAAGACCTCACTCTTGGTCTTCAAGAAATAAATTCAGGTCTTCCTGGAGTGGTCATCAAAGAATAAAACATAGTACTCGTAGCCACTCAATGATACATGAGACATCCGACCACTCACATCGGTATGAATCAAGTCAAGGATCCCGGTCGCTCTGCTGTCACCGCTGGGAAAAGGGGATCTGGAAAACTTCCCCATAGCACATCCTTTGCATACATCAAGGTGATCAGAACTAAAAGCCGGCACACCAATGGTGATCTCCTGCAATGTACTCAAGGCCCCATGATACATGTGCTCCATCCTGCGGTGCCAAATCTCACACAACTCTGAACTGCTAGATCTGTTGTCCGTCTTGTCTCGAGTGCTACTACTCAACGCCACCAGGGGCTGGAATGAGAACTTGTACACCTTGGCATGGCGCAAACCAATCTCTCTAGCTGAAGAAGCTGGAGTTCCCTTAGGATATATAAGCACCTACCCTCTCCTGAACAACACATCATACCCTCTATCCTCAAGTGCTGAGACGGATATCAGGTTCTTCTTCATTCCAGGCACATATAGAACATCTGACACTTTCAAGGGAGGTTTGGGTCCCCTATCAAATGTCAATGTCCCCACACCAACTGCTCTAACAATGTTGTCATCACCAAGTACTACCTCCATATCAATATCACCCTCTGAAAGCTCTGAGAAGTACTCTCTGACTCCTGTCATGTGGCGGGAAGCGCCACTGTCAACATACCAAATGCTAGAAGATGCTCTGCTAGTAGCGGGGAATGCACACTCCCTCTGAACCTGTATGGCAGGTGATCCTGCACTAGTGGCCTCACAAGCTATGAACCCAAACTCTCGATCAAATCTCTCTGAGAAGCTCTCTATCTCTACAGAAGTTGCCATGGGTTTGTCTTTCCCTTTCTTGTTCTTCTTCTCCGGACACACAACAGCATAGTGTCCCAACTTTTGACAATTCCAACATTTGACTTTGGAATAGTCCTTCTCCTTGTTCTGCTGCTTGCCTTTACCTTTGCTTTTGCCTCCACTATTGGAAGCTTGCTTCTTTGCTCTGCCCTTCTTGCCTCTTGCTAACAATGCCACATTTTCATCCTCCTCCACCTGTTTGGCTGCCCCAAGATGGTTCTTTCTAATCTCAATTTGAATGCAATCATCCCCCAACCTCTCCCAATTGGGAAGGTTTTCCCGTGCAATAATGCCATCCACAAAATTCTCCCAAGCCTTGGAAAGACCATTCAAAGCAATCATCACCAACTCAGTGGGTGCAATGATCTCACCTACAGCTGCCAATTCATCTCTCGCTGAAGTGATCTTTGTGAGGTGTGATGTAGCACTGTCAGTCTTAGCCATTTTAATGGCCTTCAGTTTCTCCTTTAGGACCATTTTTTTGTTTTCATTTGAGCTCTGGTAAACACTGGTCAAGGTTGTCCACATCTCATGTGCATAAGTTTTTCCTCTCACATGACGAATGACATGGTCTTTGATTCCTTCTAGAATCAATCTTTTTGCCTTAGCATTCTTTTTGTTAAACTCTGCCAACTGTACAGGATTAGCAGGTACTACTATTGGGTTCTATGTGGTATTTACCATAATGCCCCAGACTTCTGCTTCCCCAAAGATGCTTTGGATTCTCTCCTTCCATGCACTATAGTTGTTCTGCCCATCCAACCTGTCTTCAACTGTCAAACCCAAAGACATGTTTCACTGTCCTACCAAACTAAAATTTTCAAATTTGTGGTAAAGGTTTATGTTTTCTGTGTAAAAATCAGCTTGCTGCAATTTTCACTTTGTTGTCCCAAACTGCACTTTTTAGCCAACTAAGCTCCGATACCATGAAGAAATTTCAACCCCCACTCCGGTTATCAGTTTTCCTTATCACTCCATGCATTTAGTTTTTAACCCAAGCATGATAAAAATTCTAAAATCTGGAAATGACAATAATTTTCTGAAAACACAAATTTAGAGATTTCACAACTACTGAAATTGCAGAAATAAAACACAGCAAAATTATGACAGCCACACACAGAAAATAACACAGTGATTTTTTGTCAATGTGACCCTGGAAAAAACCCCCTACAACTCTTGGGGAAAACCAGATTGAGAGCTCTTCTTTATTTTTGAAAATGCTTTTACAGAGAAACTGGAATACACAATAAAAATTCCAGCAACCACAAATTACAACTTATCTCGATTTTTGTGCTTGAACTCCACCTCGAAAATCGTGCCAATCAGCAAACAGTCAAAACAGAAATTTTTACAGCGATAAAACAGAATTAAATGTTGTACAGCCAGCGACGAAAAACATGCCCAAAACTTGCTGCCCCTCTTCCTCGATTTCTGTGCCTTTCTCCTGTTGTATGGTTTTTCCTTGGGATGCATGCAATGTTTTAAAACTCCGACTCGGCCGAGGGTCGACTCCGACTCCAACTCCGACTCGGTATCAACTCAGTCAGCTTGATTTCAATGACTCAGTCGTTGTAAAAAATACATTAAATATTTATTTTTTTATAAAAAACATAATTTTAAAGATTTTCATTCATGTTTCCAAACACACAGCATTAGAATATAGATAGAAGACAACATATGATCAAAGTAGGCTCATGAATATATCCATTATATAAAAATGGCACCCAGTGCACTATCCAATACATACATGATGATGATATAGAGATCAAAACAAAAACACATAACCAAGGAGGCTAGAAATGGCATTATCCTCCAAAGTAGATTGTAAGTCATCAAGGAACTAATACAAGGGTCCAATAGTGTTCCTCACTCCAAGAAAGTCCCAAAGTGCATGTGTACATCTTCAAAAAGTGCATCCTCCTCCACCATGATGTCATCTAGGAGAGACCCTATGTCACCCTTTTCAAGCATGTGAGTGACATGGCACCCCTAAGGGTAAGCATTAGCATCAAAGAGAGATGTGCTAGCCCTCCTAAGTCATCTCAATGATAACCATCCTCATCTGTGCTTTGGAAGAAGGCACCATCCACCAAAATAGGGTCAAGTCCAACCAGGGGGCATCTTCAGTCCACTTGAGCATATCATCAAATAGTCCAACGTCCAAGCTTTTAAGTTTAGTGTTTTATCATTTGGAGGCTCATCAAGGGGTGTAGCATCACGTGGAATCAACTCAAGGCTCGATGCTCATCTTTGGAGGGCCAAATTTGGGGCCACAAAGTTAGGTTTTCTTTAAGAAAGGGGCAAAGAACCTATTAGAAGGTTTTGAAGAAGAATGAAGCTATCTCTTAAGGAATCTCTACTACATATGTGATACGACCTAAACAAACCTCTCAAGATCAAGCAAGATAAACTTATTTAGGGACAAAAAACCATTAAAGTATCATTGTGAAAACCTTGGAGTCCCCCAAAAGCAAAAAAATTTTAAAAAATCGTTGTTTTTTAATTCACGGGCAGCTGTCATCCAACTCGGCCGAGTAGGCTCGGACTCAGCAGAGCCGGCCGGGTTATTACCGAGCCGGCCGAGTTCTTAAACAACTCGGCCAGCTCGGTAATAACCCGACCAGTCGAACCGGTTCACTGCTCGAGTCGACCCAGTGAGGCCTTGACTCAGACCAACTCGGCCGAATCGGTTCCGAGCCGGCCGAATCTTAAAACACATGCCAATAAATGTTGCTGCCCAGATTTGTTGAAATGTCTTCTTGCTGCTCTCCTTCACTTCCTCACTGCTCAGAAATTTTCTCCTTGCTCTCTCTTCTCTTTCTCTCAAATGCTCATGAAAGAATGAATTGATCTTTTCCTCTTCTCTTCTCATTTTATTCTCTAAATGACCTTTTGGGTTACCCTAAGATCTAATGGTTGAGATTCATTTACATCTAGGGATGAGAATAAATGTGCATTTAATTCTCACTTTCTATTTTTTAACTCACCCACTTAAATAAAGACCCACTTAGCCTTTTATTTCCATAGTCACTTTTTCACTTTCTAATTCTTCATTCACTTTAATAAAGTCACCTTTAAATTAGAATGTAACCTTACCACTTATAAAGTCACTTTTAAATTAGAATGTAACTTTACCACTTATAAAGTCACTTTTAAATTAACTTGACTTGACCACTTATAAAGTCACTTTAGGAGAAAAGTAAAAAATAAATTTGGACACTTTTCCCTAGGCCAAAGATCAAAGCCTTAGGGAACCACTTGTCCTCTGTTACCCAAATTTTAATAATTATTTGTGTCGATAAGCTTGCATCATTTGCTTTGAAATATAAATGCTTGAAGGTCACTTTTCTTTTCTTCCTCTCAACATTGGATGAAGCGGACTTTCCGAGCCTCCTTGATCAAGAAACGAAGTTCTTACTCATCATCATCCTTGACTCCATATCCCCAAGTGAATTAGGCACTGATCCCTAAAAAGGGTGGTCATCTCCTTCACCTTTTTCAACTTTTACCATTTTTCCCAGGTCTAGCCCTCAAAGGTCACCTAGGGCATCAATTTCTCGGGAATTGACCCAAGGGAAAACTTCGATCTCCTACAGGCTATTGCGTTGGTGGGCCCCCTCCCTCTCCTCCAAATTTAAGGCAATTCTAACGATGGAATCTCCGAGAATCCCAAGATCTAGCTCTAGGACCGAAGTTTGTCTAGGCATCCCCGAGGCTAGACCTCAACAGGATCAATTCAACATTTTGAAGTAAATATTCTTGTTTGGTCCTTTCCTCTCACCTTGTCCAGGATAGGAACATCATTGGTTGCTACATTCCATCCCCGAGCCTAGGTTGGGTCCACTTGGCCCCGTGTGGTCCCACTTCTCAATAAAAATTGTTTGTCTACCATTTAAGAATCCAAGTTTCGCAAGGATTATAGAGATTGAGAACCTCGTCTATAAGCCTATTCCTTCTCCCTCAACCCTCCAATCCTCACCCCTTACCCCTGGAAGATCAAGTCCCTTGCTTAAAGAGCAAGCAAGTTCCATTCTTCACTCCATCCTTGGGAAAGGGTTTTCAAGGTCACTTTCCACCTATCCATTGACATATACTGCACATGTGATCCCTACACTACCGAGACTCCTCCCATCAGTGAATGTCTATAAAGAGCAAGGAGACTTAGTTGTGGTGACAATGGGCTAAGCCTCCATTGTTGCCCTTAACCTAGCAGTTGTCCTCTTAGGAACCCCTTTTAGGTCCCCTGCTGGTTTGAGAGGTAACATGTCCTTTTAGGACTACTCTTATCTTGGATCTCCAATCCTGAGTCCTCAAAGAATATCAATCCTCTTCGACCACTCTTCTCTTGGATACCTATCACGTCCTCAAAGAGTGTTAGTGCCTTTCCTTTCTTGGATGTTATATCCTCAAGGAAACCACAGATGAATATATAATTCTCCGCCATTCTCTCTTCATCACCTGAAGAGGAGAATGCACATGTGATGTCCAACATCACTCCCTCTCAAACCGAGAAGACATCTCTATTCTCCTTTAGCCTTAAGAATAAAACCTTGCTCCTATACAAGTAGACTCCTTTTCTCCTCGAAATTAGAGGAGATCTACACATCCTTTCTATTTGGGAAGTCACCATCACAAGCCTTACAGCTTGTCTTTATGAGAGTATCAGCTACTAGTTCTCCATAGTTGCCCAGCTCCCTCTTTCCACTCCATCATTGAGTTTCTTTCTTTCAAGGTATCATGGAGCCACCTTCTCTCTTCAATCTTGCGACAGGTTCTAGGCCAATCTTCTTGCTCATCACCTTCTTCGATATGAAGGCATTACATTGAGCTTTTCCAAACTTCTTCTTGAAAGTGATCTTCCTTTGACCTTCAGGTTATCTTCTCGTACTACTACCTTTTAAACCCAAGGTGTCCACATCTTGACTTCACAACTGTAACATACCAGATATCGAGCTTCCCTCAATATCCTTCATCCATATATTCCTGCAACATTCTAGCAGATAGCAAAATAATATGTTAACAAGATAACCAACAATAATGAAAATCAAACTTACCTCATCATGATGACCTTCTCGTTCCATCAACATCGTCACAGTGCATCTCCATATGAATCTTCATGCATTGATCTAGGTGGATGTTGGTGGCCACCCACCTCTCCCATCTGGACCCCCACAACTGTCCCTTTCAGTTTTTCAGTTTCCTTAATTATAGCGCAGTTTACTATTTTTAGCAGTTTTTTGGGTCCTAAACTTCTGGAGCCGTTTTGAGGCCCTAAACGACGTTTTTTGGGAAATCTACCCGCTAGCGATTTTTCTGTAAAAAAATCATCTTTTCCGTCGTAGTCCTCGGAGAGATCTTTCCAACAAGCTATCATGTGCGTCAAACGGAGATAATACGACCAATTCGCGACCCCGGGAAGTTGATGTACCAACTTACCCAAAAACGAGGCCCACAAGTTGGCGTTTCATCTTCTAGGGTTAGGTTTTGGAAAGTGAAAGGTTTTCCATTGTTTCTCAACAATAATAGGCCTTTGAGCCTCATTGTAACACAGTTCAGAGGCATGTAGCCGCAACATCTCTTCTCAGAGATAAGCTACCATCGCCCTAGTTGGTTTATTTCCATTTCTATTTGTAAGCATATTTCAGTATTTTACAGTAATGAAATGAAGTATTATTTCCACTGCATATCTGTCTTTATGGTTATCTCTGTATTTTATTGCGTTCCTGTTTAAATTCGGATCAGTGGTATCAGAGGGGTCTGCTTTTTCTCTGCTTTTCGTTGCATGTCCCCAACGAGGTCGGGATATAAGGAGTTAGGGCTTGAACTGGTCGAACCTTTGCAAGACCAGCCTCGCAAATCTCGACGACCTCCCATGGCAAATGAGAAGAAAGACGAGGGGGCAGGAGATCCTATCAAAATCTTGCTCGAAGAAGCGCTCGAGCGGCCAAGGAACGCGATGATGGATAGTTTTGCGCAGATCCTTCAGCGGCTACCCAGAGGCGACGCATCGGCTTCCATCAGCTACTCTGGAAACGCCACACCGTTTCTTTTTTTTTTTTTTAACACTAGGACAATCGGTAACTGGTGAGAGTTATCCTGGGCAGGCCCAGGATCAAATCCAACTGGCTGCCACTATAAACCTAGGCTAGGTGCAGCAACCTGCAAGCCACACATAGCAAGAACTTATGCCTCAACAAGAGCCGAGACGTCCACTCTGGGGTCGCCTACTCTTCTAGCCAAGACACAACAGGCCATGTACTCAACGAGATTTGAACCTCCGTCTCGTGGGTTTCACCCAACGAAACTTACCGTTAAACCCCATATCACTGTACGAAACGCCACACCGTTTAAGGTACAAGTTAATTTTGAAATCCCCATCTTCGAGGGTCAAATAGACACAGATGCCGTAGATAAATGGTTAAATCTGCTAGATGGGTATTTTTCTGTTCATGAATTTTCAAGTCGGGAAAAGATTGTTTTCGCTCTTCTCAAAGCAGCCCCCCACGTCAAGGACTGGTGGGACTACTGCGAGCAGAAGGATGAAAGTACAGGCTCACTATTTTTAGTCGCACCCACTTGGAATGACTTTCGGGATGCTATCAAGGAGCAGTACTACCCTGTCAAAAGCTATGAGGACAAATACATCAAATGGACCACACTGCGGCAGGGACGAGACCAAGATGTGTCGGAGTTCACAAACATTTTTCATACCCTTCGCACACAATTGGGTATCAAAGATTCTGAGCTGCATCTGGTACTCAAATACCGCGGCTGCCTACACAGATACATCCAGGAAGAGATGGAGTTCTTGAACATCTCCTCACTCGGCACAGCATACTGATACGCTGTCAAAATCGAGCAAAAGTTCAAACAGAAGAAGCGAGACTTTGGATCTACAAATCCGAAGCCCAAAGGACAAAGCCAAGGCGAGGTAACCCAAGACAACCCCTCGAAGCCGCAAGAAAAGAACACCACCACGAAGCCAAAGAAGGACACAAGAAAGTGGTGTGAGTTCCACAAGAGTCCCACTCATAACACAAGTGAGTGTCGGACCAAGCAGTCGCTGGTGGCCGAGTTGAAGGCTTCTGAATCAGATGCATGTTTCGACCTTGAGCCAAAACCTGACAAGGGGAATGGCAAAGGAAAGCAAATCATTGATGCGGATCCCAGTGCCACTGTTGCCCTGCCAAGATCCAGAAGAATGAGCCCAAAGACCCAGAGGAGGGGGAGCATCTTTTCCACTCACAGATGTGGGTGAAGGGTTCGCCACTACAATTCATTTTCGACAGTGGCAGCCAAAAGAACCTTATTTCAGCAGAGGTCGTGAAGCGGTTGGGCCTACCGACTACACCACACCCACAGTCGTACAGCATCGGGTGGCTTCATGAAGGACGAGATTTCAAAGTTTGCCAGCAGTGTCGCCTTCCCTACAGCATCAAGCCCTTCACAGATGACGTATTGTGTGATGTTACACCTTTGGATGTTTGTGATGTACTATTAGGCCAGCCATACTTGTGGAGGCGACATGCTATGTATGAGTCAAGGCCTCGCGCTGTCATTATTTCTTTGGATAATTCATTATACAGGATACCGGAGGTAGCCCCACCTACCGCCACCTCTTTGATCACTGCCAAGAAAGGAAGCAAGCTCATCTCCCAGACTAGGAAATTCATTTTCTGTCTGGTTCACTCCCAAAGTAAGGGGAAGATCGTTGCTACATCCATGACCCCCGCAAAGGGTTCCTCCACACAGCAGCAGCAGCAAAGGGATATGGTCATGACAGAACACAAGAACAATTTCTCCTCACCCACAGGGGTACCACATAAGTTTCAGGTGGGCAACAAAGTTTGGTTACATCTGCAGAAAGAACGCCTTACCAGAACCCATCAGAAACTCAGACCACTCTGACATGGTCCTTACACCAGTACCAAGGCTACGGGCAACAATGCTTTGAAGCACAACATTCCTCCATTCCTTCGCTTGCACCAAGTGATCAATGTGGACCGTCGTCGACCATGCTTCCCACCATTTCTGGACACATCAGAGATTGCAAAACAGCTCACCAGAGACCCAGCTCAGCAGAAGCTTCCTCATCTCAGGGAGACACTCAACGCAATGGGGACCATTGCTTCCTAAGGGGGGAGGAATGAACCAGGTGGATGTTGGTAGCCACCCAACTATCCCATCTGGACCCCCACAACTGTCCCTTTCAGTTTTTCAGTTTCCTTAATTATAGCGTAGTTTACTATTTTTAGCAGTTTTTCGGGTCCTAAACTTCCGGAGCCGTTTTGAGGCCCTAAACGACGTTTTTTGGGAAATCTACCGCCAGCAATTTTTCTGTCAAAAAATCATTTTATCGTCGTAGTCCTCGGAGAGATCTTTCCAACGGGCTATCATGTGCGTCAAACGGAGATAAGACGACCAATTCGCGACCCCGGGAAGTTGATGTACCAACTTACCCAAAAACGAGGCCCACAATTTGGTGTTTCATCTTCTAGGGTTAGGTTTTGGAATGTGAAGGGTTTTCCATTGTTTCTCAACAATAAATAGGCCTTTGAGCCTCATTGTAACACAGTTCAGAGGCATGCAGCTGCAACATCTCTTCTCAGAGATAAGCTACCATCGCCCTAGCTGGTTTATTTCCATTTCTGTTTGTAATCATATTTCAGTATTTTACAGTAATGAAATGAAGTATTATTTCCATTGCATATCTGTCTTTATGGTTATCTCTGTATTTTATTGCGTTCCTGTTTAAATTCGGATCATGCATCAGAGTGCCCAAGGATCGAACTTGATTACCAAGTTACAACTTTTCTTCCCAAGACTATACTGGATGTTAATCATATTCTAGAGAAAGTCTTAATCTTTTATACATCCTTTAAGTAAGTCAAATTATATTCTTTTCAAGGATCATATATCCATATACCTAAGCATATTTTATGACCAACTTTCTTTCCACAAGATTCTACACATATGAGTCTTATCCAAAGTTTTTATGTCCAACATGTATTCCTATGATTTCATCTGATCATCTAGCTATCCATATATCTCACAAAGAGCCTGTATCCTGACCCATTGCATTCTTTCATCCCTTTACCAATATTGATTCCACATTACATGGAATGTCTACTAACCTTGTCATGATGCTTTTCCCAAAGACCTTCAAAAATGATGGTCTTTCCTGAATCATGATGATTCAACTAAGCAGGATGACAACTTCTAACATAATGTTAGACAATACATGGATGAACATTATGCAAAAAAATGGTCTATCTGTCCATCTATCTATATGATCTCTACAAAGCAACGTAACCATGTAAATTCTAGACATGCTACTATCATATGCTTCTTTTGATGATGCTATGCAAAACATATTATTCTAAAGGAAAGATTAAACTTCACAGAGAACTTGACAACCAGTGAACCTTCTCTAGTAGTAAAGATCCTTCACTTCTTCCTTCTTTTCCTTCTTCTCAAGTTCTCCCACTGCCTCGCCTACATGAGCTTCACTCCTTTCCTTTCTCTTGTTGTTCTATAGGTTTGGACAGTCCCTCTTATAGTGTCCAAATTCTTTGCACTTGAAGCATTGAACCATGGACATGTCTTTCTTCTTGGTCTTACCAAAATTTCCCTTCTTTGGCTTCTTGATTCGGGCTAGAAAGGCTTGAGATTGCTCATCAGATCCAATATCATCCTTGACCTTGATCCTTGATTCTTCCAGTATGCACTATGCCCACAACTCATCAAAAGGAGTTGAATCCTTCTTGGAGTAGATGCTTGTTGCAAAGTTGCCCCATTCTGGTGGCAATGCTTTTAGTACACGGATGGTTACTTCAAAATCAGTAATTGGTTCCCCAAGTCTTTGCAGATGGTCTTTTAGTTGAGAGACTCTCAAGAGAAAGGATGACACTGTGAAAATTCTTGAATCCAACACATCAAAAACCCCTACTGCAATTACTGGTTTACTATCTCCTACTTGTTCTTTACATTAACAAGATATTTAAATGTATAAACATCGAAGTAAACATTATTGCAGCCTTCACAAATATACAGATCATGCACTGAAATAAACTGAGATAATAACACAAGAGACACCGTTATTTTTGGACAATCGTCCCTAGAAAAACCCAATTCGGGAAAACTGGTGTAGCATATAGAGGGTTTGTATTCTTAAGCAGATTCCGTGAATACAACTAGAGCGCCAGAAATGGCTCACCCAACAAAGAATATCCTCGGCAGGAGTACCTCTATCTGGAGACAGATATTCCGGCAAATCAACAATCAGATGATCAAACCCCACAGTGACTCCGGTCGTTCCTTATGTTGCACAGTGAACATTGCTCCAAGCACTACTCTGGAATTGCGTCACTCCTGCAGGAGCTGAGTCACCCTCTCCGGCTCAAAATCTATTGATCTACTCTCAATGTACCCCACAGAATCTCCCCAACGTTGCCTCTGAGGCCCTCTACGACTTCTGCGTCAGCCTCTACGGCTTCTACGCCAACCTCTACGGCCAATTGCATCGGCTCCTACGGCCTCTGCGTCAACCCTTCTAGGGTCTGCGTTTTCTCTCCCGGCACTTCACTGCCTCTCTGCTATGTATTCTTCGGCCTCTTGCCGAACTGCCCCTCACGACAACTGATCACTTGCTCGATTTCCTCAGCAAACCTCGCCCCAGAAAATCAAACTCACTGATCTCTCTTGGTGTGTCTCCAACTGACCCTCAAGCCTCCTCTTATACTTTTCCTATTGATGATTCAACGGTCGAGATTAAGTCCCTAATCAATGGCTAAGATTAGAACTGACTTGATCCTCGTCACTTAGAACTTTTTCACCCATATTTTATTAATACTAATTAATATTTTTATTTTCCTAAGTTTAGAATTAGGAACCCATTAAAAATAATAATTATTTTAATAACTCCTCATCCGGGTGGAATGTCTCCAAACAATTTTTGGGTCTTGGAAATCTCATGTGCCTTAGCCTCTCCACCAATTTTCAAGGCTAGAGCACATCTAATGCTACCCAAAATCAACACTCCCTCTTAGCGAGGAATGTGCTCTAGCAATGCTTCACCATAGAAGCATCACACTGATCCTCCGCATCGGTCCTTTGTGTTGATGCTTGGCCTGCTGCCCCACATCCACTGCATTGTTGCTTCTTGTACTGCTGCCCATGACACTGCCACTGCCACTGCTACATCTGTACTGCAGCTCCCTCTCAAAACGTTGCCTCATGCTGCCCATAGCACTGCCACTGCTAACCACTGCACTGCAACTCAGTTACCGAGAAGTAAGTAATTGACTTCACCCAAACATTAACATCCCGGTCAATCTGGAAGCCTCGTGATGTTGAAGCCACCTCTACTGCTATCCTGTGCTCCTTCTGTTGCCACTACGCTGCTGCAACTAGGGGAGAATGACATCCACCCATGGGGCCATGTTGATTTGGCTAGGGTTGAATGGCCCAAGGGCAGTCTTTCTCCAATGGGGCCATGCTGATTTCGCTAGGGGAGATTGGCCCACGAATCACGATGCTCACATTGTGCTCCGGGATGGAGTGATGTATTTTTTATACAGTGGGTTTGAATTGTTTATTGATTGAGGTTTTTCACCCAATGGTGGGGTAAACAATTCTAGTCTAATGTTGAGTTGTGATTTAGGCTCCATAAGTGAGGCGGTTTCTTATGATGAGGTGCCCCTTGATGTGTCTCCACTCAACATTAGAGCTCTACATAAATAGACAAACATGTGAGGAAAAGTATCAACATAGCAAGCTCATTTGATCTTTTCTAGTGGAGGAGAAATTCGGCCAAGGAGAAATATGTTGTTGGATATCATCTTTCATCTCTCTTCATCATTCTATCATTCCTTTCAGAGGTCACACGTGTGACAAAGAATGTTGAGTTTGACCAAACTATTGACCAGGCCACATTAACTGTTTGATCGAGCTTACCCCGCAATCCGTACAGATCTGCACGTACAAGTTGACCACAAGCCACAAGTGCGGTTTGACCACAGACTTTGGCAGCAGGGCCGAGAGTTGACCATGGGACAGTTTGACCAAGCCATTGACTAGCATTGACTTCTAAATTTTTACTAATTTGACCAAGTTTGACTGGTATTTGAATTGTATTATTGGCACAAATTTCTAGACAAATTTATGATTTGTAAACCTTGCTGAAAGACAATTTCTCCTCAAGAAAAGATTGTTGGGTTTTCTCCCAAGGTTGCGTTTCCCAAGGTAAAAATATTGTTTCTACTATTCATAGTTGTCTTTCTATGATCTTTATTATTTTGTCTACATTTCCTGTTGATATTTTTTGTGTAATTATTCAATGATATCAATGGCTTGAGAAATATTGTTTGAAAATTGAAAATCATTAGGAAGTAATTATCAGAGCATAAAATTGTATTCTACTGCACTTTCCATAGAATTTCAACAAGGGTTTGACTGACCTTGACCATGGCTGTTTGACCGAGTTTGACCATTCTTGTTTGACTGAATTTGACTGGAAACTTTGACCACAGTCTGCACGAGAGATTTTGACCACAATGTTTGATTGTCGACCAGCATTCACTGCAAATATCTGAGTTGGAATTTTTTTATTGGTTTGACCAGCGTTGACTAATAGTTGTTTGACTAGGTTGGACTAGACTTTGACTTGTAATGTTGTCACAAATTTCTAGACAAATTTCTGATTTGTAAACCTTGCTGAAAAGACAATTTCTCCTCAAGAAAATATTGTTGGACTTTCTCCCAAGATTGAGTTTCCTAGGGTAAAAATATTGTGTCTATTGTGCATGGTTATCTTTTATTCTTTCCATTGCATTTACAGTTGATATTTTATGTGTGTAATTATTCAATGATATCAGTGGCATGAGAAATATTGTTTGAAAATCATTAGGAAGTAACTATTAGAGCAGCAAATTGTATTATATAGCACATACTATAGAAATTCAACAAAAGATCTATTTGGGTTAGACATGGCACATTCTTGATGGATTGAATGTCTTCTTCCATATGATGTAAAGCCCTTTTTCTTTGTATTGTTTGACCCCATAACCCTTGAATTGACATTAGTCTTAGCATCCTACCATAATCTATTTCTACAAAGTATATCACACATTTACTTAAGGGAGCCCCATTGTGCCAGAGAAGAGTAGACCTAATGTGGGACAGGGAAGTACTCTAGTTAGAGTTGGTAGAACCTTTGAGTTCTTCTAGGGTTGCACTTATCTTTTAGGACCTTTTACGATTTAAGTGCACATTCAGAAGGTAACAAACTAGATGAGGCAGCATTCCAAAAGCCATTCCCTAGCATTTTCCTTGTTTTGTATGGTTTCCTAGGAAAACTACCGCAATGTTTCCACTACTTTTAGACCCTTTCCATTCTCGTTTCCCAAAACCCATTTCTACAATCTCCTATTTCTAATTATTATACTTGGAGCCACAAAACTATATCCCAAATTATTTGGTTAGGAATCTGCTCCAAGTTGCAATCCACAAAATAGATGTTGGTGAAAAATAGGGAATTATTGTTTAAATTGTGGAAAGTCCAAGAGAATAAACAATTAAGCAAGTAACACGAGCATTAAAAAAATTGAATATTTCTCTAATTTATATACACAAGCATTGCTTCCTTATAAAAGATTGAATTATAATGTAACATCTATGCATCGAAGAAGATGGTATTTGTGGCATTTTCCATTATAAATACAATGAAATGATTCACGAATACATCATCTCCAAAACAATCTACAACAATTGCACAACCTACATTATAATATGATTTTACTTTAAAAACAACAATATATAAAACCCAAAGGATTATATCCCAAAATACTCAAATGTAAATTGCATGAACCATCTGTGTAAATTAAAACCATGGAAATATTTCATATATTTTGTAATTCCAAGGAAGATAAACCACATAAGTTGTTGGAGCACAAAAACAACTAAATAATTCTCTATTTCTTATAGAAAATCTTTCAATATTATCGCACTTCACTAGAAATCAAATCTTATTGCAACTTCAAAAGACTCGTTAGCTTTCGAAACTTACATGCTTCTTCGAGACAAATTTATATCAACATACCTACAACTTGAAGGAGACGTCGAGTAGGAGTTCTATCACCTTGACGTGAAATAGGTGTTACCCGTGCCACCTATGCAAAAAACATAACATAAGCATAGATTTGGAATCCACAAGGGTTAAGCACAATAAACGTGCAAAATGGTCAAGATGGTTCCTTGTTTCCATAAACAATGTTTTCCAAAAATATATGCTATAAAATGGAAATAAGATAGGAACATTTCCCTACAAATATCTAAATTGAAAAACAATTCAAGTTGACCAAATCATATTACATCACATTCATGTGCCATTACATTTTATTACACGAAAAACATAAATTGGCTCCAATAGTCTTTTCTTTAGCCATAAACAAAAAACACATTATCTAATTTAGTTCACTCCAATATGTTAAAGAAAAATATAGGGTGCTAGGTCAATAGAAATTCTTGAATGAATGCATGAGGTTATTAACAATTATATGGCAGCCCCACATGAAAAAGAACCTCATGACTCCACTAGAGGCCAAACACATGAAGATAACATTGATGAAGAAAAATCTCATGCATCCATACCACAATCTCATGAAAACAAGGGCTTGACATGTTGTAGTATTCTCCAAATTTATAATGTACATGTTGATGATTTATAGAGATGCTTTCGAAAATAAACCTTGGAAGCATGATATATTTTCAGATGAAAATGAGGGAAGCGAAGCTGATGAAGATGTAAATGTTAATTTTCAGATTGGTAGTTATAGAATGGGTGTGGATTGCGGAAATTTTATAGAAATCCCATTTGTAACACTAATTTGGATAATTCTAGAGCAGAAGTGCAATTTTTTTTCCTTTGGAGTAGCCATGTTTAATAATTGCATGTTCAAAAAATTCCATAATTTAATTATCGTCATGTTTTCTTATGGATAATTCAAAAAAAAAAAGATTATGGATGTTAAATTTCCAATACTAGTCTAGAATTATTATACCTCAACAATTTTTATTCCTAAGAAATTGTTAATTTTAGATAACAATGGTATGTTCTATGCTTAGCACAATTTACTTCAATGTTCCTTAGCAGCCCAATAACAATTTCCAATTGTTTCCAGTAGCAATCACATCAACCATTAATCACATTGACAGTAAATGCAGATAGAACATAAAAACAAATGCAGAAGACAAGCCAAGGCAAGAAGAAACCAGATTTGGTGGATGCCAGGGAAAAACCCCAATGTGTAGAAAACCCTTCGATCAAATCTTCTTATTATTATTCAATAGTTCAGCAGAAAGAGAGACTACAAAAGTCAAACAGACTAGCCCAATACAAAGTCAAATCAACCCTGTCAAATTCTACAGTTAACTGCAATCAAACTTCAGCCCTAACCAGAAAGTCAACGTTGGTCCAAACAACAGAAATTCTTCCTTGAAGCAGCTAGTCTTCCTTGGTCAAACTCGACCTGATCAAGAGGATAAATTCAGCCCAAAACAGCTTGGTCAAACTCGGTCAAAGGAGAGAGAAGATTGTTGTAAGTTTTGCGGTCAAACAACAGTCAAACCTGAAGTCAACACAGGTCAACCAACCCAGAATTCCTCAATTTTTGCACCCAGCAATGTGGCTTGAGAAAATCGAATCTTTGGCCCAAAAACCAAAGTCAAATTCAGTCAAATGCCCCTTGGTCAACACTGGTCAAACCTACTCCTGAAGTCTGAAATTCGGCCTGTAATTTTCTGCCCAGAAAATCGTCCTCCTTGCCACGTGTGAGAGAGAGGGAAGCTACCCATGCTGTACAAACCAATCTGATGAAGAGAGAAGAAATGTGTCAGTGAATGATGTCCAAATGAGGTGTGAGGTCTCTTCTATTTATACACTTTGTTGTGGGTGAAGAGACATCCATTGGGCTTCTTTAGCCTACATTAAGTTGAGGCCTGTTGAAAAGTAACTAGGTTCAGTCTTTATAATGACATGTGTAATTGTGATTTTATCTAATTGATGTAAAGAAGAAAATAAACTTATTATTGTAATGAATGTCTCATGGGTTTCATGAGCAAGGAATTTTATTTTTAGTATGACTCACATTGTGAGTCCTTAGAATTGGTCATAAAGTCAAACTGAGTCAATGTCATGTATGAAGGACCCTTCTTGGGTATGTTACATTTTGTATGAGCCATTAAATCAATATGTAAGCTCTCCAAGACCAAGCACAAAACAACTCCTTCAAGTCAGCTACAAAATGGAGTAAATAACCTACTCTAAGAGACATGTCGGCTAATTTACAGAGGCAAACCACGTTAAATAGGCAGCTCAGCCTAAGTTCAGAGGATAGAACAGTCTACAATAGGAAGTGCGAGGAAGGAGTCTCATGACCAGCCAGGAGTAAGAAAGAAAAGCGAAGTCTATGGTAATATTTTTGGGTCTGTTTTTGGATAACCCACTTCACAAGTGCAAGGAAAGGGTGGTGTCCACTGCAGAAGAAGTCGAGGTCCTGTTGTGATACTTGAAGGTCAAATCTAGGAGAAAATTGAGGTGCAACACAAGTCGAGTTGCCAAAGAGGAATCCTCCACCTCAAGCGAAGAAAATCAAGGTAGAAAGGACGGTCATCTACACTTGCTAGGGTTTCTGATTTAGGGCCAAGAAGTTGCAGGCCTGAAGCAGAGGAAAGGAAGCCGAGATCTGAAAGGAAGTCGAAGCAGAAGGAAGGAGCAGGCAGTTGACTATCATTGACTCAAGAGGGCAAGATAAGAAGCTTGGTGTCTTGGTCTTGGAGAGGCAAATAGGTCAAGGGTCTTGGTCTTGGTATTCATCAATTGGAATCTCTATAAGAAGAAGAATTTGTTCGAGTTTTCCTCTCAAAGAGTGAGAGGTTTTGGCCCTGGCTAATAGCCTATATTTTGTGTCTCTTGTCTCTTTATGGTTTATGCATTGGTAGTTGTTTGATGAAGAAGAACACTAATAACCTAAGTAAAAGAAGATTCTAATCTAAAAAGTAAAAAGCACTCACAAGCAGTTACTAATAGAAGAGAAATCTCTTAATCTCTATGCCCTAGATTTCTCAACATGGTTTTAAAGCTAAGGTGACTAAGTCAGGGAATGACATCTTATCAAGGGACACTCAAGGATCAAATCTCAAGGAAGGCATCAAAGCGAAGATCATATGAAAGTCAAAACAAGCATCATAACCCTAGATCAAAGAAGTCTGAAAGAAGTATTGGGATCATCAGCAAGAAGAAGGAGCATCCTATCAAGTAAGTATATTTATGTCCACATCTGAATCTGTCAAAATGTCTTTTTGCAAGGAAAGCAACAAATTGATTGGGGCTTCAAACTATCTTGCATGAAAGAAAAGGACAGATCTGAATCTCATTGAAAATGAGGTTATGGAACATGTCAAAGGTTTTATCACTAAACCAAGAAAGGAAGATGCTCAAGCTCTTGCCAAGTATATGAAAGGGGAAGTTAGGGCTCAAAGGATTCTCATAGAATCCATCAAAGATCCCCTCATCCCATATGTATCTAAACTCGAAACTTCAAAAGAAATCTATGACAAACTGGTAGAGTTGTATTTTGTAAGCACTGTTGGAGAAGTCATCTCATTAAGGCAAGAACTCTACAAGGTAAAGATGTTAAGGGAAGATGGAATAGCCTCATACTTTATGAGGATATCTGAGATTCGGGATCAACTACAAGATGCGGGAGAAGTCATGTCTGATAGAGAAATGACTACAGTTGTATTAAATGCACTACTGGAGGAGTGGGGTAACTTTACTTCAAGTATTTATGAGAAGAAAGAAGCTACTCCATTCCAGGATCTATGGTCATTATGCAAGATTGAAGAATCTAGATTAAAGGCCAAATCTGATGTGCGAACAAGTGAGAAAAATCAAGCTTATGCTGCAATGACAAAAAGAAGGGATAGTTTGGAAAGTTTGTCCTCAGAAAAAGAAGAAGAACATGGCTAAAATACAATGCTATGGGTGTCAAGAATATGGACACTATAGGAGAGATTGTCCTAAGCTCAATAAGGACAATAACAAAAGAAGAAGAGAAGCAGCCCACATCACCAAGGAAGTGGAGGAAGCTGAAAAGAAGAAATCCAAGAAGGAGGAAGTAATAGATCTCTACTATTGAGATAGTCTTCCTCACATAAGTTCTTTTCAAGTTCCTAAGTCTTTTGTTGTAAGATATGGCTATCGTGATTCACTAAGTAAAATAAATGGGATGTATCAAGGCATCATGGAAGTATTGAAAGCAAGAGCTCGAGACATCATAGAGAAGCATGAAAGATGGTTAGAATCTATGGAAGTCAAGGATATAGCTCTTAAGTGGCAAGATCATCTAGTACAAGGTTCATCATACATCCTTCAAAAAGGAAACATCTGTTGATGGGGATCCTTTAGATCCTCAAGATTCTTTGATGGAATCTTCATTGGAAGGTTCATCGTTCATGAGGGAAAGCAAGTGTTTCATCAAAGAATTCCAAACTTGTGGAATCCATGGATGATGATATGATGACATAAAAGGAGAAACAAATCAAGGGATTGAAGCTCCTTCAATCAAGAAAGCTATTGTAGGAAGTCTGGATGACCCAAAGGAAAAATGAGGTATGTATGCTTACATTTGATATTGTGGAAGTCATGTCATATAATTGTACATATCATGAACCAATGCTCTATATTAAGAGCATGATCAAAAGAAATGATCCCCTCCCTCAAAGGGATGCAGGAATGCATGGGTCACACATTCACTAGATGAAATCAACATAATATGTCCTCATATGAAGTATGAGGTGGTTGACTACAATTGAGGAACTCTGATTGGAAGCTCCTGGGAATGAATTGTGTGAAGAAAGGAAGAGATCATGGAATATGCAACCATGGTAAAGGCAATCAACATCCTATAGACCAAGAAGATTTGAATAGGATATCTCCATGGAAGATATGAATACTCTGATGGAGTCTGAAAAATAAAAAGACCCTTGACAATATATATCTTTGGGAACTGTGTTGATATGTGTGTAGGATGTTGATGCGAACTTGTAGATGCCATGATGAAAGACCATCACAAAGGTAATGTTGATTTTAATGTTCATTCCTTTATTTTTGGACAGATATCTATCTGGATGGGTTTATGCAGGATTGCCAAGGGAAGATCTATGGATGTCTTCCACGACCGATGCTCGTGTAGTATGATGAAAGATCCTTAAGTAAACATGGCATGAAGAAGGCAGAGTGGCATGAAAGAAGGTCAGATATGGATTGATGGATCACTTTCCGATGATGACATGGTTGACTCATGGATGAAAGTGATGGATGGTCAATGCCCTATGTAGAAGTCCCAAACATGAAGACTCCTGGATAATGAAAAGAAGTTCATGACATCATGAAGAGTTCTTCAAGCAATTGGTTGTCCCATCATCTCCACCTGAGGAGCTGTTGTAGGTCCCTAATTAAGAGGGATTCTGGAAAAAAGTTTCTTACTTGCAAGAAACTTGGAAATTCCTAAGCCAAGAGGGAGCTTAGGTACATTCATTCCGTAGGAATGAGTACATTCCTTTCTTGGAATAGATATGTCCTCCCTAATTAAGAGGGAGACATAGACACATCATTCTTGTCTTCACTTGGGAAGACAGGATGAAAGATTGGGTAAACATCTGGCATCCGATACTCTTTGAGGATGAGTTAGGGCATCCAAAATAAGAGTAGTCATAGAGGACCGATATTCTTTGAGGACTGGGAATCCAAGATAAGAATAGTCCTGGTGGAACACATCCTGAGAACCCAGGTGGGGTATGTTCTGAGAGAGACAATGATGAGGGTGTCTATACATCATTGGTCTCGCCAGCATTGTGCTCAGATCTTGTGGAGATATAGAGCTATTAGTCAAGGCCTTGCTATGTGACAACGTTGGTTGATATGATGTTAAACAGATGGGTTACCAATCCGACTCTTCTTATGAGAAATTCTTCAGATTGAGAATGACCAAGTACCATTATGAATACCTCCCTAGTTAAGAGGGAGTGTTGAAAAGTAACTAGGTTCGGTCTTCATAATGACGTGTAATTGTGATTTTATGTAATTGATGCAAAGAAGAAAATAAAATTATTTTTGTAATGATTGTCTCATGGGTTTCATGCGCAAGGAATTTTATTTTTAGTATGACTCCCATTGTGAGCCCTTAGGATTGGTGATAAAGTCAAAATGAGTCAATGTCATGTATGAAGGACCCTTCTTGGGTATGTTACATTCTGTATGAGTCGTTAAATCAGTGTTTAAGCTCTCCAAGACCAAGCACAAAACAACTCCTTCAAGTTGGCAATAAAATGGAGTAAATAACTTACTCTAAGAGACATGTCGGCTCAGCTCTCTCATGTCGGCTAATTTACAGAGGCAAACCACTATAAATAGGCAGCTTGGCCTAAGTTCAGAGAAAAAATTTTAGAGATTTTCGGTCAAGGAACAGTCTGCAATAGGAAGTGCGAGGAAGGAGTCTCATGACCAACGAGGAGTAGGAAAGAAAAGGCGAAGTCTATGGTAATATTTTTGGGTCTGTTTTGGGATAATCCACTTCACAAGTGCAGGGAAAGGGTGTTGTCCACTGCAAAAGAAGTTGAGGTTCTATTGTGATACTTGAAGGTCGAATCTAGGAGAAAATTGAGGTGCAACACAAGCTGAGTTGCCAAAGAGGAATCCTCCACCTCAAGCGAAGAAGTTGGAGGGCAATAATCTACATGTGCTAGGGTTTCTGATTTAGGGCCAAGAAGTTGCAGGCCTAAAGCAGAGGAAAGGAAGTCGAGATTTGAAAGGAAGTCGAAGCAGAAGGAAGGAGCAAGCAATTGACTATCATTGACTCAAGAGGGCAATGTTGATTTGGGGTAGCATCGGATGTGCTTTAAGCCTCAAATATGCAGGAAGGCTTGGGCACATGCATTCCAAAGAACCCAAAAACCGTTTTGGGAAATTCCACCCAGAGACGATTATATTAAAATAATTAATATTTTTAATGGAATTCCTAAGTCTAAACTTAGGAAAATTAAAATATTAATGGGTATTAATCTAATTGTGGGTGAATCTTCTAGATAAAGACCGAGATCAAGTCAAAATGATCTGAGCCTTTGTTAGGAGTTAATATAGGTCGTTGGTTGTCCAACAGGAAGATTTAAGAAGGGGCTTGAGGGTCATTTGGAAAATACACCGAGAGATCAAGCGATCGAATTTCTGAAGTGAGAAGTTCTCATGAGGTAATTCTGATCGAAGAGATCCTTTGTTGTAGACGGACAGGGACAATGATCTGAAGGAAGATTTCCAGATCCGGAGAGGTAGTAGCAAGAGGCCGAGTTATTCCCAGAGCAAGAACATGTGAGTGTGGGAACGTGCAAGTGCAGGAACGCGCGAGTGTAGGAACTCGTAAGCGCAGGAACGCACGAGTGCATGAACGCGCGAGTACAAGAACGTGCAAGTGCAGGAACATGTAAGTGCTGGAACGCGAGTGCAGGGAACACGAGTGTCAGGGTTGCTTAGGGAATATCTCTGCCAGATTTTCTTGTTTGGATTGTTAGTTGGGCATCAATAGATGTACTCAGATTTCACTGATGCATAAAAAAATAAAACCCTCACTGTTGCACTGGTTTTCCCAAGTTGGGTTTTTCCGGGGACATTTGTCCAAAAATAACAGTGTCCTATGTGTTTGTATTTCCTTGCTCAATTTCTATGTTTCAGAATCATATTTAATTTGGTGTAGGCTGCTTCAATAATTTACTTCAATGTTTCAAGAAGAAATCTGAAATAAGTTTGTAATGTAATTTATGATCTAGGTGAAGTAGATTCAGTTGGTTGCAATAGGATTCCTGAGATTGTTAGATCTAGGAATTTTCACATGGTATCGAAGTTGTTGATGTGAAACAAGAAGAGAAGATCTAGCACTAAAGCAAGGGCCAACTTGCTGTAGCAACCAGCAGTTTGAATCCCCTTGGGGATTGCATAGTTCTAGCCAAGAGGACTATATTTTCTTGGGTGTCTCTTTCTGAGTGAGCTAACAGAGACGTAAGACTGTCGGATCAAGAATTTGCCAAGGCAGAGGGAACCATGCAGAGCTAAAGGGATGCAGTTTTCTGCAAGTTGAGTGCTAGGCAGAAAAGTTGTCGGAAGAAGGAAGTAGATCGCATAGTGAGGGAATACTTCCTCGGTGATTTCTTGCCAAGGAAATCAGTGTTTCTCATTTGCTGAGCAGCAGAGGAGCAGCAGACTTACCAGCTCCATCAGGGAGTGTGTAAGCCAGCCTAGAAGCTATGCAGTAAGGAGAAAGAGGGAGTTGTTCGACAGTTTTCGGAGGATATGGCAACCAATGGCTTGAGGGATCAAGATAGGTTGGACGGAGCTTCCAACTACGTCATCTGGCAGGCTAGAATGTCCTTCCTTCTAGATGAGCATGCCCTCAAGACGTCTAGATGAGCATGCCCTCAAGACGTATGTTGATAGCGTGGTAGTTGTCCCTGCGGATGTAGATCCGTTGAAAAAGTATAGAGCTGAAATGGCAAAGGCCGAGAAGATGTACTTGGAACAGAAGTTGAGATCTGCGCAGATACAAAATGGAGAACGTGTGGATCCATTCCTCCCGAAGCTGAAGGAGACCCATGATGAGTTGCCAGTTGCGGGACATACACCTCAGGATTCAGAGTTAGTGAGACTGGCCCTAAATTATGTCTTGAATGAGTGGCGAGTCTTTGTCCAAAGTATCCTGGGCAGAGCAACATTGCCTAATTGGGATGAGATGTGGACAGCTCTAAAACAAGAAGAGGTGAGGAGAGACATGGTCAACGTCAAACTTGATGGAAGCAACAGCGACAGTGGGTCGAAACCCAAAGTAGAGGAGGAGGATAATGCAGCCCTTGCATCGAAGGGGCAGCAGGGGCAACAGAGATGAAAGAAGGACGTCTCCAAGGTGAAGTGTTTCAGATGTGGAAAGATGGACCACTATGCATCCCAGAGTCCCTTGAAGAAAAAGGACAAGGAGGAGAAGCACGATCCTAAGGTTGCAGCCGCAAAGATCGAACGGGAGGAGGAGTTCACCATGACAGCCGAGATACCTCCAGGAGGGAGGTGGGGTGATTTAGAGTTGTAGTTCAAAAGAGCTACAGATGAGCAGGATCCTTAAGGAGCCCACCTCTTGGATCAATTCCTTGCTATGGGGGCCCATGATCAATAGTAGCAGGATGGAGGAGTTCTCAGTTGGTGACATGGAGTGTTGGAGCGACAGATACAGTAGTTAGCAGCGCGAGAACTTGAGCAAAGAGGCAGCAATGCATGGAGGCACAATGCAGAGCTTCAACAGCGCAGTGGCTTCAGAAGACAATGTGCGACTAGCAACAGTCAGGCTTTCATCACCAAGGTGTATCCACGGGATACTTATCCAGTTTTGGGTGTTTTCAATTGCTTCTCTCAGCAACTGAATTGCAGTACGGATGTAGTGTTAGCAGTGGTAGTGCTAGCAGCATAGCAGATGAAGCATTTGAGAAGGAGTTGTAGTACAGATGTATCATTGGCAGTGTCAGTGTCAAAGGCAGCAGTACAATAGTAGTAGCAGCGCACTAGTTGGTGGACAACATGTCAGACATCAACAGCACAGAGGACAATGCTTCAGAGTCAGAGCAATATGCAGTAGCAGTATATTGCTAGAGCACATTCCTCGCTAAGAGGGCGTGTTGATTTGGGGTAGCATCGGATGTGCTCGCCTCAAGTTTTGCATGGAGGCTTGGGCACATGCATTCCAAAGAACCCAGAAACCGTTTTGGGAAATTCCACCCAAAGACAATTATATTAAATAATTAATATTTTTAATGGAGTTCCTAAGTCTAAACTTAGGAAAATTAAAATATTAATGGGTATCAATCTAATTGTGGGTGAATCTTCTAGATAAAGACAGAGATCAAGTCAAAATGATCTGAGCCTTTGATTAGGAGTTAATCTAGGTCGTTGGTTGTCCAACAAGAAGATATAAGAAGGGTCTTCAGGGTCATTTGGAAAATACACTGAGGGATCCAGAGATCGAGTTTATGAAGTGAGAAATTCTCGTGAGGAAATTCTAATCGAAGAGATCCTTTGCAGTGAAGGGGCAAGGACAGTGATCCGAAGGAAGATTTCCAGATCCGGAGAGGCAGTGGCAAGAGGTTGAGTTACTCCCAGTGCAGGAACGTGCGAGTGTAGGAACTCGCGAGTGCAAGAATGCAAGTGCGGGAACGCGCAAGTGCGGGAACGCGCAAGTGGGGAACGCGCAAGTGTTGGGAACGTGCAAGTACAAGAACACGAGTGCAGGCAACACGAGTGTCAGGGTTGCTTAGGGAATATCTATGCCAGATTTTCTTGTTGTTTGGATTGCCAGTTGGGCATCCATAGATGTACTCAGATTTCACTGTTGCATAATAAAATAAAACCCTCACTGTTGTACTGGTTTTCCCAAGTTGGGTTTTTCCGGGGACATTTGTCCAAAAATAATGGTGTCCTATGTGTTTATATTTCCTTGCTCAGTTTCTATGTTTCAGAATCATATTTAATTTGGTGTAGGCTGCTTCAATATTTTACTTCAATATTTCAAGAAGAAATCTAAAATAAGTTTGTAATGTAATCTACGATCTAGGTGAAGTAGATTCAGTTGGTTGCAGTAGGATTCTTGAGATTGTTAGATCTAGGAATTTTCACAGGCAAGATAAGAAGCTTTGTGTCTTTGTCTTGGAGAAGAAAATAGGTCAAGGATCTTGGTATTCGTCAATTGGAATCTCTATAAGAAGAAGAATTTGTTCGAGTTTTCCTCTCAAAGAGTGAGGTTTTGGCCCTGGCTGATAGCCTATATTCTCTGTCTCTTGTCTCTTTATGGTTTATGCATTGGTAGTTGTTTGATGAAGAAGAACACTAATAACCCAAGTAAAAGAAGATCCTAATCTAAAGAAGTAAAAAGCACTCACAAGCAATTACTAATAGAAGAGAAATCACTTAATCTCTATGCCCTAGATTTCTCAACAAGGCCAACTTGAACAATTTGCACGTGTGGTCATAAATTCAAAATCACACTTCCACTTGTCCGAATGAGATGATTTTATATCAATCTTGGACCTCTCGAAAAGAGAAATCCAATGCAACCATCATCTCCATCAAATGAGTTGTCCCAAGGTGGAATTTGGCCCTAGTTGCCAATTTTAACAGGTAGTTATAGTTTGGGTGTGGATTGCGGAAATTTTATGGAAATCCCATTTGTAACACTAATTTGGATAATTCTAGAGGAGAAGTGCAAAATTTTTTCCTTTGGAGTAGCCATGTTTAATAATTGCATGTTCAAAAAATTCCATAATTTAATTATAGCCATGTTTTCTTATGGATAATTCAAAAATATTTAGATTACGGATGTTAAATTTCCAATACTAGCCTAGAATTATTATACCTCAACATTTTTTATTCCAAAGAAATTATTAAATAAAATTTTGAATTGTTATGAAAATAAAATCACTGGTATTTAATTTATGAACAAAATATTTGCAGCAGAAAAATAAAAGTAGAGAGATCAATCAATCACAATAGTAAATATACACCCACAACAATTTTCCTTCATTAAAATCCTTGGGAAAAGATGTGCCTAGACCCACAGAGAAAAATACATAGAAAAATGCATAGATGGACCCTGCAACTCGACACCCACTAGACAAGGAATTCAGCACACCTGAAAATCGGCCTCCTGAGGAATTCGTTCCTGGACAAATTAAACCTCCACCACTAGCACATCAGCCCTCTCCTTTCCTCGTATGACAATTGTACACTCAAGAAAAATAGGCCCACTAGATAACTCAGCCTCTCAATTTCCTAAACTCGCCCACTTGGAAATACTCCCAAAATTTCCTCGCACTCTTACTCCCTTCTCTTCATTCTAGTTGAACCTCTCGCTCTAGAGAAAACCGCTTCCACCACTTGTATGTCTCACCTCTCCCTTAGGCTTATTTTGTAAATTCACTAAGCCAAATCCCTTACCCTAACCTACTAAGTGATTGATGTTCGAGATTGGATCTCACCTCACTTGAGATTAATGATTGAAATCATATCTAAGTCACTTAAAATGATTTTATTATTTTCCTTATAGTACTTTGGCTTAATACTCTACAATAATTAATTGACTTTAATTATTGTACCTTTCCAAAGTCAGACTTAGGAAAGAAGTCATAAATCACTTACTCCACCAATCAAGCACCTAAAGAGGCAATCAACCATCTCCTACAAGCTAAGAGACTAAGCTTGTGGAAAAGACCTTTCGAAACTACCAATAACTTCAACACTCCCTCTTAGCAAGGAAGGGATTCTTCACCACCCCCAGCTTGTCCCTATAAACTATGTTACCAGATCCACAGGGTCTTGATGGTGGATTCATGGATCCCCATTTTGGATATGGATCCACCCAAATCCACATAGGATCCACCACGTAAACAGATCCCTCAAACCCAAAAACGGATCCCATGTTATTGAAACAGGTCCTATGTCAACTAGCTGTAACATGCCGAATCCCAAGCAATTAACACTAGAGACTTTGGTTTTTTAAATATTCTATTGAGATTTTTAGTTAGATCACTTATTAGTATATTGCATGTTGTATAGTTGTTATTAAATACCTTAGGTTGTATAGAAAATGATAATGTTACTAGGAAAGGTTTGACACATCAAAATGTTAATTTTCAATTTTTGATAATTCTAACAAGAAAGCTTTAAGACAATACATAGATAATAATATATAGTGTACAAAGGATGGTTGTGTCATTAATAATTTAATTAGATTAATCCCATCCAACTCTAGGTGAAGAGTCCTCTTTAACAATATGATACATAGACTATAGCATGTTCTCAAACAATGTACAATATTCATTTACCACTGTAACTAGATGGGAATTTTTAGATTTTAAGCCAAATGTCAAGGAAGATGACAAGTTGATTAAGATGTAGAGTTGAAATATTCAATTGATGAGCATATAGAGCCATTTTTTGACATGTGCATAGATCTATTGTACATCATCATATCTATAGAGTGATCATGGATGAGACACTCAATTTTGTTTAATAGTTATCCCTTTTTATAAAGCATGGTGCATCGTGATTTCAATCTTCAGATTTATGAATTAACTAATGATTTCAATTCTAATGTTGTCATTCATCAATGGTTTTGATTTTTGACTGTGAATATGTTTCATAAAATTTTAAAAAATATTAGTGTATTTTGTACACGTGGTGTTTCCCCACCACATCACATGAAATTTGGGGAGATCTTTCCAAACCTACCATGTGTGTGTGTGTGTACACCAAAAACTTAGTTGAACATTGACTCTAATGTATGTTTGTGGGTCAATATGTGTGCACGTATGATCAGATATGTATCTACGCATATGAACGGGAATCTAACCAAATGTATATATATATATACACATATAGGTATATGTATATGTGAAATACATTATAAAGCCGTGTAGCATAATTCCCAAGCAACTCAATAACCTCCTTGATTATAATAATCAAGAAATGTGCGATGAAAGCAAACGACACTATATGCACGACAGACATAGCTAAAACAGAATACATTAACTACACTAACCTGTTTGCTAAATTTCTCAATCGTAGCCAATGGAATTGTGCCGAGTGGAATCAACTTCCTTTGTCCTTCACTCTATTAAATAACACAAGACAAACAAATATTAATTGATAGAGGGTCTTGCAAATAAAATTGATAACGATGATATGCAAGATGAATTGCCAACAGAAAATGAATGACTATGATAACCATGAAGTTGACAGTAAACCACAGTAACAAAGGTAAAATACGAAATTATATCCTTGACATAACAACTACTGAATAAAATTTAAAAGAAAAAAAAATCACCCCCAACTAATTCAATCTCATGCATTACTTCTTGTCCATTTTTCTTGAGGAAAATAATACCCTTGATAATAAATATGTGCAAAATATATACATACGAGGCATTGTTACTAAAAAAGGGGCATGCAGATGGCTACCGTAAATAAGAGTTTAGTTGGCTTAAAAACAATAAATGAAAATCTAACATAAACATAGTGCCACTTAGCCATACATCATTTAAGTTGAGTGACCCCAAAAAAGAATGTCATTGAGGCACAAAAAAGCATAACATCAAACTTTAAAGAGATCAAATTAAGTCATTGTTGGAATCAACCCTGACTACAATGGAAGATCATCCTTGTCATTTTTGGAGGGGGCCTAATTTCATTTGTCAGCTCCATGTCAGGTACAACAGCATCCCAGCCATCCTTTTCATCTACTTCTTGGAAAATGCCAACTTGAATTGGGACCCTACTTGTGAAGAAAGTCAAGATGATGAAGATTTTGATGAAGCACCTCAAGACTCCATTGAAGGCTAATCACATGAAGAGAATATTGACAAAAAATAACTCAAAGTTCCAGGCCATCATTCTGTGAAATCAAGGTTTTGGTAAGCAATGATCCTTCAAAGCCTGAATATAGTGATGTACGAGTTGATGATTTAGAGAGGGATATTTTCGAAGATAAATACTTAAAGCATGAAAAAAATCCAAATGTATTAGTTTCTTCATTTAATAGAATGAGCGCAGCCAAAAGGATAAAGATATAGATGTTAGTTTTCAGCTTGGTCATCATAGTTTGGGTGTGGACTGCTGGAAATTTTATATGAATCCCATCTATGGCACTGACTGGGATGATTCTGGATGGAAAAGTGCATTTTTTTGCCATTGAATCAACCATCCTTAGTGAATTTTCAGAAATTTTCATAATTAATTTCCAGCCATGTTTTTTATGGATAATTTAAACAAATTTCATATTAAAGAGCGCACGCTGTTGATGATAGAAGTGCAGAAATTTCTTTAGGTAATTTATGGCCATGTTCAATGTAGAATGATGGTGTTTTATTTCATCGTATGGGACATGCATATAACAAGTAAATTTAAGAAATTTTCCAGCCACATTGACTCATTAATAGGGAAGATTTTTTGCAGTCTAAAGAGTATAATTTCAATGATGAAAATTCAAAAAAAATTGAGCCATCATTTCTTCAAACTTTTGATGAATCTATCTATAAGAAATCAGCATTAGAGGATCCTTCTGGGTAAATTGCAAGGGGTTTGAACTTTGAAGGTCTTTATAGCATAAACTTCCAGCCACTCATTTCTTCATCCTTTTCTCAATTCATGATCAAGAATCTAGCTAGGAAATATGTTCTTAATGCTGAAAAATGTGTGTGGCAAATGTTTTCCAATCTATGGTTTGTTGAGAAAATATTCAGCCACACATATGAAAGGGGCAACATGCCCTAAATTAGGAGCAGAGTACTTTTCCAAAATCTGAATTTTAAGTTCATGTTTCATCTACAGATTTCTTGAAGGGCAGTCAAGATGTGCTTTGCAGAACTTTTGTGGAGCTACCCCAAGCTTGGTCACATGATGACATGGTTGATATTGTACATGGAAGCCAAGGAGGCCATTTATTGGAATATGTGGTTCAGCCTTTTCAGGAGCATATAATATATCATGGAGACAATTTTTGAAGTAACGATAGGTTGTCATTTGCAAAATACCAATTTTTATACCATCCCTATCCAAGAATGGATAGAACAAGCTTGTGTACATGCCAATCTTGGCATGATATTGGTGCTCTTACCCATCTTCATGAGTTGACTTCTCTGTTTTGTCTTGCTATAGTATTTCTGCGAGCTCATGATCATTTTCTTCTTAATATATCCATGTTTTGATTCATTACCAAACACAAGAGTAGGGTTCATGATGTAGATGAAGAGCTAAAGTGATTGCATTGGCTATTTGATTTCACTTAGCCTCTTGTTTCATCCTAAGTTAAAGTAGGTTAGGATAAATAACATCAGCAAATGCGAGCATTACATTACTTTCATGCACCTTTTTGACATTGTTGTAGGCTTGTAGCCAAAGTTTGAACTTTTGGTGATGTATCACTTGTTTGTCTCTTCTTAGACTTCACCATCAATAGATAGGGGCAAATGGAAATGACCAAACCACATCTATGGTAAAAAAAACTATAAAAAAGAACAAGTATGTGGTATTTATGGATTTTGATTGTATCCATCCCACCACATGGTCTTGCCTCTTCTTTCTTCTTGACAGGATCAACGAAAGATTTTTGGGGTTCTCATGCACTTCCAAGAAAAGTGTATGTCCCCAAATTGGAGCCTACTGTTCTAGTTTATATTGTGAGAGGTTCCATCTCGTGATTTTCATATCATTGATGGAAATTTGCTTCTTATTCCTTGAAGCTGTTGGACTAACTTGGGGCAGTTCATCTCTATGTAGCCCCCTCTCTTCATGGCATCATATAATTTGATGGAAATCTTTGGTTGGGAAAGTCTCGTTTCTCCTTGGTTCAATGGTGATTGTGCTTGCATTTTGGTTCCCTCTTCATGGTTCCATATCTTTAGTTGATGAAGCTTTGGGGTTGGGAGTTGATGGTTTCACTTGGTGCCTTGATTGATAGTTGTGTGATGTTCTTTGGCGCTATGGTGTTATGGTATATCATTGGTGGGCATTTCATCATTATGTTGCTCCTTTTGACACTCACACATATGATTTTGTCTTATGATGGTTTTGTTACCCACAAAAAGGGGGTGACCCCATAGGAGAATTTTTCTCCTAGATTTGTCTTCAACCGTGTTACCGCTCAAACTAGCAAGGGTCCTAGGAGGGAATCCTAAAGGGACAATTACTAGGTCAAGGGCATCATGTTGATTTGGGGTAGCATCGGATGTGCTCTAGCCATGAAAATTGGTAGAGAGGCTAAAGCACATGAGATCTCCAAGCCCCAAAAATGGTTTGGGCAGATTCTACCCGTTTTAGGAATTCAGCCGTGTTACCGCTCAAACTAGCAGGGGTCCTGGGAGGGAATCCTAAAGGGACAATTGCTAGGTCAAGGGCATCATGTTGATTTGGGGTAGCATCGGATGTGCCCTAGCCATGAAAATTGGTAGAGAGACTAAAGCACACGAGATCTCCAAGACCTAGAAATGGTTTGGGCAGATTCTACCCGATTTAAGAGATATTAAAATAATTAATATTTTTAATGGAGTTCCTAAGTCTAAACTTAGGAAAAATAAAATATTAATGGGTATTAATATAAAACTGGGATAGAAGGTTCCAAAAGACATGGATCAAGCCAAACCTAATCTTAGCCATTGATTAGAGATGTAATCTCAACCATTGAAGGACCAACAGGAAAAGTATAAGAATAGGCTTGAGGGTCAGTTGGAGAACACACTAAGGGAGACCAGTCAGTTCGATTTTTGGAGCGAGGTTTGCTCAGAAATTCGAACTAGTGATCTGGATTGCAGCAAGAGGTAGCGAGTACTAAACAAAGAGGCAAGAACAACACCAGAAGGTCAACGCAGAGATTAGATAGGCAGATGCAGAGCCTCTCAGGCAGACGCAAAGGCAACAAGACTGCGCAGACACTGGAGGGCCTACGTGGGTGACGCAGAGAGGCCCAGTGCTGACGCAAAGAGGCAAGAGCTGACGCAGAGGGTTTGGGAGCTACGCAGAGGCTAGCAAGTCTAACGTTGAGTCAAGGGGAGGGTGCTGGAGAATTTATTTCTATTGGGTAAGCCAGTGTGGCACCCAGTTGTACTCAAGAATAGCTAATTAATAAAATCCTCCTTTGTTGCACCGGTTTTCCCGCATTGGGTTTTTCCGGGGACAATTATCCAAAATATCTGTGTTGATGTGTTTGATTCTTGTGCATGTATTTGTTTCTGTATTATGGTGTGATGTCTGCAGCAAAATTTATTTTAATGTTTAGTGAAGGGTTTTCGTAAACAACTTATTGGAAAATAAGTAGGTAAAACAAATCAGTTGTTGCAATGATAGAATTTTCACATGGTATCAGAACAAGTAATCAGAGACAGGAAGGGAAAATCAAATATGGGTCAAGACCATGATGTAGAGGCATCTACATCAGGAGATTCGCACAGATTTTCAGAAAATTGCACAAGAGACAGTGATTTCGATTTCTCTATGTTGGCTTACAAATTGGAAGAAGAAGTTGCTTGTGTGACAAGCTCTGCATCATCGGAGGTAGGTATATAGACAGTGGAGCCTCCTGGCATATGACGAGAATCCGGGAATGTTTCTCAGATTATTAGGAGGAAAGGATGAATTTTCAGATCACCATGGGGAATAAGGCAAAGTGTACTCCAATAGGGAAGGGTACCATAGTTTTTCAAACAGAAACGGAGTGTGGTTCCGTGCTACCAACATACTGCATGTACCAAGACTGGGGATGAACTTACTTTCTGTATCGTAACTTCAAGGCAAGGGCTATGACATTTTCTTCATCAACGAGAAAGTATACGTCAAACACCCAAGCTGAAAAAAAAGTGCAGATTGGGATCAGAAGTAACAGGTTGTACAGATTACAACTAGAATCACCAATGGCACTGATAGGCAGTCATGGAGACAAGAATTTGAATGAACTATGGCACAGAAGAATGGGACATTTGCACCATGGGGCTCTAAGAATTCTCACGAAGATTGTAACAGGAGTTCCGGAAATTAGTACAGAACGAGATGATGTATGCAGAGGATGTGCTCTGAGAAATTATGCCAAAGCGGCATTTCCTAGAAGTAAAAACAAGGCCAAGGGTGTACTAGGATTGATACACTCAGATATCTGCGGACGTATGTCCACTAAAGCTCTTAGTGGTGCCGAGTACTTCGTCACCTTCATTGATGACCACTCAAGGAAAACGTGGATTTATTTTTTGAAAACCAAGGAGGAGGTTTTTTGTCGATTCAAAGAGTTCAAGGCTTTGGTGGAGAACCTGACAATGAAGAAAATAAAAGTTTTGAGCTCAAATAATGGTGGAGAGTTTGTCGATAAGGACTTCACTGATTTTTGCGCTAAGGAGGGCATCAGAAGAGACTGGACAGCTCCTTACAATCCAGAGCAGAATGGAGTAGCAAAAAGGAAGAATAGGACTATCATGGAAGCAGCTAGGGCCATGATGTATGATCAGGATATGCCAAAATTCCTGTGGGCAGAAGCATGCAACACGGCAGTCTATGTTCAGAATAGAACTCCTCATCGAGCATTGGGCAAGATTACTCCAGAGAAAGTCTTCACAGGGAAGACACCTGAAGTCAGTCATTTCAGGATATTTGGGAGCTTAGCATATTGCCGCATACTCGAGGAAAAGAGGAAGAAGCTGGATCAAACTGCAAAGAAAGGATATCTAGTGGGATATAGCGAGAACGCTAAGGCATACAGAATCTATCTTCCAGGGAGCAGGAAGGTAGTAGTTCGACGAGATGTGAAGTTCATGGAGGATAGGGCCTTCAGAAAATCTCGAGAAATGTCTTCCGAGGAGCAGTCAAAAGATGAGTCGTTGGTCAAACCACTTCAACCAACGGAAGAAACAATAAAAGGAAGCGAAAACAACCAGATAGATATCAAGAATTAGTGGCTCAGGATGGGGAGCCTGCCAGTTTTCAGGAGGCTGCTCAACATCAGGTTTGGTTGGATGCGATGGTAGAGGAATACAATTCCATAATGGTGAACGATGTCTGGGAGGTAACGCTGAGGCCTCAAGACAAATCAGTGGTAGGTTCGAGATGGATCTACAAGATTAAATATGTTGCAGACGACAGTGTGGAAAAATACAAAGCCAGGTTTGTGGCTAAGGGGTATGCTAAGAAGGAAGGAATTGACTACGAAGAGACCTTCGCCCCAGTAGCTAGGTATACATCTATAAGAACCTAAGTCACTGGATTCGTCCTAAACCCCTACGAATCCCGAATCCAGCGAATCCGACACGATTCGGTCCGGATTCGTGTCCAAATCATATGACACGTCGTGTCCTTTTCCGACACGTCGAATCCGAGGTCATGTCACAATTTTCAAAAGCGTGTCGCGATTTTGGGAAACGTGTCCTGTTCATGGTAATGTTAAATTCTTAAAGTAAAAGTGACATTCTCCTTAATCTTCATTTTCATCCTTTTACTTAAATTTTTAACATTACCATGAAATGACTCAGTATGTTTGAGAGTGGTTCCGGCCTCATTGGATTTCATATGGACAAAGTAGAATTTTAGATTTCATTCAAAATCCAGCAGACTTATCAGTTTTTCAGGGTTTTAGGATTGGGGGATTGCAATGTTTCCATTGAATTTTGTCATGTATTAGGGTATGGAACTCGTATTTAATTAAGAGCACCAATCCCTCTATGTACCTTGATGTTAGTGACATTTGTTGTCGAACTCCTGTATCATGACCCTCCTAAAAATGTACGCATCACTCAAACAAAATCTTGACTTGACATGTTATGCTTGTTCTATCTTATGTTAATGCTTAAAGGGTGATATTAATGACAAAGATCCCTATACAGATACAGAGGTAATGACAAAGATACCTCTGGATATTAATGCTTAGAGGGTGACATTAATGACAAAGATCCTGATTTTCCAACAAGACTAAAAAATTAGACATTTCTCGTGGTGGCAAGAGGGCCAAGCATAAGAAATAGATAATAGATTGACATGTATTTGAATTTTGTATGTTCTATGCATGCTAATAGCTATAGATGAAGATCTATGTTTGAAATCAATAAATTTGTATCATTAATTAAAATTTGTGTAAGAAATATGATAATATCTAATTTTTAATATATATATATATATATATATATATATATATATATATCTTTTAATAAAATAATATATAACACGTCCTAACGTGTCCTGTTCCGGGGGGTCAGCGTGTCTGAATTCGACACCACGAATCTCGAATCCTACGTGTCCCGAATCCCCGTGTCAGGTGACTTAGATAAGAACCGTGATATTTCTTGCAGCACAGATGGGATGGGAGATTCATCAGATGGATGTCAAAACGGCATTCCTGAATGGGGTGATAGAAGAGGAAGTATACATTGAAGAGCTAGAAGGCTTTGGGACATATGAGAAGAAGTCTCAAGTATGAAAATTGAAGAAAGCCTTGTATGGGCTGAAACAGGCACCTAAAGCATGGTATGGTGGAATTGATGGCTACTTGCAAAAGATGGGATTCGTTAAGAGTGACGGAGATCCAAATCTCTATTATCTAGTTGTAGAGAATGAGCCTCTAATCCTAGTATTATATGTGGATGATCTCTTCCTGATAGGATCATCCAGACTCATCGAGGACTGCAAGAAGGATCTAGCCACAAAATTTGACATGAAGGATTTGGGACCGATGCATTATTTTCTGGGGTTGGTAGTTTGGCAGCAAAAGGGGGACATCTTCCTTAGACAAGGGAGATATGCTATAGAAATTCTGAAGAGATTCAGGATGCAGAATTGTAGACCCATGGCTACTCCAATGATCACCAACTTGAAGAAAATTGCTGCATCAAAAGACAAGGAAGCTGATCCCACCTTATACAGGCATCTCATAGGGTCCCTGATGTATCTAGTCAATACCAGGCCAGACATTTGTTACGCTGTCAACACCCTTAGTCAGTTCATGGTGGAACGGAAGAGGGCGCACTGGGCAGCAGCCACACATGTTCTCAGATATATACAGGGAACAGTCGATTATGGACTCATGTACACCAAGAGTAAGGATATCAGATTGAGTGGATTTACTGATGCGGATTAGGTTGGAAGTTCAGTGGATCGGAAAAGTACCTCTAGGTACTGTTTCAACATTGGATCGGAAATGACCTCCTGGTGCGGTAGGAAACAGAAATCGGTAGCTCTGAGCTCAGTTGAGGCAGAATATATGGCTGCAAGCACAGCTTCGTGCGAGGCCATATGGCTTAGGAAACTGCTTGTGAACCTATTCAGAAGAAAGATGGAGGCGACCACGATCATGTGTGATAATTAGAGTTGCATCAAGCTCTCTGAGAATCCAGTATTTCAGGATTGGTCAAAGCATATTGATATTCAATGTCACTTTGTCAGAGACTATATCCAACAAGGAGCTATATAGTTGAGCTACACTCCTACAGGAGAACAGGTGGCAGACATCCTTACCAAGGCCCTCGGAAGAACAAAGTTTGATTATTTCCACGAGAAGATGGTGATGATAAAGAATCCATTTCAGTGGCAGAAATGGGTATGATGTTGTAGTGCAGTAACAATAAGTAGTAACATGATGCAGCGTGATGAGAAGACGTTGCAGTGCAAATGCAATGTTGGGAAGAAGGACCAGCAGCAGCACGGATGCAGAGGGAGTTGCAGTGCAGATGCAATGTTGGGAGAAAGGACCAGCAACAGCACAGATGCAGAGGAAGTTGTCGTACGATGCAACAATGGCAGTGGCAGAGCCATGAGCAGCAATACAGGATGCAGCAGTGCAGAGGATGTTGGGCGGGAAGGCCTAGCATCAGCACAGGTACCAGTGCCAAACAATCGGGGTGATGCTCAATGTGGAGTATTACTAGAGCATAGTCCTCGCTAAGAGAGAGTGCTGATTTGGGGTAGCATCAGATGTGCTCTAGCCATGAAAATTGGTGTTGAGGCTAAAGCACATGAGATCTCCAAGACCTAGAAATGGTTTGGGCAGATTCTACCCGGTTTAGGATATATTAAAATAATTAATATTTTTAATGGAGTTCCTAAGTCTAAACTTAGGATAAATAAAATATTAATGGGTATTAACATAAAACTAGGATAGAAGGTTCCAAAAGACATGGATCAAGCCAAATCTAATCTTAGTCGTTGATTAGAGATGTAATCTCGGTCGTTGAAGGACAAAGAGGAAAGTATAAGAAGAGGCTTGAGGGTCAATTGGAGAACACACTGAGGGAGACCAGTCAGTTCGATTTCTGAAGCGGGGTTTGTTGAGAAATTTAAACTAGTGGTCTAGATTGCAGCAAGAGGTAGCGAGTATGGAACAAAGAGGCAGGAACAACACCAGAAGGTCAACGCAGAGATTACAGAGGTAGACGCAGAGCCTCTCAGGCAGACACAGAGGCAGCAAGACTGCACAATCACTGGAGGGCCTGTGTGGGTGACGCAGAGAGGCCCTGTGTTGACGTAGAGAGGCAGGAGCTGACGCAGAGGGTCTGTGAGTTGCGCAGAGGCCAATAAGTCTGACACTAAGTCTAGGGGAGGGTGCTGGAGAATTTATTTCTGTTGGGTAAGCCAGTTTGGCACCCAGTTGTACTCAAGAATAGTTGATTAATAAAATCCTCCTATGTTGCACCGGTTTTCCCGCATTGGGTTTTTCCAAGGACAATTGTCCAAAATATTTGTGTTGATGTGTTTGATTCTTGTGCAGGTATTTGTTTCTGTATTATGGTGTGTTGTCCACCGCAGAATTTATTTTAATGTTTACTGAAGGGTTTTCGTAAATAACTTATTGCAAAATAAGTAGGTAAAATAAATCAATTGTTGCAGTAATAGAATTTTCACACATCAATGGAGCAATAGCCCATTGTCACCTCAGCGAAAGCTCCCTACTCATTACGGACTTTCACCGATGGGAGGAGACCCGATATGATAAGGATCACATAGATGAATAGACCAAAGATAGGATGAAGGGTGATCCTAGAAACCTATTCACAAAAGAAGCTCAAGATTGTGGCTTGCTTGTCTTTGAAGACAAGATAGAAGGCTCTCTAGGAAGGGCCTGGGGAGAATTTCAAGCGTTGGGTTTTAAGTATGTGTCTTATAAATGAGATCCCTAATCCCTAGAATTCTTGTGGAAACTTGGGTTCCACGTGATCTTTGAAGACGTAACCTTGATAGTGCATGGGACCACACGAGACCAAGTGGACCTGAGGTTAGGTCACGAGGTTAAGATTTAGCAACCAATGATATACTTGACCTAATTAGGGATCAAGGAATGAATTTTCAATATAAGGCAATGCAAGGATCCCAATGAGGTTTCTAGCGTAAGGGAACCAAGGGCAGGAATTGGTCTTTAAGCTACGGCTTGTGATATCTCAAGATCCCACCGTCGAGATCTCATGAAATTTGGAGGGTTTCTTGATGACATACCAGCGCAGTTGATGACATACCAGTGCTTTGTCCTTTGGGAGAGATGGATTCATGGGAGATTTAAAGTTTGGATTGATTTCCACTTGTCAAGGAGGCCTAAAAGACAACTTTGTTGGGCATTATGGCTTAATGGAAGTAGCTTCAAGGTCATTTATACTTCGTTCAACAATATTTGGTGACTTGTCAAGACAAGGATGTCTCTAGGAACATTCATTCATTCAAAGTTCAGACATGGCCCAAGCATGATACAACACTATTTAGAGATTTATCTTCGACAATTATGTTCCAAGAAAAGCAGTTAATTAACCCTAGAATAGCGAAAATCCCAATATCATGAATGCAGCAAAATAAAGAATCAAAATAGCATTAACGTAGTACTTACATGTAAGAAGAATATATCCAATCACCAAGATATGTGAATCATAGAAGCTCCAAGACAAAGAAGAATAACCAAACATTGAAATCCATCCATTCATCCAAAAAGTCTCATCCTCAAAAGATAGCGAAAATCTCACAAGAAGATATGATCCAATCCAAGTGGTGATGCAAAAATGAGCTCACTTCACTTGTATTTATACACTAATGAGGAGTTCGAATTAGTCTCCTTGGCCTACATATGCCCGAAAAATAAAATAATGTGCTAATATTCTAACTTTTGGTGACAAGCCCACCAAACTAGCTCACAAATGAAAGAATATGCTTCTTAAGAGGTCAAATGATGAATAATATATGTCATATAGCCCTCTAAGAAGCCTGATGAGGTCCATGGGTGACATAATGAAGAGTAGGACCCTCCAAAGTGATGGACAAGGGGTTGGCCCCTTATTCTCCAAACAATAAACCTGTGGTGCTCCTAATGGGTGTGGGGGCACAATAATAACCTCATGGGTCTCCAAATGGGTCGAAGATGCATGTAGATCGTCTGCAAGGCATCTGATGATGGTGTAGGGGATGCCACATCATCCTAGAAGTCCTAGGTCATCTACCAAGTGCATGGTACATCTGTGGGGCCGGCTGGGCAAAGGTGAACTAAGTGCATCTTCCTCGTCCAATGGGAGTATCTCGAGCATCTCTGACCATCCACGAGCATCCATAGAGTGTTGTCTCCTGCTGTGGAGGCCCATGGCTCTCAACACACACCCTACATGTGCTAATGTAGCCCTCTGGAGGATTAGGACCTTGTATAGGGAGACCAAACCCAAGATGGAGACCATCTGCAATCCTGCATAAGATCCAATGCGTCCCCTAGCCTTCCAGTACAACAAGTCATTAGAGAAATCAAGTAAATGAGCTTACCAGCCATATACCACCAGTGGAGACTTCATAATGGCCTTCCCTTCCATAATGGGCTTAAAGATGTGTCAATGTCTCCTAACTCCAAATTGTTGAAGGAAAAGTAACTAGGTTCGGTTTTCATTATGACTTGTAATGATAATATTATGAAGAAAATTGTTATTCCTTGCATCATGGGTTTCATGAGCAAGATGTGTTTACCATAGGTCAAAGACTTCTTCTTGATGTCTTTAGGATTTTTATGTTTCATCATAAATATTATGAAAGTCATAAGGTCAAAGGTCAAAGGATACGCTCCAAGATAAGTGTCACTATCATCTTGCAAATCTGCTCTACGAACTGCAGTAAGTCTCCTTGACATGTCGGCTTAGATTCAAAGGCTCTCCTGTCGGCTTGATGTATCATCGTTGACCTATATATATAGGGGTAACGTAGAGTCAATGTACATAGATCTTTGGAATAAGATATATATTATAGTCATCAAAAAGGGAACGAATACACAGTGATATCTCTCGGTAAGTGAAATTTGGATATCTCTCGAGAAGCTCGATATATCTCTCGAGGTCTGTAAGTGAAGCTCAGATATCTCTCGGAAAGGTTGTCTCGGCATATCTCTCAAAGTCTTCGGATCTCATATTACAGTCATCGAATATACAGTGGACATATCTCTAAGGACAGAGTCTCGGCATATATCTTAGAAGCTCGGACATATCTCGAAGGACAGAGTCTCAGCATATATCTCAGAAGCTTGAACATATCTCGAAGGCAGAGTCTCGGTGTTTATCTCAGAGTCTCGGTATTTATCTCAAGGTCTCGGTATATCTATATGTGAAGCTCAGTATGCTTTCCGAAAGCCTGTAAGGATATCTCAAAGCCTCTCAATCATGCTTGGATATATAAGCCTGAAAGGTATCCTCGGGACATCCTTCAGAAGTGTGATATATCACTCATTGTAATGTATATACTTTAGTACTTATAAAAGGACTGTGCATATGCAACCACAGCAACAAGTGCTCAACATAACGCTATTTGGTGGCATAACTTATCTCTGGTGTAATCAACAAGGAATCAAAGGACTGTGGCAAGTCAAGAAGAGAAGGTGTCGAAGACAGTGGCAAGACAGTGAAGACATAAGGAGAAGGAGAACAGTGAAGTCAAGACAGTGAATCAAAGACCAAGCGGTGCAGAGAATAGTGACACTTATCTTGGAGGTAACCTTGTGTTTATTTTGCCAAGGATCATGGTATTCATCTAAATATCTATAAGAAGATTTCAAAGGTTTTACTCTCAAGAGGAGAGGTTTTGCCCTGGCTTCGAGCCAACATCTTGTGTACTTGTTTTTATTGTTGATCGTCCATGTTGATAATTGTTTGAAGAATTGAAGAACACACTAATAAAACAAAGCTAATTGAAAAAGACAACACAAACTGTTATCAACAAGTTTGGGAAGAATCACTAAATCATGAATTGCCCTAGATTCTTCAACACAAATGGGGTTAACCAAGTATCCTATTAAGTGGTTCCTACTTGTAAAGGGGATAATATGTTCAAAGTACATCCTTCAAAAGGTGGTGGCATGTGACAGATAGGTGAATGAAGTAGGGGATGAGAAGGGGCAGCCCTAGGCCACATGCTGGGGTACAAGGGTCACTAATAAAAGGGAAGCCCACACTTGGGTTTATAATGTATAAGAGGGAGCAATCGTGGTGCATGAGGTGCCCCGGCCTTGATTTTTCCACCCTTCTTTATATACCTTTTACATTTTTATGATTTTCTTTGATTAATTGCTCGGGGCTCAAGCGGTAAGAGCATGTTGTATAAGATATAGCAGTGAATACCCCCTTTTAAGGTAGGGTGGTTCACTGCCCACTAGGGGTTGGGACAATCATGGGTTCCTATATGATGAAGAGGGTTCATAGAAACTGTAGGAACCAGGGTGATGGCCATGATGATGGGGTAGAGCTCATGCATTGGCTTCTGCCCACGTGCTAAATATGTTTGTCCAGACCATCTTTTGCATTTTGTGGTACATTTTCCTGTTGAATGTGGCCAAATATGCTTTTATCTTTCTTTTTAGCTGCATCAACCTCCAGGGCATCATTCCAGGCCTTGCAAGGGGAAGAGGTGAGCCAGCCCTATGTGGACCCAATGGAGGAATGTGGACACAGGTGGCAGAAATGATGAATGGGGTAATAATGAGTGGAAAGGGGGAAATATATGCAGATAGGGGAGTGGGACCACACAACCAAAATCAAGGTTTTCCGTGAAATACCATCCCTAAAGCCAAATGGTCAATAAAAGAGATCCCACGGGACTAGAAACCAAGGTTAATATCCAAAAGGGGTCTTAGGGGACAAGAGCACAGACCTAGCCCATTCTTTTCGCCGAATCCCCCCATTAATTCATGCCCAGAAGTGTTAATGATAAGCAAACTACAATACTCAATTACCAAATGGCAAGGCATACCTTTAGGTTCGGGAGGCCCACCTTCAAACATACGATCATTGCAGATGGGTGAGGGATCACATGGCTGCCTCAGGTGGCGGAAAAATGGCACAATGAGCTAATTGGTGGCTGCAAGGGGCTACTGGCTGCCGGCTAATGACCATCTTGGAGAAAACAAAAAACAAAACAAAAAATTCTTCTAGGGATATCACCCACAAAATGGTGGGTAACAAGTCGGCAACCCCAGTCAGCCACCAGTTGAGTTGATATATTATGTTGTTTGATCTCTGCACCCTAATCCAGTCGTATGTCCCCTCCTCCATCTGTCGAGAGCATATGTATGAAGGTGGGCCATCCAGTCCTAAAGGTATGTTTTTCATTATGCAATCGGTTGTTTATGCTTGTTTTTCCTTGGGCATGGATTATTGGGCGACTTGGAAGAAGGAAGGGTTTTGATTGTAGTCTTGTTCCCTCACCTTAAAAGGGGGTTTAATTCTCAATCCTAGTCCCGTGGGATCTCCCCTATGTTGAAGAAAAGGGTAGCTAGGTTCAGCATTTGTCAATGTAATTTTGATCTTTGTACTTGTCAAGAAAAAGAATTATTATTTTTATAAATTATATGAATGAGTTTCTTGCTCATTTTATAGGTCTAGGAAAGTCAGAGTCAAAATTATATTGAAGAGCTCTTCTTGAGTATTTATGTAATGAACATGAGTCAACCTAGTGTTAAGCAACCCTCCAAGACAAGCACCATCCTTCAAAGAAGAAGCCTGCAAGCAAAACAATGAAGAGAACATCATGTCAACCTCAAAAATATATATATATATATAACTATCATGTCAGCTCAATAAACAGACGCAATGTTTCACACTATATGTCGGCTCATTTATGGAGACATGACAACTATAAATACCCCGCTGGGGTCACCACACTAAACACAGAACTTTGCATAAGCCTCTGCAACTTTGGATTCCTCTAAATTTCGGATAGGTGCAGGACTGCAATTTCGTATGGGTGCAAGACTGTAATTTCAGATGGGTGCAAGAATAACAAAATTTCGGACAAGGTACAGTGGTGCAGCAAACTCTGAACATTGTGATTTTTGGATAACCATTATGGTGTTACACTTTCTCGGCGTAATTGTGATCTCGGTGCAAGGAGAATACAATTACAAGCTCGGTGGAGCATGCTACTAAATGTTGTCACAAGTCTCAGAGGAGTGCAACAGTAGAAAGAACTCATTGACATGGTGAAGCAAGCAATATTGCAATAAGGAAGGACCTTTGTGGTACTACGATAATGATCTCAATGAAGGTGCAGAGATGATCTTAGTAAAGGCACAGTGGTGATCTCAAGTAGTAGTCATGGTGCAGCAATGACAGTCTTGGTGAAGCAGCTATGATGATGATCTCAGTATCAACAAAGGAAGAGGATTGGTGTCTTGGTCTTGGAGTGGCACAGAGGGTCAAGTATAATGGTCTTGGTGTTCGTCAATTAGAATCTCTATAAGAAGAATTATGTGCGGGTTTTCCTCTCGAAGAGGGAGAGGTTTTGGCCTTGGGAGAATGCCAACTTCTTGTGTTCTTGTCTCTTTGTTTTGGTAGCAGTTTGATGAAGTAAATACACACACTCATAATAAGAAGAAGATCAAGATAAGATAAACAATAAAAGCAATTCACAAATTGTTATCAAGTATAGAAGAATCTATCTAATGCTAACTGCCCTAGATTCTTCAACATGGTATCAGAGCTAAGGTGTTGAAGTCAAATGAAGGGCAGCAAAAGAAACATAAAAAGGATCTGTCTTCAAGACATCAAAGCAGGTTAAAAGGATTAAAGGAGCAAGTATACAACAAGCAGGTCTACAACAGTCATGGAGTATCAACTTCAGTAATTACAGTCATGCACTCAACTCATGCTCAGTTTGATGGAGTATATCAGTGATCCTCACTTCTTGATCACTGAACTTTCTCCATGCCATAAAAGATAGTCTCAGGTATATATATATTGCAGAAGTAATCCAAGGAATACCTCTCACAATCCATGATTACATCACTGTCTCAGTATAGTTATTACATCAAGGCAGTTTCGATGATGAGACAGTCTATCTATACAGTGCCACCCATAGTTTAGTTATGTTATTCATTGACAAGTTTGGGCTCTCAATACATTGCCTCTCTACACAATGCACATAGACATCACTGTGCAGTGCCATATCAATATACTTGTCACAATCTCGAATTCTATCTATGATTATGATCTCAATAGCATGGTGCTCGGATCATAACATAGTATCACTAACATGTCAACAATATGTTTAAGTCAAAATTACCTTAAAAATGAATTGGGAAGGTCGTGAAGCAGTCTCGGTGATGTCAAGACCACTGATGTCATGGTGCTATAAGGCCTCCAAGGAAGTCGTGATGAAAGGATACTAATGATGGGCAGCTCAAGCAAAAGAAGCATCAAGTTGAAGCTCTCCTCTTCACACACAAAGTAAGTATCATTCAACTTTATAATCAGATTTGGTTAAATCATTAAAATGATTGCAAGTGGATTTATAAATCGATTAGATAATCGAAAGTCCTTGCATGGAATAAGGAGGATCGTCATAATCCTCATAGAAAAGAGAAATCATTGATATCTATGAAAAGGTCTATGAAGGTCAAGCATTGTTTGAATCCATCAAGAGATTCATAGGATTTCTATGATATCACTCAAAAGTCCTCTCATACGATGGATGGAAGAAGCATGGAGAGAAAAGAAGTAGCCATATGAAGAAAGTTCCAGATGTATGCCAAGAAGGCCACTTTCCATGAAGAAAGAAATGACATGACTAGCATTCATGCAATGGATGGAAACTCTTGAAAGAAGCATGGAGAGAAAAGAAGTAGCCATATGAAGAAAGTTCCAGATGTATGCTAAGAAGGCCAATTTCCATGAAGAAAGGAATGACATGACGGAATAAAAAGGAAAGTGATCGATGGTTGTTGCCCTACAAGGAAGAAGCTCAACTAAATTTCGTGACATCAAGGAGAGAAGTTGATCAAGCAGCTGAAGAACCCATGACGAAGAAGTTGTTGATGTATAAAAGAGTCCCTAAGCTAAGAGGGAGCTCTGACAGATCAAGAGGGATTTTGAATTAGATCACCCCTGATTACAAAGGAGTGACAACTGTATTTTTCCATTTCATGTGTCATGCACTAGACCAGGACTAACAACCGTAAGTCTAGATGAAGGCCATGAATGGAAATGTAGACACATGATAGACACAACATTCTTGTCTTCACTTGGGAAGAAAGAATGGGAGGATTGGGTAATCATCTGGCATCCGATACTCTTTGAGGATGTGTAGGGCATCCAAGATAAGAGTAGGCAAGAGGACCGATATTCTTTGAGGGTTGGGAACCCAAGATAAGAATAGTCCTAGAAGGTCATACTCAGTGAACACCCGGGTGGGTATGTACCTTGAGAGACAATGATGAAGGTGTCTATAAATCATTGGTCTCGCCAGCATTGTAGCTCATGGTCTCATGGAGAGATGGAGCAGTTAGTCAAGGTCTTGCACTATGACAATGTTGATTGATATGATGCTACACAAATAGGTTTACCAAACCGATTCTTCTTATGAGAAATTCTTCAGAATGAGAATAACCAAGTACCATTGTAAATACCTCCCTAGTTAAGAGGGAGTGTTGAAGAAAAGCGTAACTAGGTTCGGTATTTGTCAATGTAATTTTGATCTTTGTACTTGTCAAGAAAAAGAATTATTATTTTTATAAATTATATGAATGAGTTTCTTGCTCATTCTATAGATCTAGGAAAGTCAAAGAGTCAATTATATTGAAGAGCTCTTCTTGAGTATTTATGTAATGAACATGAGTCAACCTAGCGTCAAGCAACCCTCCAAGACAAGCATCGTCCTTCAAAGAAGAAGCCTGCAAGCAAAATAATGAACAGAACATCATGTCGGCCTCAAAAATATATATATATAACTATCATGTCGGCTCAATAAACAGACACAACATTTCACACTGTATGTCGGCTCATTTATGGAGACATGACAACTATAAATACCCCGTTGGGGTCACCACAAAAAACACAGAACTTTGCATAAGCCTCTGCAACTTCAGATTCCTCTGAATTTCAGATGGGAGCAGGATTGCAATTTCGTATGGGTGCAGGACTGTAATTTCGAATGGGCACAGGATTGCAATTTCGAACAAGGTACAGTGGTGCAGGATTGCAATTTCGAACAAGGGACAGTGGTGCAGGAAGAACAGAATTTCGAACAAGGTACAATGGTGCAAGAAGAACAGAATTTCGGACAAGGTATAGTGGTGTAGCAAACTCTGATCACTGTGATTTTTGGATAACCATTACAGTGTTACACTTTCTCGGCATAATTGAGATCTCGATGCAAGCACAATACAACTACAGTCTCGGTGGAGCATGCTACTAAATGTTGTCACAAGTCTCGGTGGAATGCAGCAGTAGAAAGAACTCGTTGACATGGTGAAGCAAGCAATGGTGCAACAAGGAAGGATATCTGTGGTACTACAATAATGATCTCAATGAAGTACAGAGATGATCTCAATAAAGGCACAGTGGTGATCTCAAGTAGTAGTCATGGTGCAGCAATGACAATCTGGTGAAGCAGCGATGATGATGATGATCTCAGTAGTAACAAAGGAAGAGGATTGGTATCTTGGTCTTGGAGTGGCATAGAGGGTCAAGTATAATGGTCTTAGTGTTAGTCAATTAGAATCTCTATAAGAAGAATTATGTGCAAGTTTTCCTCTCCAAGAGGGAGAGGTGGCCCTGGCAAAATGCCAACTTCTTGTGTTCTTGTCTCTTTGTTTTGGTAGCAGTTTGATGAAGTAAACACGCACACTCAAAGAATTTCACAAATTGTTATCAAGTATAGAAGAATCTATCTAATGCTAACTGCTCTAGATTCTCCAACACCCTATTGGCTTATAGCTTCAGGAAGGGAACTACTTGGGAATCCTCGATTTTGGTAGTGCAATCTTGTTTTCCCATTTCACATTTTTCAATCCCCTCCACACATTACAAACCCTATTTCATCATCTTCCCTCTTTGAGTCCACAAAGCACTAGTACACCCTCTCCCCTTGTCCACATGTTTGGGTCGGGCCTAGAAATGTTGCCTCGAAGGTTGATGCAGTTCAAAAAAAATAGTTAAAAGCATATCATGGCCACAAGTAAGAAACAAAAGAAAAGAATATTATAAAAATGCAAAAGATGGTCGGGACATTATATTAGCATGTCGGCAAAAGCCAAACATGAACTTTACCCCTTCATTGTGGCCACCACCCTGGTTCCTATTGGAAAAGTAACTAGGTTCGGTCTTCATATTTATCTTTGTACTTGTATTAATTTGTATTTCATATAAAAGAAGAAAAAGAATTGTTTTTCAAGCATGGGTTTTATGCTTCATTTAAATGGTCATTTAAATGGCCATCTAGGTAAAGCATGCATTTCATGCTCCTAGGGTTTGTCAAGTCAAGAAAATATTTGTCATGGGTCAAAAGAGTCATTGCCATATGCAAAAGACCCATTTGGGCAATTTTGTATTAAGAAATAAACATTATTTTTGAGTTTATAAAGTCAATTTGGAGTCCCAAGACCAAGTTGGCCCTGCCAATGAAAGTCGACCTAGAAGAGGCCTATTCGACCCCTTGAGAAGGGTATAAAAAGGAAGAGACTTCGACTCATTTGGATATCAATCACAAACAAGTTCGATCTACACCTAGACAAGAAGAAATCAAGAGCGAAGGACAAGGAAACAAGAAGAAAGACCAAGCGAAGGAAGAAGATTTGAAATCTGACCTATTTCTGCCCACACGTGCGAAAGTCTAGGGTTTTGTGCAAGTCGCGAGGTCACGATTTGCAAGCCAAAGTTGCATACCTGAATTGAGGGCCAAAACTTTGATTGGAGCAAACTTTGAAGAGGTTGACCTTTGTTGACTTTGGTAGACTTTGTCTTGTTTGAAGGAGATCTTTTGGAGGGTTGACTTAGTGCTTGGTGGAAGTCTTGGTCTTGGTTTTTGGGTCTTGGAGGTCTCATTTTGATTTGATTCTATAAGAACAAGATTGTTCGGGTTTTTCCCAATTGTGGGGTTTTTCTCTAGCATGGAGCCTATATCTTGTGTTCTTTGTGTCTTTGTGATCTTCATGTTTTGGTAATTGCTTGATGAAGAAGTAAAACTAAATAATAAAAAGCCAACAAATATCACAAGTAATTATCAAGTAAGGAAAATCAATATTATTCTACAATATCATAGATTTCCAACAGTTCCTATGGCCCCAATGGGTGCCCCCACATCATTAAGGAACCCATGCATGTCCCAACACTTGGTGGCGATGAACTGCCCCACCTTAAGGGGGTGATGACTACTTATATCATATGTAGCATGCTCATCTCCTAGCCCCAAGCAGTAATACAAAGACAAATCAAGAAAAGGCAAATGAAGAAGGGTGGAAAAGCAAAGGTTGGGGTAACTCATGTATCCACAATTGCTCCTTTCTACATTTATACACCTAAATATGTGGGCATCCCTCATCATGACCATCCTTGAACCCACGGCATTTGGCCTTGAGACCCCTATGTCCTTATCCATCTCATCATTATTCACATGACCCCTATCAATTGAAGGATGTACCTTGGACCTGTCTTTCCGTTTAGGAGTTGGGAACACCTAATAGGGTTTTTTATTAGCCACTACTACCTAGGGAGGTAACACTATTACATGCTTAAAGCCCCAAATTTGAAAGGGAAGCCCATTATGAAGTCTCATATGTGCCCTTGATTAACAAGTTTGGTTCACTTAGTGCACTAATGAATTATTGCACCTGATGGTGAGGACGCGTATTGGATCTTCTATGTAATTGGCAGGTGGTTTCATCATGGGTTGGGCAGCTTAACTGAGGCCCAAGCCCACCAAAGGATCATATTGACATTTATAGAGGATGTGTTGAGAGCCATGGTAATCCATCATGTGTTTGAGCATCATTTCATGCCACGAGCACCCTCAGCACCTTCAACAGTTTGTTCATTGCCCCACATTATTCATGAGATGATGCACTTGGACCAGCATGACCCAGTCGACTTAGCATGATCAAGGCAGTTGATCCAAGGCCCAAAGGAGGTTTGTCTCACCCTTGAGACATGGGAAGGCAAGCACCATCATTAGAGCCCTCATTTGGCACATTGTACAAGCTTTTCTTTCATTTGGAGACCCATGAGACCAGCAGATGTGCCCCAAACCCACTATGGGGCACCACATGATCACTTGCATGGAAAATTAGGGGCCATACCCTAATTTATCTTTATTGGAGCCCTCTCTCTCATCATGGCACTTAGAGGACTCAATGTGGCCCTCCAATGGCCCTACATCATCAACTCAACTTGCTTATGGATGCCTTTTTCATAAGTTGTGATTGTTACTTGGTCGGCTTGTGACCATGACTTGTTTCTAGCACATTATTTTATAATTTTGGGGGCTCATTGGGCTAATTCAATTTAGAGAGACTCATATAAATACAAAAGAGTCTCATTTGTGAGAAATCATTGTTGGACACCTAAATCCTCTATGGGTTGGTGTGGAATGTGAACAGCCACCGGAGTCTAAGAGACCACTTGGAATATGAATCCAAGGGTCACACCATGTACTATAAATGTATATCATGTCAATAATATATGCAATCGAATGCTTATCTTTCATATTCACTGTTTACATTCCATGTGAGTTTAACATGGTATTAGAGCTGCGGGTGTATTACTGCCTTGCCCAAATTTGAGCCACTTGTTTTGTGATCTCTCTGTGCATGTCAGTTCTGCATTTCATGAATGTTTTCTCGACTAAATTCTAGCTATGATCTCTGCCCTGTAACTGCCATTTTCTCTGCTCCTGCAAACCAATAGAAGTTGTGCGCTCTTTCTCCATTTCACATTCAAACGTTACCTATGTGTTCTAGTTGTGCCTTAATTCTAATTCTATGCTCCTAATGCTTTGCTCTCAAACAATTCTGAGCTGTTTTTATGCGCCTATTTTATCCACGATCATTTATCTGACTTTAACAGGACTGGATTCTCCTTGGCGTTGTCTATGGGAAATCACAAAAATTGTTTTTTTGGTCTGCACTGCACCCCGCTAGAGAAATTCCCATAACTCTTCTAGGCAAGCCCACATACGAAGTTTCGACCGATGAGGAGGAGGAAAAAGACATGATCAATGTCCTTTGTGTCGATGGCGCCTGCGGGATTGAGAGGGTTTGTCTGTAGAGTATTATGAGAAACGACTTCACCACCACATGAAGCTCTATTTATTTTAGATATATCATTCTGGCACTGCTCAAATTGGTCGTACTCATGGCATGGGTATGAGGAACTATGATATTGCGGAGGACTTGAAAATTGCAGCTGAAAAAAAAATGTAATGACTCCATTGGCAGCCCGTAAGCTACCTGAACGTTGGACTATGCACACATTCGATTGTTGAGCCCCATAACTCCAATGAGTCGTTGGATTATGGTTTATTCTCTGTGCATCGATTCAGTTTCCATGACTCTGGTGCGTTGTTAAAGGTGGATTGAATGACAGGAAAGTATTAGCTTCTGAAAGACTGGTATATATATTTTAAAAAAAAAAAATCCTGCAGTGGAAGTTTGCATCCCAATTTCTTGGCTATGGTGCACTGAGTGTCTAAAAGCCACAAATCCCATTTAGCAATTCTTTGTCCTATTCTTTGTCTTGGTTTTATTACATAGAGTTGTTGTGTGTATGGTACGTTTGAGGCATTCAAACTCAATGTTGTTATGAGAGTCATGGTATGGAACTGTTAAACTGAACGTTGGTCCAAAAATTTGGGTTTCAATACATTGATTAATGCATTGATCTACGTTGGTGCATTAAACCCTGAACTGCCCTTTCATTCCTGCCCTTGAATCAAAGACTGGTATGCATTGAATATTCTTGACTTATTGTTGTGCCTTGATTTAAGTGCGAGCTTGTGCATAGTTAAGCTCCACATTAAAGTTTCTATGGACTCTCATTAAAGATCGGGTATGGAGATCCCACGACTACAAAACCACCACAGTAATCCATGCTCCACGACTCCACGTACATTCCTATTTTGATACAAGCATTTCTTATGTTACATTGCACGCTCCACCGACTCCTACGCGATTCCATACTCAGTTGCAAACACATTGAATCCTTGATCCTCACATCCCAGTATCCTACCACTATCCACGGGTTTGCCTTCCCATACCACCGGTTTTCGTTTTAGTACTGTGTGTTTTTCAATACATATCGTTGGTCCATCTACGTTCGGGCCACAGTCATGCCTCAGTCATTATTGCACTGTCAAACCAACTGTGTAATATCACTCCCCCATATACAGTTTCATATCCCAAGGACATACAACACATTAATATATACCTGATTGTGGGGTCCATATCCCTGTCATTAACGCATACCATTATATCCTCTCTCCCATTCCATACAATGCATACCATTAAATCTGCTCTCCCATAATACCGCTTTCCCATACCATCACTTCCTCTTTAAGATAAAGTCAAATTACAATGTTATTTTGAAGAAAATTGCATAAATATTTCAGATTTTTTTTACTACTTTGGGTCCAACTCGACCTTTATCTCTTGGTATTTCTTTTATCAATTGAAACCATAATAAAATAAGATTAAAGAACAACCATGTATTTCTAGTTGAAATTCTTTGAGGTCTTCATCTTTTGCTGAGACAATGACCAAAATCAATGATTTGTTTGAGCTATTAAGCACATTAATATTGTCTATTGTTGAAGACACGGTGAAACTCAATAAGGACACTCTTTTTGACATTCAACTCTGTTTAGGAAATTCACAAGAGAAAATAGAATTTTTGCAGCTCGAATCAACAACAAGCACAGAATAGGTCTTGAATATGATAAGGAGACGTCCTTTCATATTCCAAACTATTCCAAGCCAATTCAATTTCATAGTGTTGGGTTCCTTCATGATAATTCACCTTCAGATGTTCCAGATTCTGCTCCTCTTCCACAACAACAACAACAGAATGTTAAATACCAACATTGTGATAAAGTTGGCCATATGAAAGATCATTGTTTTGATCTTCATCCATGTGAACACTATCATAAAACCACTCATTCTTCAAACAGATGCTTCAAAAACAAGCCTCCTGCAAGAACAAATATTCATTTTGGATGGATCGCTTCTTGGCAATGGGCTTCAACAGCCAAGAAGATATTTCAGTCATATGTCAAAACTTGTTCTAGAGTATTGAACAATCTTGCAGTTGAGTTTTCTCCATCATCTCACCTTGCTTCTGACAGGGGGGAAAGTGTTGGTCATCTACAAGCTTCAAAGCCACATCAAGCAAGCCTGTGCCACAACCTGCCATACCAAATTCAAAGTTGTAGCCAGAGACAAAGATGCCCCTAAGCATGCCTTCGGTTGATGATTTAGCTTAAACCATCTATGCGGGGTTGAGACATCTCTTCAAAGAATTGGGGACACTTCCTCTAGCAGAACACTTCAGCGTCTTGCCAGTTTTGGAAGAATTCCAGGAATTGCATTAAGCAATCCAGAGTTGGTGGTCATCCTTAAACCATCACAGGTTGAGACCTCCCTTTCAAAGTTGAAGGTTTCCCTCTTCAAAACATGAGGAACACTTCCTCTAGCAGAAGACCTCGACTTCATGCCAGATTTGGAAGAGTTCCGGGAACTGCACTAAGCGTTCCAGTGTTGGTGGTCATCCTTAAACCACCCCCGTTATACCAACATTTCAGAGAGCACATTCAACCTAGTGTTGTCATGCATCATTGCACATTTTGTATTACAGCTCTCTTCTTGGACTCATACATACCCCTTCAGATTAAGGGGGGAATGTTGGACACCTAATCCTCTATGGGTTGGTGTGGAATGTGAACAGCCACTGGAGTCCAAGAGACCACTTGGAATATGAATCCAAGGTCACACCATGTACTATAAATGTATATCATGTCAATAATATATGCAATCGAATGCTTATCTTTCATATTCGTTGTTTACATTCCATGTGAGTTTAACAATCATCATCATCACTTGGGATATTCGGCCCTCTTAGGCAATTCGTACTTTTTCTCTTGGAATCTTTGGAGTATCTTGGATGCACTATGATATTTGGAACTGATTTTTTATTGTCTTAGAGCTACTTCTTGAATATGGATGGATATATTGCAAGAATATTTTGTAATTGCTCTTGTTGATGAAAGTTTTCTTTGCAAAATGTCTAATGTATGTAATTGTTGCAACTAGAGTATCAACTATTATGCCCTAATTTCGTTGAAGATCATTTGAAAGCTATTTGGTTGGCTCTTGCATATGTTATTCATGGTATAGCATGAAATGAATGTTCCTAGTGATGAAATGTTAATTTTCTTCATGAAACTCCATATTCTAATAGTAGCTAATTGTTGAAAAGTGGTAGCTAGGGCATCATCTTTTAGCCTCCTTGAAGACAAATTTGACTTATCTAATGAATCTAGGTCTCCATATACCCAAGGGAGAAGGCACTGGCCTAAGTCGTTTAGTGATCAACCCTTCTTCTCCTCCTTTTATCCTCGAATTTTCGGCCCCTCTTTCCTAGGACGCCTAGCTAGGGCATCGAGCGAAATCTTTTAGAGGAAGGCTTTTTGAATTATGTTCGGACAAGACACTTCCTTGAGGACTTGCCTTGATGATCTCCAATTTTGGTTGATTTCCCACAGTGATTCATCCATAAATTATTGAGCCTTAGGTGTGCTAGCTTGTATTTCCCTAGATAAGTGGCTTTCTTGAGGGTTGTATGAGCATTGTATTAGGTGGAATAAACCATAAGAAACCCTTTCTCCTCCCTTTCCGTGACCTAGTGAGTGCCTCAGAAGAATTTCTTCCCACGACTATTCATAAATCCCTAGGTCTAGCACAAGTCTTTCTCAAGTCTTTCAAAGAGAGTGAAGAACCTTTTGGAAGCATCAAATCATTGCATAGATTTCCTTTAAAAGATCCTGCCTCATCTTCCAGAGTCTTGACCTGAGGCATCCCTATCATCATTGCAAATCTCAAACCCTAGGTCTTGATCTTCTCAACCCAAGGTCTTTTTTTGGAAAGCGAATTAGCTTCCTTGAAGCATTGAGCCCTTATCGTGTCTCTCCTAGAATGGGCTTTGTGAAATCACTTGATACCCAGTTATTGACATATCCATTCCAAGTGATTATCTTGTGGAAATTTCTAAGTCTGGCACATCAGAAATCCCTATTGTATTATCTGGTTTATTATCTCCTACTTGTTCTTTCCATTAACAAGTTATTTATCAATATAAATACCGAAATAAACACAAACGCAGCCTTCACACATACAGATCAACAACTGAAATAACTGCGACAACACAAGGGACACTATTATTTTTGGACAATCATCCTCGAAAAAACCCAATGCGGGAAAACCGGTGCAGCAAATATGAGGGTTTTATTATTATGCAGTTTCTAAATACAACTAGGGTGTCGGAAAAGGCTCACCCTTCAGAGATTTTCCTTCGCAAAAGTACCTTACTCTGGAGACAGATATTTTGGCTGATCAACAACCGGATGATGATTCCCATAGTGACTTCCACTGTTCCTCAGCTGGACAGCGAAAGCTGCTCCAAGCTTCTTTTTGGAACTACGTCACCCTCCAAGGACTGTGTCACCCTCTACGGCTCTGCGTCTGCCTCTCAACTCTTAGTGTCCCACGAAAACACCACAACGCAACTCTTTCTGCCCAGCGTCAGCTCTGCCAGCCTCTACATCAGCTCTACTTCAATTTCTTGGCCTCCTACGTCACTAGTGTTGGCCCTTCAAACCTCTACGTCAGCTTTCGCTGCCTCTGCATCAACCCAGGTTGCCTATGTGTTGTCTCTTCGACACTATCTCTACCTCTCGGCTATGTATTCTCAGCCTTCTTCTGAACTACCCCTCGCTGCAACAGATCACTAACTCGACTTCTCAGCAAACCCTGCCCCAAAAAATCAAATTGGCTGATCAACTTGGTGTGTCTCCAACTGACCCTCAAGCCTCCTCTTATAATTTTCTTGTTGACGATTCAACAGTCGAGATTAAAACCCTAATCAACGACTAAGATTAGGTTTGGCTTGATCCTCGTTATTTAGAACTTTCTCACCCATATTATATTAATACACATTAATATTTTAATTTTCCTACGTTTAGACTTAGGGTCTCATTAAAAATATTAATTATTTTAATATCTCTCTATCCGGGTGGAATTTCCCCAAACGATTTTTGGGTCTTGGAGATCTTATGTGCCTTAGCCTCTCCACCAATTTTCATGGCTAGAACATATCCGATGCTACCAAAAATCAACACTCCCTCTTAACAAGGAATGTGCTCAAGTAATGCTTCACCACAGAAACATCACACTGATCCTCCACATTGGTACCTGTGCTGATGCTTGGCCTGCTTCCTGTACTGCCGCCCATGACACTGCCACTGCCACTGCTACATTTGTATCGCAGCTCCCTCTCAACATGCTACATCATGTTGCCCATAGCACTTCCACTACAAACTGTTGCACTGCAACTCAGTGACCGAGAAGTAGGTAACTGACTTCCCCCAAATACCAACATCCTTGTTAGTCTTGAAGCCTCACGATGTTGAAGCTACCTCTGTTGATATCCTGTGCTCCCTCTACTGCCACTGCGCTGCTGCAAACACCTTTGTGCCTCTCGCACTGTTGCAACCTCTATTGCGCTGCTATAGACTTCTGCACTCTAGCCTTGCCTTGTCGCTCCACCACACTTTGCTCCACCCGACACCTTTCATCATGCTACTGTCGTTAAGGGCTCCCGTAGCCAGATGTGATCCAAGAGTTTGGGCACCTCAAGGATCTTGCCCCTAACATCCAGTCCTCCTGACTACAACTCGATGTCTCCCCACCTCTTCTCTAGAGGTGCATGAGCACTCAACACAATCGTCATCAATATCGACCTCTTTCTTCGCCTTAGCTGAAGTTGCCTTTGAATTGGGAGCTTCTCCCTTGCCTTTCTTCTTAGAACAGTGGGATGCATAAAGACCTAGCTCCCCACAATTGGAGCACTTGACCTTGGAGATATCCTTCTTCCTTTTCCCTTGATGTCCCGCAGATGCTAGAGCCGCATCCTCCTCCTCCTCACTCTTGACTCGAACTCCCTTACCACTACTCCCCGCCTTGGTTATCCTCGTGGTCTCTTCCTGTCAAAGAGCTGCCCACATCTCCTCCCAACCGGGAAGAGTAGCCCTGCCCAAAATACTTTGGACAAATGTCTCCCACTCCTCGGAGACTGCATTCAGGGCAGTCCTGACCATAAACTCTGGATCCAGTGTAGACCCCACGGAAGTAAGTTGGTCGCGAATCTCCTGCAACCTGAGAAGGAATGGATCTATCTGCTCTCCCTTATGCATCTGATATGACCTCAGCTGATTCTCCAATAGCATCTTCCGCTACACAAAAAAGCCTTAGTATAAGGTAGTCAGGGTGTCCCACATCTCCTTTCTTGTGTTCTTCTCAGCAACATGTGGTATGACATGATCTTTGACCTCGTCTAGGATCATGCACTTTGCCCTCGCCATCGCCTCCTCATACTTCTCATTCTCAGCTGGGTCAACTGGGATAGCCACTACTTTCAAGGCAAAGTCCTTGATGCGATGTCGATCCAGGACTGCAAGGATCCTGGCCTTCCAGATGACAAAGTTGGAAGCCCCGTCCAACTTGTCCTGATCCCTCAGTCCGTTCACTGCCATTTCAGCTTCACTTCTGAACTCCCTTTGAGTCTCGACTCCCCTCCTGGAAATCTCCTGGAGTCCTAATTTCCCTCCTGGAAATCCTCTGGCCAGCTGTCGAACCGCTCCTCTTCAATCCTCCTTGCAACTGCAACTCGGATCTAGATTCCTTGGCTAGAAATCTGTCGAGGTAGTGATTCCTTCTACCTTGGTTCCGTCTCCTTAGACACTGTTCTGTATCGACAGAAATAGCGTCCCACCAGCTCCTCAAATCACAATCTACCCACAGCTCCCCAAGCCCCGGCAACTGAAGAAACTGAGCCTTTCAGGCTCTACGCAATCTCGGCAAAAGTTGAATCTGCTCCTCTGGCCAACTGCGTCAATCCTACCTAGCTGAGCAGGATGATGTGGCTCTTCGTGAGCCTCTTCTACCTCACTCTGCCTCTACATTGGCCCTTCCCTTGGCTCGTATTACTAACGCAGGCTCTGCATCACCTCTTCTCTTGTTGCTTCTGCTCTAGAACAACGTTGTCTTTCAGGACAACTGCTACTGCTGCAAATTTCAGATTTTTGTTGGTGTATTCAGTCCTCCTATGATCTGCAACCACTCTGATACCATGTGGAAATTTCTAAGGCTGACACATCAGAAATCCCTACTGTATTATCTCGTTTATTATCTCCTACTTGTTCTTTCCATTAACAAGTTATTTATTAATATAAATATCGAAATAAACACAAATGCAGCCTTCACACATATATAGATCAACAACTGAAATAACTGAGACAAGGGGCACCGTTATTTTTGGACAATCGTCCCTGTAAAAACCCAATGCGGGAAAATTGGTGCAACAGATATGAGGGTTTTATTATTATGCTGTTTCTAAATACAACTAGAGTGCCAGAAATGTCTCACCCTTCAGAGATTTTCCGAAGTACCTTACTCCAGAGACAAATATTCCGGCTCATCAGCAACCGGATGATGATTCCCACAGTGACTTCGACTGTTCCTCGCTGGACAGCGAAAGTTGCTCCAAGCTTCTCTCTGGAACTGCGTCACCCTCTATGGCTCTACGTCTACCTCTTAGCGCTCAGTCTGCCCCACGAAAACACCACAACGCAGTTCTTTGTGCCCAGCGTCAGCTCTGCCAACCTCTGTGTTTGCCTGCGTCAGTTTCTCGGCCTCCTTTGTCACCAACGTTAGCCCTTCAAACCTCTGTGTCAGCCCAGGCTGCCTCTGCGCTGTCTCTCTGGCACTATCTCTGCCTCTCTGCTATGTATTCTCGGTCTTCTGTCGAACTACCCCTTGCTACAACAGATCACTAACTCGATTTCTCAACAAACCCTGCTCCAAAAAATCGAATTGACTAATCAACTTGGTGGGTCTCCAACTGACCCTCAAGCCTCCTCTTATACTTTTCCTGTTGACGATTCAACGGCCGAGATTAAGTCCCTAATCAAAGGCTAAAATTAGATTTGGCTTGATCCTCGTTATTTAGAACTTTCTCACCCATATTATATTAATACACATCAATATTTTAATTTTCCTAAGTTTAGACTTAGGGTCTCAATAAAAATATTAATTATTTTAATCTCTCTCTATCTGGGTGGAATTTCCCCAAACGATTTCTAGGTCTTGGAGATCTTATGTGCCTTAGCCTCTCCACCAATTTTCATGGCTATAGCACATTCGATGCTACCAAAAATCAACATATCTTCCTACCTGGAATCCTCCCATCTATGAAAGTTTGTAAAGAGCAAGGGACCTTGATTGAGGTCACAGTGCATCATTGTCCCATTGTTGTCACTAGTCTAGTAGTTGTCCTTTAGGTTTCCCTTCCTTAGGGCCCTACTAGATTGTGTGGTAACCAGCATAGATCCATCTAAACCACAGATCTAACATGAGCCGAGAGGGATCAAATTTCTTCATATGCAAAACCTATTTTGGATTGCAAAAAACAATGTGTATTTTTTTATTGTTTAAATTGTATTTTTTTGAATGTTATAGAGATTACATAACATGTGCATTAAATCATTTTATCAACACACATTAAACTATTTTTTTTGTTATTAATATTTTTTTAAGTATAGGTCAATGTTAATTTATATTAAAATCTTTTATTCATAACCCACATTAGATATTATATTCTATACAACATTAAAATATTTTCTTTTAACAATTTCTTTGTATAGATATATATGAAGTTGATATCACGTGTTAAAAATATTACTACCATATTTTTTTTCTTTTTTATTATAACCGACATTGCTTTTCTATTTAGAAAATATTTTATTTTTACTTTAAGAGGGACAGACATACTTATACATCGCCTTCACACTAGGCTGTAGAATGAGCCTCTCGGCTCAACAAGTTTTACTACAAGAGACGACTTCTATTTTCATGGTACAAAATCTTTATGTGATATACAGTAGTCAACATACTCAACAAAGCCCATGTAAGGGTTAACAGTGACAAAACACCACATGAATTGTGGTATGGTAGACCTGCATCTATAAAGTATTTTAAGATATTTGGAAGCAAATGTTATATCAAAAGAAATGATGATAAACTTAGTAAATTTGAACCAAGGGCAGATGAAGGCATTCTTCTCAGATACTCCTCCAGAAGCAAAGGCTACAAATGTTACAATAAAAGGCTTCATAAAATTGTTGAATGTATAGATGTTACAATAGATGAAGGATTTGTATGCCCCAAAAGGCAAATACAATCGATGATGAACATCTAGATAATGAAATCAAAGAAATTGTAGGGGAAGAAAAAGATGAAGCATCAGAAGAAGAAGACAAAGAAGGAAGTGATCTAGAAAAGACTCCATCCAAGTATGTGCAGAAAAATCATCCTAAAAGTCAAATATTAGGTGATAAAGAGGCTGGAGTACAAACTATAAGGAAATTCATTGGTTCATCTAATCATTTAGCTTTGCTATCTACAATTGAACCTCAAAATGTGCATCAAGCAAGTCAAGATGAATGTTGGATAAAAGTCATGCATGAAGAACTTAACCAAATTGAGAACAATTCAACCTCAAAATGTGCATCAAGCAAGTCAAGATGAATGTTGGATAAAAGTCATGCATGAAGAACTTAACCAAATTGAGAAGAATCATACTTGGGATCTGGTTCCAAGGCCACAAAATAAAAATGTAATAGGTACCAAATGGGTATTTAAGAACAAACTAAATGAAGATGGAAAAGTAGTCAAGAATAAGGCATGTCTTGTCTATAAAGGGTATGCTCAACAGGAAGGAATAGATTTTGAAGAAACATTTGCACCTGTAGCCCGCCTCGAAGCCATCAAAACGTTTCTAGCATTTGCCAGCTTCCACAAATTTAAAGTATATCAGATGGATGTTAAATCTGCCTTTTTGAATGGAGATCTAGAGGAAGAGGTTTATATTGAGCAACCTGAAGGATTTATACTTGGTAATGACAAGAATCTCGTATGCAAACTCAAGAAGGCTTTGTATGGGTTAAAGCAAGCTCCTCGAGCTTGGTACTACTGTCTTGACAAATATCTTCAACAACAAGTCTTCAAGAAATAATCAGCAAATAACAACTTATATATCAAAGAAGACAGGGATAAACTCTTGGTGGTAATTGTTTATGTCGATGATATCATATTTGGTAGCAATGTTGACTCAATGAGTCAAGGATTTGCAACAGCCATGCAACAGGAATTTGAAATGTCCCTACTTGGTGAGCTAACATTCTTTCTTGGATTACAGGTACATCAAACTAAGGATGGCATCTTTCTTTCTCAAACTAAATATCTCAAGGATATCTTAAGAAAATTTGGGATGGAAAACTGTAAACCTGTCTATACACCCATGGTAACAGGAAGCAATCTCAGCAAAGACAATGATTCCCTAGCAGTTAAGCAATCTGCATACTGATCCACGATTGGCAGTTTACTCTATCTTACAGGTACTAGACCAGATATTATGCATGCAGTTGGCATAGTCGAACGCTTTCAATCAAATCCTAAGGAGACTCATCTCAAAGCAGTCAAAAGAATATTCAAGTATTTGTAGGGAACTCTAGACTTTGGACTATGGTATCCAAAGAATACAAATTTTACACTTCAAGCATATACTGATGCATATTGGGCTAGAAGCATTGACGATCGCAAGACAGTGGTGGAGCCTTCCTTTTGGGACAGTGCTTAGTCTCTCGGTTCAGCAAAAAGCAGAGCTCTATTTCCTTATCTATTGTTGAAGCAGAAAACATTGCAACTACAACATGTTGCACACAACTAGTTTGGATGACTCAAACTCTGCAAGATATTCAAGTTAATTGTTCACAACCTGTGCCTATTTTTGTGACAACAATGCAATTAGTATATCAAAAAATTTAGTTCTACATTCAAAGACTAAGCACATACCAATTAAGTATCATTTTTTCAGAGAGCAAGTCTTGGATCAAAAAGTAAAGTTGGAAAATGATGCCAGCCTAAGCCGCAAATACCATAATGATGCAGCCTAAGCCGCATATACCCATAGTATGTAAACAAAATTGCATGTCACACTATGTGTCTGCCATGTCCCAGGATAAACACCAATATTTATGGTGAAATTCTCTTAAACCAAAGTTTTAACCAGCGGAAATATAACATCTGATGAAAACCCACTTTATCAAAGTTCAATTCCTTCAGCGGAAATATTTCATCTAACTATCCCAAGTTTAGACTTTAATAAACCTTTGAGCGGAACCTTATAAACCCTTCCATAATCTTTGGACCTTGGCTAAAACTCAAACTTAAACCATAATCCATTGATTCCGCTTATTTCTATTATAATTTCCATATAATAGAAATATTTCATAAACCACACTTAAACCTTACCTTTCTGCCATTCTTCAACCCTTTGCACATATATCGATGTTGTCCTTAGCGCATTAAATCTTCGTCGTTGATCTCATTCCTCAATCCGACGGTTATCGCATTACCCGATCGCCAACTAGCTTGGCTGATCTCCACCATCAATCTGTCTCATCCGATCCAACGGCTATCGTGTCACCCGCTCGCCAAATAGCTTGGCCGATCTCCACCGTCGGACAATCCCGCTCGATCCAACAGCTATCGCGCAATCTCGCGCAGATACTTGCACGATCGATACTGATCGAGAGCATGCGAGAAAAGTGGTTTTCTCGTGCTACGTGTCGGTCGCTAAGGGTAATCGCGTGAAATTTTAGAATACTGCTTTCCACCTTTAGGGCACGCGAGAAACTGCTTACCACCCTTTCAAGACCGCTCCATCATTCTGCATGTTTTCTATTCTTTTGTCGACACGTGACTTTAATCTCCGCCATTCATCTTCTTGACTTTATTTTGTGCAACTTAATCTTAGCCGCCTATCGCACACAATCTCATCTGTTGATCTGACTGATCCAACAGTTCCTGTACACTGTTACGTTCTTTTGTTTTGTAATGTGTAATAGCCCATTTGGCTTTCTGCCTGCGTATTTGTTCATGCCTTACGGTCTTCACTTGTTCTGATCTCGATCTCCGCTCTGTTACTTCATTTCTTCGCGCCTTTATGCTTCCTTCATAAATCCTTAGGTTTTAGGAAACCTTACAATTATACCTTCGCTGTAACATTGAAGGTTTTCTCCAATACTGTCTGTGTAAAACCGTGACACTCTTCTCTGCACTTCTTCTCTGATTCTGCACACCTGCAACCTATGTTACACAGAATTACTCTAGTTCACACACAATCTATAATTCAATTACTCAATACACATCACACAAACTCAGAAATCGAGTTATATATATTAATAAACAACATTTACACAAGAATTTCTTCCTCGGCCTGATTTTCAATATCAGTGGCCTTTCCTTTCCTGCCCATAGGCTTAACTGACTGACTGACTGACTGCTGACTAACTCCCACTTTATGCCTTTTAGGCTTACATTTATACAAAAGGTTTTGTTAACCAATTCTGATTCAGATCCTTAATCTGCTGAACTAAATCCTTAATATCCTCTAAGTCCACTTTTGACTCCAGTAATTCCTAAGAATCCTCTTTAATTCCACAAATCACAAAACCAATTCCTAATCTAAGACTTACAATTGATTTCCAAATCTCTCAGTCCACACTAATCACTCATCATCACTCATGCTCTCCTACATTCCAGAGCATTTACAAATATCCTCACAATATCTAATTAATTCATATTCCAATCACTCAAAACATTAATAATTACATTAATTTGATACATAGGAATCCAACTTCCTTGAAAACACAAGGCCCCCATAAGTTAACTAGAATATAAGGAAATTGTCGAGCTGAATGCTCCTGCATCAGAATATGTCCCTTCCAGTGAACAAATTGCAGATCTATTTACCAAACCTCTTCCCCATGACTCCTTTGAATATCTTCAACAGCACTTGGGGATGATCTTTGCTTCTTCTCTTTCCTAAGTCTCTCAAAAAGAATGCTCATAGCAGAAGGAAGATACGGCAAAAGGATAAAGAAGAGGACAAGGTGGCATCACCTCAAGGGAAGGTGGTTGTATGTTGATACTTCTTGTTTATATGATGCATCTTATTCACATTCTAGTCTTTGGTTCAATAGTTCATGTCTCTGTCATGTAAAGCACATAAGTGTGCAATGTTATAGCCCTGTACTTTCTTATTGTTGACATTTGGTTACGGGTAGAATAGTTTATGTATGCATGAGATGACCATGTCATATTTCTTGACACACATGCCCTCTCATTATGTAGCCTTGTATTGTCATGCATATCATTGATAGCTTCTTACATATGGCTACAAAGCCAACGCAATCTGATGTGTGCAGAAATTCCCCTCCATGTTCAGGGAGAGCTTGATAACTAGGGCCGTAAGCGTGGTATGTCAGCATGGTGCTTCTATGATTTAGCCCACCCTTTGCCATTGATGTCAAAGGGGAAGGACACAGTTCAGTATGTTTGCAGAGAAGAAGGTTGGGTTGACATCAATGCCAAAGGGGAAGAGTTTTGGTAGTAGCATGGTTGCCATTGATGTCAACAAGTCAATAAGATTTTGATGTTTGAAAAGGACTTGCAGGAGGATGCAGAGGTGCCTGGCAAGGTGATACCTTATGACGATGCCTTGATGGTTGCAGAGGAATTGCAGAAGGTTGGACAGACTTTGGAGGTGCCTAGCAAGGTGATGTAGCAGTATGACAAAGTTCTGGGCAGAGCACCTAGGTTTTTCATCAAATTAGCACATCTTCGTTGGGAAGCCAACTAGAACAGAGCGATGATTCAGCATCTTCGTTGGGTGCACACTTTGTCCATGTGATGATCTTCTGTAGGAGACAGGCTTATCCTCGTGATGATGCCTGCAGGTGAAGAAAATTAAAAAACCAAGGGTCAATCCATCGAATTGCCCAGGGTAATGATGCAATCGAATAGGTCTTAACGTCTATTTGATCCAATCAACAAAATCCATCAACAAACCAATGGTTTTGTCGGTGGTAACCATAAGGTGAAGAGACAATAAATTTCCAAGGAGATTGATCAGTGGTTGTGTGCATTTCGTGAGATCTATTCGCTCGAGCACCGCCAATCCACACAAATATTATTGAATTATGTTTTGCTTTGTTCCTGGAACAGGAGTAAGGAAGTGTGAATGACCAATTGCCTTGGATCAGCTAGCTCTGTGTTTATCCTCTATAGTTGAGCTGATGATTTGATATCTTCTGATCTAAAGTGTTCTTGTGTCCATAAATGTCTAACTATTGTAGGTTTGATTTCACCAGTGTGCAAGGGCCCAGATCTAACTATGCATTGAACGATCTAAAGGAAATTGGTTCAGAGTTCTAATTGTTTGGTTTTGGTATAAAGCTCATCCTTTGATATGTTATGAGTAAGCATAGTTCAAGATCGATTAAATATCATTGAACCCTTTATAGTCCTAGCTTGGTCAGACTGTCGTATACGTTTTTTAATTGCTGGAGGTTTCATTAGACTCGTCAATGTATGTGCACCATAAAAATGGTTGTTATATTTTCTGTAATGAATACTCCTATCTAGTGCGACTGCAGGAGCTAAAGCATCAGGTCAAGGTCGATGTCCATATAAGCATGTCTGGTAGAGATTTATGCCAGAGTCTTGTATAGCTAATGTGCCTTATATTGTTCTACAGAGACTGTCATGAGGATTTTTGCAAGGATTAGAAACAATAGTTGATTGATCTTCATGTTTAAATATATTGATTACCTTGTAAGATTGATGATTTGATTTATTGCTATTGTATTGGAGAAGGACCTGCATTGAAAAAGGTATGGCAAAGTTTACATGTTAATGCACAGTGTTGTCTTTCAAAGATTGTTGTGTGCAAAGATCAACGCCTTGTTCATTATAGTAAGGGCAGAGGTTTTATATGACAGAGTTTTTGGTTGCAGTTGCTTGCCTATGAATTCAACGTGCTTGTGATCATACTATCCTGAATTTGCCACATCTTGCAGAGAAATCTTATGCAGTACTAAAGGCAGATTGACGTACTCTTGATTAATGAACAAATTGTTGCATGTATTAGGAACCTTTTTGGGCTTGACTGAGCATAAGCTTTAGTGCAAGGGTTGTCTTTGCATGTGACAAATCAATGATCAGCCATACGACATTGTTATCAAATTGTTATTGCAGAGATCTTTGAACAAAGAAAGAGTGACATAAGTTGGGTGCCTGAAGTAACAAGTTGTGGTTGCAGGCAAAGCCTTCACTGGACAGTGCTATTATTGGAGTCATGAGATCTATCTTCCATATGTCAGCTGAATTATGAAAGGTGTATTGTGCTTAGGAGTCTGCAGTGTGTTGACATTTGTTGATTGCTTTTAAAGGGTGATTAAGTATTGATTGATGTATCATTGCAGAAAGGTTCATGTAATCTTGTGTTCTTGTATATGAAAGCATTCTGTCATTAGGGTTTGGAAGAGGTATTGAAGTCAGATTTTTGGTTGATGTATTGAGTTACATTGCAGTGAGCAGCTTGAAAAGAGGATTTGTTTTTGTATTCAATTTTGATGAGCATAGTGTTCTATGTGGGTCCAGTCTGAAACATTTTGATGAAACGTGGCCTACCAGATTTAAGATTATTATAGGTGGTCCCAGTGTGAAATATTTTGAAACGTGGATCACAAGAGGTCAGAGGGAGTAGTGGCTTCCTTCCAGTAGTAGCTGGAGAATTTATTGGAGGTAGCAACATCCAGCAAGTAGGAACCCATGTACTGATAAAAGCCTGCACCAATGCAAGATGTAAAAGAAAGATTTTTCAATAAACGAAGACGAAGCAGACAACAACAGCGGTGGTTTTTCCCAGTTTGGTTTTCCACCTAAAAATCTAGTGTCTCTATGTGATGATGTGCTTATTGATCTATTGATGTGGCTCTAAGATTCATATGCTCTGATATGTTGCTCATAGTTTACATATGTTATCTGGCTATGTTTAACTCAATTGTCTATTAACATTGTAAAAAAAAAGTAAAATTATTAATTGTACAAAATACTAATTCATCCCCCTCCCCCCTCTTCGTATTTCTAACAATTATTATGGTTTCATTTAATTTATTGTGATGTTAGAAAGGGATAGGACTCTGTTTCAACTCTCTCCCAACATTTTACGCTTATCTTTTGAGTTTGATTCAAGTGACAGGTGGAAGATTCTGGAGTTCTCACATCCTCATGGGTAGAGCATGTGTCCCACAACTGGAACCATTTGTTACATCCTAAGTCACCTGACACGGGGATTCGGGACACGTAGGATTCGGGATTCGTGGTGTCGGATTCGGGACACGCTGACCCCCCGGAACAGGACACGTTAGGACACGTTATATATTATTTTATTAAAATATATATATATAGATATAATATATAATATATTTAAAAAAAAAATATATATATATATATATATATATATATATATATATATTAAAAATTAGATATTATCATATTTCTTACACAAATTTTAATTAATGATACAAATTTATTGATTTCAAACATAGATCTTCATCTATAACTATTAGCATGCATAGTACATACAAAATTCAAATAAATGTCAGTGGTACTGGTCACATAAATGATAAATCTATTAAAAATTTAAATCATGATTCATAATTCATAACTGAAAGACAACTTACAACTACAAGATAGTAAGATAAACACACTGACAACTGTAGTTTTCTCATTAAGTCATCAAATCAAAATGTGTTACATAGGTAGTGTTGGTGCAATGCCAATGGCAAATAGAAATAGAAAATATAAAACAACTACAGGTATACAAGCCTCAAGGCATCAATCAGCATCAGAATCAGCATCAATGTCCCCATCATCATGGTCCCCACTGCTCTCCTCTACATCCTCCTCCTCCCCTGTATCCATAGTCGCCTTTGCATCTGCTGGTATGGAGGCTGACCCCTCTAAGTCATCAAATCTAACAGGCTCTAGCACTGGATCATTGAGATCCATGTTGGCCAATGCCAACTCAACAATGGTGTCCAGACCCATATCATCAGGAACAGTGTTACTTGGGAGCAGGAGCGAAAGCGAGGAGCGGGAGCGACATATTCAGAAGCTCTTGGTTTGGTGCTCTTGATTAAATACGAGTTCCATACCCTAATACATGAAAAAATTCAATGGAAACATTGCAATCCCCCAATCCTAAAATCCTGAAAAACTGATAAGTCTGCTGGATTTTGAATGAAATCTAAAATTCTACTTTCTCCATATGAAATCCAATGAGGCCGGAACCACTCTCAAACATCCTGAGTCATTTCATGGTAATGTTAAAAATTTAAGTAAAAGGATGAAAATGAAGATTAAGGAGAATGTCACTTTTACTTTAAGAATTTAACATTACCATGAATAGCATATCAATACTAGGGCCTAGACTTGATTATGAAGCTGCCAAAATGCTCTACTCCTTGCTGCAACAGCACAAATCACTTACCAAATGAAAATATTAATGAGCAAACACGCCCTTTTCATACCCGCGCTGAGCTTAGCGAGTCCTGGAAACCGGACACGTGTCCTAAAATCGCGACACGCCCCTGAAAATCGCGACACGCCCTCGGACACGACGTGTCCGAAACGGACACGACGTGTCCTGTGATTTGGACACGAATCCAGACCGAATCGTGTCGGATTCGCCGGATTCGGGATTCGCAGGGGGTTTAGGACGAATCCGGTTTCCTAGGTTACATCTCATGTCAGCAGGGGTAGATATACTTTCATATTCTATTTGTCACCATTGAAATCCCAAGGTCAAGAGTTAAAAGCCTTGTAAAACCCACCTAAGTCTTGGTATTTAGGTATCCTAGACTTCGTGACGGTTGGCCATGGCCTATCTTTTAGGCCAAGTCCTTGGTCTCTTTGCCATGTATAGGATCGAGAGGTTCTGGATAGATCTCATGAGGACTCATGATTTAGAGGAGCCTTGTTAATGTGGAGGTGATCACCGATGTATGGGCCAATACAGCCTACTTCAAGGTGCACCTATGTCTTACTGCATGGTTATGAGTCATTGTCATTGACTCTATATGTGGCCTTGGCCTTGGTGCAATATTCCTCGGTGAATTCTCAACATCACTATATCACAAAATCAACAATTTCACATTTCCCAAGGTAATTCGCATTTCCCAATGCAAGTGGTATCAAAAGTCAAAAGTCAACTTGATCCCAAAATGCTTAAATTGATGAGGAGAGGACATGCCACATTGAAATTTTCTTAAGCAATGAAGGCATGATGCAATTACAAGTGGTCAAAGTTGGTCAAAAGATACATGTGGCTTCCAAGTGGCAAATCAAAGGTGGAATTTGTAAAAATGATGCATGTTGTTGTTACTCAAATTGTATAGGCACTACAACAATGACTCAGGTCAGGGGCTGTCACCCTAATCCCCGACCTCTATGTTCTAGTTGTCTCCCAACAACAAGCTATGGGGGGTAATCCCTATGGAAATGTGAAGATGAAGGACAAGTTGGTAACCAACGAGTCCGGGAGACACGATTTAATGGCCTAGCTACTCGGTTAATTTTAGCAAGACTTAAAGATTAGATTAGATTTGAATATGAGACCAATGCGTTATGGAGTCAACTTCTTGCTTTATATTAATTAGAGACCAAGTAACCAGATGAACAATCGTTGCTTGAATGTTTCACTAACCTATATGCTATGTGAATCCTAGGACCCAGGTGTGATGCAAAGTCTTGGTTGATTTTATCTTAGATGCCTATTCTAGGTGTGACCTTCCTCTTAACTATTTTGGAACTAGTCTCTAGAGTAGGTTGTAGAATGGAAGCCAACGAGAAACAAGCAAAGGCTTGATTAACGATACCTCCCCCTATGTTCCAACCACCCGATGCCTCTGACACTATAGAGACTGTGGCTCTGACGACTGCAAGGTCACAGTGAATCACTAAAGAAGGGCTAAATTTCTCGAGCTAAATTGAGAAAGGGTGGCCCTAAATATCTATCAACCAAGCTTATGTTGATTTCTATAGCTTGGGAGGTACTCCAAGCCCTAGGGTTCAGGGTTTGGAGGGAAAAGCACCACAAGGGCAGCTTGTGGGCTTGGAACCCCAGTGTGGGGTTTTGCACCCATCGATGTTTGGGCCAAAACCTTGATGGCTTTGTAACATGTGATGGATGACGATGATAGTGCTCGGCAAGACGATTCCAATGCAACGAGAATCATCCGATTCCGAGTTGTCGTTAGAGAGAAATGAATTTTTTAAGTTGACTAGTAATTATTGGTTTTCAAGTCATGTAGGCTTGATGTAAAATTCGTCCAATATGGGTCTCTTCATAATTCGTTGAAGCCCTCATTTTGTGTATAAATATGAGGTGTATTGGAGTCATTTAGGCATCCATTTGTGGGCAATATATCCTACAAAGGAGCTCTGAAATTTGGGTGCCCTAGCTGCAACAAGAAAGGGTCAAGGGATAGCAAGAGGATAAGTTTGAATTGGAGGCCAAGGAGCAGCGTGGGAGAGATCTACTTGGAGGCCGAGTTCTGGGCACGATTGCGGACCTTCTAAGGGTTGTTTGAGGGCTAAAAAGACAATTGTTCTAGGGCTAAGGTGTTGGGCTACTAGCTGAGGAGCTGGGAGGCAATACGCTAAAGTTTTGATGATTGTTTACGCTAATTGGAGGAGGCCGAAGGCTATAGAAAGTTGTTGTGCTAGGCCGCAGGCCATAGCAAGTAGTTGAAGGCTATTTCAGGGCAGCGTTAGGTGGACAGGGGCCTTAAAGGATAGCATGGCATGGAAGGAGCCTCTCCAAGGTATGCCACAGCCCTTGAGGGCTAGTATTGTTGACTGTGTGTTGGGTTAAGGGTTGTTGTACATGCCCTAACCAGAATTGCACGAGCAACAAGTAAACAGTGGAGGACAGCAGTATGTGGAGGAGTGTTGGGTCATAGTTTATGACCGAATTTGGATCAGTTTACCTTGTAGCCTGTGGGAACAAATTTGAAGACGAAAATGGGTGATCGTGTGTCTTCATCGAAGCAGATCTTGCACTGACGTGATTGGGTACCAGAGATCTGATTGGAGGGCAGTGTGTTGGCTACCCAAAGTAGCCCTAGAGCAGCAGACAAGAAGGACATTGTTGGTGCGTGATTGGGTGAAGAATTGCAGCCTTATGAGTAGCTCTTTGATGGACAAAAGAGGCTACTAGAAGGCAAATTGGAGCTCAGGTATTGGCCAGCCTAGAGAGCAGTTTGATGAGCCCGTGTATGTGCAGCAGAAGTGACTTGCAGCATTGTTAGGAGGCAGCCCTCTTGGAGTCGAGGTGCAGTGGCCTTGATGGACTAAGGCACTACTAGTGAGCAATACAGGAGCGAAGGACCGGCCGAACAAGATACAACATCAAATTTGTGCAATGAAGTTTGTCATTATATCTTGTATACCATAGTTGTTGTATTATTTAGATTTGGTTTAATATAACGAAGATTGGGATTGTACAGTATTGTACAATTTTGTTAAAAACGTGTATATTTGTGCACATGTGATTTACTGCTTTATATTTCCACTGTGCAAAGTAGTTAATGGTTGAGATTCTTGGTTTGGTAGCATCAGTTATTTTAATACACTAACCTAGACCCAAGGTCGTGGAAATTCAACATGGTATCAGAGCGTGTTTGAGCTACTTTGGAAGTAAGTAAATCAGAGTTGTGCGCAGCGAAGTACAGTGTGAGAGGGAGTTGGTCACATTGTAAGTGAAGGGTTCACTACAATGTCGAAGTTGTAGGCAAGTCTCCGGTATGAGGACAGGTTGGAGGGGTTGTCCAACTATAGTCCTTGGAAGGAAAGGATCAAGTTGGTCTTACAGGTCAACAGGCTCTGGGAGTTCGCCGAGAAAGAGATCAAGAAGCCAACCAACCCTAAGGAGCTGGAAATATATGAAGATTTGGATGCGAGGACGAGATTGATCATCCTAGATGGTGTGAAGGATGCCCTAATACCTCATTTGTCCGGGAAGAACAATGCACATGAGATGTGGATGGCTCTTCAGAATTTGTTCCAAAATAAGAATGAGAACCAAATACTGGTATTGGAGGATAAGTTGAAGTCCACCAAGATGATAAAGGGTGAAAGCGTGACCTCGTATCTAACGAGATTGTCTCAAGTCAAAGATGAGTTTGCTGCCATCAGTGTGTCTACCTCATATGGAGATATGGTAAGGATTGCCTTGAAAGGGTTCACCGAGGATTGGAAGCCCTTCATCAAAGGGATCGTTGCCAGGGAGAAGTTGCCAGACTGGGATAGGTTGTGGGATGACTTCATTCAGGAAGAGTTGCGAGACAAGGATCTTCATCCAAAGAAGAAGGCTTTAGATGATGACATGGCACTTGCATCGCGAATGAAGGGTAAGCAAAAGAAGGACTTGAGTAAAGTCAAGTGTTTCAACTGTGGCGAGATGGGTCATTTTTCGTCAAGATGTCCAACGAAGAAGAAGGGAAATGATGAGAAGAAGAAAGGGAATCAGACCGTCGGTGTTGCCACTTCAGTTGAGATAGATGATCTCTCCAGGAGATTGGAAGAGGACTTTCCTATGATTTCTCATTTCTCGTAGGGTATTGTCAATGAGGATGGGTGGTACGTGGACAGTAGTGCGACGAAGCATATGACAGGGTTACAAGAGGTTTTTGACACTCTAGCTGAATGGGACTCAAAGTTTTACATGGTGTTGGGTGACAAGAGTCAATTAGAGATCTGAGGATCAGGTGTTGTGCCATTCAAGATGGAGACAGGACGTGTGATGCAGGTCCAGGATGTAATGTTTGTACCAGGACTTAGATATAGCTTGATTTCTGTTTCGATGATCGAGAGGAAGGGATTTGAGGTCTTGTTCTAGGATAGGAAGGCAAGACTCAGGCCCAGAGGCTTTAAGTCCAATGGGATTGTACTCAGAGTTAGAGAGCATGGTCTCTACAGGTTGACGGGCAAGCCTGTGGATCATGGAAAGAAGCAGCTAGAGCAGGTATAGGTTCCAGAGAAGCAGGAGCAAATGTAGGTGCAGATGCAAGCTTCAAAGGAGGAGGTACAGGTTCCCGAGAAGAAGGTACACCTTCCAGAGAAGGTCCAGGTTCCAAAGACTCAGAAGGAGTCTAGTTTGAGAGGGAGCTTGCAGATTCAGAGACTCTGCAACCCAAGAAGAGCGCATGGTCAGTGGGGAGCAAGGGTGCTTCTACAACTGTTAAGAAGGAATCATGGAGAGAGTGGAAGACGTTACAAGATAAGAAGAATAAGCAGGGTTCTTCCAGCAGTGACAGCAACACTTCCGAGAAGGGTGTAGTTCACTGTATAAGGATTGTTGCGATTGTGAGCGGCAGGAGTTGGGCAAGTGTTGCGAGCAGTGATGATGATGACAAGAGACTTCCTAGTCTTGGAAGTACCTCCCTTGCTAAGAGGGAGTGTTGATTTGTGTAGCTTGGGAGGTACTCCAAGCCCTAAGGTTCAGGTTTGGAGGGCAAAGCACCACAAGGGCAGCTTGTGGGCTTGTAACCCAAGTGAGGGGTTTTGCACCCATCGATGTTTGGGCCAAAACCATGATGGATTTGCGACATGTGATGGATGAGGATGATAGTGCTTAGCGAGACGATTCCAATGCAACGAGAATTATCCGATTTCGAGTTGTCGTTAGAGAGGAATGAATTTTTGAAGTTGGCTAGTAATTATTGATTTTCAAGTCATGTAGGCTTGATGTAAAATTCGTCCAATAGATGGGTCTCTTCATAATTCTTTGAAGCCCTCATTTTCTGTATAAATATGAGGTGTATTGGAGTCATTTAGGCATCCATTTGGGGGCAATACATCCTCCAAAGGAGCTCTGAAATTCGGATGCCCTAGCTGCAGCAAGAAAAGGGTCAATGGACAGCAAGAGGATAAGTCTGAATTGGAGGCCGAGGGGCAGTGTGGGAGAGGTCTGCTTGGAGGCCGAGTTCTGGGCATGATTGCAAACCTTCTAAGGGTTGTTTGAGTGCTAAAAAGATAGTTGTTCTAGGGTCGAGGTGTTGGGCTACTAGGACGAGGAGCTGGGAGGCAATACGTTGATGCTTTGATGACTGTTTGGGCTAATTGGAGGAGGCCGAAGGCTAGAGCAAGTTGTTGTGCTAGGCCGCAAGCCATAGCAAGCAACTGAAGGCTATTTAAGGGCAGCGTTAGGTGGACAGGGACCTTAAAGGATAGTGTGGCATGGGAGGAGCCTCTCCAAGGTAGGTTGCAGCCCTTGAGGGCTAGTATTGTTGACTATGTGTTGGGTTAAGCATTGTTGCACATGCCCTAACCAGAATTGCAGGAGCAACAAGTAAACAGTGGAGGACAGCAATATGTGGAGGAGTGTTGGGTCATAGTTTATGACCGGATTTGGATCTATTTACCTTGCAGCCTATGGGAGCCAATTTGAAGACGAGATTGTGTGATCGTGTGTCTTCATCGGAGAAAATATTACAGTGACGTGATTGGGTACCATAGATCTGATTGGAGGGCAGTGCATTGGCTACCCAACGTAGCCCTAGAGCAGCAGACAAGGACATTGTTGGTGCGTGATTAGGTGAAGAATTGCATCCTTATGGGTAACTCTTTGATGGACGAAAGAGGCTACTAGAAGGCAGATTGGAGCTCAGGTATTGGCCAGCCTAGAGAGCAGTTTGATGAGCCCGTGTACATGCAGCAGAAGTGACTTGCAGCATTGTTAGGAGGCAGCCCTCTTGGAGTCTCGATGTGTAGTGGCCTTGATGGACTAAGGCACTACTAGTGAGCAGTACAGGAGCAAAGGACCAGCAGGACAAGATACAACATCGAACTTTCGAAGTTGCGCAACGAAGTTTGTCATTGTATCTTGTATACCATAGTTGTTGTATAATTCAGATTTGGTTTAATATAACGAAGATTGGGATTGTACAATTTTCTTAAAAACCGTGTATATTTGTGCAAAGTAGTTTATGGTTGAGATTCTTGGTGTGGTAGCGTCAGTGATTTTAAGACTCTAACCTAGACCCAAGGTCGTGGAAATTCACAGCTTATACTTAGAGGTAAGTTATTAATGCAACCAGACTTAGAATGCAAGTCAAGATGAATTGAGTGATTCTTAAGGTAAGATTGTTTAAGTCGCTTAAGTACTTAATTATAACTTGATCTTAAGTTATATCGACAAGTACTTATCAAGGAGATACAATCCTAACCACAAGAAAATGTGCCAAAAAAATTACGAGTAAATTTTATGGCAACTTAAGGTGTCTTATACCATTGTTATGAATTATTTTTCTTGCTGAAGTAAAATAGTGAGGAAAAGTGAGAGGTAGGAGTCAAACCCTTAGGCTCTAGGCCTAGAAGAAATTACTCCTCTTGCCCAAATCTCTTTCAACACCTGAAAACACAAATTTTCACCAACTCCTCTACAAAGCTCACCAATGATGAGCTTTAGAAAATCAAATGTGTACCACATAGAAAGAAATGAGGGAAAATGAATGTAAAGTAAGGGCACAAGGCCTAATTAGGCCTGCGGCTCACAAGGGAAGGCCTGAAAGGCCTAGTAGTGGCAAGGCTCAAGGGGCCTTAAAGGCTTCACGGCAAGCCTTGGAATGTTGCCGCTGGGCTAAGGGAAGGGCCTAAAGGCCCTAGAGGGCAAGTTGAGAAGCAAACAAGGCCTTCAAAGAGGTTGCGGCTAGGAGAAGGCAGTCCCTTAATGACTATGGCTAAGAAAGAAGGGAAGTCGAGAGGGAGGAAGTGCAGATGGAGAAGGATGGAGGAGAGAAAATGGGGAGAAGATGGTTGGAAAGGCCCTAACAGGCCTGCGGCAGACCTAAAGGAGGGGCCAAGAGGGGAAAAGGGAAGGTCGAGGGCTTTAGGCCTTATTGCCAGGCCCTAGAACGCCCAACAAATGCCACGGCAGGGGTAAAAAGGGCAGGATGAGGCCTGCGGCTAGCCTCAAAAGGCTAGAAAAGGCTAACGCAGAGAGAAGGAGGGTTGGACGACTAGCCTAGAGGATGATGTTGGAACTTGGAGTCCTTAAAAATTTTCAAAACCCTCACAAAATTGAATTTTTGCTTCAGTTCTTCAATATTTGCCCAAAATCCTTGATGCTAGCCCTGCAAAATTTCTAGAGTCTAGATCTTACCGTCAAGAACTTAGATCTAGCTCTAATCCAACAAATCTTCTTAAATCTCACTTGCACAAATAAATTTACAAGTGCCCAAAACCCCAATAAATTCAAAATCCCAAAACCCCAAACCCCAGCTGCAAAACAAGGGTTAGAAAATAAAAAATTATTTACAAAAAATTATTATATAAAATCTATGTACAATTTATACAAATATAAAATGCTTGAAAAGATTTTTGAAGAATTAAAATTTTTATATGATGATGGCTAGATGTATTTCGAAAGATAGATATTAAACCACAGCTTTAGCAAAGTAGGAACGACACATAAAATATTTGAAGTCCAAATAAGGTCAGCATGTGCCCACAATTTATGAACTTGGAGCCCAAGGGTCGGGGAACATGCAAACTCTATATATTTTCTCAAAAAAAATCATTAGAACATACAATGAATCTGATCACCTAAGATAAGCCCACAACTTACCAATTGAATGTTCCTATCATCTACAAATGCAATAGTGATTCAGATAATATTTTAAGCACAATATAGGAAAGCACATACCTAGCACACACCATAGATCAATTAGACAAAGACATCATGAACCGTACCCCAAAGTCTTTTATTATAAAGTTCAAATGTTCCCAACAGAACAGTGGCTTCACACCAACGTTTACAAACTACATCAGAGCTCTATTCATCATAAGATAAAAATAGAAGCAAAAAGCCTTCTATTTATAGAGAAATTCCTCAAAATGGAAAATAATGACGAGTTGGCTTGATCCCCGTCAAAATAATCTCGAACGTTGATAAATCCTTGATCAACTTTTAATCTCTGCCGTCGAAAATATTTATTTTTGAGGAATTTTCGAATTTTTCATTAAAACCATTTTTTATTATAGCTCAAAAATAATTATTTTGAGCTAATTGCCTCAAAAAAAATGATTTTGACTTAACCACCAAAGACCAAGCGTCCAAATTTCCTTGAAATTTCAAATATTCCCTTGGTGGGGGACCTCCAAAAATTAACTTCTTTTAGACCCACGAATTTTTCCACTTAAAGAATTTAATTTCTCTAACATTTTAATTTTTTACTCTAGTTAATTAATTTTTTGGCTTAGGATTTAGATTTATTTTTGCCAGAAAAATTAATTGATTGACATTTGAGAGGGTTAATTAATTTTTCCACCCCTCAAATATTTTAACCATGGTGTCTAAGTATGAGAGACCATGCACTAAAATAATTTTTTACATATGATTTTACAAATTCAACCCTCAAAGGGGGAATACCCATTCGTTATAGACCCTCATAAAACATACCCAATTTTGTGACACAATAAGATTTAGTAGACCAAGGGATCTGTAAAAAAATAATTTAGCCAATTAGCTTAAATTATTCCCAAATCACTTTTACAAAAGACTCGACTAAAACACTAGGACTCAACTAAGACTTTGACGATAAATTCCACCCTAGCTTTAGGGTGACGCTAAAAGGAAAAACTTTGACGATCATTCGTGTTTAGAAACACAAATAATCAGTGAGACGAAAAATCTCATAGGATGAAATTCGTCGCCAAAATAATAGGCTTACCTAGATTGTTACATAAATACATGGTCTTACTAGCATCATTTACATTACAAATTTGCAGAATGGGTTTACAATGACATAATAAACAGTTGGTTGATGATTCTATCTTTGAAAAAAATTCTTCAAGTTCCCGGATCCTGCTTCCTTGGAATGTTGAAAAAATGGGTGCAACACATGCATTACGTCAAAATTGGTCAACAAAAAGAAGGAACAAAACCCATGTTTCAACTTTCCAAGATTCTTGAGGACATTAGAGATCTAGTAGTTGGGCTTGACGACATGGCAGAGAGCGTGATTGTGTGGCAACACAAGGTACTACTTTTGCTAATGAGGCTAACTACAAGTGAAATCAAGCCAAATCTCAGCAAGCCCGGGTGAAAACCATGCAAAATTCATTAAGGCATTGGAGAACCAAGCAAAAAGGTGCCAAGTCGAGTTGTACTAGCTATTGGGGTCAAGGAAACTAGACAGTTAAAGTTAAAAAACTAATTGTTCATGGATCAAAGTGGAATGTTGGACATCCAAAGGGACCAAATGTTAGCAAATGGACAAAATTATAGTTGTTGCAAATTCAAAATATGCTTCCTTCAACCAAGTCAGGTCTCCCTCAAGCAAATGTATGGTACTATGGACCAAGTCAAGCCACCAAGTAGCCGTTGGAGTGGAACGTTGAGCATCCAAGGGGTTCATTGTGCATTTTTGTGACATTTCTCGTCATTTCTTCAACTTCTGGGTCAAATGCAAGTTATATATTGTACTCTCATGGCATTTGAGAACCAAGTCAACTTCCCCAAGTGGATAAAAAGCATTGTAATTAAATATGTTTATCAAAAATTATTACTTAGTCTCCTACATGTGGATAACAAGTAAATTATTTTCCTAGAGGGAGGTCAATCTAGTCGTTATCTAGCCATTAAAAAAAAACCTATAACGGTTAGCCTCCCTCTAGATGATGTTGTTGTTGATTTGTGAAATCATGCCATAATAAAGAACTCGTTTTGCAAACCTTTGTGTGAAAGTTTTGTGTGGGTTGGATTTCCCTATATTTTTCTTTCTTGATTTATGTTGTAAAATAGTTTAATATAAAATATTTCCATAATAAGTAAGATTACACAAAAATTAGAGGGGCAATCCATTGAGGGGCCACATAGCCACAAGGAGTGCTAGTTTACTTCATCATTTTGTTTTAGTTGGATTGCGCTTGGACGAAGGTTGGACCAATCCTTTAAGGAGATAGCTTCAACCAGAACAAGAGTAGCATTCATCGCATAGTTGACCCGAAAATCGAAGATGTCTCGCTAGAGGCCGCTCCTAGATGGATCAGAAAGGTGTGGGAAGTTTTAGACATAGGTGGGAGTAATATTCTCTCTTTGAGACCAATCCCACCTCTCTGTCCAAATTGCATGATCAACTTAAGAAATATTCTGGTTCACAACTCAGCAAGTTGAGGTGAAGTATTGAGGTAAACAATAAGTCATTCTTCAACAACAATTTTATAAATAAAAATCAAAACTTTTATTTTCTATTTCCGATTAGCTTGTTTAACTACCTCGTTCTTCAAAATCTTATCATCAAATAGCTAGTTTCGTGCCTTGGGGTTTTGAGCAATAAAGTTAGATTTAGAGCCAAGGATCAATATATCAATATACCTTTTTTTGAGGTTTATTTCCATAAATTTTTCACAGTATATTGAGTTCTTGTTGCAGATTTGTGTTGATATATTGTTGTAGCATAACAAATCCAGCTAATTGTCAAGGTTCTAAGTGCTTTCCCAAAGGTATTTGGTGCAGATTTTTACATAGTAAACTAGTAGAACAACAAACAATTAACTCCTCCACTTCATCCATAGACCCCATCTAAGGCACTGATCTTCATTTGATTGGTTGAAATATTCAAGGGGAATCCTCCCCATAGCCCTTTTGGAGGTAGTTGGGTTTAAAGAATGGGGATTTGGGCCCAAGTGATAGTGGCCCCACATTCTGTGTGTGCCAATAATAGTAGGTTGCAAGGGCCTTGGAAGCCCTGCTAATTTGATCGGAAGGAGGCCCAATGAAGAGAACGCCAAGATAATCTCAATATCGATTAAAATCGCTGGCGAGCTCTGCAACCCTCAGCCCTGCAAAATGAGATCCGCATCCTCCACGAGTTGCAGACAGCGAGCCCCCGCCCTTTGCTGGCCCGGCTCTTGCGAACCCGTCCGCTTGTGAGCTCACTGCTTGCTGCGGTCTGCCTTTCATGGATCGTGCAACAGACTGACAGATCCGCTCTCAGAGATTGTGACCATGGAGGGGCTGGGCACTCCTCAGGCGCCTCCTCCGCCGACCTCACCTTCTAAGGCTTTTAACAGGCTTTTGGCAAGACTGCCAAAGAAGAAAAATACTAAAGCTGCGAAGTTTGTCAAGAGATTGGACGATATTCCGGTGATCTCCCTCCCTCCAGAAACCCCGATCCAAGTTGCCCTGTCACTGGCTGAAAGGGCTCTCATCGGTCAGTTCACCGGGCTATGGCCATCACCAAAAACCACAGAAAGCTGGGTTAACAGAAATTGGGCACCACTGATCAAAGAAAGCGTCACCTCTTACTTTCTGGGGAGAGGTTATTTCCTCTTCGAATTCACATCAAAAGAAGACAAAGACCTGATCTTCCAAAATGGCCCCTACTTCATGGGCCCTTAGGGTCTATATTTGAACAAATGGACCTCGGACTTCGATCCGGCAGTAGATGTGCCCAAAGCAGTCCCGGTGTGGGTCAGGCTCCCAAATCTCCCAGTGCACTGCTGGAACTGGGATTCACTGAGACACATTGGAAACGCCCTAGGAAAATTCATAGATCGTGCGAACAACAAGGATCAGTACGACTGTGCCAGGATCTGTGTAGAAGTAGATCTGGAGGTGGGACTACCAGAGGCCATCACAATAAAGGTCGGAAGTTGGACGCACATGCAGAAACTGGACTATGAGCAGCTGCCCTTCAAATGCCGGAAATGTCATGTTTATGGACATTTCGCCAGAGGCTGCCCGACCAACAATGAGGTTGTGCAGGGGAAAGAGGATGGATGGAATCAAGTCAAGTGATCCAAACACTATCCCAAGAATCAGAAGCAGGGAGGCCCTAATGGCAAAGGAACCCAGCAGGCCACTGCTCAGCAGATCCCCATCAAATCCATTCCTGAAAACAAGTATGATCCCCTGAGTTCGCAACTAGAGAGCACACAAGAGGGCGAGGTTCAAAAGGAGGCAGAAGCTACACAGGAGACCGAGGCTCAAAAAACAGCTCCCACAAGCAAAGGTACTCCCTCAGCCTCCCACAAAGGAACAAGTGCTGAAGATCCAAAAGGCATGATCATAGAAGATGAAGAAGAAGAGCAGGAAACGGAAGAATCAGAAGAGGAAGGAGAAATAGGAGAGTCCCATACCTCGATAAGAAGATCAACAAGAGGCCGAAAACCAATAGGGAAAAAAGGGAGCAGGAGACTTACAAAGAGAAACTTCAGGGCAGTCAACCAACCTTGGAGAAAATGCTAGCCTCAAGGCCTAAGATATTGAAAAATCTGCCCCAAGGCTCCAAGGGAGCCCACCAAAAGCATAAATAATGAAGGTCATCTCCTGGAATTGCAGAGGTATGGGAAGCAAAGCTAAAGAAGAAGCCATCAGAAGTCTAATCAGGACAGAAACCCCAGATTTACTTCTCGTCTAGGAGACAAAGCTGGAAGACATAGTCTTCCTTCAAGCAAGCAAGAAACTTTGGAATAAAAGCGAAGCAAGAGCAATCTCTGCCCGGGGTGCCTCAGGAGGGATAGGCACTCTTTGGAACGCCAATAAATTTACAGTCCTATTCGAGGCTAGGAATATCCATTGGTTGTTGCTGAAAATGCAGAACCTGGACACTAAGGAAACGTTTTGTCTATTCAATGTTTACTCTCCAGTCAACGTTGGGGAAAAAAAGACTGTTGGGACTCTATAAGACACCAAGCAGATTTGACAAACCTGGAAAATATAATAATTGCTGGCGACCTCAACCTCACCCTGCATCCATCAGAAAAAAGGGGAGGCAGCGTAGTTAGAGATCCGGCTAGAGAATGGGTGGAGGACATAGTGCAAGACTGGGATTTGCTGGACATCAAACCCTCTTCAGGTAAGTACTCTTGGTCTAATAAAAGAGTGGGACCTGGACACATTGCTGCCAGGCTAGATAGATTTATCATTCAAAGTTCCTATTTGCTGCTAGGATTAGAGCCCAGAATGCATATTCTTGCCAACAGCATCTCTGATCATAAGCCCATAAAGCTAGAACTCTTAGCTCATCATGATCTGGGCCCTATTCCATTTAGATTCAGCCCTCTTTGGGTAAAGGAGCCCGATTTCATGCAAACTGTCAAGGAATGTTGGAACCAGCCAGTTAAAGGATCGCCATTCTATATTTGGGAGGAAAAGCTCAGAAGGGTGAAAGGAGCTCTAAAAAGATGGGCCAAAACGCTGTCCAATCCGGCCACAGTAAGGAAAACCATTAAAGCTGCTCTTGTTTCTCATCAAAATGGTATGGAAAACGCAATGCCCACAAAGGATTTATTAGATCAAGAAACCCAGTTGCAACAACGATACCACAAAGCCTGCTTAGCTGAAGAAGAGTATTGGAGATTGAAATCCCGGAACCTCTGGCTTAAAGCAGGGGATAGGAACACTGCTTATTTTCACAAACAAGCCCAGGCAAGGAAATGTTTCAACACCATCTCAGAGATTAAAGAAGAGGGAGATATCCATAAGGATTTTGATCACATAAAGAAAGCAGCTTTTGCTCATTTCCAAAACTTATATAGTGAAGACAAGGATCCAAGCCACTATCCAGATCTGTTAGATAATATACCCTCTGTAATTTCTCAGCGAATTAATGAATCTCTTGAGGCCAAAGTCACTAAAGATGAAGTGAAAAAGGCTCTCTTCGATATGGACCCGGATAAGGCCCCTGGGCCAGACGGTTTCTCTGCTAGATTCCTTCAAGCTTGCTGGCCGATTGTTGAAAAAGACCTTCACAAAATGGTACAAAAATCCCAAAATACTCAGAAAATAGGAGGCAGTACTAATTCTGCGTTTTTAGCACTCATACCCAAGGAAAAAGGTGCCAATAACTTCAGCAGATTCCAGCCGATTTCCCTATGTAATACAGGGTACAAATTAATCACCAAAGTAATTGCAAATAGATTGAAGTTTATTCTCCCCAAAATAATTCCAGAGAATCAAGGAGGCTTCATCCAAGGTAGGCAGATCGTGGACAACTTCTTACTGGTACAAGAGGCAATTCACTCAAGTCTCCTTCGAAAAGAGCAAGGTATGGTGATTAAACTTGATTTAGCAAATGCTTTTGATCGAGTAAATCATAGCTTTCTTTTAAATGTTATGTGTAAGTTTGGTTTTGGAGCAAATTTCATTAAATGGATCCGGGCATGCATCTCGGAGCCATGGATTGCTCCTCTTGTTAATGGAAGAGCCACAGACTTTTTTAAAGCCTCGAGAGGACTTAGGCAGGGGTGTCCTCTATCCCCCCTGCTCTTTGTCATCCAAGCCTCAGCCCTTAGCTTCCTGCTAGACAAAAAGTTGCAAGACCAAGAAATCAATGGACTGTGTATTGCAAGAGGGACCAAAAATATTAACCATGCCTTGTTTGCGGATGACACTTTGCTGTTGGGTCCTGCCTCTATTTCCTCTGCCACTAAATTCAAAGCGGTTCTGGATGATTTCAGTGAAGCTTCAGGCAGCGTTGTTAACAAGAGCAAATGCCATATTTTCAGTTGGAATACTACGCCTAGACTGCTATCTGCCATCTCCAGATGTTTGGGCTTTGAAGCTTCCACCTCCTGGTCTTCTTTTAAATACCTGGGCCTCCCAATATCTCACAAGAGACCTACAAGCAAAGAATGGCTCCCACAGCTGGAAAAATTCAAGGCAAAGATTCAAGCCTGGGGATATTCCTGGCTGAATACTGCTGGCAAAACAGTCTTAATTAAATAAGTTCTCACCAGCTTGCCTCTATTTCAATTCGCTGGGCTTCTCGCTCCGGCATCCATTCTAAAAAAATGGAGGAATACATAAGGAGGTTCTTCTGGAAGGGAGGGAAACAGAATGAAAAAAAGATCCCTCTTATCAGCTGGGATATCATCTCCAAGCCGCTATGGGAAGGTGGCCTAAATTTCAAAAATCTTCGTCAACAAGAGCAAATGCCATATTTTCAGTTGGAATACTACGCCTAGACTGCTATCTGCCATCTCCAGATGTTTGGGCTTTGAAGCTTCCACCTCCTGGTCTTCTTTTAAATACCTGGGCCTCCCAATATCTCACAAGAGACCTACAAGCAAAGAATGGCTCCCACAGCTGGAAAAATTCAAGGCAAAGATTCAAGCCTGGGGATATTCCTGGCTGAATACTGCTGGCAAAATAGTCTTAATTAAATAAGTTCTCACTAGCTTGCCTCTATTTCAATTCGTTGGGCTTCTCGCTCCGGCATCCATTCTAAAAAAATGGAGGAATACATAAGGAGGTTCTTCTGGAAGGGAGGGAAACAGAATGAAAAAAAGATCCCTCTTATCAGCTAGGATATCATCTCCAAGCCGCTATGGGAAGGTGGCCTAAATTTCAAAAATCTTCGTCAACAGAATGTGGCAATGGCTGCAAAAATCATTTGGAGGATCATTGCGCCCAATCCTGGCTGGGCCCAAAAGGTGCTCTGGAAAAAATATTTCAGAGGTCCAAGATCCAGATGCTTAGAAAATGTGATCCATCTGCCAAACTCGTCATTCCTCAAAATTTATGACAGAGCTGCATCTCTCATCACCGCCCATTCTTACTGGATACCAGGCAACGGGAAAAAAATCAATATCTGGTCGGACAGAATCATGAATAAGGAGCCAATAGAAGTCAAAGCCTCCATTAATTCGCTGCGTTGCTGGATGAACAGAGAAGGACTGCGAACGCTGTGGGATATCTCATGCTAGAACGATTCGATATGGGCAGGCTGGAAACGTTTAAAGGTGTCGGATAACCTGAACTCCGAGTGGATCACGCTGCTCGACTCCCTTCACGGATTGGCGCCCACGCACTCGAGGAAAAGAGATGCGATGGGCTGGGGGCCGAAAGCCAGAGGATATGCAGTCTCCTTGGGGTATGCTAAATTGAATGAGAGACCATATGTTCCCCCTGATCCAGCTCCTTGGCGAGGTGTCTGGCGACTATCTTCATGGCCCAAGGTTGATTTCTTTGCCTGGGTTTACTGTCACGGCAAAATCTTAACTTATGACAACTTGCAAAAGAAAGGATTCCACGGCCCATCCATCTGTTCACTGTGCAATGAAAACGCTGAGACAGCAGTTCACCTAATTCTAGAATGCAGCTTCTGTAAAATTTTTTGTTTTCCCACCCCGGTTTTCAGTTCCTCCTTATTTCTCCCATGTAGTTAAATGCCCATTCCCATAACCATACATTTAACAGACTGAAAAAATAAATATTGCTGAAAACACAAATTCTGGAAATTTTTCAGAATGCTGGAGATTGCAGAATTAAAAATCAGCAATCAAAACAGCCATTAAAACTCTGATATTTTTGGTCAACTTGACCCTGGAAAAACCCCCTACAACTCTTGGGGAAAACCAGTTTGAGAGCTCTTCTTTATTTCTGGAAAATGCCTTTTTACAGAGAGAATTTTTCAGCAAAAATCAGCAAAACAGAAATTTTTCCAGCAAGCAAACTTATCTGTTTTTCAGCTAACAGACAATCTGGAAAATGGCTGAACGTGTTGTACGGACCGTACGGATGTACAGACTGTACGGACGTGCGGATGTACGGACCGTGCGGACTGTACGGACGTGCTGATGTACGGACTGTGCGGACGACCGTACGGACTTGTACGGACAGTCCTCGAAAATCGTGCAGAAAATCGCCTCCTCGATATTCGTGCTGAAAATCAATTTTTCCACTGTTTTGCTCACAGAAACTGCCTTTTTCTGCTTGTTCTTTGAGCTGTACGGATTTGCTGAAGTGCTGCCTTTGTATGTGTGCCAAACTGCTGCCTCTTTCTCCTCCTTGTCCAAAAATCTCCTTTGCTCTCTTGCTCTCCTTCTCCCAATCTGCTCATGAAAGAATGAATGATCTTTTCCTCCTTTTCCTCCCTTAACCCAACCCTAAATGACTTTTGGGTGATCCCTAAATCCAATGGCTGAAATAGATTTAGATCAATGGCTGAGATTAAATGCTCATTTAAATCTCACTTTCTATTTTTTAATTCACCCCACTTTAATAAAGACCCACTTAGTCATTTATTTCCAAAGTCACTTTTCCTTTCTAATTTTTCATTGACTTTATAAAAGTCACTTTAAAATTAGACTTAGTAACTTTATCACTTAAAGTCACTTTCAAATTAGATTTAACTTTATAAAAAATTATAAAGTTACTTTAAGAGAAAAATTAAATTCTTTTGGACACTTTTCCCTAGGCCAAAGATCAAAGCCTTAGGGAACCACCTGTCCTCCGGTACCAAATTTCAACACTCCCTTTTACCGAGGAAGGTGTTCCTCACCACACCCATCTTGTCTCTGAAGTAGACATGCTTGCCCCGTGGTAAGGCTTTGGTAAGAATATCTGCAACCTGCTCATCAGTGGAAATATACTCAAGCTTCACAGCTCCCTTCTGAACATAGTCTCTGATGAAATGATATCTGATCCCGATATGCTTTGACCTGTCATGAAATACTGGATTCTCCGTGAGTTTAATGCAACTCTGGTTATCACAGTAAATCACTGAAGGTCTCAACGGCTGACCAAATAAGCCAAACAACATCTTGCGAAGCCAGATGGCCTCACAACTAGCTAGACTGGCTGCCATATACTCTGCTTCCGCTGAGCTCAGTGCTACTGACTGCTGCTTTCGGCTGAACCATGACACTACTGCTGAACCCAACCCAAAACAACACCCTGAAGTGCTCTTCCTATCAGAAGCACAACCTGCCCAATCAGAATCAGTGTATCCTGCCAATCTCACTCCATCTCCCTGCCTGTAGTCCAGACCATAATCCACTGTCCCCTACAAGTACCGCAAAATGTGTTTTGCAGCCACCCAGTGAACCTTCCTAGGCTCACACATAAACTGACTCATCGTGTTGACTGCAAAACAGATGTCTGGTCTAGTGTTGACCAAATACATAAAGGAACCAATCAGCTGCCTGTACAATGTGGGATCCACCAACTCGGAATCCGAAGCATGAAGCTTCTTCCAGTTGGTGATCATCGGTGTCGACATGGGTCTACAATCCTCCATGTGCAATCTGCTAAGGATGTCCACAATATACTTCCCCTGCCCCAGGAAGAAATGCCCCTCCTCCTGCCACACCTCCAAACCCAAAAAGTAATGCATCAAGCCGATGTCCTTCATCTCAAACTCCGCCGCAAGATCTCTCTTGCAGTGCTCTATGAGTCTCTCTGCACCTGTAATGATCAAGTCATCCACATACAGCACCAGAATGAGAGGCTCCTCACCAATCACAATAAAGTAAAGGTTCGGATCTGCCTCACTCTTTGTGAAACCCATCCCCTGCAAGTATGCATCTATCCTGGAGTACCAAGCTCTGGGAGCTTGCTTCAGGCCATAAAGGGCCTTCTTCAATCTGCACACATGGGACTCCTTCCCATGCACCTCAAAGCCCTGTGGCTGCTCAATGTACACCTCCTCCTGTATGAATCCATTGAGAAATGCGGTCTTCACATCCATCTGGTGGATCTTCCAACCCATCTTTGCTGCTATCGATATAATGGAGCGGATCGAAGTATATCAAGACACGGGAGCGAAGGTCTCCTCATAATCAACTCCCTCTACCTGGGAGACCCTCTAGCCACAAACCTCGCTTTGAATTTCTCAATGCTGCCATCTGCAGCATGCTTTACCTTGTAAAGCCATCTGGAAGTAACCACGGATTTGCCCTCAGGCCTCGGCACCACCTCCCAAACATCATTCTTCATGATAGAAGAATACTCCTCCTGCATGGCCTCTCTCCAGACCTGCTGGCTAGCTGCCTCCTCATAGCTAGAAGGCTCAGAGTCAAGGATGCTGGTAACCATCGCCATATAGCTACAAAACCTCTCAGGTGGTCTACTCTCTCTGACCGGCCTCTTCGGCTCAGCAACAGATGTGGCATCTCTCAAGGTGTCCTGAAGCCACTTGGGCTTCCTCTTCCCTGAGCATGCTTCTCCCATAGGAAAATGAAACTCCTCCTCCTCATCACCATCAGTAGCCTGAACTCCTGACTGTCTGTCTGCCTGCACCTGAACCTGTAGAAGCTGAGGTACCGTGTGAACTGTCCATCAGTGGACTCCCTAGTGAACTGCTCTGTGAACTGCTCGGAGCACCACCCCTCTGGCTCGACGAGCCACTGCTCACTGATGGACCTGACATCCTCATAGATGTACCTTCGTATCCTCCTGATCCCTGCCCACTGGATCCCTGCGACTGACTCAACTGCTGCTGAGGGTCTGGCTGATCCAGATACTCTAACTCCCGTGACCTCCTAAAGGCCATGTCCTCCTCGAACTTCACATCCCGTCTGACAACAACTCTCCTCTGTGCAGGGATGTAAATCCGAAAGGCCTTTGAGGTCTCACTGTAGCCCACAAAGATACCCTTCTCTGCGGTGGGCTCTAGTTTGGTCCTCTTCTCCTTGGGTATATAGGAGAATGTAATGCATCCAACGATATGAAGATGACCAAGATCAGGCTTCTTCCCAGAGAAAGCCTCCTCCGGAGTCATGTGCCCCAAGGCACGATGCGGACTCCTGTTCTGCAAGTAAACAGCTGTGTTGCAGGCCTCTGCCCACAAGAACAATGGCAACCCCTGATCATGTAACATGGCTTTGGCAGCCCCTATGATGGATCTGTTCTTCCTCTCCGCAACCCCGTTCTGCTGGGGGTTGTAAGGAACAGTGAACTCCCTCCTAATGCCTGCCTCCGCACAATAGTCAACAAACTCTCCAAGGGTGTACTCTCCTCCATTGTCCGACCTCAGGGACTTGATCTTTCGAGATGTCTGAGTCTCCACAAGAGCTCTGAACTCCTGAAACCGCTTGAAGACCTCACTCTTGGTCTTCAAGAAATAAATCCAGGTCCTCCTGGAGTGATCATCAATGAATAAGACATAGTACTCATATCCACTCAAGGAAACATGAGACATCCGACCGCTCACATCGGAATGAATCAAATCAAGTATCCCCGTCGCTCTGCTGTCACTGCTGGGAAAAGGGGATTTGGCAAACTTGCCCATTGCACAACCTCTGCAAGTATCAAAGTGATCAGTACTGCAATCTGGCACACCTGTGGTGATCTCCCGCAATGTCCTCAAGGCTCCATGATACATGTGTCCCATCCTGCGGTGCCAAATCTCACACAGCTCAGAACTGCTAGCTCTGCTGTCGGTACTATTGCTCAATGCCAAAAGGGGCTGGAATGCAAACTTGTACACCTTTGCATGGCGTACACCTATCACTCTCGCTGAATCAGCTGGAGTGCCCCTGGGATACATCAACACCTGTCCTCCCCTGAACAATACCTCATATCCTCTGTCCTCCAAAGCTGAGACGGATATGAGGTTCTTCCTCATCCCTGGCACATAAAGAACATCTGACACTTTCAAGGGAGGTCTGGACTCCCTCTGAAATGTCAGTGTACCCACCCCGACTGCTCTAACAACTCTGTCATCACCGAGTACTACCTCAATATCAGTGCCACTCTCTAAAAGCTCTGAGAAGTACTCCCGGACTCCTGTCATGTGACGTGAAGCCCCACTGTCCACATACCAGATACCTGTAGATGCTCCGCTAATCGAGGGAAAAGCATGCTCCCTCTGAACCTGTGTGGCAGGTGATCCTGCACTAGAGGACTCACATGTAGTGAACGCAAACTCCCGGTCAAAACGACCTGCAAAGTCCTCAATCTCAGCTGAAGCTGCCACATCCTGGCTCTTCCCCTTCTTCTTCTTCTTCTCCAGACACACAACTGCATAGTGTTCCATCTTCTGACAATTCCAACACTTCACTTTGGAATAGTCCTTCTGTGAGTTACCCTGTTTACCTTTACCTTTGCCTTTGTCTCCACCACCGCTTGTGGAAGCCTGCTTCTTCCCTTTGCCTTTCTTGCCTCCTGCCACCAGTGCTACATCCTCATCCTACTCAACTGGCTTGGCTGCCCCAAGCTGTCCTTTCCTGATCTCTGTCTGAATACAATCATCCCAAAACCTCTCCCATGTGGGAAGGGTCTCACGTGCACAAACCCCATCAGCAAAGTTCAACCATGAACGGGGGAGGCCATTCACTGCAATACGCACCAACTCAGTGGATGGAATGGCCTCTCCAATCGCTGCCAACTCATCTCTCACATTGGTAATCTTTGTGAGATATCCAGCTGCACTATCATTCCCCATCTTAATGTTCTTCAGCTTCTCCTTCAGGACCATCTTCCGGTTCTCATTGGTACTCTGGTAGAGATTGGACAATGTTGTCCACATCTCATGGGCATTGCTCTTTCCTCTCACATGAAGAATGCAATGGTCTTTGATTCCGTCTAGAATCAGCCTCTTACCCTTGTTGTTCTTTCTATTATAAGCTGCCAACTGAGTAGCATCAGTAGGCACAACAACAGGGTGTTGTGCTGTATGCACCATGATGTCCCAGACTTCTGCCTCCTCAAAGATACTCTGCATTCTCTCCTTCCAAACGCTGTAATTTGTATGCCCATCCAACATATCCTCCACCCTCAATCCCAATGACATCTTGCTGTCCTAAAACTGAAAAATAGCACTGCTGTGGTAAAGATAAAACTGTTGTTTATGAAAAAATCAGCTTGCTGGAATTTTCTGAGTGAAAAAATCAGCAGTTGTATTTTTTTTCTTTTGCTGTCCCAAACTGCCCTTCAGCACTCAAGCTCTGATACCACGTAAAATTTTCTGTTTTCCCACCCCGGTTTTCAGTTTCTCCTTATTTCTCCCATGTAGTTAAATGCCCATTCCCATAACCATACATTTAACAGACTGAAAAAATAAATATTGCTGAAAACACAAATTCTGGAAATTTTTCAGAATGCTGGAAATTGCAGAATTAAAAATCAGCAATCAAAACAGCCATTAAAACACATTAAAACACTGATATTTTTGGTCAACTTGACCCTGGAAAAACCCCCTACAACTCTTGGGGAAAACCAGTTTGAGAGCTCTTCCTTATTTCTGGAAAATGCCTTTTTACAGAGAGAAAAATTTTCAGCAAAAATCAGCAAAACAGAAATTTTTCCAGCAAGCAAACTTATATGTTTTTCAGCTAACAGACAATCTGGAAAATGGCTGAACATGTTGTACGGACCGTACGGATGTACAGACTGTACGGACATGCGGATGTGCGGACCGTACGGACTGTACGGACGACCGTGCGGACTTGTACGAACGGTCCTCGAAAATCGTGCAGAAAATCGCCTCCTCGATATTCGTGCTGAAAATCAATTTTTCCACTGTTTTTCTCACAGAAACTGCCTTTTTCTGCTTGTTCTTTGAGCTGTACGGATTTGCTGAAGTGCTGCCTTGGTATGTGTGCCAAACTGCTGCCTCTTTCTCCTCCTTGTCCAGAAATCTCCTTTGCTCTCTTGCTCTCCTTCTCCCAATCTGCTCATGAAAGAATGAATGATCTTTTCGTCCTTTTCCTCCCTTAACCCAACCCTAAATGACTTTTGGGTGATCCCTAAATCCAATGGCTGAAATAGATTTAAATCAATGGCTGAGATTAAATGCTCATTTAAATCTCACTTTCTATTTTTTAATTCACCCCACTTTAATAAAGACCCACTTAGTCATTTATTTTCAAAGTCACTTTTCCTTTCTAATTTTTCATTGACTTTATAAAAGTCACTTTAAAATTAGACTTAGTAACTTTATCACTTAAAGTCACTTTCAAATTAGATTTAACTTTATAAAAAATTATAAAGTTACTTTAGGAGAAAAATTAAATTCTTTTGGACACTTTTCCCTAGGCCAAAGATCAAAGCCTTAGGGAACCACCTGTCCTCCGGTACCAAATTTCAACAGCTTCTCCAGGGAGATCTGGTCCTTCTTTACTCATGATCTGGATCCTAACTTCACTATCCCTTGCTCCACTTCTGAACTTTTCTCTGAATGGACAAACAGATATCCAGGTTCACCTCCTAAAAACCTGATTATTAAAGCAGCATGGGTTGTTCTCCCAAAGATTATCTGTTGGCAGTTATGGATAGAGCGTAACAGAAGAATTTTTAGAAATACAAAACAGAGCCACAAAGTCTTAGAAGCCAAGATTAAATGTCACATAAAGGAGTGCTTGACTGATATAAAAGACGACTCCAATCTCAGTCAACAGGACATTGCATGGGGATCAACGCTAGAACTTCAATTTCATCCAGCAGTCAGAAAAGCCCCCACTATCAAAGAATGGCAAATAAGGAAACCTGAGAATGACTTTCAAGATTGGCTTAAATCGCAAGCAAGGCACTTCCTCTTTTTTGATGGAGCAGCAAAGGGAAATCTGGGCAAAGCTGGTGCAGGAGGTGTTGTTCTAAATCAAACTGGGGAAAAAATTCTCTCCTACGCTTGGGGACTTGGATATACTACCAGCATTCAAGCTGAGGCCTTGGCCCTCTTCCAAGGACTCAAGACCCTTAAAGATCTGGACATAAATGAAGCAATTGTTATAGGCGATTCTCAGGTCATTATAAATGCAATGGTTTCCAATACTCCAGTATCGGACCTCAATCTAGCAAGGCTGATTACTAGGATCAAAGGTTTGGAAAACAATTTTCAGAACTTGAAGTACTATCATGTGTTGAGAACTCACAACAAAAAGGCGGACATCGAAGCCAATAAAGCTGCCCTACTCTCTGCCGGGGTCAAGCTGAAAGAGGAAGAAGAATCATGGGAACCCATTCCATAAATAGATTGCTGCCATGTTCTACTGTCTGTTATTAAACAAATTTGTTTGTATCTTCAAGTGGGGGAAAATCTCTGAAATCAACTCATTGGGTGTCTATCCAAGGAAGAAATCTGCAAGCTTCAGCTGCATCCTTAGCAGAGAAATGCATCAAGGCAAAGAAGCTCATAATGTAATCAGATTTTCGGCATTCAGCCCAAGATTAATATAAAAGCTCCATAACCGTTTCTGTAAACAAAAAATGAAGAGAATGCCAATATAGGGCAGAGAGAATACCACCCCAACTGCTTCCTACCAAGTGGTGAAAGTAACTGCCTGAAACTGCTTCTTAGACATACTAAAAGTCATTTTTTTCATGTTCACTAAAATAACTACTAAATCATGAATGTTTGGGTTGATGCAACTGCAAAGGCTATGGTTTATCTCTTGCCCAGTCAATTGTAGTAATTGGAACTTGAAAAAATCTAGTTTCTTTGTACCCAATATCTGATGTAACTGCACATTTTTTCCAACATGTTGTGATAGTCAGTTGTTAAAGTAGTTTGAAATGGAAATTTGTGTATTGGTAGTCTAAATTTGGATTGTAATTTAAATATAACCTATTGTTTTTAGGGGCATCCATATCTATTGCAGCATTCTTAAACACCATTGTAAGCCCAAAGGTCACAAGTCAAAAGCCATGTAACAACCATGTGAGGCCCTGTAGGCATTCTAGACCATGTGTCATGTTGAGTCAGTCTCTTTTCGGTTGGACGACAACCAATCCCTTTGAGTTCATTTCAGGTTTCTTTTGGCCTAGATAGTATCAGAGGACCTTGGATGGGCTTACTTGAGGAATCATGGTTTTAGGGGAGCCTGCTTTTGTAGTGGTGATCAGTAATGTACGGACCAGTCTAGCCCACATCAAGGTGCACCTATGTCTTACCACATGGTTATAAGTCTATCAAGTTTGTAGGTGGCCTTGACTTTGGTGTAGTATCCCTCAAATGTTTCTCATACATGGCAGCCTCATAGTTAGTGATATTTCACACTTCTCAATGCAATTCACATTTCCCAATGCAAAGTGACCACGAAAGTTAAAAAAGTCAACTGGACCTTAGATTCCAGAGCTTTATGGGAAAATCACATGCCATGTGGAATTTTTCCAATCAAAGAAGGCATGCTCAATTTATGACTGGTCAAAGTTGGTCCACAAGTGAAATAGGTTTTCCAAGTGCAGATCATGAGCAACATTGGACTATATTTGACATGCATTACGTCCAAAGTGGTTTACTTAGTTAGAGGAACAAAAACCATGTATCGATTTTTTGAGTTTCTCAAGGGCATTAGAGATCTATAGTCTAACCATGATGATGTGGAAATGCAAAGCATTATTTGGACAAACGAAGCAAGACCCAGATGAAACCAGGCCAAGTTACAGGCTACAGCAAACCTAGGTGGCAGAATTGGCGAATTCATCAAGGCATTGGAGATCATGCAAAAAGGTGTCAAGATCAAGTTACTATGCATAGAAAAGTCAAGTCAATGGATAAGTAGATGTTTGAAAGGTCAAAGGGAAACATTGGGGCACTTAAGGAACTATTTTTCATCTCATTGCCTTTCAGACCACTTGCAATTGGAACGTTGGGTTTCCTTGGATTGTGCGAGTCACTTCGACCCCTTGGTGGGCAAAGTCATGAACTTACTGTAATATTTTATAAAGGAATTACCAAGTCTCTAACATATGGATGACTAGTAAATATTACTTACCAAAGAGAGTCAAACTAACCATTATCTAGCCGTTAGAAAAAGTTTTATGAAAGGCTAGCCTCCCCTTCAGTGAAGTTGTTGTCTGTGCGATTATTTGATGCCATTAATACATGAAACCATTTTGCGCAAAATACTCTCATTTGTGCTGTTGAGTTGTATTGAGTTAAAATCTTTATGCTCTTCTTTCTTGATCTTTCATCTCTATCACTGTGCTTTCAGAATTTGTTTAACAGTTGTAATTATTTCATCACAAGATCGAAGTAGGAATCCATTGAGGGACAAAAGGTCATGTGGAAGGGAAGACCAAAATCTTTCCCTTTGGTAGCCACTAAAAATACATTTTCCAAGTGGTGGACAAGCCCTCTAGGGGGAATCTCCATCCAGAATTGTGGGCTATTGGTGCTACAGTTTCTACTTCAGTTGTGGCATCTCAAATGAGCAGGTCCTAGTGAGATAGGATTTCTTGTGGGGAAATTCAAGGCTAAGAGAGTGGGAGTCTGACCCTCGACTCCTCACTCTTTAGTCTCAAAAGGAAAGGACTGACAAAAGAAAAGTTGTGATCGCAACTTTAAAAATTGATAATGTAAGAAGGCAAGGTAAAAAATCACTCTTCAACATCCATTTTATTTCAAAAAATATAAAACAACTTTTCCTTTTATTTTTATCTTTATTTTATTTTACTAGCTCGCTGAAATTTTTCCATTCTTTCTAGTTAATAAAACCCTTGGATTAAGGAACCTAAATTTAGATATTAACCAATGGATAGATATATCTGTTTTTCTTGAGTTTATTTAGCATATTTTACACGGGTATATCTAGTCTTCTACGTGCAGATATGTAGGTATATATTGTTGTTATTTTTAGATTGCTGATTTCTCCAACAAGGTACTCAACAGGGCTTTACATATCAATTAAGTATTTTATTTTTTCCTTACATTAACTCAGATTTACTTTATCAGTTTCTATCTCACATATGTAGCTTAAGTAATTTATTTCAGCCTTTAAAAGCCTTATTAGTAGCTGGTATATTTTTCTAGGTGAGTAGCCAAGGGGTTTTGACCCAGTAATCTCTAAAATGAACTTTCACTTTGTTGGAAATTTGATTTTACTGTAGGTCCAAGGCTTAAAAGTGGTATAAATTTACCATCATTTAGTCTTTTAGCCTCACCAACCCTAGATCTAAGATCTAGAAGTGTTCCAACGCATTTTTTGGGTAGTTTTTTAATGGGTTTACTTGTTGATTTCTACACTTTTTTGCAGAAATTACAGACCTACTAAAAACAGGGCAGCACCTAATTTTAAAAGAAACCTTCAAACCCCCCTAACCAAATATTCAATCGTTGAATCACTTCTATATTCAATTAAGATATTTAAAATAATTGGTTACTCACCCATATCTAATACAATTTTGAGTATCTTTGCTTGTTAGAAATTTATTTGCAAACTTACGGCCCTATTAAAAAGGAGAGCGAGAACAATTGTTCAACAACTCCCCTAACCAGATATCATCATAGAATAAATTTATTTGACAAATTTCATCAAGTTTTAACGCAACTGTAGGCTGGTTTTGTTGAATTCATATTGAGAGTTTACATTAAGCCAACAGGACAACAGTGTAAAACTCCTCCCTTTAGCCAATTAGACCCCATTATAAGGCACTGGTCTTGTAGCAAGTTGGTTGGAGTATCTCATGGGAAGCCTACCATAGCCTTGTGGAAGGAGTTAAGCTTAAAGATGTTGATGTTTATAGCTCGAATAGGTGCTTCTGCATAGGCTAGGTGTAAAACATGTATAAGATGTCAAATTCTCTCTTTAGGTGCTTGTTCACCATGAGTAAGAAATTATTATGATTTCTTTCCTAAGTGAATAAGCCTAAAGGGGATGTGAAAGACAAATCGTGATTGAGAAAGCAATTTCCTCAAGAGTGAAGACTCGAGACTGAAGAGAAGAGAGGTATGCAATGAAATTCAAAGGAGTTGAGCTTGTGGAGGAGGAGGTCAAAACCAGTAAGAAGCCAAGTTTTCCAGCCAAGGGTTTGCACAAAGGAGAAAGGTCAAATTCCTTAGTGCGCAAAGGGGTAGTACAAGTGAAGAAAAGGAGGTCGATTTACAGGTGGAGGAGCTAAGTTTTCCAAGGCCGATATTTTTCCTGTGTGCCAAATTTCTCTAGAGGCCGAAATTCCAAGGGGCCGAAATCTTGGTTCCATATTGTGTTGTATTTTCTGTGTATTCTCTATGGGTCAAGGCCCTAATTTTTCTAAGTTAATAAAGTGAAGGAGAACTTGTTGGGAAAAAAAAATTAATGTTTCTTGTGGTTGATTTTCTATTTATTTCCGCTGCAAAAAAACCTATTTGTGAAGTTAAAATACCAATGTATTTATTTTCAGCACTTTTTCATAATGTTATTGAGAAAAATAATTTCTGGGTATAAAACAATTGTTGAAGAAAAATAAATAAGACCTGGTATTAAAAATTAACATGGTATCAGAGCACTAGAAACTCTGAGGGTAAGATCAAATTGTGACAAGGGTTTACAGCAATAAACGATTAATTTCCAGCAGTTGTATTTTCTACAATTTTGAATATTTGATTTGGAGGATTTTAAGGATGGTTGCAACAGGGTTAAGGTCTAAAGACCAGTTGGAGGGTGCATCCAACTACAGTCCTTGGAAGGAGAGGATAGCAATGGTTTTAATAGAGAATGAGAGTTGGGAGTTTGCAGATCAAGGACTCACCCCTCCTACCATTGTTGCACAACTGGCCATCCATAACCAAATGGATGTCAAAGCCAGGAGAATCATTCTGGATGGGGTGAAGAATCATGTGATCCCTCATCTTTCCAAAAAGAAATATACTAGGGAAATGTGGGAAACTCTGACTAAGTTATTAGAGTGACAAGCAAACAAGAAAATGGTGTTAAAGGAGAATCTGAGGAACACCAAGATGTACAAGTTGGATACAGTTGCTACATATCTCACCACGATCACATAGCTCCGAGAAAAGTTGGCTGGAGTTGGGGAGGCCATGACAGATCTAGAGTTGGAGAGGACAACCCTCAATGGGTTTTCCAAGCATTAGAGAACCTTAGTCAAAAGGATCATAGCACATGAAAACCTACCCAACTCGGAGAGGTTATGGAATTACTTCATATAGGAGGGGATTTGAGGAGTCTGTTCATGGGAGCCACTCTAAGGGTGACAATGAGAACCTTCCCCTTACTAATCAGGCAATGAAGGGAAAGGAGAAGGCCAAGAAGAACCCAAGAGGAAAGAGTACCTCAGCAGCTAGAGAAAAGAAAGACATGAGCAAACTGAAATGCTTTGCATGTCATAAGTTTGGCCACTATGCAGGCAAATGTCCAAACAAGAAGAAGGGCAAGGGGAAGTCATAGGTTGTTGCATCAACAAACTCACAAGTGAGGCTCTGACTAAGTTATTAGAGTGACATGCAAACAAGAAAATGGTGTTAAAGGAGAACCTGAGGAACATCAAGATGTACAAGTCGGATACAGTTGCTACATATCTCACCACGATCACATAGCTCCAGACAAGTTGGTTGGAGTTGGGGAGACCATGCCATATCTACAGTTGGTGAGGACAACCCTCAATGGGTTTTCCAAGCATTAGAAAACCTTTGTCAAAAGGGATCATAGCACATGAACATCTACCGAACTGGGAGAGGTTATGGAATTACTTCATATAGGAGGAGATTTGAGAGGAGTCTCTTCATGGGAGCCACTCTAAGGATGACAATGAGAACCTTCCCCTTACTAATCAGACGAGGAAGGGCAAGGAGAATGCCAAGAAGAACCCAAGAGGAAAGAGTACCTCAGCAGCTAGAGAAAAGAAAGACATGAGCAAGCTGAAATTCTTTGCATGTCACAAGTTTGGCCACTACGCAGGCAAATGTCCAAACAAGAAGAAGGGCAAGGGGACGTCATAGGTTGTTGCATCCATAAACTCATAAGTGAGTGAATTTGCTAACAAGTTTGAGAAAAAGTACTTGCTTGTAACATGTCTATCTGGCACCATTGGCAATGGTGCATGGTTCGTGGACAGTGGAGCATCTCATCATATGACGGGATTACAAAAGTTATTTGCTAGCCTGAGAGAGGATGAGCAAGATCTTACTGTGGAGCTTGGCAACAATGCCAAGTGTGCGTTGGAGAGAGTTGGAACTATACAGTTTCAACTAGAGTCAAGTGAACCCGTGTAGGTTACAAATGTTTTATATGTTCCAGGGTTATATAAAAACCTTCTTGCAGTCTCGACTCTCAACCATGGAGAACAAGGGATATAAAGTTCTTTTCTGAGATGGGCAAGTGATTATCAAGATGAGATCTTCCAATTTGAGTACAGGATGAGTCATATGTTGAGGGATCAAAGAGTGAGGGCCTTGGTTCATGACAATGACAACTCATGCGAGTTTTGGCATAGGAGGATGGCACATTTGCATCATGGGACTTTATCCATACTACGGGAGATTGTCATTGGTCTTCTTGAGTTTAGCGTGGAGCAACAAGGTGTTTGCAAAGGGTGTGTTTTGGGCAAGTATGCCAAGACTGTTTTCCCAAGCAACGATTCTAGGTCCAAAGGGTTGTTGGATCTAGTATATCCAGAAGTGTGTGCTCATATGTCAGTGAGGTCCTTCAGTGGATATAACTATTACATTATCTTTATTGATTATTGTTCCAAGAGGATTTGGATCTACTTCATGAAGACCAAGGATGAGGTCTTCAATAGGCTTCAGGAGTTTAAAGCTCCCGTGGAGAACCAGACTAGGAGGAAGGTCAACGTCCTTAGATCATACAATAGGGGTGAGTATACTTCCAATGAGTTCAAGGATTTTTGCAGGGAAGCAAGCATCAAGAAAGAGATGACAATTCCTTACAACCCGCAGTGGAATGGGGTTGTTGAGAAGTAAAACAAGGCCATCATCGGGGCTACTAAAGTCATGATCCATTATCAAGATCTACCCAGGTTCCTGTGGGCAGAGGTGTGCAATATAGCAATCTACATTCAGAACAAGAGTCCTCACAAAGTCTTGGGGTCAAAACTCCTAAGGAGGTGTTGACAAGGGTGAAACCAAAGGTGGGACATTTTTGCATCTTCAGGTGTCTAGTGTATATCCATGTACCATTAGAGAAGAGGACAAAGTTGGAGCCCTCAGGACAAAAGGGCATTTTTGTTGGGTACAGTGAGACTTCCAAGGCATACAAGGTGTACATTCTATCACAGGGGAAGACTATGGTGAGCAAGGATGTGAGATTTGAGGAGCATAAAGCCTTGACGAAGTCACATGATACCATACTAGTGGCAGATGATCGAGAGCTGGAGGCTCTTAGGGTTGAAGAGAGGTCAGCAACACCAACAGCAAGTACTCAATCTTTAGATCAGGAAGAGGAGTGGGAGGCGCCTTGTAGTTCTGTTAGGAGGAAGCTGAGATGGTTGGAGCAGACTCTTGGGGATGTTGAGAAGCATGTGGAGGCTCCTAGGAGGATGTTTAGACTCTAGAGAGAGCAAATGACCACAAAAATTTTCCAAATACATGACACTTATGAGTGACATTAGCTATTTCAAGCCTTCTAACTCTAAGGAGGCAACAATTCAGCAAGTTTGGAGAGATGCAATGATGGAAGAGTATTCTTCCATTATGAAGAATGATGTATCAAATATTGTACCTAGGCCATTAGGAAAATTAGTGGTCACTTTGAGATGGATCTTCAAGATCAAACATGCTGCAAATGGCAATGTCGAGAAGTATAAGGCTAGGTTTATGACGAGAAGGTCCTCCTAGGAGGAAGTGGAATATGAGGATATATTTGCTCCAATTTCCAGATACACTTCTATCAAGGTTGTTATGTCTATTGCCTCAAAGACGAGGTGGAAGGTACATCAAATGGATGTGAAGACATCATTCCTTAACAGAGTGATTAAGGAGGTGTATATTGAGCAGCCACAAGGTTTAGAGGTACATGAGAGATATTTTCTTGTATACAGGTTAAAGAAGGCTTTGTATGGTCTCATGCAGGCACCTACAGCATGGTACTCGAGAATTAATGGATATTTGCTAGGTATGGGCTTTACCAAGAGTGAGATGGATCCCAACCTGTTGGTGATGATCCACCCATTCTAGTACTTTGTGTGGATGACCTCTTTCTTATAGGGGCAAAGAAGATCATAGAGAAGTGTAAGAGAGACCTAGTAATAGAATTTGAGATGAAGGACATCAGCATGATGCACTAATTTTTGGGGTTGGAGGTGCGTAGCAGACAAATGGGATCTTCCTCGAACAAGGGAAGTGTGTAGTTAAAATCCTGAAAAGATTCGGAATGGTGGTTTGAAAGCCTATGTCAACACCCATGATTACCAACTTGAGGAAGCTAAATGCTTATGAATCATAGTTGGTGGAACCCACATTCTATAGGTGATTGATAGGTTCCTTGATGTATCTGGTCAACACTAGACCAAATATATGCTTTGTTGTAAACACACTAAACCAATTTAGGGTGAACTCGAGGAGGGTTCATTGGGTGGCAACAAAACATGTGCTCAAGTATCTTCGAGGATTATGGACTCAAGTATATCAGGGATAGTGGAGTGCAATTAGTAGGCTATGTAGACTCAGACTAGGCTAGGAGTGCAATGGATAGGAAGAGCACCTCTCAATGGTGTTTCAATTTAGGGTCAGCAGTCAGCAGTGATCTCATGGTTCAACAAGAAGTAGTCTTCCATGGCACTTAGTTCAGCAGAGGTAGAGTATATGGCAACTAGATTTGTGAATTGTGAAGCCATTTGGCTTTGCAAGATGCTCATAAGGTTATTTGGTCTCAAGTTTGATCTAACAATGATTCATTGTGACAATCAGAGATGCATCAAGCTCTTGGAGAATACAATATTTCACGACAAGTCCAAGCATATAGAGATCATATATCATTTCATCGGAGACAGACTCCAAAGGGGAGCAGTGAAGCTCAAATATATCTCCACAGATGAGCAAGTATCAAACATTCTCACCAAGCCCCTAGTGAAGGGCAAGTTATTGTTTTACAAAGATAGGTCAGGGATGGTGCAGAACACCTTTCCCACTAGGAGAGAGTGTTGATGTTTATAACTCGGACGGGTACTTCTGCATAGGCTAGGTGTCAAGGATGCAAAAGATGTCAGATTACCTCTTTAGGTACTTGCTCATGAGGAGTGAGTGATTATTATGATTTTTCTCCTAAGTTTCACTTAGGAAAAGTACACTAATTAATTTACTAATAATGTCGACTATTGAACCAAGTTTCTAAGGATCAATAATTTAATTATTTAAGTGACTTAGATTTAAACTCTAGCATTGCTCTCAAGTGAAGCTTAGAATCTAATCATAGTCATTGATCACTCAGACTAGGGTCAAGGATTTGGCTTAATGAAATTATAAAATAAGCCTAAGGGAGAGGTGAAACACATTTTATTGAGAGAGCGATTTGCTCAAGAAAGTGAGCGACTCAAGACTAAAGAGATGAGAAAGGTGTGCAGTAAGGTGATTTCACGAGAAGAATTCAGAGGATCCAAGCTTGTGGAGAAGGATGCTGAAACCAGTGAAAAGCCAAGTTTTCCAGCGAAGGGTTTGCGCAAAGGAGAAAGGCTGAATTCCTTGGTGCAGAAAAGAGCCATATAGGTAAAGAAAAGGAGGCCGATTTACAAGTGGCAGAGCCAAGTTTTCCAAGGCCGAAGTTTTTCTAGTGTGTCGAATTTCCAGTGGGACGAATTTCTCTAGAGGCTCAAATTCCAAGGGGCCCAAAATCCAGGTTCTATATTGTGCTGTATTTTCTGTGTATTCTCTGTGGGTTAAGGCACCAATTTTCCTGAGTTAATAAAGTGAAGGAGAATTTGTTGGGAAAAACCTTCTGCTATTTCTTGTGGCTGATTTTCTATTTATTTCCTCTGCAAAAAAAAATTATTTGTAAAGTTAAAATACCAATGTATTTATTTTCAGCAGTTCTCAGAATTTTATTGAGCAAAATAATTTCTCGGTATAAAATACTTGTTGAAGAAAAATAAATCAGGCCGGCATTAAAAGTTAACAAAATATTGGGGACCTAGGCCAAGGTGACATGGCCCTCCATCCTATGTGTGCCAAACATAGCGGGTTGTACAAGATCTTCACCAACCTGCTAAACAGAGCAGTAACAGGGCCAATTTTATAGGAAAATGTCATTTTTTATTGCAAAATGTAATAGGGATTTGTACGTATTAAACTTAGAAAAAAAAATTTACCTATTAACCTTAGAAACAGAATTGTTATATTCCTTCTATGTTTCCTCAACCATTTTTGTTAACATTTATGCCCAAGTTCCCTAATATGCATGTGCCACTTTGGTTCTGAAATTTGGGTTTAAGTGGAACTTCAACAGGCATGCAATGAGTCCTCAGCCAGAGAGAGTGCATTGATAAAGTTAGGTAACAGGTCACAGTTGACTCTACATGATTCCACTGGTAAACAAAACGAGGTAACAAAATTTGAGGAAATATATCCGCTGCAATATTCTAGTTGCAACAGACATTAGCAGTTCTGGCTAAGCCAATTTAATCATTTCCCAGAAAGATGTGATACAAACTTGCAAATGCCATAACAGTGTGACATTCTAAAATGATAGATGATCTTCATGTTACTTCATGACCTTAGATATGTAACTATCAATAAAGAAAAAAGGATTCCAAATCCAGTTACCTGAACGGAAATCTCTGAATGCAAGCCATGTTTAAAATGATTACATAATTTCTACTGCTTACCACGAAAAGCAAGCGGAAATTGGTTACCAGCAATGTTCCAGCAACATCCATGTTCACCAAAACAACACCATGACCCTGACCATATAATTCAAAAATCATCATCACTCATATTGAAACACCTAATGGCAAGAGTCATCCACGAGAGATTTGAAGCAACATAATTGAAATTTAAATCTCACTGTAGTATGAAACTGAACTACAATAAAAGGCATCAAAGACGAAACAGCAGTTCATCATTCATAATTGGCCCATTGGGATATAAGCAGTGTCCCTCCAGAAACATAGCATTCCAAAATAACTTTGTTAACCATAAAAACATGACCAGTATATCCTCTAAGCTGTTGTCGTGGACTATCAAACCAAAATGATTTATAAAAGAATGAATAATACTAAGTCCTAAAATGTATTTCTTGCACTCAAGTGCTTCGTGGGTCAGTTTCTATCCATAATCTATGTGTGGCTATTTATAATTTTGACCATATGTATCACAGTTGAAAAAACGATTACAATAAGATGCGTGCAGAAATCAATATACAATTTGCCAATCAAAAGATAAAGACTGTAAAGATTGGAAGTTGATATTCTAAACAACAACAGGCTTGCGTGTTGACATCATCAATCAGTATCCAAAACTAAGGTAGAAAAAACACAGATATATCATTCAGATAGAAACTTGTATAATGAAGAAAGATATAAAAAATCAGCCTAGAAATGGTAATTTCTAATAACCCTTCTTGCAGGTGCAACTCTCTTTGCCTCATTTCTCTTATTTCAATGCTTCTAGGTACTGCTATGGAAAGGTTATCAGCATTAATGACATACAAACGACCAGAACATAGTTACCAAGTTCCAATTTGAACTCAAACTCGGTATGATATGGAAAAAATTCGGATTTAAAAAAATTGGTACGGAAAAAATTCAAGAGTATACATCTGATAGGACAAAAAACGTGCATTTTACCAATGATTTTTCAATATCAATAGGAATTGTGGTTTCCTTCATCAATATTTAAGCATAAAGCACAACAGCAATGTCAGTTGAACTCATTTCTCTGTAGAACAATAGAAAATATTTAGTCTTAATTCACTGAGTGAGAAGTGATCAGCAGATTGGCATCAGATTAGTTTGGTTGGGGCTTGGGTCTGAATCTGAAAAATCAAAGGAATGCTTTCAGAACACATTGAATAGAATGGGCAGGAGTCATGGCAGGCTCGTGTGGAACTAAGAAGAAATTTGACTGAATGGGTTGAATTGAAATGCCGTTTGACTGAACCAACTTTGATTTGGACCAAATAATTCAGCAGTATCGAAATATTCGAATTGTCACCAAATTCAAGAACTTTTTGGCCTGATTGTCAAACTTGGTAACCATGGACCAAACAACCTCAAGATGCCTAAAACATATTCAAAAGAGTTGTACCAGACTTTTTATGTAGGCCAAGAAGTCTTTAGAAAGCTTACAACAATGATGCTGCATCAACTCTAACTTTTTATGTAGGCCAAGAAGTCCTTAGTAGGCTGACAACAACGATGTTATATCAACTATAATTATTTCTTGTGTCTAATATATCATTATACTTCAACATTCCTCTTATTGATAACTGAAGCCTACTTGAGACGAACTGGTTGAAACCATTGGTTATCAATAAATCATACTAAAAAGAGAACCACAGATTTCTATCTCACACCAATGAGAAATATGCCATGACTATCTAGGCAATGGTTGTTATTACCATGTCAATATCCTTTCTTACCTTGAAAAGGTGGCAAGATATGGCATATAATAAGGTGATAATCAAACATAATCAGACAGAAGGATAAATATACTAATTGATGGCTCTGTGCACTGATAAAGTTAGGTAACAGGTCACAGTTGATTCTACATGGTTCCACTGGCAAACAAAACGAACCTTAAAAATAAATGAGAAGAACAAAGGATATCAATGTCCCCGAGTGACCAGAAAGAGTCAAAGGGATTGGTGGTGCAGAACATAAAGCAGGGAGTGTGTAAGGCATATTCTTGTCATATAAATCTAAACTTCAATAAAATGAAACAAAAAAGACTAACAAATGTGCAGGGAGAAGTAAGAAACATATTTGTGGATTAAAATAGATTAAACAACCAGACATTTAATCATAATTGATGTTGAACCAACATTGGACACTTGAGGACAGGGGGAGGCAAGGAGATGAGGAGACATATTTCAGAGACAGCTAGAAGGTACCCTTGAATTTTGAAGAGACTGGCAGTCACACAGGGCTGGAAATTTCTACACTTTTTAGTCCCATTGATCACTTTTTCTCACTTGTTGACGATAAAATAATTTCTTGCTTTCTTTCTCTCTAATCTCATAATATACTAGACATGTAGAAATGGAGTGCTGCTCCATCTCTACAACAAATAAGCAATGTTTGCCTGTTCTCTGATATTGAGAAATTTCACACTTTGAATCCACTCAAAACTAATGAGCATAAGCTCCATACTGCACCAATATGAAACTCAGACCAAGGACATACCTGTCAAATATAACTAGAATAAATAGTTTAAGATCTGAAGAAAACCCTTATCACAGAAGACAAGTTCCACAACAATCCTTATGAAATAGCCCCAAAGAATATCATTGTCAATGGCTTCATTGATTCCTTTTGTGGTCATTTCAAGGTGTGTGTGCTGTAGAAAATTTCCAACATAAATGACTGTTGTCCTTATGATCTCAATTTAAATAAATAAATTGTTGAATTTAATTAACGCAGAAATTAATTGCAGACCATAGCATCAATCACACAATAACTGAAAATAAATAGCAAAAGCATAGAACACATACCCAGAGATTTCTCCTTCAAATTCAACTATTCATTCCTTTGAAAAACCTTACAAGGAAGCCTCCACAGTTTGCTAAAAACAATGTCCCACCAAGACTCCGGTGCGGGGAGACACACAGTGGGGATGTGTGGGAGAAATTTTGGGGGTGGTGGGGGATGTCGGGGTATTAAATATATATATATATATATATATATATGAAGTTCATATTCAATAATGAAAGCATAAATAGACTAATAGTAATAGTGTAATACATTGATCCACACATTAAATTTAAATTCATATTTGAATTAAATAATGACATACATTGATCCATCCTCATCATTCATTTCGATACATACACTATTCATATGACATACTCATCATTCATCCATATCATGAGATTCAATAATGAAATATTCAAATACATTGATCCATATCATTCATCATTCTATAATCTACATTGATTTAAAAATTAAATTCATCATTCATCATTCTAGAAGAGCTCGACGGTAGGCAAGAGAGCAGAGCTCGACGGCAGGCAAGAGAGCAGAGCTCGACGGTGGGAAAGAGAGCATAGCTCGACGACGGGCAAGAGAATTTGGGAAATGAATAGGTAAGTTAACCTAGGTAAGTTTTAACTTTTTAATTTTTAGTTTTGTTTTATTTTTTATTTTATTTTTAAGTTTTGTTTTATTTTTATTTTTTTTAAGTTTTTTAATACGTGAATTTTCAAATTTTTTTATATTAAGTGTTATTAGACAAATTCGAAGGGGGGGGAGGGGCTTTTGGGGAGTTGAATCCCCCACACTGGGGAAATGCACCCCATGCGTCTCCCCACAACTCCCCAAAAGGTGTGCGTGGGGAAACACACCCCCAGACGTCCCCCCGTGGTAGGTGCGTGGGGTGCGTGCACCCGACCCTAGGGGACGCATTCTCGTGGAACACTGCTAAAAAACAGTAGATACATGGTAAACGAATCACCCAAAACTAGGTTGTATAGCCCACTAGAAAACAAAAAACAACAAAAACTTGTTGTACAACCTCTTCCATATGATCGTACAAACTGTTTTGTACAACTGTATGGATTGTAATGATTCAGAGAGTTGTACAAACCTATACAAATTTGCCCTGCACTGCCTCTTCCTACTATATGGATCCACCTCTATCCTGAATCCCTGCTCTCTCTCTCTCTCCTGGTCGCTCAACCTGCTTAATTGTATCTTAACTTTATATCGAAGCCTATCTTTATACTTTTTGTTAAAACCCTAATCTCGCAATGATTGAAATAAATTCCTAGTCTAAGTCATAAATGCATGAAATACACTTTATTCAACTCAACAACTAAATATAAGACTTTTCACTTTTTTACTAAAGTGAATTACAAATAGAATTACTATTCAAAATATCTCAAAGTACTTTTGGCACGTTCACACCAAACCCATGCAAAGGTTCTTGTCCGAGCTATATTTATCAACACTCCCTCTTAGCAAGGAAGGAATTATTCACGGAACCAAATCTATCTTTGAAAGCTTCAAACTTCCATTTTTCCAAGGGCTTGGTTAGATTATCAACTACTTGTTGATCTATTGCGAATATCCTCGAACTACTCCCTTCCGAATAATGTCTCGTATGAAGTGATATCTAATCTCTATATGCTTGGACCTATCATGAAGTGATTCATAGAAAAATTGTCAAAGTAAATGATCATGGGATCCAAAGATTGAGCAAACAATCCCACAAGTAACTTGCGAAGCTAGATGGCCTCACAACAAGCAATGCTAACTGCCATGTATTCTACCTCTATTGTGCTAATTGCCACTAAAGTATGCTTCTTGTTAAACTATGATAGCATCGTTGATCGCAAGCTAAAGTAGCACCCTACAATGCTCTTCTTGTCTATTGCACTACCTATCCATTCTCAACCTAAATACCCTAACTCCACTTCATCATCTCCAAGATATCTCAAACCATACTACAATGTGCCCTCAAATATCTAAGCACATGTTTTGTTGCTACCGAATGCTCCTACCTTGGCTCCACCATGAACTAACTGAAGATGTTCACTATAAAACATATATATGTCCTAGTGTTGACCCAATGCATCAAGGAACCTATCAACTACCTATACATCATGGGATCCACCAACTCTAAATCTAAAGCTACCACCTTCAAATTAGTGATCATGGGTGTAGCCATAGATTTGCAATGCTCCATTGGAAATCTCTTCAAGATCTCAACTACATACTTATTTTGTCCGTGGAAAATCTCCACTAGTATATGTTGGAAATGTAACTAGTTTCGGTATTCATAATTATTGTTGTACTCATTTCAATATATATCTTATTTAACAAACAAAAGAAGAAAGAAAAAGTTATCATTTTAAAGCATGGGTTTCATGCTCTTTATTGATGGTCTTCTAGGTAAAAGCATGTTCTTCGTGCTTCTAGGGTTTGATAGTTCATAGGATTTATTGTCATGAGTCAAGAGAGTCATCATCATGTTTATAAGACCCTTCCAGGCAAAATATATCATGTAAAAGAATTTATTTTGAGTCTAGAAAGTCCTGGAAGCTTCGAGTCGGCCTAAAGGAGGGAATTTGACCCCTTGGAAAGGCTATATGAAGGAGCAGTTCGACCTCATTTGGGACTCACTCATCAACAAGTTCGATCTCAAGAACAGAAGATTGATAAATAGCTAGGAAGCAAAAGAAAAGAAGAGTGAAGATCTAGGAGGAGAGAAGAAGGGAGAAAATCTTGTTTTTGGGCTAATCTCTCTCACACGTGCGAAAGTCTAGGGTTTCTGCAGCTATAAAGGAGGCCAAAACTGTAGGTCCAAGTTGCAGTAGGACAAATTGCAGTATCGAGTTGCTGGAAGAAGGAATATTTTGTCTTGACCTTGTTGACCTTGGGAGGAGTTGTCTTGCTCTAAGAAGGATCTCTTAAAGAAGCAAAACTAGCTTTTCTACAGTATCTACAAGGCCGAAGTTGCAGCTAGAAGCAGGTTGATGCAAGATTGAGTTGTGATATTGGAAGGGCTAACTTGGTACTTCGAGGAGGACTTGGTCTAGGGTTTGGGTCTTTGTTGTCTCATTTGAAGTTGATTCTATAAGAAGAGAAGAGTTTTTGGGTTTTCCCTTTGGAGGGGTTTTGCCTTGGCTTGGAGCCTAACTTCTGTGTCCACTATCTTTATTATTTTGCTCTTGATATTTGTTTGATGAAGAAGATCTAATAAAGAAACACAAGAAGAAGAATAAAGTTCACAAACAAGTATTAAGGTTAAGAAAAATTGGAATTAATAGCTACCACTTTGCATTTTCCAACATGGTTTCAAAGCTAAGGTGAACAAGAAGGTAGCTGGAAGGATCATCTTGTGGACACAAGAAGGGTTTGCTAAGGGGAAAAGGAAGACTTATTGATCTAAAAGAAAGGGCCTTATCTGAAGAAAGCTTGAAGAGGAAGACTACAAAGAAGATTGTTGTTCTCTCTTGAACAAAAGGATCCAGTTGAAAACTCACTAGAAGACCTCCCAGAAGGAAGCATCAAAGGATTTCTGTATCATCTCTTTTTGGAAGCCATTATTGAAGTCTCTTTGAAGATCTTGAAAGCCTCAAGATAGGTGGAGACATCATCAAAAAGGGAAGACTCTTGATTGAATCAAGTAAGTATCGTATTATTACTCTATGTCTGAATCTAAGCGTCATATGGGTTCTTTTTGCAAGGAAAGAAATAGGCTCGTTGGCTCATCAAATTTCCTAGCATGGAAGAAAAGGATTAACCTAGCACTCACAGAATATGAAGTAAAGGGATATATTACTAGTGAAATTACTGAACCAAGCAAAGACCAGACTCATGAACTAGCAAAGTACAAGAAAGGGGAAGTAAAGGCACAAAGGATCATCGCTGAATCCATTAAGGATCCTCTTGTTCCATTTGTTGCAAATTTGAAAACTTCTAAGGCTATGTACGACAAGCTAGTGAATTGGTACTCTGTAAGTACATCGAGACAAAAGATGTCTTTGAGGAATAAGCTATATAGAATGAAGAAGTCAAAGGATGAGGACATGGCATCCTTTCTGATGAAGATATCTCAGTTAAGAGATCACTAGCAAGGGCTTGGAGAAACAATTTCTGATTCGGAAATGACCATCAGTGTACTAAATGCATTGCCACCGGAATGGAGCAGCTTTGCAAGGAGCATCTACTCTAAGAAAGACTCAACTCCTTTTGATGAGTTGTGGGCTCAATGCATCTTGGAAGAAACTAGGATCAAGGCAAAGGATGCAATTGGATCAGATGAACAATCTCAAGCTTTCATAGCCCGAGTCAAGAAGTTGAAGAAGGGAAAGTTTGGAAAGTCCAAGCAGAAAGATATGTTTGGGGTTCAATGCTTTAAATGCAATGAGTATGGACATTTTAAGAGGGATTATCTAAACCAACAGAACAACAAAATAAAGTAAAGAAGCAAGGCTCACGTGGCTGAGGAAATGGGAGAACCTGAGAAGAAGTCGAAGAAAGAAGAAGTGAAAGATCTTTACTATTAAAGAAGGCACCCTACCAGTCAGGTTCTCTGAGAAGATTGGTATTTCCGTTGGATGGTATGCAGTGTTGTTGCTCGCTTGATTTTGTAATTTGTATAGCATCATAAAAAGAAGCATGTGATAGTAGCATACTTAGAGTCTACTTGGTTGAGTTGCTTTTTTAGAAATCATCTAGTCTTTAAAGATAGATAGATAGACCATTTTTCATATTGTTCATCCTGCCATTATCTAACATTATGTTAGAGGTAGTCATCTTGCATTTAAGATAGATCATCATCCTATAAGAACCATCACTTTGGAAGGTTCTTGGAAGAAGCATTATGACAAGATGAGTATACATTCCATATAGTATGGAAACAATATTGTTAACAGGATGAAGGAATGCAATGGGTCAGGTTGCGCGCTCCTTATGAGACATATAGCTAGATGATGAAATAAGGAGCATAGGAATGCATACTGAAAGTAAATCTTGGATAAGATTCATATGTCCAGAATCTTGTAACATGGTTTGTATGATTAGGTGATGTTTAAAAGGGAAGAATTTGACTTACTCGAGGATGAATAAAGAAGTAAGACTTTCTCTAGGTTATGTAAATTAATGACTAACATACAGTGTAATCTCTGGAATAAAAATTCTAACTTGGTAATCAAGTTCGATCCTTGGGCACTCTAATGAATGAAGGAAGATTCAAATGGAGATGGATCATGATGAGGTAAGTCTAATTTTTATTATAGTTGGCAATCTAGTAAACATATTATTTTGCTACCTGGAAGGATATTACAGGAATACATGAAGAATGTTGAGGCAAGCTCAACATAGGATACTTGGCAATTATGAAGTCAAGATATATTCACCTTGAGATTGAAAGTTAGCAGTGCAAGAAGACAACTTGAAGATCTGTTGTGGCCACAACTACCACCCTATTAAAACATGCTCTGATAGCAAATTTTCAATGGGTCCCCTAGAAGTTTGATCTTTCATCTTTCGGAATGATCTATTTTATCACATGGATGTTAACTCTTTGCCAAGTCAAATTTTCAATGCCTGATGGCTAAGCCATTGAATAACTCTCTGTTGCATGGTTCATTCATGACCCAGCCTAGCCCTGCATTCATTCCCTTCGTCGGGACTACTCAAATCCCCATAAGCATCCATAGTATATTTATGCCCGCATGCATAATCACCCCCACCCCCACTATAGTCGTTTGTGTACTTAAGACACAAAACCTTCTATCGCACCCCATTTCCATTTTAATTTTTTGCAATGAAAGACTCCACAAGCATACATAAACCATCCCTCTTTCACTTATCGCACTCAATCTGGGCACATAACACATGCCATAAGGCACCAGACCCGACAGCATTATAAACCACAATATACATATATGTCGGGTCCGAAACCCTGTCGCATATCGCAATCGGCCTAGGTCTAAGGCTTATACATATAAGGTGCACCACTATGCTCCGGACCCAACGGCACCCTTAACCATACTTCATACATATGTCGGGTCCTGAGGCCATATCGCATATCGCATATTGGCGGAGCCCAGACCTTACACACAATGTGCGCGGCTATATGGCAGACCTGCCGAGCCTATCAAATATGGTATATATATATATATATATATATATATATATATATATATATATTTTCGGGTCCGAAGCCCCGTCGCATATTGCAATCGGCAGAGCCCTAGGCTTGTGCATATTGCGATATGCGATATGTCGGACCCAACGATATTTATAAGCCCCGATATATAAAATTTGAGGTCCGGCTTGAGTGATCGGGGCAAGATTTTCTTTGTTTTCCCGTGTTTTTCAAAATTCTCGATATAACAAAGGGAGCGGGTTTTTGGTGCAAAAGGCGGGCCTGTGGAGTCCCGATAGTGTAATCACACATCGGAGAAGTGGAAGGCATGGGTACTGCGACCCACGGAGGGGCCGATACCTGATTGTGATTAAAAGAAGCCCTCGAAAACCATGCCAAGCCTATGGATTGAGTGGGAAATTGTGTGTTGCCTGTGTTTTATGTGTAAATCCTTTTCACACCTATTCCTGTAGTTTTATAAAAGTTAATGGAGGCAGCGTTTATGTTCTGTGTGAATATTTCTTTTATATTGTTCAAAATCATGAAGCTAATGATAGCTATCTCTGCAAGTAAGAAGTAAAGGACGTAGGAGTGGATTCGAAGAGCCATGTATGCAGAAGTGTTGTGTTGGAAGGTCCAGCCTCAAGCGTTCCAGGTCGGAACCCCACGCGTTGCCTGTACATTCCGAAAGCAAAGTTGTCCCAGTTTTCATCATGGGAAGGCGACACACAGTCACCCTTTTTACCAACATCTGTTCACTTCCTCAGGAAATGAATCGCTCCAGCAGATATGCTTTCTACGTGTCAGTGGTTACGCTGACGATCCTATCTCTGTATACTCGATTTGCATATCGAAAACAGTGGGGAAGATGAAGAGGCAGGGAAGACCTAGAGTCCAGGGCTTTTGCATAAATATTACCTCTGAAGAGGAGAAGGGGCTTTTTGTTTTGGAAGGAACAGTTTTGACTTATTATGAATAAAGAGGACTGTTTGGTTCAAGAAGAGGCCTTTAATTTCTGATTTATTTTCCTTTTGTTTTGAGGTGTTTTGAAGCAGGGTGTTGCTGCTGGCATGAATATAAATGTGATTTGTGTTTATGCATATTGATGGCACATTGTTCATGATTAGTCCTGTTTAATTGAATATGATTTAATTACATGGTTAACTTATGAACGATCCCTGATTCAAAACCGTATTAAACACCAGTTGCTAGTTTATTTGTACGAAAGGAATGTGTATTCCTGTATGAGTAATCTGATTGCAATCAAGCTCTAATACAGCCTTGTTCATCTATGAACTCAGTAATTGATTCTTTTGGACTTGGAATTTATTTATGGTGTTTAATCTCTTTTATTTTGCTCCTGCAGAATAGATTAGGATAGCTAGAACTAGATTAGAGTAGTTAGAAGTAGTGTAGATAGGATTTAATATATAGTGGTGAGCTGTTTTATTTCGTTGATTTAATTGAAGTCTTCTTCTCAGAAGCCATCTTTCAACTCATTTAACAGTTTACGGGGTCCCTTAAAACCCGTTGGAACTAGCCATTCCAAACAAAAGTAGGTCTAATTAGGGCTTGCGATCGAGTTAGTTCCCTTTGTTGGTATAGCGAAAATTCGCCATGTCAACAAATTGGCGCTAGAAGGAGGGCCTGAATCGCCTTCCACAGCTTTTCAAGATTTCATCCATAAGTGCCACGCATGGATTCAAGAAGATTAATACATGGATTGTGAAGGTTGAAAAGACCCTTCCTCTCATTCGGAAAAGCCTCATTTCGAAGAAGAGACACTGTGGGAGTATCCTGTCACTCAGGAACAACCAGTCAGAAGACTTACTCGGGCTTACGCTCGTTCCCTATCACAGCTCCCTATCTTTCAGTCTTTACCTCCGACAGCGAAAAGAAAGCCAAGGGTCTATCACATAAACAAAGAGACATCTGCAGCCCCTTCTCTTGAAGATATTGTGCTTGATTCTTTGTAGAGTATCGACTCTCCTTGGGAAGAAATTCCTGAGGGTTCCCCTTCTGAGGGCAATCCCTAGCCTGATTTGGAAAATCCTAACGAAGAAACCCTCAACCAGAACATCCCTATCCTCGATATGGCTAATATTCCTCCACCAGGTGGAAACCAACTCCCACCTCCTCCGGGAGCACTGCCTCCCTGGCTCGCTCAAGATGTTGTGGCGATACCTGGGCAGCAGCATCCCTTACCCAAGAATGCAGAAAAGGTACTGCCTAAATTCGACCCTGAGCGGGGAGAGACTGCTGAAAACCATATCAATTCATTCTTCCTGGTCGTGCGCATGCTAGGGGTAGCTGATGAAGATATAGTTTGTCGCCTATTCCCTTTTACCCTAACTGGTGCAGCTTCCACATGGTACTTTAGCTTGAGAACAAGATCAATCACTTTGTGGGCTGCCTTTCAACAAGCCTTTTTGGACAAGTATGGCGATGACAAAACCCCTGCTGCCTTAGTTCTAGAACTATCCCATTTGAAAATGGAAACCAAGGAGAAGGTTAAGGATTTTAACATCCGGTTCAACACCTTGTTCAACAGAATCCCAACCACCGCTAGACCTACTGAGGAGGTGCTCATGGAATTCTACATCACTGCTCTCCCTGTTCCTACTACGATGTGGGTTAAGAGGAGTAACGCACGAACCTTACAAGGTGCTATCGATGAAGCAGTAAAGGTCGAGAATGAAATGCTCAGTCTCACAGCATGCCACCCTACAACTGGAGAAAAGAAAGCCTCTCAGACATCCAAGAAGAATAATGGAAATGATAACAAGGGGGCTGAAACTAAAGAAAAGGACACCACGGATGTGGAAGGTTTGCATCGGATCATTAAGAAACTAACGAACACAGTCATTGATATGAAAAGGAATCATGGAGAGAGTACTAGTGGTAGTGGAGGAGACTATAACAATAGAAAGCCCTTCAAGCCTTTCTATCGTAAGAAAACAGAAGGTGGTCATGGTCAACTTGCGCTGCCTGCTCCACCCAATGAAGGGGATTTAAATATGGAAGAGTTGGCTCTTATTGGGTCACTCCTTAACAAAGAAGAACCTATAGTGGAGCTGGAACCAGAACAAGAAAATGAGGAAGAATATCAAGTAGAAGAGCCTGTGGACGAAGAATCTCAAATCAACATGCTGTGGGATTTCTATACAAATGAGAACGATGATGACCAAGGAGACAGTATGGCAAAAATCCACACTAATGAGATCCACACACGAAGCAAAGGGCCACTTGCAAGTGTGATGAAGCCTGCAGATCAGACCAAGAAAGATGTCCGCCCTGTGAAGACACTTGCTCCCAAAGTTCCTGTTGAGAAGAGTAGACCCAATGGTCAATCCAAGAACGCCCCTGTTGCAAACCATCCAAAAAAAGAAACTGCATCTCCCACTGCAACGAAGGCTACTCAAGATGGTAAACTCCCACCTAAGAATGGCAAAACAGGTATGTTTACTCTGCCCTATCCTGTTTATAACACTGATTACAATATTGTGGATGATCTCAAGAAATCTAGGGCTAATATCACATACTTTGATTTGCTGAAATTAACGCAGCAGAGAGATTTGCTCTTGAAAGCTATGAATGAGCGGAACTGTAAAACTCCTACCATCCCGAGCAGCCAAACCCAGAAGTCAGTCTCCAGACCTGTTAGTACTCCCAGCCCAAAAGCTAGCAGCCATGGAAGCTACCCTATCAAAAATGAATCGAAAATCCCAAGATGTCAGTGCAGCCATGATAGGAAGGAAATCTAAATCCATGACTCCCCCTTTCCTAATCACATTTGAAATCTTTAACATGAACGTACACAACTGCTTGGTAGACTCAGGTGCCTCGTCCACTGTGATGCCTTACGCTGTTGCTAAAAGACTTCATGCGATACCTGAGAAAACTGGAACTCGAATCATGCAATTAGACAGGACAAATGTGAAAGTGATTGGGGAATTGAAAGATGTATTGATTCGGATGACTGCTAAGCCTCAATACACACAAGTCATAGATATAGTGATAGTCGATATACCCGAGGCTTATGGAATGCTGCTTAGTAGGGATTGGTCAGCAAAACTGAATGGATACTTCTCAACTGATTGGTCCCATCTCTTGCTGCCTCAGAAGGGGAAAGGTGATATGCTGAGAGTTGATCGGGAGAGATACATGAAGTATGTAGTGATAGAGCTACACGGTCCCAACAAACCTGTAATGTTTACCAACTCTATCCTTGGGAATTATAGTTTCAATGTTTATGCCACAAAGACCTGTTTTGGAGAATTCCATGCAGAAACAGTTGAAGAAACTTTGACATACACACAGTTGGAAATTCCCTCCCATAATCCAACTGATGAACTATCATGTATTATAGTAGATGATAGGACTAATTTCTTAGATAGTAGTTCAATTGATGTAACGTTAGGCTCTAATTTTTGGACACTCTATTTTAATGGTTCTAACTGCCTTGAAGGCGCAGGTGCTGGGAGCATTCTTATGGACCCACAAGGGAACCAACATTCGATGGCCAGCCGATTGGAGTCCGCGTGCACCAACGACACGGCAGAATACAAAGGCTTGCTACAGGGCTTGAAAAGGGCCCTTGATATGAAGGTGAGAAATCTCAAAGCTTCTGGTGACTCACAGATAATCGTGGACCAGGTGAGGGAAAGGATACATCACAATTCACCATACTTGGAAAGATACCAACATGAGGTATGGAGTTTAATTAACAATTTTGATTCTTCTAATATCATACACATACCTCGATGGAAAAACCAAGACGTTGATCTGACAGCTGGTATGGCCGCAAAACTTTTCCCTGATTTTAGATTGAAAAGGAATAAATGTTATATTGAATTGATTTTTAGACCATCCGTGCCTGATGACATCTCAAATTGGCAGGTGTTCGATGACGACAAGCTTATGAACGGGAATAAAGAGGAGGCTAAGCCCCACCAACAAAAGCTTCGTAAGGTGCATCCAAGCCTGGGACCATTGGTGAAGAAAGAGTCAAACAAAATGTTGGATGCTAAAATCATCTTTCTGGTCATACACGCCCCTTGGGTAGCCAATCTCGTGCGAGTAAGGAAGAAAATTGGAGACATCAGGTTGTATTTCAATTTCAGAAACCTGAACCAAGCATCGCAGAAAGATAGCTACCCTGTCCCTTCTACAGAACACATTCTTCAGTGCGTTGCTGGGTCCGAAATGTTGTCCTCATTAGATATGTTTTCAGGATGTAATCGAGTATTGGTGTCTAATGGGGATCAGCGTAAGACAACGTTCCAACACTTATGGTTGAGCCCATTCCAAGTTATGGAAAAAATTGGTCAGGGAACTTACAAATTGAAAACTTCACAGGGAGAAACTGAAAAACTCCCTGTTAATGGCCAGCATCTCAAGGGACACTTCCAGTAGCCACCACACAGTGGCTACCTCCTGAGTAGGATAGGATTCATTTTAGTTTTGTTGTTAGTTTAGTTGTATTTATGTCTTTTCCTTTTGTTTTCTGCAAAGTCTATTTTCCTGCTATTTTGAATCACAGTCCTTTCAGCTAGCTGATTTTGGTCCTCCAGTCTCATTCTACCTTTCAGATTTTCCCTCATTCACCACATTCATCTTTTCCCTCCCTCATTAACCTGCTGATGATTCTATTGTTTCTAAACCCATCATTACCTTGCAAATCAAACAACTTTCTATCAGCCCATGAGCACTTGAAAATCAGCTGTGGAATTCAAACCAAACCCCTCATTGGCATCTATTGGGAACTATGTGAGATCTGTTGATAACTTGGATATCTGGAGCATGTAGGGGCATCTTTATAAAACAAAAAATGTGTAACTACAGCTGGACTGGCATGGAGGAACGCTGCATCTTAAGTAATCCCACTCATACCTAGCCTATACTTGCCTATAAGGTTTACAGTCATTCTCCAGTGGTCCCATACACCACACTAAATTGTCCAATACCTGTTATCTACAAGTAAACCTCCTTTCATGGGCTAAGCTCACTGTCATATACCCTGTGGCAAATCCAATTGTGCTCTAGTCCTTGTGCCTGAAACTGGAAGGACTTATTTAAAAGAAAATGAAATGTCAAGTCCTTGTGCCAATCTGAAAGGACAGGTTGTTCGGGAAGCCGATTAGAGTAAGGACTGTTGCTAGGCTTAGAGTATCAGTTGATACAGCAAGCCCAACCTTGCTTAAGCAGTTTAAAAATATGGCATGATCCATGACTGCGCCCCATTAAATCATATGAAAATATAGCACTGAAATTCTCATATAAAGTGCACATAAACATATCTACATCAAATTTGATGAACCGTAAAGAGCTATGGTACACACCTAAACAAGTATTGACAGACCAGTGATGGCCCCAAAAGGATTTTTGAAAGTAGGGAACGGGTAAAGGAAGGTTAATAAATCCCATAACACTGCCATTGGAGAATGCCTGTCAAGATCCTATCAGTAAGTAGAAGCTATTTGTCTTTATCCCACCTGAAGCAATTGATGTTGAAGTGGAACCCATGCTTGTCCATCTATATAGTTTGCATTTCAAGTTTATCTTAACAACCTGATGTTTTATTGATTTGAGGATTATTTGGAAACAGAGATAACTGGTTCGCCCAGTGGTTCGCCATTTGTTATGGCCACAACTACCACCCTATTAAAACATGCTCTGGTAGCAAATTTTCAATGGGTCCCCTAGAAGTTTGATCTTTCATCTTTCGGAATGATAAGTTTTATCACATGGATGTTAACTCTTTGCCAAGTCAAATTTTCAATGCCTGATGGCTAAGCCATCGAATAACTCTCTATTGCATGGTTCATTCATGACCCAGCTTAGCCCTGCATTCATTCCCTTCGTTAGGACTTCTCAAATCCTCATAAGCATCCACAGTATATTTATGCCCGCATGCATAATCACCCCCACCCCCACTATAGACGTTTGTGTACTTAAGAGTCAAGACACAAAACCTTCTATCACGCCTCATTTCCATTTTAACTTTTTGCAATGAAAGACTCCACAAACATACATAAACCATCCCTCTTTCGCTTATCGCACTCAATCTGGGCACATAATGCATGCCATAAGGCACCAGACCCGACGGCATTATAAACCACAATATACATATATGTCGGGTCCGAAACCCCGTCGCATATCGCAATCAGCCTAGGTCTAAGGCTTATATATATAAGGTGCACCACTATGCTCCGGACCCGACGGCACCCTTAACCATACTTCATACATATGTCGGGTCCCGGGGCCATATCGCATATCGGCGGAACCCGGGCCTTACACACAATGCGCGTGGCTATATGGCGGACCCGTCGAGCATATCAAATATGGTATATATATATATCTATATATATATATATATATATATATATATATATATTTTCGGGTCCGAAGCCCCGTCGCATATCGCAATCAGCGGAGCCCCAAGCTTGTGCATATTGCGATATGCGATATGTCGGACCTGATGATATTTATAAGCCCCAATACATAAAATTTGAGGTCCGGCCTGAGTGATCGGGGCGGGATTTTCTTTGTTTTCCCGTGTTTTTCAAAATTCTCGATATAACAAAGGGAGCGGGTTTTTAGTGCAAAAGGCAGGCTTGTGGAGTCTCGATAGTGTAATCGCGCATCGGGGAAGTGGAAGGCATGGGTACTGTGACCCGCGGAGGGGCCGATACCCAATTGCGATTAAAAGAAGCCCTCGAAAACCGTGCCAAGCCTATGGATTGAGCGGGAAATTGTGTGTTGCCTGTGTTTTATGCGTAAATCCTTTTCACACCTGTTCCCGTAGTTTTATAAAAGTTAATGAAGGCAGCGTTTATGTTTTGTGTGAATATTTCTGTTATATTGTTCACAATCATGAAGCTAATGATAGCTATCTCTGCAGGTGAGAAGTAAAGGACGCAAGAGTGGATTCGAAGAGCCATGTATGCAGAAGCGTTGTGTTGGAAGGTCCAGCCTCAAGCATTCCGAGTCGGAACCCCACGCGTTGCCTGTACATTCCGAAAGCAAAGTTGTCCCGGTTTTCATCATGGGAAGGCGACACACAGTCACCCTTTTTACCAACATCTATTCACTTCCTCAAGGAATGAATCGCTCCAGCGGATATGCTTTCTACGTGTCAGCGGTTACACTGACGATCCTATCTCTATATACTTGATTTGTATATCGAAAACAGTGGGGAAGATGAAGAGGCAGGGAAGACCTAGAGTCCAGGGCTTTGGCATAAATATTACCTCCGAAGAGGAGAAGGGGCTTTTTGTTTTGGAATGAACAATTTTGACTTATTATGAATAAAGAGGACTATTTGGTTCAAGAAGAGGCCTTTAATTTCTGATTTATTTTCCTTTTGCTTTGAGGTGTTTTGAAGCAGGGTGTTGCTGCTGGCATGAATATAAATGTGATTTGTGTTTATGCATATTGATGGCATACTGTTCATGATTAGTCCTGTTTAATTGAATATGATTTAATTACATGGTTAACTTATGAACGATCTCTGATTCAAAACCGTATTAAACACCAGTTGCTCGTTTATTTGCACGAAAGGAATGTGTATTCCTATATGAGTAATCTAATTGCAATCAAGCTCTAATACAGCCTTGTTCATCTATGAACTCAGTAATTGATTCTTTCGGACTTGGAATTTATTTATGGTGTTTAATCTCTTTTATTTTGCTCCTGCAGGATAGATTAGGATAGCTAGAACTAGATTAGAGTAGTTAGAAGTAGTGTAGATAGGATTTAATATATAGTGGTTAGTTGTTTTATTTCGTTGATTTAATTGAAGTCTTCTTCGCAGAAGCCATCTTTCAACTCATTTAATAGTTTACGGGGTCCATTTAAACCCACTCGAACTAGCCATTCCAAACGAAAGCAGGTCTAATTGGGGCTTGCGATCAGGTTAGTTCCCTTTGTTGGTATAGTGAAAATTTGCCATGTCAACAAGATCAACAAGGGAGATCACTTTCATGCAAAAGCTATGATCAACTTGAAGTTTGGAAAGGTTCAATATAATGCCTTCATCCATCATGTCAAGATGAAAGTGATGAGCAAGAGAGATGACTTGAATCCTATCACAGGATTGAAGAGTGAATATGGCTTCATGACAGCTCGGAAGGAAGAAAGCCCGATTCAAGGGATGAGAAGAAAAGAGGGAACCATGCAGCTATGAAGATCAAGTAGTTGAAACTCTTACAAAGACAAGCTATAAGGCTTGTGGTGTTGACTTCCCAAATAAAGTCTGGGATCTCCTCTGGTCTGGTTTTGAGAGGGGGCAAAGGAGTCTCCTTAAATAGAAGCAAGAATCTATTCCCTAGGCAAGAGGGAATAGGGATATCCTCTCTAGTTGAGAGGGAGTGATGTTGGACATCACATATGCATTCTCTTCTTCATGTGTCAAGGACTTGACCAGGACTAACAGTCGTAAGTCTAAGTGAAGGCCTTGGAGAGAGAATGGTGGAGGATTGGATAAGCATATGTGGTTTCCTTGAGGATAAAGCATCCAAGAAAGGAAAGGGACTGACACTCTTTGAGGATAGGACAGGTGTCCAAGATAAGAGTGGTCGAAGAGGACCGATATTATTTGAGGATTCAGGAATGGAAATTCGAGATAAGAATGGTCCTAAAAGGACATACCTTATGAACATTCGGATGGGGTATGTGCCTTGTAGAGGTAGTGAGATATCACACATAAATGCTCCCAGCGTAATGCTCTCGAACGAAGTTGAGCTTTTCAAGTTAGGCCTCAGTGACAGTGTTGGTTATATTGTTGATGCTTACAGTTGGCTTTGTTACCACTCAAACCAGCAGGGGACCTAAAGGGGTTAGTAAGAGGACAACTGCTAGGTTAAGGGCAACTGTGGAGGCTTAGCCCACTGTCACCACAGCTAAGTCTCCTTGCCCTTTACGGACTTTCACTGATGGGAGGAGTCTCAGTAGTGTAGGGATTCACTTATAAAGTATATGTCAATAGATAGGTGAGAAGTGACCCTGAAAACCCTTTACCAAGGATAGAGTGGAGAATGGAGCTTGCTTGCTCTTTAAGCAAGGGACTTGGTCCACTAGGGATAAGGGGTGAGGATTGGAGGCTTGAGGGAGAAAGGATAGGCTTATGAACAAGTTTCTCAATCCGCATAATTCTTGGGAAACTTGGATCCCAAATTGTCCTTGACAAATAGTCTTTATTTAGCAGTGAGACCACACGGGGACAATGACCCAACCCAATTTCGGGGAATGGAATGTAGCAACCAATGATGTTCCTATCCTGGACAAGGTGAGGGGAAAGGCCCAAACAAGAATACTTTCTTCAAAAGGTTGAATTGATCCTATTGAGGTCTAACCTTGGGGATGCCTAGGCATAATTTGATCCTAGAGCTAGGGCTTGAGATTCCTGGAGATTCCACCATTAGAATTGCCTCAAATTTGGAGGAGAGGGAGGGGACCCACCAGCGCAGTAGCCTATGGGAGACCTAATTTTTTCGTTGTGTCAATTCCCGGGAAATTGATGCCCTAGGTGAACTATTGGGGCTAGACTTGGGGGAAAAGGGGAAAATGGTTAAAATAAGGTTGAAATGATCACCCTTTTTGAGAGATCAATGCCTAGTTCACTTGGGGATATGGAGTCAAGGATAATGATGAGTAAGAAATTGGTTTCTTAATCAAGGAGGCCCATAAAGTCAACTTCGTCCAATGTTGAGAGAAAGAAAAGAAAACTGACCTTCAAGCATTTATACTTCAAAGCAAATGATGCAAGCTTCTCGTGATAAATAAATCTCTAAGATATTTCATTCATATAACATTGGCCCATACATTAAATTAGCTAAAACATGCTCAATTCCACATTTCGATAATGTAACAGCTAGCCCTAATTTTAGCAGTATGCACCAACAAGAATAATAGCATCAAAATTTACTTACAACATTATAGAGTATATCTAACCAGCATGTCGTTTGCTCAATAAAGCTCCAAGATAAGAGAAATAGCCCAAATCCATACATCAAAATTCATCCATCTCCAAAAATATCCACCAAGGAAAAAGTGCGAAAATTTTCTATGATTAAAGAGATCCCAAGTCAAGTGATGATACAATGAATGTATCTAACATCAATATATAGCCTCCTAACGAGTTTGAATTAGCCTATGGGCCCCTAATGATAAAATAATGTGCAAATAATAACCCCTAATGGTGACAAGCCCACCATACTAGCTCATAATGTAAAAACAAGCCTCACAAGGGGCCAAATAATTATGTATGCATGTCATAGGGCCCTCCAAAGGCTCAATAACATCCTGAAGTGCCATATTGAGGAATAAATTCCTCGGAATACGATGGACAAGGGGGTGGCCCCTTGTTCTCCAAGTAGTAGACTTGTGGCGCTCTTTGTGGGTCTGAGGGCACATCAATGACCCCATGGGTCTCCATATGAATCGGAGATGTTTGTAGATCATCTGCAATGGTCCAAGTGGTGGAATGAATGTTGCCATGACATCATACAAGTGCTAGGACACCTGCCAAGAGTGTGGGGCTCCTGTGGGGGCCTGTTGGGCATAGTGTACCAATCATGTCACCATCGTCCCAAAAGTGGATCGCTAGTAGTCTTTGAACATCCATGAAGATTTGTGGAGTGTTGTCTACTGCTGTGGAGGCCCATGGCTCTCTATGCACACCCTACATGTGCCAATGTGGACCTTTGGGGGTCAGGATCCCATATAGGGAAGCCAAACCCAAATGGAAACCACCTGCAATCCTGCATAAGATCCAATGCATCCCCTAGGCTTCCAGTACAATCAGTCATTAAAATAATCGGGTAAAGGAGCTTACAAACCATGGATAACAAAGTGGGCACTTCATAATGGCATGCCCTTCCATAGTGGACTTTGGCATGTGCTAGTGTCTCCAAACTCCAAAGGTGGTTAGCCAAGTACCTTATTAAGTGGCTTCAACCCTACAAAGGAGGTCGAAACTACAAGTCCAAGTTGCAATAGGACAAACTGCAATATTGAGTTGTCGGAAGAACGAATATTATGTATTGATCTCGTTGACCTTGGGAGGAGATGTCTTTCTCTAAGAAGGATCTCTTGAAGAAGCAGAATTAGGTTTTCTGCAGTAGCTACAAGGTCGAAGTTGCAAGTTGAAGTTACTAGATGAAGTTGCAAGTTGAAGTTGTGGTCGAAGTTGCAGCTGGAAGCAGGTTAATGCAAGATTGAGCTGTGATATTAGAAGGGTTGAATTGGTACTTGGAGGAGGACTTGGTCTAGGGTTTGGGTCTTGGTTGTCTCATTTGAAGTTGATTCTATAAGAAGAGAAGAGCTTTTTGGGTTTTCCCCTTGGAGGGTTTTTTCCCTGGATTGGAGCCTAACTTTTGTGTCCAGTCTTTATTATTTTGATCTTGATATTTGTTTGAAGAAGAAGATCTAATAAAGAAACACAACAAGAATAATAAAGTTCACAAACAAGTATTAAGATTAAGGAAAAATGGAATTAATAGCTGCCACTTTGCATTTTCCAACAGTAACTGCCAAACTTCCAAACCCAAGAAGTTATGTATCATGCTGATATCCTTCATCTTGAACTCAACTACCATGTCTGCTTTGCACCCTGCAATGAGCTTCTTTTCTTTGCACCTATAAGAAACAAGTCATCTACATACAACACCAAAATGAGCAAATCAATCTCAACAAATATATAATATAAGTTAGGATTTGCTTCACTTTTGATGAAGCCCATACTCTACAAATATCCATCCATCTTGGAATATCATACTCTCGATGTCTGCTTGAATCCATGAAAGGCTTTCTCAAGCCTGCAAACATGGGCCTCCTTCCCATTTACCTCAAATCCCTAAGGCTGCTCTATGTACACTTCTTCCTCAATGATCCCATTAAGGAAAATTTTCTTCACATCCATCTGATGTATCGTCTACCCATAAATAAGACCAGGAACGGAATTGCTCTAATGGAAGTGTACCTAGCAAGTAGAGCAAATGTCTCTCCATAGTCCACTCCTTTTTCGGAGAACCTCTCACCACGAACCTCGCTTTGAATTTCCCAATGATGCCATCCATTGTATGCTTGATCTTGTAGAGCCACTTGAACTCACTACTAACTTCCCCTCTAATCCTGGCACTATGTCTCAAACATCATTCTTCAAGATGGAGGTGCACTCGTCCATCATGGCATCTCGCCATACCTGCTAATTTGCTGCCTCCTAAAAGATGGAAGGCTACGAATCTAGGATGTTGCTCATCAATGCCATGTAGCCCAGAAAGCTCTTCGAAGGTTTGCTCTCTTTGAATGTGCTCCGAGGAGCTTCAACAAAATCTTGACCATCCCCCAATGTCTGAGTGAACCATCAAGGTCTCTTGGTAGAAGTGGAAGGGGCTATTGCCTCCCCATCTTCACCTAAAGGTGTTGTATTGCTCTGGAAATCAATAGTGATCCTGGCTCAACCTTCACAGATTTGTTGGTCCTCATCCTCTATCATTAGAACAAGATCATGGAATTTTCTGAATACACAGTTTTCCTCAAACTTTACATCCCTGCTCAGTGCTATCTTCCTCTGCTCTAGAATATAGACCCTATAAGCCTTTTAAGTCTTATTATAACCTACAATTAAGACTACAAAAGCATAACAAACATACACTCGGATTTTTCCTTCAAAAATAACTTTTCAGTCTTTCGAAAAAACTTACAGGGAAACCTCCACAATAGCTGCACAATTACAAATCACCCTGAACTAAGCTATGCAACCTGCTAGAGAACAGAAAATAGCAAAAGCCTACTATATTGCCCTGTTGTACAATCGCACATCAATCCCATAAAGTTTATGCACTATTCTGTGTGATTGTACAGACTGTACATTCTGCCCTATACTGCCTTTACCCACTGTACAAATCTGCCTCTTTCCTAAATCCCCACTCTCTCTCTCTCTCTCATGGTTGTTCAACCTACTAAACTGCTCAATTGTGTTTGAACTCTTTATCTTGACCTATCTTTATACTTTACGTTGGAACCCTAATCTCTCAATGAGATCTACAGTTGAGATTAATTGCTAGTCTAAGTCATAAATGCATGGAACATACTTAAGACTCAACAGCTAAATATAAGATTTCTTCACCCTTTTACTAAAGTCAATTACAAAATAGAATTGCTTTTCAAATTATATCTCAAACTACTTCTGGCACATTCACACTGAACCCATGCAAAAGTTCATGTTCGAGCTATATTTCCCAACAGGTGCATCCAACGACACATTCTAACATGAGAACTTACAAGTCGTCAAAAGAGTGGGAAAGAGGTGAATAAATAAAAACCTCTGCATGTCGCCATCATTATCAACACATTGGTAGGAAGCCAAGAAACTCTCGGAGAAGCAATGTGCCAATCAGGCTCTAAATAACTTGTTCATTCTGTGTCCAATATAAATCGAGATCTATGGAAATAAGGGACAAGAGTAGAAGTGGTCTTTCAATCTAGGGATTACTATAATGAACATAACACCCATAGAAAAAGGGACAAAACCATAAGTCCAAAGACTATATATATATATATATATATATATGTTGAATGATAATGATACAAGTAAAAATGTGAATGTAGGGCTAGGTCGCGATGAAAGATTGTAACCGTTGAGGCTACCTATTAGTTAATATCATATAACTAGTATTCTATATATGGCTGTTGTTTTCTTGTTCAGAGTAAGTACTCTTGTAAATGAACGATCCACCTAAAGGGGAGCTTGACTTTTAGGAAAATGTTGAATACTAAAAAGCTGCAATAAGATGAGGTAGTAGTTATAATAAGAAAGCAGTTGAAAATACACTCTTCCAACAGCAAATCACTGTTCAAGATAAAGCCCAGCTGTTTCGACAACTTGGACATGCCCATATCTACTTGTAGAGGGCTCTTCCTTGGGCTAAAGCAAGCCCTCTAAAGTCTTGATCGGCACTTATCTAACGAAGGCTTCGTCCGAAAAGGCCAATGCTTCCAAAGTAAGGTCTTGATAGACTTCAATTTTAATGCATGTCTGCCATGCAGTACCAAAATTGCTCTGATCATCTAACATTATTGTACAAATTGCGAAACGGGTCACACCATAGACAAAGAGTAAAACTAGATTTTCGTCTATTTATGTTTTAGCTGAACTAAATGTAGGTTCTGAAGGGATGCCCGAATTACTATTGGTAATGGTTTACTATTTTCTGTTATCATAAAGAATCCCAAAATAATTGGCAGCAGCCTGAATGGCATGGGAAAGCAATGCCTTGAAGACTTTAATAGCAAAAAATTACCTCTGCGACGACGTCCTCGGCCGGTAGAAGAAATTCGTCCATTCCATGGGCAAAGGTCCTTGGAACACTCTGCAATTATCAATAGTTGGCAAAGAATTAGGTTCCACCTTCATCAAAACCGCAAAAATAAAATTAAAAAGGAAAGCAAATAAATTAACGTGCTGAAATGAAGACAGTCCGCAAATGAACGGCTTAAATTCAAATGGTGAGAAGAAAACCTCGACTGGAGTCCAATCTAGGGCATCCCAGCTGCCTTCTCTCTCCATATTGTGTATTCTTTCTGCGGGAATAGAATTCAAACAGAGGAACACAATCTGTTATGACTCTAGGGGAACACAGCGGATCTTCATTTTGTAGGCGGCCTAAGAGAAATTTGTTTTGAGTATAAAATCAAGCTCGAGTTCCAGGAGAAGGCGGGGTTATTTGATTTTACATGCAGGTTTGACTTGCCAGGGCAACACCAACGGCCACGGCAATAGTAACATTATTCGATACCAAGCTCTGATTCTCCCTCCTTCGGGCTGTTGCTTAATCTCCACCTAACATACATTTGTCACGTGCCTCTTTGACAGCTACCTTGACCATGTTTATTATATATTAATATTTATTAAATTCATAAAACCATATTGTTACCCATCTGCTATAGAAAATGACAACACACGTATTTCCAGTTCAAGTTTCACCAATTTAATGGGAAATAGAAAAGCCCGCGCTTCAAGCTAAAGGATTCTAACATAGCGTATTTCATGGTATCTCAAATTGCCTTGTTAAGGCTCCACCTCTCGATTGTGTGTATTTTGTGTATTATGGGGGCGAACATGATATTATGGGTTCAAGTTACTGAAAGGCTAGTTTTGTAAATTTATGGCCTAACATCATTATTACGAAATATTTAAAAAAAAAAACAAAAAAAATTGAAAAACTATTTATTGAATTCTTTTGAGTTCATTTTTCAATTAAATGTTTATTCATGTATTAATTTTAATTGGCAATCTCATTTTTCAATGATATTTTTAATACATTTTTTTAATTTATGTTTGGTTACATTACTATATAATCCATTTTTTATTTATTTTATTTGTTGTATTATTGTTAAATACGAAAAAATAAATTTATTCTATTTTTCGAAAATTGAGTTATCGAATTTCTAAATTAAATTCCTATCCATACACTAATTTTTATTAGATATTCAATTTTTTCATCAAATTTTGAATACATATTTCTAATTTATATCGTTGATAGGTAGCTTACATTATTATATTATTCAATTTTTAACCACTTTTCCTCTTTCCTCCTAATTTATTATTATTAAATAAAAATCTTTATTATTGTTTTTTTAATTCATTTATTAAATTCGGTTTAGGTTATCTTTCTAATTAAATTCCTACCCATGCATTGATTTTCATTAGATATCCCATATTTTCATGATATTTTTAATGTGTTTTTTAATTTATATCTTTGATAGGTTGCTTATATTATTATATTATTTAATTTTCATGTTTTCTTTTTCTTCTATTTTTTAAAAGATTATGATTTTTTTTGTTTCAAGTTATTTGTTTTTTTCTCGGTTTTAAAATCCCTATATCCATAAGTAAATAATTAACTAATATTTAATTTTAAGGTCACAACCAAGTCAGACTCCAAATTGGTGTATGAGACCCCCTTGTTTGTGAGAAAAGGGACCCACCTCCACGCAGCAATTTGACTACTAAGTCTACGAAGGCATACATACTCTACTCCCATCTGGTTTTGAACCTGTAACCTCTTAGGAGGAAACACTTGCTCTTAATCATTAGGCTCACTCAAGCTATATGTGTGCCCCTCGATACCTATATATAAGGGCATATTGCACCAATCAATCTATTGATAAACTTTCGAGTAATTTTCAAACCCCAAATATTCTAACGTATTGCCTAATTAATGCATCCTTACAATTAAAACCCAACAAATACTTCTCAAGGGGGCTCCTTGACTAATATAGTTATGAGGGATCACCTTCCAAACATCCCTTCCTTCTAGGACTAAGATAAACCATTTAGCACGCATAGCCTAAGTACGAGTATATGAGTTATAATAATCTCCATTTCATCCCCATTATTGTATCTCCATTTAATGAGTGCAACAAAGTATCTAATTACCTATATGCAGGTAATGGCAAAGGGCACCCAACAAGAATTATGGTCAATCAAATTTCATCTTACTTTGTAAAACTAAAAACTTCATGGTATCTAAAATTGACTTGTTAAGGTTGGAGACTTGGGCTTCACCTCTCTATTGTGTGTGTTTTGGGTATTATGGGGGCGAACATGATATTATGGGTTCAAGTTACTGAAAGGCTAGTTTTTTAAATTTATGGCCTAACATCATCATTACGAAATATTTTAAAAAAACCAAAAAAAATTGAAAATTTATTTATTGAATTCTTTTGAGTTCATTTTTCAATTAAATGTTTATTCATGTATTAATTTTTATTGGCAATCTCATTTTTCAATGATATTTTTAATATTTTTTTTAATTTATATTTGGTTACATTACTATATAATCCTTTTTTTATTTATTTTATTTGTTGTATTATTGTTACATATGAAAAAATAAATTTATTCTATTTTTCAAAAATTGAGTTATCGAATTTCTAAATTAAATTCCTATCCATGCACTAATTTTTATTAGATATTCAATTTTTTCATGAAATTTTGAATACATATTTCTAATTTATATCGTTGATAGGTAGATTACATTATTATATTATTCAATTTTTAACCACTTTTCCTCTTTCCTCCTAATTTATTATTATTAAATAAAAATCTTTATTATTGTTTTTTTAATTCATTTATTAAATTCGGTTTAGGTTATCTTTCTAATTAAATTCCTACCCATGCATTGATTTTCATTAGATATCCCATATTTTCATGATATTTTTAATGTGTTTTTTAATTTATATCTTTGATAGGTTGCTTATATTATTATATTATTTAATTTTCATGTTTTCTTTTTCCTCTATTTTTGTAAAAGATTATGATTTTTTTGTTTCAAGTTATTTGTTTCTTTCTCGGTTTTAAAATCCCTATATCCATAAGTAAAATAGTTAACTAATATTTAATTTTAAGGTCACAACCAAGTGAGACACCAAATTGGTGTATGAGACCCCCTTGTTTGTGAGAAAAGGGACCCACCTCCACACAGCGATTTGACTGCTAAGTCTACGAAGGCATACATACTCTACCCCCTTCTGGTTTTGAACCTGTAACCTCTTATGGGAAAACACTTGCTCTTAATCATTAGGCTCACTCAAGCTATATGTGTGCCCCTCGATACCTATATATAAGGGCATATTGCACCAATCAATCTATTGATAAACTTTCGAGTAATTTTCAAACCCCAAATATTCTAACATATTGCCTAATTAGTGCACCCTTACAATTAAAACCCAACAAATACTTCTCAAGGGGGCTCCTTGACTAATATAGTTATGAGGGATCACCTTCCAAACATCCCTTCCTTCTAGGACTAAGATAAACCATTTAGCACGCATAACCTAAGCACGAGTATATGAGTTATAATAATCTCCATTTCATCCCCATTATTGTATCTCCATTTAATGAGTGCAACAAAGTATCTAATTACCTATATGCAGGTAATGGCAAAGGGCACCCAACAAGAATTATGGTCAATCAAATTTCATCTTACTTTGTAAAACTAACATGGAATGTTGTCTAATCCAAGCAACATCCTTTAGACGTATTCAAGAAGGTAGTTATTGATTCAACCATATCTAATGATTGATTACATATCCTTGTTTAGGCTTCTAAGAAATTATGGGGAGAGCATATTAAGACTTATATGGCCACCGTACATTCTTCAATAGTCCATGTGGTTGAGAAAACATTTAATGGTGAGTAAAATACTCTTTTTCAATACATTAATGTTGGATTACTTTCTTGTCAGGGTTCTTGTTTGGGGTAGAAACCCCCAACTTGGGCCAACATATGCTCCTTTTTATGCTTAACTCTAAGGCGGTAGAAATATCCAGCCTTGGATATGATAACCTCTTTTCAAGCAAGACAAGCATAAAAAAGGAAGGAGCTTTCTTGGGGAACCAACCTAATCACACACACACACACACTTACATCTTGTACTCATCATCATCTTGTAGCAATTAATGAAGCAGCCTTCCCACTCTTGACATCAGGCCGGAGACATAACCCACATTGGGTGCAATCCGTTATCAAGTTGTGTGTGTTATTTGATTTGATGGTTTCCTATATGTTTCCTCTTCTTTAAAGTATGCACATCTGGTTTTTCATACTCTTTCACATGCAATTCTGCCAACATAATAGAAGTAAAAGATCTTAGTTAATTTCGATAACTGAGAGAATCCAGATCAAGTTTGGTATCAGAGCAGTCTTATTGCTTATGTGAATTGCGAGTGTGAATGACAACCAGAGATTGAACGTGCAACAAGAAGGGAAATAGAGAACAACAAAGATCTCGACGAGGACCTCCTTAAGATGGCACACATGGTAGATATAATGTATGCAGATTATAAGGAAAAAATGGCAAAAGAGGAATAGGAGAAAGAGAGAGAAGAGGACAATTCTTGATCTCCATCTTCAAGTGAATATGCTTCTTCATCTTCTTCTCATCATTCAAATGAAGAAATCAATCAGAGCCTTCGAGAAGAAAATGTTGAATTGAAGAGACTTCTGCAAGAAGTAGAAGAGGAGAAGCAAATATTGCAGCTTCAATTATGAGTCACGGAAGAGGCCTTGGAAATGTTGAAGTGCAAAGAGGCTCAGTGAAGCTATCATCACCTACTTCAGAATCAACAATTGAGGTAAACGATGTTGGTAATTCTTCAATTTCATTTTCACATGATGTTATTTCTGTTGAAAGCCTTGAGGTACCCATTTCAGTAATCGGCATGAGACTCCTTGCCAAGATGGGATATAAAGGAAGAGGACTTGGTGTTAATGTCCAAGGAATGACACAACCATTGGAGGTTGTACAAAGACCTTGATTTGCAGGACTGGAGTACATTGAAGGAGAGTGCTCGAAGGTAGCAGAAGCTTCCAAGCCATTATCGAAACCATCAAGGAAAGAGGATGAGAGTTGTAGTTGTAGTAGGGCTTGAAAGGCTTTGTTTTTTACTATTATAGAAGGATATTCTAGTTGTATAAAATGAGATTTTGTTCGTTGACATCACGTTAAACTCAAATAAGTAACTATCATTATTGAAGAGTGGGTTTTTTCCTTGGCATTTGAGGTTTTCCCATAGGACCCTCAAATAAAACTATGTAAGAAATTTGAAAAAAGAGGCAACAAATCCAAAGGACCAATATAATGAAGCTTAGTAAACAAAACAATAGGAACCTTTTAATGATTAAACAAGACCCTTGCATCAAAGAACCAAGGAAAGAGATATAATCAAAATCCGATAATGGAATCCTTGATATAGAATTGAAATGAAATGAAATGATATTTTAATGTCCTCGAGACTAAAAATAGTCTATGGGACCATTAGCTCCGTGTTTTTCACCTTTTGCAATTCAAACCTTTTCTTATTCAAATTGATGATGAGTTGCCCAACCTTCCAACAATTCCCTCGCTAAAAATACAATACCAAGAAACTGACGCTAACATATTCCAAAATGAAATGCTTTTCCGATTCCACTGCCCCAGACGTGCAAAATGTACACACCCGTTCTTCCCAAACTTCTTTAGGCCTTTTCCACCATCCTGTTTCACACCGAAGTTTATGCGAGTTGGTTCTTAATTGAGCAATAAGAACCTTTTCCCTCCACGGAATGTTAGATCCAGTGTACTCTTTTTGTTGGAGATTGCACATAGGGTTGAATACCTCAATGAAATACTTATTCTTTCTACCCAACTCTTTTCCCCATACCCGTTTATGAAACTTCTCCATAACAAAATTCTTTAGCTCCTTGTTATTTGTGGGACATGCATTGAGGTAAATATTCCATTTTTGCATCCATGCGTAGTTTTGTCTCATCCATGTTTTCTTTCTTTCACTCATGCCTTCATTTTGAAGATAACATTAGGCCATCTACCTAATCCCATTTGCTCAATAGATATCTTATGATTCGCACCATAGCAATTGCTTCGATGGGAGTTGCTCATGTTTCACTCAACATTATCTCATAAGGTACTGAACTTTTTATTTTGAACTTGCTCATGATCAAGTGTTTTTGGATTTTCTCAATTTGTTTCCATTTTGAGACAGGGGTGTTGCTGGCCCACTATTCACACCCATATAGAATCACTAGACAAACTAGGAGTCCAAAAAGCACTTTAATTGTTTTCCAATCCCATAACTCTGCCTCTCTACATCTGTTTTGAAGAGCATAATGCTTTCCACCCTCCTAAAATTCTCTTCTTTCTGCAGTCCTCCCAATTAAGTTTGTTGTTGAAATCAACATGAGATACTTGTACTCATTTACTTCTTCAAGAATGTTGCCTTCAAAGAAGAACGTACACTGGCTTTGCTTCCTTTTATTAGAGAAAATCATTATTTTGGTCTTGCTAATATTGACTTGCATCCCCACTACTCTACAAAAATGCTCAAGGGCATATAGGTGCATCTGCAATCCATGGGCCGATTTAGAAATCAATACAAGATCATCAGCGTATAAAAGAAATTTTATCACAAACTCCCCCAACCGAACACCATCTCCACCTTGCAAATTTAGCCACTCTTCCAATTTATCAATATATAAACCAAAAAGAGTAGGGGATAGAGGGCAACCTTACTTGACTCCAATGTCACTTCTAAATCTTTCTGAAATACCCACTGAAGTTCTAATTTTGACTTTCACCTCTTCATAAAGTCTATGGACAACGACTCTATAATGCAAAGGAATTTCAAGTTCTTCCATTATACGCCACAACTTATCTCTAGGGATTGTGTCAAATGCATTTTTGAAGTCAACAAAGCAGCAAAATACTTCTTCTTTGTCCCCCCAAACCTTTTCAATAATGTGTCTCAATGTGATACCATGATCCACTGTAGAATGCTTCAACCTAAAACCCGCTTGTCCTTTTGCCCTCTTTTCTTTTACTTCTACCCACTTACTGATTCTATTTTCTACCATGTTGCTGAAAAGCTTTGCAAACAAAGGATTGATCATAATGGTTCTATAATTGGAAGGATTATTAATGTCTCCACTTTTAAATAGGGGTATTGTTAGGCTAGTTGTCCAGTCTCTTGGGAATCCTTGCTAAATGATGTTGTTGAATATTTCCATGATGTTCAGTGCAAGATTGTTCATTCCCCACTCTACATACTCTGCTTTAAGTTCAACCAAGTCCTTTGCCTTTTCCTGTTTTTCTTAATTCCAATCTCCACCTCCTATAATGTGAAGATCTTTGTAGTTGTGTTGATCCCGGGCGGAGGCTCAGCCTCTGATTCTTTCTCATAGAGTGATCTTGCATATTCAAACCATTGATTGGCTGTAATATTATTTTCGATTTGCTTCTTCCTTGGTTGAAGTTCCTGCCCGAAAAAGCTTTGGATTATTCTTGCCTAGATATATTAACTCTTCTCGCCTTGTTGCATGAACTCATATTTTTTCCTTTGTAGCATATACTTATATAACTTTATATTCATCTTCTCCTTGTCGTTTTGCATTTCTCATCGAACCAAGCATTTACAGGAAAAAATTTGATTTTGATTTCTTTTTTTTTTCTCTTTTGCACTTCTCAAGTGCACTTTGAATTATATTTGTTAACTCATGACTGTTGAATCTTTGGATACCAGTTTTCTCCTTCTGAATTAATCTCTTTAGCATTGTCTTGAAGATAGTACAATTTTCTTGTGTGGAAAAAACACACAAGAACATGGCAATGATATCAATATTTGATGGATCCACTAATGGAGGTGATCGTATATATGGAAAACAACATAAAATGTAAATCCAATAAAGAAATGGGTTATTTTCAAAGACACATTAATGGTACTACAAATGCATGAGACATTAACTATTCAACACATGGTTATAAGTGATATATAATATCTTATATGTATATGCATATCCAAAAGAAAAAACAATGGTATTTACATAGCTTAAGGAGATAAAATAGATGAAAGGAAAAAGCATTGTCCACTACAATGTCCAACTTGGGAATTTGATTATACAACTCGGGTATGATGTACTAGAAACACATAAAACACACTTGTTCGTCATGGGGTTGGTATATACAATTCAAAAATGTTTGTGGACAACTAACCCAAGGTGTTATAAAGAAATGGTGGAAGAGAAACACTCATAGATAACATATTGAAAAACAAGCAAAAAGAATTTAGGAAAAAGGATAAGAACCCAAGAAATTGTGTGATCAAAATATCAAATAAAATCAAGAATAAGACACAAAACCAAGAAAGTTGGATGTATTCAATTTTTGCATAACTTATGGCACAATAGAGCATTCTTGACCAAATTGTCTTGATAACATGGGGAATCAACAAGGACCTTGCATGCAAAGATACCAAATAGAAATAATCAAAGGAATATTTAAAAGTTGAAAATCAAAACAATGACTCGATAGCAACATGTACAAGGCACACGCATAGGCACAAACTAGCATTGATCATAATGTCCAAGCATTAGTAAGACAAAAAATGGCTTGTAAATCCTATACTTGTAGTGCCTTTTGACATACAACAAATATTTTCTCTTTTCAACATTCTAGGAGCCACAATTTATTCAAACCATGGACCACATAATCATGATAATAAGAAATTTTTAGTACTATTGAGAGAACTTCTGGAAAAAATTGCAAAATGATATGAATAAAAAGGCAACCAAAAAGTCGAAGTTGCAACCAAAACAAGACTACGAAGTCATAATGTAAAGCAATCTAATGTAGAAGACGATAAGGATTTCAAACAATAAGAGGCAGTCTAAGACAAAGACATTATGGAATAAAAAATCAAAGAATGGAGAAGCAAAACCCTAGAAGATAATATATTGGCAACAAAATCAGAGACATGATCGACCAATTACAACAACCACACAAGAATAAGCAATGACTAAAGAAAATCAACGAGTTCTTTGAATGCCTATTGAGCCTTCTTATCGAGGAAAGCCTTTTTGCAACCAAATGAGCTTTATTATCCCCGATAACACCTTCAAAGTTAAATTTGGTCTTGTAACCCCATTGACATTTTACAATGTTCTTCCTTTGAGGTTGAGGAACTATATCACAAATGTGTTTTTTTAAGAGATAATCCATCTCAGTTGGCATGGCTCGTTCCCATCCAAGGTATCCTTGTGCATCATCTCACAATATGAGATCACAAATATCAAGGACACAAGCCATCAAAGCAACATGGCTTGTCAGTTCTCATTATTAGTATGTCAACCTGAAGAGATATCACCAACATTAGGTCCAACAACTTCAAGCATCTTGGTAGGCCACCAAGATAACCACGAAGTAGGTGAAGTCACATGCATTTAAGAAGGTCAATCGGGAGAAGCAACAATTCCAATTGGCATAGACTGACTACTAGATGACTAAGGAATATAGTATGATTGAACTGTCAAAATCCCAAAAAGAAGGGAAATTTACCCATTATTTGTAAGAATATCAAAGGAATCATTATGTAATAGCCCAAAATAAGAGTTCAACAACTCAAGATTTGAATAATTCTCATCAAACATGACATTTTTTCTAATATTGATATGTTGTTTGACATGATTAAATAATCAATAGGCTTAAGATTCTTTTGAGTAGCCCACTGTGATGCACAAATGACTCTTTGCATCTAGTTTCCTCCTATAATCATTGAAAATATGCAAGCAATGCATCTGAATGTTTTGAGATGATTGACTAGGGCTTCTTCCCTCACCATCTCTCGATTAGAATCACAAAATTATTAGCTTTAGTTAGAATGTGACTAAGGAGATAGTTGGAGCAATAAACAACTTCAACCCAAAACTTAGCTCGAATATCTTTGACTTGTAATAAGCATCGACCCATTTCAACCACAAAGTCCTATTATTTTCTTTGGTTATGCCAATCTAATGGGGAGTATTAGGGAAAAATATCTACCAACAAATACCAGAATGAATAAAATATTATTTAAAATGTTGATTCACATACTCTCCACCATTATCATACTTCAAACACTTGATAGGTCTATTGCATTACTTCTTAGTCAATGGCCTGAATTCCTTGAACTTTTCAAATACATGACTCTTATTCTTCAAGAAATAGACCCAAGTAAATCTAGGGAAATCAATAATAAAGGCTAAAATATACTTTGCACTTACTAAGGAAGGATTATTGATGCAACAAAGATCTTTGTGAACAAGCTCCATTGCCATTTGTGCACATCATGCTTTGCCAAAGTTGAAAGGACCCATTGATGCTTACTCAACACACATCCTCTATAGACTCCATTAGGTGGAATAACTTTGGATAAACAAACAACCATATATTTTGTTGCCATTAGCTTCAAATTGTGAAAATTTAGGTGTCGAAGTCATTCATGCTAGGGTTTTCTATGTCCATTAGTCTTGGTAATAAGAGTAGTCAGTACAAATCTTGGTCAAGGTAGATCATGAGACTTGTATAGTCTATCCTTTGGGTTGAGAAATCCTTCATGGACAATCAACCCATCATTATTTGTATCCTGAACAAAAAATCAATTGGTCATAACTCAACAATCTTACCATTCCGTGTCAATTGGAAATTAACAATAGATTTGCACTCATCCTAGACACAAGATTGACATTAAATATCCTACCATGTTGACAAGGTATATCACCATGACTAGCAATGTCAAGAGAAAAATCATCAACGACATAAAATCTTTCACTGAATAGAATTGTCCCTAGAGGAAAACAAAGAAGCATCCTTAGTCATGTGATAGGTGCACCCAAAATTGACTACCAACTCATTCTACGAAGTTTGAGCATGCAATGATTGGGAGGTTCCAACTTTGAAGGTGAAGTTGTTGGGAAAATGATTGGTCAAACTTACAAGTAACACATCTCCTTCAAGTCGCTTAACCTTCTCTTAAGTTGATGTTTTTCTTCCTATGGGTTTCTTTTACGAACTTGGTTGATCTACTTGACTTGTTTACCATTACTAAAAATAGAAAAACAAAAGTAAGTTGTATTCCACCTCTCTTGATCAAGACTCATAAACTATGCATCTCATACCACCTAAAAAGAGACTTGCAACTTTTTCCTTGGTACAGATACAAAAAACTTGGGAAACTTTATGTTCATTTGCTAAAACAAAATACAAAATAATCATTTATGTGTCTTATATGGCAAGCTAAAAATAGAGAGAAAAAGCTAAAAGAGGAACTCCATAACTTCCATTTCTTGACCAGCCCTGTGTTCATATATACCAAAAGACCCAATTGACAACTGGAGAGCTTCCTTTGATAGCTCGTCAACCTTAGATTGTACTCACTAAAATTGTGAGTGAAAGAATGCCACTAAGCTGAAGAGATAAATGTTTAGATGCACTATAATAAGAAAGTAAGACTAACATTGTTAACAATTGCTTTTTCCTGACTCAATTAATAACCATTTTTTTGTCAAGTTTTTTGTGTCCTCTAGAGATGACTATAGGCTTAACCTTTGGCTTGAGAAACTGCAACCCAAGGGCATCTAAGCCGTCAAAATCAGCAGGGGATTGCACCCGCCCTTGGCCACACTAGCCCTTAACATGTCTGGATTTTTTGCCCATGGAGTTTCAAACCGGTGACCTTCAAATCACGGAGTGACTTAACAATACACCCCATCACCATCTATTCTACGCCCCGTGGGCAGTCGATAACCACTTTTGAATCAACTATTATCTAGAATTTTTCAATTTCCATCTTCCTAGCAAAATGTAAAAGGACCCATAATCCAATAAACTATGCTTTAGTGTTTGTACCTTTTCCACGATGGTATTTAATATGAGAGCAATGACCATGATTTATATAGAACACAACAACTCTATATGCTAATGGATCCCCCTAGCTTACCCCATTAAGAAAACCCCATGGGATTTCGTAATCGATCTCAACCATTATTGACATTCTCAACTTTGTTGCTTAACATCCATTTTGTATTCCTGGGTTAGCTTTTCTACCAAACCAACTGTGATTTCTACGGGGACTTTTTGGTCCTAGAAAATGCTCAAGTTGCATGCCTACCAAATAGGATGAAGCATAATGCCATGAAATGATCCAAATTCTTTAATTCAACTATGCTATAACTAATTCAATACACATTCTTCTAAAATATGTTTTTCCCATGGGGCTTTTGGAGAGAAAACACTTGCCACTCCATCCCATATTTGCTCTACATATGAGTAAGAAATAAAAATATGATAAACTCATTTAGCTTTAGATTTACAAAGAGTAAAATGATTTGGACTGCACCAACCCCTCTTAAGGCCATTGTCCCAAGTTAAGAGATTATTATTTAGAGTGAGCCATAGAATTATTTTTTATTTAATATGACCTTTGTATCTCCATACTTTATCCCACTACCATCTAACAACTCCTATATTAAGAATTTCCATTTGAACATTATAACCCAATCTTGCAGCGAAATCCTCATTTGCCAGATTTTGGACTCATATAAAAGTGTCTTCCTCATTTTCCTTTACTATAATGAATCTAGAGCACAATACACTTACATAATTATGTCATTCTTTTGCTGGAGCACCCCGCAACCCCAAATCCTCTTCAGGTTTCCATCCATCATAGCGTGGTACTTGACGATTTTCAGTATTTGTGTCTTCCAATTTAAAGGTTCCTTGGATATGGAGAATTCTCACTAGAAGATTAGATAGAGTACATGCATTCTTTTCCCCCATCCACATATCCAAACCTAGTCAAATTCTTGTTCCATTCACAATTCTTTGGGTTGTCCATTTCCCTATCAAGATAAATGAAGTAGCAAGTGCTTCCCACATTGTAGATCCATTGTTTATTTATTGGCATATGATAAAATTCTTCCATCAGTTGTGATTTTAAATATTTATAACTCAACCCCATAGGACAATGTTCAGTGTGAGACACCACAAGCTACGATATGCCAATGACTAGGTAAAAAGAAAATTATTCATGAGCCCCCATCCACCCCATATTTTTAGCTCTACAAGAGCAGACCACTTTACAAGAGCAATGCCATTTGAATGTTTGTGACAAGACTAAAGAAATCGAAAATTGATCTTACTAATTTTAGACAAAATACCTTTTGGAATCACTACAATAGAGGTCCAAAAAACATGGATACTTTCAAGGATTGACTTAACTATAATCAAACACCCTATTATGGACAATAATTGATTCATCCACACCGATATCCAAGCTTCTACCTTCTTAACCAACTAGAGTTTGTCCCCATATCCATAAGAATGTAGCTTGAGATAAAAACCTAGATACTTCAACCCTTTGTCAAAAGGAATTTGAGTAAAAGGCATCCATGTATGCATTTCTATGCATTTGTTCCAAATCCCTCTCTAGAATGGAATTGGAGAGTAAACAATATTTGGCCTTTTTTATCACTAGAACCATAGCCAATTTAGTTAGAGGTGTACTGGGATATTTCCTACAACCAAATAGTTAGAAATATTTGCAAGCTATGGATTACTAATGGATAATTCAAAAAAAATGTTCATAAGCAAAGGAAACATCTATAGGAGGTGCATCTCCAATGTTGGTGAGTTTGGAGATAAAGTCTGTAATGACATTATCTCTTCTAGGCCTATCGATGATGGTTATGTCAAACTCCTCTAGTAATAATAGCCATCTTGTAACATATCCCGAGTGGGGTGTTTATGATGCAAAAGGGGGGTTGGGGGAGGGGGGGTTTTGGGGGGGGGGGGGGTTTTGTGGGGGTGCGGCTGCCATTGCCCCTATTGGCCAAGCAGTCAGGGGACGTGGCAACATGCCCCCATAATGAGTCATTATGATTGTTGTGTTCTAAAGATCTCACCTAAGGCGATCTGGACACAAGATCTTTGATCCCAAGCTCGAGTATTACCATTACATTGAATACTCGTCGTCTTGCTAGGCTTATCACATCTCAACTTGTGTGGTGATTGTTTTCATTCTAATAAGACTCATGGCTCTCCCCTCCGCAATGTTACTCTCATTCAATGTGGTTGGGTATTAGATCCCTCGGTCTGCAACCATCCTTTTGGATCTCATCAACACGAACTGGGGGCACTAGCTGACCCACTTCTATGAGCCTTGGCCAAGCTCTACCTTTCCAATTTTGGTATTATTCAACTGCTTCAGAAAAAAAGAAAAAAAGAAAACATGCATCCCATCCCTAACTCGAGACTCGTTGATGCTTTCCAGTTGATGACTGGTATATCGGCACGACTTTGTTGTTTCCCTTTTGCCGTAAAATTGATATGCATGATGTGGCTTATGACATTGGTTCCCTTCCCATGTCTGTTGACAGTTTTTGTGGGTGTTGGACCTCTTCAATAGGAATTGTCTTGATTGTCTTTGGTTTGCATTCATCTCTTTGCCTGATTTTTGTTTATGGTTTTGAATATATTATTGGTATCCCTATGCCACATTCTTTCCAGCCACTCTCCAATTATATCTCAGTCTCTCTCAACGCTTTGTGCTCCTTCTCTGGTATATCTTTTGTAGACTCTCGTTTCCTCTTACTAGCTTCCTTAGCGAGCTTTGCATTTTCCTCTTCATTGTCTGTTGAGTCAATGTTGTTTTCCCATGACAAGTTCACAATTTTCTCCTCTTCTGACTCTTGGCTTCATCTGAATTCCCATTCCTAGGCCGCTTCTTCACCTTGTGTGGGATACCTCCCTAGGCATGTCACTTTTTCAATCACCTCCCTAATAATTTAATTTTGTATCCTTATATGGCCTCTCACCATGCCTTATTAGCTTGCACGTGTCCACCAAGGGGAAGCCTTCTACTAGGAGAGAGCTTCTCTGGGGCATACACATGCCCGACATCATCTAAAGGAATCAACTACCAGGTTTTGAGATCTCATCCCAAGCCCCATCCAGGAGGAGCTAACTCCAATGGAATGAGAAGGGGCCTCCCAACGATCCCGACAACAATTTTTGGACACAAAGGTTCTTGTTGAACTGGTTGATTGGGTGCCATATGTTGGACACACGCGAGGCCATTTTAACAAGTACATGTACACCACCAACCTATATTGGTATTTGAAGTTTCTCTTTGGAAGAATTATGATGGATCGATTCGAGCATCGGGCAGATCCTACACTCTCTAAAGAAATTACTTCGTCACATGAGGGACATAGACCAATGCTTGGACCGCATCGAGCAACATCTTGGTATTACACCCTTGGAAAGAAGCACCCTTGATAACAATGAAGACCCCATTCAAGTTTCCATCACTGACTCTGATCCCTCTGCTTGGTCTTATGTTATGCTTCAACTTTTTTTTCACTCTTTTTAGTCTTTTGAACATTATTATTTCATATGCTTCTCTACAAAGAGTGAACTTTTGGCTATGGTCTAGTCTTTTTAGTGAAAGACTGAAGTAAAATATCTAGCATATTCTAGTTTAAAAAGAAATACAATATTTACCCAACAAGAGAAAATAACCATCTCATAACCTTGCCATTCGTCATTGATTTATTCATTAAGTATTGTACAAAAGAGTGATAAGTGTGGAAGATTACAAGGTATGCTATTATATAGTGACAAAACTTATTTACGTTAGAATCAATGAATTCTTTTTCTCTTACCATGTAATTTAATTCTATATGATTCAAGTTATTACTGATAACACAAAAGGCGTATGGATTTTTCACTTCTCGTTGTCCAAGTGTTGCTCCAATAGTAGTGTCAAATGAGTTGGTAGATATGTGGAATGGTAAGGACCAATTTGGTCATATTAATATATGTGTTGTGGTAAGCTTATCCTTTGAAGTTCTAAAGTAGGTTGACACTACTCAATCTAAATAAATTCCATATTCTTAATATGCAACAAAAATAAGGGACAAAGCCATTGGGGGGTCACGGGGTCAATTCTCTTTAGTGCCCTTAGGGTTACGCTTTGATTAGTTTGGCTGATGAGATGTAATCCTTTCAGGTGGATCTGCCCGACTTTTCCTTTAAAAAAAAAGATAGACGCTTGAAATTTTCAACAAAGCATCAATAATATATAGCATGTCGTAAAAAGCTACATGTCTCTTTTTGTGTCTCTAGAATTGGGAGTTTATTTACTACCTCATTTTTTGTTGGATCTACTTGAACACTAGAAGAAGAGATATGATGACTAGAGACAATATCTTCTATTAGTAGCATGAAACAATTTTCATGAATAAGGGCTAGATTTTCTTCCTTACATCGTCTAAGTACCTTCTTTGAGTTAGCCAACTCTTCTTCCAATATAACCCATACATTATAAATTTGTTGGAATATTCAACAATATTGAGAAGGGGGGTGAATCAGTATTAACATTTTTTAACTTCAAAAACTTGTAAATGAATCCAAAGATATAAATCAAAGCACATAAATATATAGAGAATAGTTATTTTTAAGAGGAAGTCCAAAGCAATAGAAAATCACATAATTCTTTCCTTAATGGATATAAAGAGTACATTCAAATTTATCAGCACCAATAGAAAGGAAGCACCAACTCCCTAGTTTATTTGCTCTGACTAAAAGGAAGCACCAACTTCCTGATTTATCTGCATCGACTGAAAGGAAGCAGAAAATCCATGATTTATCAGCACCATATCTTGTACAAGAGTATATATTAGTCAAATAAATTCTTCCCTCTTAGTTGCTACTCCTCTGTCTTTCACACAAGCACTCAATTTCCCAGGAAAAACTTATTAGCAACAAAACTTCCCTCAACAAATGATCCTTGAATTTGGGCTCCTTATCATCAGAACTCAACCTCAATAGGCCCTAAACCAAGATTGAAACCTTTAAAGAGTGTGTTAAAAATCCTTCCAAAATAATAAAAAAAAAACTTTCCAAAATACTCCAAAAACCCTTCAAAATGTGCCAAAAATCCTTCCACATAAAGTCTCTTCAAATCAGCACCTCTTCACTATTGGTCCATGAGGTATGAACCTTATAATTCCTTATTTTCTTCGTTGCCTGGATATATCTACATTTGCTTGATTGAATGACTTAAAATGCTCTTTCTCACGTCTATTTATAGTGCATTCAATGTTTAGATTGGGTTGACTTGTCCACTAGCTAAACTAGCTTGTGCAACTGGCATAATGTATATGTTGACGATGTTGGACCTGCCAACATTCAGGAGATCTCCCAGATATGAAGTCCCAACTAGACCTCACATTGTTTGGAGTAGGAATCCTAACAATGGGTGGTAATGTTATGCCTTGACTGTGGAAACACGCAGAGGGAAGTATGATGACTTTCGGTGAGAGAAAGTGTGTGACCTAGCAAAGAGTTAAGTGTGATGCATGAAGGTTCCAACACATGAAGGGAAAAGGAAGTGCGCCCCTTGGAAGCCTGTAATAGTATGCAGCTTGAAAGGAACACACAAGCGAAATGACCTCACAAGCTAAGATGCAGAATAGTCCACAAGTTAAAGTGATGAGTTAATATAACAACACACATTCAACAAGATTCATACAAATGCAAACGAAATAGTTCATAAGCATAAGCATAAGTTAAATAGCATACATTGCAAATACAACAAGAATAGTCCTAATATATTCACAACATATGCAAGAAAACGTGTTGGCTTCGATTTTATTATTAAAAGTGAAAGTTCCATTCATACATACATCATTGACGGACCACTAGCCCCAATAGTGGAACATTAAAGTCAAGAACACCTACTCCTCCAAAGAAGTATACTCACTCTATGCTACGGAGAAGCTAAGGCTCTTCACAATACTCCCAAGCTCCTTCTAAGCCTAAGCCTAGCCAAAAGCTTGGCTCCCAAAAGGTTGTTACATGAGTTATGAGGTTCTATTTATAACAAGAGGGGGTGACTCTTCAACTCCCCTTTGTGACCTTTGGACTACCCTCATGACTCTTCAACTTATTTACAAAATGACACATTACATTACATGACGACTCTTCATATTCCAATATTGACACTTGGAATTTCACTTACAACATAATTACAAATAATATTACATTTTACACTTGTACCCATATAAGACAAAATAGGGTAGAGACAACTTGACATCCTAACAAGATACAACACTATGATGCTTGAGTTTGGGTGAAGTTTAGCTCAACAACCTACACTTGCTACTTTTTTGTCACATATTGGTGCCAAGCTTTGTACTGTGTGATGGTGTCCCCAAACTGCGTGATGGTGTTTAGCTGGAAGTGGACTCTGGCCTCCATGGCATCCGGGTACACTGGCTTGGGACCTGTGTCCAACTCATTTTAAAGCATTAGCAACATTGTTTTAACTTTGACAGGACCACCAATGAAATTTTGCATGTTTTATATATTCAACTCCAAGTCTTCCTTAGTGGAATTCCCTCTCAACTATTCCAAGTACTCTTCAACCTCTTGCCGGACTTGGTTCTTGGGTTTAGCTTTGGTGAGTGAACCGACTGACGGGATCTGGTGTGTTCTCACCAAGACATTCAAACTACTAAATAACTGCACATATGAGCCCTGAATGCTACTAACAAATGAGGCGAGTTGCTTGTTGTTCTGAATCAACATTCAAACCTTTGCCTTCTCCATCTCATCTTGTGGCTTCATCTTCTTCATTAAGTCAAGCGGTGCCCCTTTGTATCGCATTGTCCACTCTTGCACATAAGCAATGGAAGCTTGTATGTTCTTGATACTTTTAACAAACTCTTTGCTTTGTTGTTGTAGACGGTGCAGATGGACAACTACTTTATGTATGGTGACAAACCCCTCATAGAGTTTCCGTATGCTTTCTCTAAGTGTTGATACTTCAGTAAGTATCACTTCTCTCATATCCTCCATGTAAACCTGTGCAGAAACTACATTATGCACTGTTGTGCGGAGTTGTTCTGCCCCTTGTCTGGTAACCCACAAGTTCTGTGCCATTTTCTCATTCTTGGGCATCAAATACTGAATTTTTGATCTTGTTGCCCCTGCATATGCCAATTTGGCATCAGTAATGGCATTTGAATGCTTCCTGGTGTTTGACACTATCACCCTTTCTCTAATGCATGCAGGTGATGCATGATCATCCAGAAAGTGCTTTATTCATGCTTGTACAATCCTCCTTTGAGACTCATCGAATAATAGATTGTACACATCCATTATCGGATCATCACCAAGGGGAACAACATCCCCTTGCTCACTCGGGGATGGTTCTACTCCTGGAGGTGGTGGAGACTAAGGGATGACCTGTGGTGCTCTCAGGATCAGATCGACATATTCATTATGTGGCTCCTGTTCCATCTCCATATCCGTCACTTCAATCAATTGCTCAATATGCTGAGCAAGCTCTTGATTCTGCATCACTTCACCTTCTGCCTCAGCTATTAGATTTTGTTGTTCCTACTCTTCAACTTGTATCAACATTGTTTCCTCCATAATTGTGCCTTGCCTTTGTTCTTCATCCTGCTTTTGCTTCTCTTCTCGTTCTCTCCTCCTCAGCTCTTGTTCTTCCTTCAGCTTCTGCTTTGTCTCCTTCAGCTTCAGTTCTGCTTCTTGCAACCTCTGCTTTTCTCTCTTCCTATGCTCTACTCTTTGTATCCTCTGCTTCCTCTTCCCTTATGTTGCCAAAGCTGCTTTCATGACAATGGGATCTGCCTTCATATTTTAGCTTTGTTCTCCCTCTGGACTATCAACAATCTTCCTCTTTCCCTTGTCCTGCATGGGATTGTTGTCGTTGCTGTTGTTTGTGGAGCAGCTTGTGTAGTCCCTGCTAAACTGATCGACACATGGAGTCTAGAGGCATTGTAGCAATACCTCCAAGGATCTTCCTCTAGCCAATGGAATGCCACGCCTATCCATGGAAAGTAAACTCTCGCACAATGGTCTTTACAAATACTATAGGGATCATACGGATTAAAGTATCGAGTGTCGAATTCAAATATCACTATCTCCTTTACCTCGACATCCACGACTTTCAAGTTCTTTATCTCATATAATATAATATGCAAAGGAAGAGTGGGCCATGGTGCTTTCTTCTTCATGTACAGTGCTACTGACAACCCTGTGGCGAGATGGTATGATACTTCTTGCATGATAAGTTTGTCAGTGGCATACCTTGGTAAGACATGCAAAGGCTTCTCTTTGCCAAACACTCTAATGAAGGTGCCACCTGGTGAGGCATACCAATCTGCGATGTCTATTATCACCTCCATTTCTTCTCGTGACATGCAAGGTGGATCTTCTTCAAAGATAAGCTTATATAGTAGGATGATAAAGTGGTCAGTTAGCCATGCCATTACTCCTCGATAACTACATTCTGAAAGAAACTTGCAATAGATGTACACGATAGTTTCTCATGGTGTCCATGTCCAGTTCATGCCAGGGAACTGCTATTGTGCACATATTGCATCCACTAAGTATGCAAACATATAGAACCTTGCCCGCTCATCCTTAAGAGGATTTCGAGCCTGTGCTACATGGGCCTTCAACTATCGAGCCAACATATTTGACCAGTTGAATGACCTCCCATTGTTCACCACTTGGTCCAGTAAGACCCCCCACCCTTCAGGAAAGGTTTTTGTGCTCTCTTGACCATGGATCCTACAAGCAAAGATAACTAAGAGTTGGTAGGCCTTCCTGAGGGACATTGTCTTGTACACATGGGTGGGTGTCTGTCGAAATTTCGATGGCTCTTTCACCCAACCTCTGATAATGTCTCTTGTGTTCACATGGTTGTGGGTGGCATAGAAGAATGAGTCCATGCACTCTACTGGCTCGGGCAAGTGATACATTTGTTGAAAGTTTCTTTCTTAAAAGATGGCGAGCTCATGTCCATTAGCATTGCTCAATATCATGGTCTTCTCATCAGTGTGTGAGACAATCTAGCTAATGACATTTGCACATGGGAAGGCTAGATACCTGCATGCAACCTCGTGTAGCCCTGACTGTCAAATGCTAAGATAACCCTGTCAGTCTTCTAAGTCTGCCTCAAAGTCCTTTACAAAATCATCTTTAATCTGCTGCCATGTCAGTGATGATCCCTTTTCTATAAACAACTGAGTATCTGCATACACTAGAAAATCAACTAATGTTTGCTCAACTACTTCCCCAATATTTCTCTCAGTGGTTTCCTTTGAATAAACTCTCTTAGGTGCCATGGTAACAGTGACTGCTGGAGAGGTGCTCAACAACTGTTGTACCTGTGGGATAGAAAGGACACTCATGGAAAGAAAATATCAGTCTTAAGAAAATCTACTTACAAGGCAAGTTCAAGCAGCAAATCAGGTATTTGATGGGGAGGATTGCGTAATTTTCTCTTGCAAGAGGGATTGGCTGCCTATGGGAACTGCATAGTCTCAGCAAACAAGATGGAAGCTTGTAGCTTGAAACTGCATAATGCGTAGTTTAGCTTAGGCAGAGGCCTGGGAGAGACTACGCATTGCGCAGTCTCAATGGCCAAGGATGACAGGCTGGCTCCTGGAATTGCATAGTGCGCAGTTGTAGCTAGCTTGGACTACGCACTACTCAATTCTAGAGGCCAAGCTTGTGGATTGAGCCTTAGGATTGTGTAGTGCCAGCTGGGCAAAGTGAAAACTAGCTAAGGGAATGCAGATTTGCCCAAGGGAAGTGTGGAAAATGAGCAGATCTGAGAGATAGTATGAATCTGAGTGTATATCTAACTAAGTGTAAGTAAATGCATGTGAATCAAGTGCAACAATTAACCAAACAAAAGGAAAACGAAGTATGTGAGGAGAGTTGCCGCAACGACGACCATTGGTGCAAAAATAAGAAAACTATTCTGACACTTGGGAAAGGCAATCTAAAACTTAAAACAAAACTTTTACAAGTTAAAATGTTAGTAACCATGAAGAGAAGTAAGTGAAACAATGTTCACACAAGGAAAACGACAAAAAGCGACAAAAAAATAGCAAAAGACAACAAAAGCAAAACTCACCCGATAAAGCGACGATGATCACACCGAAGTTTCCTTGATCTCCTCAGGAATGCTAGAGCTCCAAGCTCGAGTATGAAAATGAGCTCTAGAAGTGTCGATTAAATGGATTTGGGCAAATTAGGGTTTATGACGTGCATGCCTAAAATCAAGGAAAAAGTGACACTTGGTAGAAGTCTCTAAAAATAGTGCAAATGCCTCTTTAGGATACTAAAAATAGATCCTTATGTTTTAGTGTTGTTTTTTGCTTTTTTTGTTGGGAAATTTGCCATGCACACTGCCGGGAAAGATTGCGCAATTCTAGGGAACTGGCCAACTTTGTGGCTTAGTGCACTTGTAGTTTCTGAGCGTAGTGAGGGTTGCACAGTTTCTAGGCTCAGTGCTGGGCTGCCTCCCAGGAATGCATAGTTCTTGAGCACAAGGCTGAATACTAGTAAGGACCAAGCAATTCCTATCATCAAGGCTACTGCCCTCCAGGATTGTGCAGTTTCTAGAGGCAAGCCCATAACTGTTGTGAGACCAACTTTGGAGATCATCTTGTGACTTGGAAGAATTAGTTAAGTGAACAAACACAAACAAACATGAAAATATAAGTCTCAGTTGAAGCATGAACACCTAGATTAGTGCAAGATGAGCTCCTATATATAAGAGGGAGGCTCCAAAATCAAAGCATAGGCCAAATTTTGGAGGTTGGTTATAAGCGCTACAACATTGGCGACACACTAGTAGAACTCTAGCTCTCTCTATGGATATTGTCTCATGCAAAGCAAGTCTAACTCGTCTAGAAGTATTGTTTAATTCTTTGATTATCATAGTTTATTCACTTAGCTTGAGTTAAAGATATAGTCACTGCCTTTATCTTCATCGGAAACACACATACCAAGCCAAGTCAAAACGAGTTGTTTCGATTGGGGATGAGGAGTATATAAATGCCCAAGTAAAAGAAACTGTCAAAGTATTAGTTTTCATATCTAGTGTTGCTTCATTGCCAGCAGGCTTTGACAACACCTTAGTAGAGTCACTTCAAGAAAACAAGCATTGCTCCACTGCCAGCGAGCCTGGACAGTACCCCGGCGGAGTTACTTGCTTCACCTCTTTGCGCAGGAAGCCTTTCTCTTCTTTCACCCTTTATTTCATTTTTCAATTTTTTTTCATTTTTAATTGTTCAGAGAACTGTGCATAGGTACTTATTTATTTCATGGGGCATAAGATGGATCCCGACTTATTGAGAGAAGAAGAGGTTGTCCCTTCAGATAAGGATATTTATGTATACCTTTGACATACTTGTTAAGGTTTTCCTCCCATCCTTACTCTACTCAACTTAGTTGATAAGGATTAACCGAAAATAGAAGACCGATTAGAGTAGGTGGTACTAGTTAAAGTGCAAGCATCGTGATTTCACTATGAACCTCTCTGAAAGGTACGTGTTTTCTATCAGAGTATCAATGATTAAATGAAATGCAAGATTCACATAAAGAGAGGGAATAGACAGATAACCAAGCATTGATAGCAGTACAATTTCCTCATGGATTTCACCGAACTTGCCTAGAAGCTAAACACGGTCTCATGTGGAAACTAACCTGTAACTGGAAACGAAAACAAATGAAAGGAAAGAGGCAGAGTAAAAGAAAAACAAAGTAAAGCAAATCAAAGGAAACAACAAAGAAAGCAAAACTACTCCTACTCCTAACCTAAATAGAGCATAGGCCAAACTTACGTAAAGTGATACTTCCAATGCAGCCACTAATGCATTGGTTGGCCTATGTAGGCGAGGGAATGCATGTCAAGAAAGATATACAAGGATACCAACAAACAAGAAAGATAAGACAATACAAACCAAAATGTTCGAAGTTTGAATGAACCCGCATAAAAGTAAAAACAGAAAGCACATGAAAGGCACTTTGTGGATAGACCATGTTGTTCAAACACATTGCGAGTTGAAGACATGCAAGCACAAAATTTCGAACTTGAGAAATGAGCAAACATGAAGAGAGAAGAAAATTTCCGTTTTGAAACAGTGCTTGCTACGTACGACTCCTCCAATGACTAAACGATAGGATTGTGTGATACAGATGGAGGATGCAAAAATTGTAAACTAGATTGATTTTCAACATGTACAACAAAGTGATGAGGAGCTTGAAAATATTCAACATATTTCTGATCGAAAGTGGAACTGACCTCAAGATTACAAGAAACTGACATAACCATCAGCTCGGGTTGAAGTGCCTCGACAACTTGGGGAAGTTCCAATTCATAAGAAGATGGATCATCGAAGACCGATGGCTTGGAAAGATCAATAATGGAAGGATCAAAATCGTGATCAAATGAATCAATGAAAAGATCATGACAACCATGATCAGAAAGTTCAAGATTAGGAATAGAGGTGTACTCATGATCTGAAGAATCATAAAGAGGGGATGATGGAGAACGAGAAATTTCACCCTTTATGTTCCTGGAAAGATAAGATGTGATATTGGGAAGGTCAGAAGGAGGTCATCCTTCACTGTGGATTCTTGTTCAGACTCCCATGAAAACTCATAAAAAATGATACTGCAGGTTGGCTATTAAACACCAATTTCATCCATAACTTGATCTTCATGAACATCAGAAGAGAGATTTAAAACAAGTGAACGCAACATAGCAAAATCCGGAGGATCAGAGGGACCAAAGGCTAGAGGAAGAGGAGAGAACACTTCATCAAAACCATCGGACTCATAGTTCGAACCTACACTGAAATTATGAGTAAGTAGGGTACGTGAAGATGGTGGTAGACCAATAGATGAATTCTCAACTTCTCCTACCTCGACCTACAGAACTAGAGCTATTTGATGTGGAGGGGACGGAGGGTCACTTGGAACAACAACCTTGTCTGTCATAGATTTAGAATCTCTAACACCGAGGTATGTTGGGAGAGGTTCAAAAGATTCTAACTCGTGTGGATTTTCTGAAATGTGAACAAGATATAGAAATGTGTTTACCAAGAAAGACCAATAAACTTCATCTTCAAGAAGTTCAAAGCAGTAATGGATAAAATGATCGTGAAAACCTTGAATAGATTCATTAGGTGCTTTTCACAATTTTCAAATTTTCTTATTAAGAGCTTTACAACAATAGAGACCGAGAGCATGACATGAATCTATGAAAAGTTGTTCGAAAGAGTGAATGGATCCATTAGGAAATGTGTTAAACCATTCTCACCCATGCCCTTCGAACGTGAGAATGAACAACCTACAATCAACAACGTCACAATGGATGTTGTGCTTTGTGCAAAAATCAAGAAACTGTGTGGTGTGATCAAATAAGGTTGTTTCACCCTCGCCATTGAATTTCAGATTGGAGAAGTCATCAATAATTCTTGTTGGCACTTTCAGATTTGCGTGTTTGGGAAAACACGTCAGGGTTATGATTTGGTGAAAATTCATTAAATGTGTGCACAAATTGAAAACAAACTTCAAGGGCTCAACTTCTCATCTGGCCCTCCTTCTAATGCCAGAAATGTTGACGATGATGGACCCGCCAACATTAAGGGGATCTCCCTGATATGAAGTCCCAACTAGACCTCACACCATTTGGAGTAGGAGTCCCAGTAGTGGATGGTAATGTTATGCCTTGAATGCGGAAACGTGCAAAGGGAAGTATGATGACTTTGGGTGAGAGCAAGTGTGTGACCCATATGGAGAGTCAAGTGAAATGCATGAAGTTCCAACACATGAAGCCTGTTGGAATCCTGTAAGAGTATGCAACTTGAAAGGAACACACGAGCGAAATGAAATCACAAGTTAAGATGCAAAATAGTCCACAAGTTAAAGTGATGAGTTAATACACAACACACACTCAACAAGATTCATACAAATGCAAACGAAATAGTTCATAAGCACAAGCATAAATTAAATAACATACATTGCAAATACAACAAGAATAGTCCTACTATATTCACAACATATGCATGAAAACGTCATGGCTTTGATTTTATTATTATAAGTGAAAATTCCGTACATACATACACCATTGAGAGACCACTAGCCCTAATAGTGGAACATTAAAGTCAAGAACACATGCTCCTCCAAAGAGCTATACTCGCTCTATGTTATGGAGAAGCCAAGGCTCTTCACAATAATTGCAAGCTCCTTCTAAGCCTAAGCCTAGCCAAAAGCTTGGATCCAAAAATCCTATTTCATGAGTTATGAGGTTCTATTTATAACAAGAGGGGGTGACTCTTCAAATCCCCTTTGTGACCTTTGGACTACCCTCGTGACTCTTCAACTTCTTTACAAAATGACACATTACATTACATGATGACTCTTCATATTCCAATATTAACACTTGGAATTTCACTTACAACACAGTTAAAAATAATATTACTTTTTACACTTGTACCCATATAAGATAAAATAGGGTAGAGACAACTTAACAGCGTAACAAGACACAACACTATGATTCTTGAGTTGGGGTGAAGTCGAGCTCAACAACCTCCACTTGCTGCTTCTCGATCACATATTGGTGCCAAGCTTGGTACTATGTGATGGTGCCCTAAACTGCGTGATGGTGTCTTGCTCGAAGCAGACTATGGCCTCCATGGCATCCAGGTACACTATCTTGGAACCTGTGTCCAACTAGTTCTGAAGCATGAGCAACATTTTTTTGACTTTGATAGGACCACCAATGAAATTTTGCATGTTTTGTCTGTTTCGCTCCAAGTCTTCCCTGGTGGAATTTTGTTTCAGCTGCTACAAGTACTCTTTGACCTCCTGCCAGACTTAGTTCTTGGGTTTAGCTTTGGTGATTGAACCGACTGATGGGATCTGGTGTGTTCTCATCAAGACATATAAACTATTGAATAACCGTACATATGAGGCATGAATGTTGTCAATTAATGAGGTGATTTGCTTACTGTTCTGAATCAACATTCGAAACTTTGCCTTCTCTAGCTCTTCCTATGGCTTCGTCTTCTTTACTAAGTCAAGCGGTGCCCCTTTGTATCTCATTGTCCACTCTTTCACATAAGCAATGGTAGATTGTATGTTGTTGATATTTTTAACAAACTCTTTGCTTTGTTGTTGTAGGCCATGCAGACAGACAATTACTTTGTGTACGATGAAAAATCCCTCATAGATCTTCCACATGGTTTCTCCAAGTGTTGATACTTCAGCAAGTATCATTGCTCTCATCTCCTCAAAGTAAACCTGTGTGGAAATTGCATTTTGCACTGCTATGTGGAGTTGTTCTACCTCTTGCCTAGTAGCCCGCAACTTCTGTGTCAATTTCTCATTCTCGGTTGTTAAATACTGAATGTTTGATGTTGTTGCTCCTACATAGGCCAAGTTGGCATCAGCAATGGCAAGTGGATGCTTCATGGTGTCTGACACTATCAGCCTTTCTCTAATGCATGTAGGTGATGCATGATCACCCGGAAAGTGCTTTCTCTGTGTTTGTATAATCCTCCTTTGAAACTCATCAAATGATAGATTGTACACATCCGTTACCAAATCATCATAAAGGGGAAAAACATCCCCTTGCTCACTCGGGGATGGCTCTACTGCTAGAGGTGGTGGAGACTAAGGGATGACATGTGGTGCTCTTGACATCAAATCAACATATTCATTATGCGGTTCCTATTCCATCTCTATGTCTGTCACTTCAATCAGTTGCTCAATCTGTTAAGCAAGCTCTTGATCCTGAATTTGTTCACCTTCCTCCTCATTTGTTGGTTGTTGTTGTTCCTTCTCTTCAACTTGTATCAATGTTGTTTCCTTTGTCATCGCGCCTTTCCTTTGTTCCTCTTCCAGATTATGCTTGTCTTCTCATTCTCTCCTCCTCAGCTCCTATTCTTCCTTTAGCTTCTGCTCTGTCTCCTGCAGCTTCAGTTCTGCTTCTTGTACCTCTTCTTTTCTCGCTTCCTCCTTTCTTCTCTTTATATCGTCTACTTCCTCTTCACTTCTGCTGCCAAAGCTACTTTCATGACAATGGGATATGCCTTCATCTTACAACTTTGTTCTCCCTATGGACTGTTAGCAATCTTCCTCTTTTCCTTGTCCTACACGAAATTACTGCCTTTTGCTGTCGTTGCTTCCAGTGTTGTTATTGTCTGTGGAGCAGCTAATGAACTCCCTGCTAAACTGATTGGCTCACGGAGTCTAGAGGCATTGTAGTAGTACCTCCAAGGATCCTCTTATAAACAATGGAACTCCCCATCGTTCCACTGAAAGTAAACTCTCACACAATGGTCTTTAGAAATACTACAGGGATCATACAGATTAAAGTCTCGAGTGTTGAATTCAAATCTCACTATCTTGTTTACCTCAACATCCATGACTTTCAAGTCCTTTATCTCGTATAATCTAATCTGTAAAGGAAGAGTGGGCCATTGTGCTTTCTTCTTCCTGTGCAGCGCTGTTGACAACCCTGTGGCGAGATGGTATGATACTTCTTGCATGATAAGTTTGTCAGTGGCATACCTTGGTAAGACATGTAGAGGATTCTCTTTGCTAAACACTTTGATGAAGGTGCCACCTAGTGAGGCATGACATTCTGTGATGTCTATTATCACCTCCATTTCTTCTCGTGACATGCAAGGTGGATCTTCTTCAAAGATAAGCTTGTATAGCAAGATGATGAAGTGGTCATTTAGTTGTGCCATTACTCCTCGATAACTGCATTCCAAAAGCAACTTGCAATAGATATGCTCGATAGTTTCTCATGGTGTCCATGTCTAGTTCATGCCAGGGAACAGATGTTGTGCACAGATTGCATTCAGTAAGTATGAAGATATATAAAACCTTGCCCATTCATCCTTGGGAGGATTCCAAGCTTGTGCTACATGGGCCTTCAACTATCGAGCCAACAAATATGACCAGTTGAATGACCTCCCATCATTCACCACTTGGTCCAATAAGACTGCCCACCCTTCAGGAAAGGTTTTTGTGCTCTCTTGACCATGGATTTTGCAAGTGAAGATAACCAAGAGCTGGTAGGCCTTCCTGAGGGACTTTGTCTTGTACACATGGGTGGGTGTCTATCGAAATTTTGATGGCTCTTTCACCCAACCTCTAACAATGTCTCTTGTGTTCACATGGTTGTGGGTGGCATAAAATATTGAGTCAATTCACTCTATCAGCTCAGGCAAGTGATACATTTGCTGAAAGTCTCCTGCCTGAAAGAGGGCGAGCTTCTGCCCGCTGATACTGCTCAATGTCATGGTCTTCTCATTAGTGTGTGAGACAATCCAGCTGATGACATATGCACACGGGAAGGTTGGATACCTTCATGCAACCTTGTATAGGCCTAACTGCCAGATGCTAAGATAGACTTGTCGGTCTTCTAAGTCTGCCTCAAAGTCCTCTGCAAAAGCATCTTTAATCTCTTGCCATGTCAGTGATGATCCCTTTTCTATAAACAACTGAGTATTTGCTTACATTAGGAAATCCGCTGATGTTTCCTCAACTGCTTCCCCAGTAATGCTCTCACTGGTTTCCTTTGAAGCAACTCTGTTAGGTTCGATTGTAACAGTGACTACTGGAGAGGTGCTCAAGAACTGTTGTACCTGTGGGACAAAAAGGACACTCATGGCAAGAAAATGTCAATCTTAAGCAAATATACTTACAAGGCAAGTTCAGGTAGAAAAACAAGCATTTGATAGGGAGGATTGCATAATTTTCTCTTGCAAGTGGGACTCGCTGCCTATGGGAATTGTGCATTGCATAGTCCCAGCAGCCAAGATGGATGCTTGTGTCTTGAAACTGCGCAATGCGCAGTTCAACCTAGGCAGAGGCTTGGGAGAGGTTGCGCATTGTGCAGTCTCAGTGGCCAATCATGATAGGCTGGCTCCTAGAACTCCGCAATGCATAGTTGGAGGTAGCTTGTATTGTGCAATTTCAGAGGCCAAACTTGTGGCTTGAGCCTTAGGATTGCACAGTGCCAGCTGGGCGAAGTGAAAACCGACAAAGGGGAATGTAGATCTGCCCAAGGGAAGTGTGGAAAATGAGTAGATTTGAGAGACAGTGTTAAGCTGAGTGTAGAACATACTAAGTGTAAGTAAATTCATGTGAATTAAGTGCGATTATTAATCAAACAAAAGGAAAACAAAGTATGTGAGGAGAGTCGCCGCAACGATGACCATTGGTGCAAAAACATGAAAACTAATGCAACACTTGGGAAAGGAATTATAAAACTTAAAACAACACTTATACAAGCTAAAACAAGTTGAAATTCCAGTAACCATGAAGAGAAGCAAGTGAAACAACACTCGCACAAGCCAAATGACAAAAAGCGATAGGGAAAAAAAATGACAAAAGCAAAACTCACTCGGTAAAGCGATGACGATTGCACCGAAGGTTCCTTGATTTCCTTGGGAATTTTAGAGCTCCAATATTGAGTGTGAAAATGAGCTATAGAAGCATCAATTAAATAGATTTGGGCAAATTAGGGTTTATGAAGTGCATGCCTAAATTCAAGGAAAAAGCGACACTTGGCAAAAGTTTCTAAAAATAACTCAAGTGCCTCCTTCGGGATACTAAAAATAGATCCCTATTTTGAGGGATGCTTTTTGATTTTTTGTTTTTTTAAGGGAAACTTGCCATGCACACTGCCGAGAAAGATTGTGCGGTACTAGGGAACTAGACAACTTTTCGACTTAGTGCACTATGCAGTTTCTGAGCTTGGTGAGGGTTGCGCAATTTCTGGATTAGTGCTGGGAGCATAAGGTTGATTTCCGTTAAGGACTATGCAATTCCTATCATCAAGGTTGCTTTCCCTCTAGGATTGCGCAATTTCTGGAGGCAAGCCCATAACTATTGTGAGACCAAGTTGGGAGATCAATTTGTGACTTGGAAGAATAAGATAAGTGAACAAACACAAGAAAAAATGAAAAGATAAGTCTCGGTCGAAGCATGAATACATGGATCAGTGCAAGATGAGCACGTGTAGATAAGAGGGAGGCTCCAAAATCAAAGCATAGGCAAAATTTTGGAGGGTGGTTGTAGCCACTACAAAAATATAGTAAATATTCAAAAAAATATTTCTTTTCAATTGTGAGGAGTTAGAGGGAGTACCATATATGGTTATAAGGTTATTCAAATACTATTTCTAACCATATATGTTATGCTTCCATTTGAGCTAGGCAGATGGATTAAAAATGCATTCAAAGATAGGGTGCCCAATTGGGACATAAAAAATCCAAAAATCATTTCTCCTCGACTATGAGGAGTTAGAGGGAGTACCATATACCATTGGAAAGGCCTTGGAATAAGATTTCCAACCATATATGTTATACTTTCATTTGAGCTAGGTAAATGGAGTAAAAATGCATTCAAATATAGGGTATCCAAATGGGGCATCAAAAATGCAAAAATAATATTTTGAAATGTGTTATTTGAATATGTAACTTTCTCTTTCATTTGGACAACCTTTGACATCAATGACAACTTCTTTCAACAATCTCCCTCTTTTTCATTGATAGAAACCATCATACTTCCCCTGTGATCATGCTCCCTTTGTCTTTGTGAATTTTAATCTTTCTCTCCCCATTTGACGATGGCAAAGGGGAACTCCCCCCTGACACTATCTCTCCCCTAGTCTTTCTTTGTTGAAGGTTGTGAAAATAAATTTAGAGAAGAAATTACTCCCAATTTCTATTTGAAATATTCAAATGTCTCTCCAAGAAGTGGTTTGGTGAATATGTCTACAATCTATTCCTTTGTCCCAAAATACTCTAGCTTGATATTATTTTCTGTGACTTGCTCCCTTAGAAAGCGAAACTTGAGAACACTATATTGGTCTTTGATCCAAATGGAAAGTGGCACCCAACCATTGTATTGTAACTTAGGAAGGCTATAATGTTATGTAACCATGTCACAAAACAAATGAAAAGATAGATCAACGACTTTAAAATAAGCCTCTTTGAGGGAGAAACGTCCTTTTACATCACATAAATGAACAATTCTTGGATGATTCAAATGACAAGACCTCCTTGATATATGTAGAAGTCTAAGGGGTCAAAAATATAACTAGGGTCTACATAACAATAATAATGTAAGGGCACAACAATAGCAATAGTGGGCTTATATGGGGCATAACAATAACAATATGGGGGCTACACTAGTATTATAAGGACCTAACATGCCCTTCTCCTTCAAAAAAGTGTTGTCCTCAACAATGGGGTAATTCTAGATGCTTTTGAATAAAATACTCATCCTCTCATGTGGAGTCTTCAACAGGTAAGTTCTTCCACTTAATGAGATACTCTGAAATTTATTTGTTCTGTAGTTGTCAGATTTTTGTTTCTTTGATTGCTTCAGGCTCCAATATGATTTTTCCTTCCTCATCAAGTTTTGGCAATATAATTTTAACCAGAAGCTTGTCACCTATAACTTTGATTAAGCATGAAACATGGAAAACTAGGTGTGTTCGTGAAGATACAAGTAGCTCCAATTTGCATGCTATAGTACCAATCTTTTGCAACACCTTGTAAGGGCCATAATACTTTGGTGATAATTTATTATCCTTTTTAGCTTGCTTTAGGGACATTTGTTTGTATTTTTTAGTTGTAAAAATACCCAATCGCCCACATCAAAACTTCTTTCACTGTGATGTTAATATGCCTGTTTTTTCGTTTGATTATGTGCTAGAGTCAGGTTTTACTTTAAGACTTGGAGAACTTGTTGTTGATGCTTGATGTAATCTTCCACTACTAGAACCTTAGAATTTTCTCTTAAAGACGATGTGATGGATGGTAGTTGATATCCATAAAGCACCATAAATGGGGGAATTTTTGCTACGATATGGAAGGAAGTGTTATACCACCATTATGCCAGAGGTAACATCTTGATCCATTGTGTTTGTTTATCAGATACAAATCAATGGAGATATCATTCCAAACATTTGTTGACTATCTCAATTTTCCCATCATATTGAGGATGATAAGATGATCTATGAGCTAATTGAGCACCAAGACAAGAAAATAATTCTATTCAAAAAATTCTAGTGAAAATGGGATCTCTCTCACTTATAATAATCTTTGGGTTTCCATGTAGCTTTTGAATTGTTTCCACAAATGCATTGGCAACTGTATTGGCTCTAAGAAGATGAGATAATGCACAAAAGTGTGCATACTTGGTAGGTTTATCAAATACCACCATGACGGAAATCATTCCTTCATACTTGGGTAAACTTGTGATAAAATATATTGAAACCTATTCCCAATGTTGACTTTGAACAACTAATGGTTGTAATAGTGTTGGGGTCTTAATTGCCTCAACTTTATTTTGTTCACAAACCAAACATTCAACCACAAACGTCTCAATATCAATTTAATTCCATCCCCAATATATATATATATATATATATATATATTTAACAGAAACGGTTATGGGATTTCATTAGATACTTGGCATAAAGCCACAACTCAGATTACATATAATGGAGCTGATTTCTGAGCACCTCTCCAACAAGAGGATCAAGGCACATACGCTTATGAATCGTCTCTTCTTACATTTTACAATGAGCTCTATTTCTGTTATTTGCCCGAGCTTGTGAATGCATACAAATTGCTTCAATAAAATGCAGTAAAACATGAAAGATTAAGGAATTGGGTCCCATGATGTTTCTTTGTCTCTAAGAATAGTCCCAGCAGGTAGCTGGACTGCCTTGTTTGCTTCAATGTCTGCCTCTTTGTTATTTATTCTCAGCACATGGAAAAATTCCAATTTCAGGGGCTTTGCCATATCTTTGACTCTTGTGATCGTCCTTGCAAGACGCAAATCTGCTGGAGTAGAGTTTGTCGCCATTGTTTTGATGATGACCTATGAATCGCCAAAAACATTAACCTCCTTAAGTCCCAACTCTTTAAGCAGCTTGATCCCTTGGAGAAGGGCCAACGCTTCAGCTTGCATGCTAGAGGAGTGACCCAGTCCCCAAGCATATCTGTGAGTAGGAGTTCCTTCTGTATTTATTATGAGCCCTCCCACGCCAGCGATTCCTGGATTTCCCTTGGCTGCCCCATCAAAGAAGAGAGAGGGAATTGTTTGCTTGGAAATCCAGGTTTGAAAGTCTTCTTCATTTTTTATGATTTGCCATTCTTTGGGAGAAGCAGGGATGGTGGTCAATTTTTGGAATTGGAGACTGAGTGTAGCACCCAACACAATGTGTTGTTGGCAAAGGTTTGAATCATCCATTTTGTCTCTCAAGCATTCATTTAGCTGACATTTTACTGTGGTTGCAACAATTCTGAAATCTTGCTCTTTGTTTCTGAATATCCTTCTATTCCTCTCTAACCAAATCTGCCAACTGATGAATTTGGGAAGAGCAGTCCAAGCTGCTATGATTAGCTTGTTTTTTGGGTTTGGACCTAGGTATCTGGCCAGCCATCCGGCAAACAGATCCAGGATAGTGCAGGGGAGAGTGAAGCTAGATTTCCAAGCTCCAAGGAGCTCTTGCTAGATATGGACTGCAAATCTACACTCCAGCATGAGATGAAGGGTGGATTCAGGCTTGTCTTTACATAACATGCATCTTGAAGGGCCAAAAAACCCCCTCTTCTGCAACCTGTCATCCGTTAGAATTTTTTTATGGCAGAGCAACCAACAGAAATGATCAATTTTCGGGATGGAGGGGAATTTCCATATCCCAATCCAAGGAGCAGGGTCTGGCTGAACGTATGGCCTTTCCAAGCTTTTAATGTACCCCTGTGCCACCAAGTAGCCTTCACGCTACAGACCCCAACCTCGGGCATCTTTCCTCCGAGCGTGAATGGGAGCCAGCCCGTGCAAGAGGTTATAGAGCTCTGCGCAGTCACTTTGGAGAGCAGGAGGGACCGGGAGCTGCTTCCAACCTGTCCAGCTATTACCGCTCCAGCACGATATATCCCACAACGAGATAATATGGGTGTCCGTCATCCACGTCCGCGGCGTGTGCAAGGGGTTCGTTTCAGCCAACGAGGGTCTGTTCATGATGTGATCTTCCCAAAGGTTAATGTATTGGTCGTTCCCAGGGATCCAGAAGGCCTGCGCATTCACCAAAGGAGCTACTTTGTTGCTAAGAATGCAGAAGGGAGATCTGAGGTGGGATTTGGGCTTATCCAAGTAGCTAAGTCGCCTTCCTCTGAAGTATTTTTTCCATAATGCTAAATGCGCCCAGCCTAGATTGGGAGCTATAATTCTCCAAATCAGTTTCACTCCCATGGCTAAATTTTGAGCACAGAGGTTTTTAAAATTCAGTCCTCCCTCCTGAAGTGGCTTGGAAACAATTTCCCAGTTGACAAGTGGGATTTTCTTTTCATTTTGCTTGCCTCCCTTCCAGAAAAATTTTCTAATAAGATCCTCCATCTTCTTGAGAATACCCACAGGTGCTAAGAGAACAGAAAATTGGAATAATGGAAGACTGCTGAGAACTGCTTTGATGAGGACTGCTTTGCCTGCAATATTGAGCCAGGAGGATCCCCAGGCCTGCATTTTTGTTTTGAATTTCTCTAGCTGCGGGTTCCAATCTTTGCTCAAGGCCCTCTTGAGGAAGATAGGAAGGCCAAGATATTTGAAAGAGGTCCAATTTGAAGAGGCTGCAAAGCCTAGACATCTAGCAATGGAGTTTGAGGAAGATGGAGAAATATTCCAGCAATAAATATGACATTTCCCATTATTTAATTTGCTGCTCGAGACTTCACAGAAGTCGTCCAACACTTCTTTAAATCTGGCAGCTGAAAGCGAAGTTGCAGCCCCCAGCAACAAGGTGTCATCAACGAAGAGGGTGTGGTTGATGTTTTTTACCCCTCTTGCTATGCTAAGCCCAACTATCTCTTGGTCTTGCTGTTTCTTGTCTAGATAAAAGCTGAGAACAGAGGCCTGCAGCACAAAGAGGAGGGGTGAGAGGGGGCACCCCTGCCTCAGCCCTCTAGAGGCTTTGAAGAAATCTACAGCCCTACCATTTACCAGGGGAGCAATCTAGGGCTCCGAAATACATGCCCGAATCCAGTTTATAATTTTAGTCCAAAACCCATCTTGTGCAGAACATCTATAAAAAAACTATGTCTAACTCAATCAAATGCATTTGCTAGGTCGAGCTTGATGACCATGCCTTTTTCTTTTCGATGCAAGCTGAAGTGGATCACCTCTTGGACCAAAATGAAGTTGTCCACTATCTGTCTACCATGAATGAATCCTCCTTGGTTCTCCGGGATGATTTTGGGGAGAATGTTCCTCAATTTGTTCGCTATAACTTTGGTTATCACTTTGTATCCAATGTTGCATAAGGAGATCGGGCGGAATTTGTTGAAGGAGTTTGCTCCTTTTTCCTTGGGGATAAGAGCGAGGAATGTTGAATTTGTGCAGCCTCCAATTTTCTGGCAATCTTGGGATTTTAGGATCATTTTAAGGAACTCCTTCTCCACAATCTGCCAACAAGTCTGGAGAAATCTGGCTGTGAAACCGTCCAGTCCCGAGGCTTTGTCAGAATCCATATCAAAGAGTGCGTCCCTGACTTCATTTTTGTTGATTTTAGCTTCTAACAGTTGATTCATTCTATCAGTGATAAGATGAGGAACTACATCTAGGAGTTTAAAACTATGACCAACCTCCGTTCCCTCACTATACAGATTCTTAAAATTATCGGAAGCTGCCTTTTTAATGCTGGTAAAATCCTTTAGGATGTAGTTCTATTCTTTAATTTTAGAGATGGAGTTAGAGCATTTCCTGGCTTGAGCTTGCTTATGAAAGAAGGAGGTGTTTCTATCCCCAACTTTGAGCCAAAGGCTCCTGGATGTAAGCCTCCAGAATTCTTCCTTGGCCAAGCAAGCCTTGTGTAATTTTTTCTGAAGCTACGTCTCCTTGTCCAGATCTTCTTTTGTGATTTCAGTTTCTTGTAGGTGGATATGGTGCAGTTATAAGGAGCTTTGGATTTTTTTCCTTTCAGTTGCAGGATTGGGCAAGGTCTTGGCCCAGCTTTTCAACATTGCTTTTACTCTTCTGAGTTTTTCTTCCCAAACAAAAAAGGGGGAACCCTTGACTGGGTCCTTCCAACAATCCCTAATCTTTTGCATGAAATTTGCCTCTTTGATCCATAGGGGACTGAATCTGAAAGGGATAGGGCCCAGGTCCTTGGGGGCTAGTAGCTCAAGTCTGATGGGCTTGTGATCCGAAACACTGCTGTGGAGGATGTGCATTCTAGCCTCTAGACCGAGAAGAAGAAAGGAGCTTTGAACAAGAAATCTATCTAGTCTTGCAGCTATATGACCAGGACCGACTCTCTTATTTGACCAAGTGTACTTACCAGTAGAAGGCTTGATGTCTAGCAGGTCCCAGTCCTGCATGAGATCCTCCGCCCATTCCCTTGCCGGATCCCTTACAATGCTGCCTCCTCTTTTTTCTGATGAGAGAAGGGTGAGATTGAGGTCTCCAACGATGATGATATTTTCCAGATTCTCTAGGTCTGCCAGATTTTTTATGGAGTCCCAGCAAATCTTTTTCTCCCCTGCATTATTAGGAACATACACATTGAATAGACAAATGATCTCCTTGGTAACTAGATGCTGCATCTTTAAGAAAATCCAGTGGGTGTTCAAAGTCTCAGAGATTATTGAGAACTTGTTGGCATTCCAGAGTGATCCAAGCCCTCCCGAGGCTCCACGAGCAGAGATAGCTTGCGCTCCGCTTTTATTCCAAAATTTTTTACTTACTTGGAGGAAAGTTGTATCCTCCATTTTGGTCTCCTGGATGAGGAGGATATCCGGGGCTTCCAATCTTGTTAAGCTTTTCATTGCTTCTTCCTTGGCTCTAGTGCCCATACCCCTACAATTCCAGGAGACGATCTTCATCATTTATTTTTGTTATGGTGAGCTCCCTTGGAGCCCTGAGGTTGATTCCTCGTCGTCTTCGGGGTTTTTGCCAGTAGCTTCTCTAGAGTTGGCTGGCTGCCTTGAAGCTTGTCTTTGTAGGTTCCTTGCTCTCTTTTTTACCTGGCAGGCTTGCATCTTCTTGTGGATATTCTGGGAGAGGATTAAGAGTCTCCTATTTCTCCTTCTTCTTCTGATTCCTTGGATTCTTGGACTTCCTCCTCCTCTTTTGAGAGCTTCCCTTTGGATCTCTCTGCGGCACTTCCATCTTCGATCGAGACAGAGGGGGAAGCTTTGGCGGGAGAAATTTCCTTTGGGATCTCAACCTCTTGGGAGGTCACAGTTTCAGATCCTAGGAGTTCAAATTTGTTCCCTTGTCCTTCCATGGTTGGTTGCTGAGCAGGAGCCGTCTGAGGGGCTTTAAAATTTGCATTTGCAGTCTTCTTGAGAGAGGTCTTGGTGCGCTTGACCTGGTTCTAGCCTTCTTCTTTCCCTTTTTCTTCTGCCCCATTGGACAGACAACCTCTGGCAAAATGGTCGTAGACGTGGCATTTCCGGCATTTGAAGGGAAGCTGCTCATAGTCGAGTTTTTGCAGATGAGTCCAGGGACCTACGATGATTTTGATGGCTTCCGGAAGCCCCACCTCTAGATCTACCTCCACGCAGATTCTGGCGCAGTCGTACTGGTCTTTGTTGTTAGCTCGATCTATAAATTTTCCTAGAGTGTTGCCTATGTGCTTCAGTGAATCCCAATTCCAACAGTGCACTGGAAGGTTGGGGAGTCTCACCCACACCGGGACCGCTGTGGGAACATCCACTGCCGGATCGAAGTCTGGCGTCCATTTATTTAGATACAATCCCTGAGGGCCCATGAAGTAAGGTCCATTTTAGAAAATCAGATCCTTGTCCTCTTTTGCAGTGAACTCAAACAGAAAGTAGCCTCTCCCGAGAAAGTATGAGGTTACTCTATTTTTTATCAAGGGTGCCCAGTTCTTGGCGACCCAGTTCTCTATGGATTTAGGGGAAGGCCAAAGCCCTGTGAACTAGCCGACGAGGGCTCGATCTGCTAGAGACAGAGCGACTTGGATCGGCCCTTCTGGCAGGAGAGAAATCTCGGGGATGTCATCCAGTTTCTTCACAAACTTTGCAGCTTCGACTTTCTTCTTCTTAGGCAAGGATGCAAGCAGAGAGCTGAATGCTTCAGAGGCAGAAGGCGGAGGAGGGGAGATGGGTGGCCCCTGACGTGAACCCAACACCTCCATGGAGGCAGGCGATCTTGGGTAAGTCCCATCCAAGGCGATTAGCAGCAGGCGGCGTGACCTACAACGCATACCTAAACTCCTCAACAAAATCACGTGCGTTGTTGCAGAGCTGTTTTTATCCGAACAAATCCTATGTTATCCCAAAATAATTCTTCTTGAACCTGTGGTAAGTTTTTAAAAATCCCGAGTTCCCTCCTATAGGAGAGGTGTGTAATTCTAAAAGATCCTTTTATTTAAGTTGGGATATCTTACATAGATATAAGCAATCTTTGTACCACAGTGAATCATTTTTCCAAATAAATGAATCTGATGCACTGGGATCTTGTTGCAACTTTTGAATGAGTGTCCATACCTCTTCATTATTCTTCCATTCATATCTTGCTTCAGTTATCCAGTCAGTTTGGATAATAGAAATGGAATATAGCAATGTTTCCACATCCTCATCCCTTCTTGAGAGTGCATTTGCAACAACACTTTGATTCCCTTTTTTTTAGATGATTTCCATTTCATAACCCAAAATCTTTGTGACCCATTTTTGTTGCTCTTCTAAGGATAATATTTGTGCCAAGAATTATTTAAGACTATTATGATTTGTTTTTACCTTGATGTGTCTTCCCATTAGGTAAGGGCACCATTTCTTCAATGCATGTAGTAATTCCAACATTTCCTTCTCATGAATGGGTTTTTGTAAATACTTTCCCTTGATTGGAAGACCTCCAAAAGCAATGGGTCTTCCTTCTTGCATTAAAACAACACCAATTCCATTCCTTGAGGCATCAAATTCCACAATAAAGGTTTTTGTGAAGTCTGGTGTACCTAATATCGGATCTTTGCACATTGCCTCTTTAAGATGTCAAAGACCTTATTTGCTTCTGGAGTCCAACAAAATGTATATTTCTTCAGTAATGTTGTTAGAGGTGCTATTATATTCCCATAATTTTTAACAAACTTACAATATAACCTGTTAACCCAGGTTGTGTGGATTTTCCACTCCTTTATGGCTTTAATTTTGTTAGGCCTGTCTTAACACCCTCATGGGATACAATATGACCCAGATATTCCACTTCCTTTACCCCAAATAAACATTTGGAGGATTTTGCATACAGTTGTTTCTCCTCCAATTGCACCCTGTCAACATGTTGAGTATAATATTTCCAAGACTTGTTATAGATTAGTATATCATCAAAAAATACTAACACAAATTTTCTAAGGAAGGGTTTGAAAATGGAATTCATCAAACCTTGAAATGTGGAAGGTGCATTAGTAAGGCCAAAAGGCATGACTGAAATTTCATGATGACCTTCATGAGTTCTAAATGTTTTTTTTTAATGTGTTTTGTCTTCATTCTAATTTGATAATATCCGTAACGAAGATCCAACTTAGTGAAGTAAATTTCTCCATGTAGTTCATCCAACAATTCATCAATGATAGGAATGTGAAACTTATCTTTAATAGTGAGGTTGTTGAAATCTCTATAATCCGGACACATACACCATGATCCATTCTTCTTGAGCACCAATACTACTAGAGAAGAGAAAGAACTTTGGCTAAATTGAATTTTACTTTCCTATAGCATTTATGCAACCATATGTTCATTTTCACTCTTCTGGGCATAAGGATATCTGTAAGGTCTAATGTTTGGAGGAACACTTCCTAAAATCAAAGTGAATAGCATGATCATGATTGCGAATAGGTGGGAGACCTTTGGGAGTCTCAAATACCCTGGAATGATTGTCAACAACTCTTTGTAAATTTGAAGAAATGGATGACTTAGATGTTTGAAAACCTAGTGAACATAATTGTGAAATTATCCCTCTTTGTTACTTCTTCAAAACATTTGTCATGCCATTAGAGTTGATTATCTTTCGAGGTTTCCTTGCGATACCCCTTAATTCCATTTCCTTTCCTTTTGAGAAAAAATTCAGATTTTTTTTATTGAAAATTAAAAGTTATCATCCCCAAAGATTGTAACCATTGGACTCCTAATACAAGATTCACAACACACATTGGAATGGAAAGCATTGGACTATTCAATACATATTCTCCCATGGTTAGATTTATATTATGGCACTTCCTTGAGCAATTTATAGTTCCTCCATTTGTAACCATCACTTGACACGCTAGTGTTGGATATAGAAAGCAATTCAAATCCTTGGCTATCTTACAATGAATAAAATTACGAGTACTAACTGAATCAATCAACACTATTGCCTTTTTTTTCTTGATATATCCTTCTATCTTGAAAGTTTGAGGAGTGGTCATTCCTGCCAATGCATTACAAGATATGGTCAGATTCATTTCTTTTTTTTAGCCCATGGAGTTGGTTCTTGGTGTATATCTTTTTCTTTTGATGTTTCTTGTTCCTTTTCTTCCTCCTCTTCACAATCTATGTAAAATATTTTTTTCTCATCACTCTTATGACCTTTAGTGTATTTGCTATCACTAATGTAACAAATCCACTTTTCTCCTTTTTCCTCTAGTTGTTGTGGTGTTAACCTTGTAGGTTATGGGAAGCTAGGAGTGGTAATACTTCCATCTTTAGAGTTGTGAGTGGTAGACCTCTTTGTTTCCATATTTTTGCTTTCAAATTTTCTTGCCACCCTGAATGAATTCTCCAATGACTTAGGTTCCCAAAGGCGAACCTCATGTTGGATGTTATCCTTTAAATTCCCTATGAAGGCATTAATCATATGCTCCTCTGGAATATCAGTTACCTTGATATTCAATCTTTTGAAGTCCTCAATGTGCTCCCAAACTACACCCTTTTATTTGAGATTTATCATTTGGCTAAAGAAGGAATAACTCTTTGTATCCTCATAATGTGCTATCAACTCCTTTGTAAAAATTTTCCAAGTGACTAGTGCTTTACGAGAACAAAGAAATGGATACCATACAAATTTACTGGGTTCTAAATATAAAGATGCAATGCGTACCTTTTGTGTGTGGTGCACATTATGTAGATCAAAGAACTTATCCATCTCTTGTATCCATGTTACCAAATCCTTACCCTCAAACTTCCTCATATCGATCATTGGAATGTGGTTGGTCTTCAACCTAGAGTTAGAGTCTTGAAATCATGATTCACAATCCTTTTTTTCTCATCATGAGTTTCATAGAATACCTTGTCACCATTAGGAAGCATTTCTCGTAGAAGCTTTGTCAAACCTTCCATTTATGCGTTTAAACCATCCTTCAAACCTTCCATGTCCCTTTTTATTTTTAATTCTAATCGATCCATGTCCCAATTTAAACCATCCATCGTAACATTTATTGTTGCTTACAATTCATTTTCGGTTACTCTTTGCAAGAGTGAAATTTGTTGCACTTGGTCTCGTAATTTTGATATATCATTTTACATTTTTTCCTCTTCTTGATGCGTCATAGAATATATATCTATTGTCTTACTAGGTGTATCCATTTTTTTCGAGGCATTTTAGAACCAAATAATGATAACTATAGTTCAATATGCCCTTGCAATCACTTCAAACTATTTTTTTCAAACAAAAATTATGCAAATTTTTAAAAATACACATCTTTTTCTTACTTTTGGGATCTCAATCTTGAAATTGTTGTATCTCTATAATTTCAACCTCCCAAGGTCTGAAATTTCATCCTATGGTACCCCTTTGTGTCCTCTTTCCAACCCACCAATTATACTAAGATTGGATTTTTCAAGATAAAGGTATACCAAATCTCCCAAGATGACCTGCTTATGGACTGGTTTAGTAGAGCGAACTTGTACGGAATGCCATGTGTCACTGTTTCAACCTTCGGCCCTAAAAATCATACCCAAGAAACTATGATTGGTGAAATTTCAACCACTTTTTACAAAATTCAATTTGGATTCCCGAAACAAAGTTATGGTGATTTTCCCCAAGATATCTGTTTGAGACAGAATTCTAGAGCATACAAAACCCTAACTTCCTTGAATCATATCTTCGAGAATATAGTGAACCAAGATTTGAAATTTTTACACAATGTTCATCAATCTTTCAACTTGATGTATTGAAATTTAAGCTTTTGAATTTTTGCAGAAAAAAGTTATAGCGAAAATGTCAAGATGACCTGTTTGAAGCAGTGAAACCCTAGGATCGAGAGCTCCGATACCAAATGTTACGTAACTAGATCACAAAACAAAAGAAAATATAGATAAACGACTTGAAAATAAACCTCTTTGAGGGGGAAACCTCCTTTTACATCACATAAATGAATAATAATTGGATCATTCAAATGACAATACCTCCTCAGTATATATAGGCGTCTAACGAGTCAAAATATAGTTAGGGCCTACATAAAAATAATAATGTAAGGGCACAACAATAACAGTAGTGGGTTTATTTGGGGCACAACAATAACAATATGGGGGCTACACTAATATTGTAGGTACCTAACAATAAATAATAGTCCTCATTTAGAAAAGGACAAATTCGTCACGATGTAGTAGAAGGGATTTCTCCATTTAATAAGGAATGAGTTAGTTTTAATATGTTGTGACTGTTTATTTTCTGTTCCAGATTTGTATGTTCCCTCTCCTCCTCTCTCAACACTCATGGCTCCTATATCTTAGCTCCTAAGATCTGGATTAGTGGTATCAGAGTGGGTTACGTCTCCATGCCAACCAGGGTTTGGACGAAATTGGGTCATCTAACAATGATCGTGAAAGGGTGAAGCGACAAAATTCATTTGTATATTTTATGGTGTAGTCTAGATGGGTGTTGATAGTCCCCATCATTCTATCTTTGTCCTTATTTTATTAGTATATCTAATGGTGGGCTAATATACGACACCTGATCCATGGGTCCGCATCAGAGGAGAAGCACATGCGGGTAATCAAGAAACTGTAGGACTGCAACAAGAGTCGACGCTCGAAGATCCGCAGGATGATTTGCATGGCACAAAGGTTGTGGCTCAAGGTCCCCATGAGGCACTTGGAGAACAAGAATTCTCACAAGTTTGAGGTGGATCTCTCCTATCTCACAGACATCATGTGGTTGGACAAGGAGAGGATGCTCATTAAGTGTGAGCCCATGATTTTCATATTATAGTTTAGCACCATCATGCTGCCGTTGGGGAAGGCGCCCTAGGTGATCCCTAAGCTCAAGAATCGCACCACGGGCTTTTAAAATAGGTTCAAAATCAAATTTTGCACATCCCCTGTAACTAAAGAGAAATGCGGCCTATGAACTTTGAGTTTCTCATACTTGGACGAAATTATCAGGGTCGCACAGTGCACGATAATATCTGGCTCGAGTAATAACTTGTTCACTTCATACATTCTTTCATAATCAAGCCTCTTTATATACCCTCTAAAAATCATCATCGATACTTGTGGAACCATGCAACTCCTCAAATAAGTCCCTACTATGCTGCATCACGTGGGTAAGTTCTCTTTAGGAGTATGTCGATGCAGATACAATCGTGTAACCTTCCTATTCCCTAAAGTGTCGCATTTTCCTCACCAGAACTTCAATTAAGCAGTGAAAATCTTATATCACCACTTTGTCCATACTGGCTCCAAAGCGTACCTTATGGGAGCCAAATCCCACAAAATAAATTGGCATGTATACTCAGTCGTTGAGGAGGAAGAAGACTCAAACACTTCACTTATGGCTTACACGCTACAAGTATGCATGATAGATATCAATAGAGACCTTACGACACCCTTATATAAGAGGCTTGACAACGAGATGGTGAATGAAATGGAATTGTTCGTCGGGATCAATACTTTGCTACTTTATTCCTAGATTTGTGATTTTGCCTTCAAATCAAAGCATTCGAGCAGGCATTTGACCATACCTATTACACCTGAGGAGGGTTACAGTTATGGAAGCTTCAAAGTAATGGGTTATGACCCTCGATATCTAGACTTGTAAGACCTTTCAAGCGTCATTGCAAGTACATCCAATCCCTCTACACTGGCCTTCTCTATCTACACAAACGATTCTCTAGAAAAATCTTGACAATATCCTTTGAACTCTTGGGTAGTTCTTTCTCTTCCCAGCGGTTATGAATGTGAAACCATCAACTGGCAATAACTTTAAGTAGGAGGGATAGTAGTTTTTCATACAGTCACTAATAAAGCAATCCAACATCTTATAAGTTATGATCCCTATTACCCGATAGGATTCGTTTTGATAGTATGTAACTTGGGACTAGTTGCGACAACCTTGATGTCTCTCTATGCAAGTTTGCTTCTTGTGTGTCCCCATGAAACTAGAGGCAGATGACATATTTGATATAGAGACCTCTTTGGTCATGTTTACGATAGAAAAATGTATTGCTTAATGTGGACTCTATGATATGTCGATCTCTTCATGATTAACATTGGATATATCATTTTGGATGGGTAGTTGATGAAGGCAATATATACATCATACAACAATGAAGAAATGTTGAAACTATCATAGGAATCATTTGTAGCCTTTTTTCGTTTGGCATTCGACACTTTCCAACTTTGAGGGCATGGTTAGGTGTTTCGACACTTTTAAGTCTCATCTATATTCTGATTGTTAATGGGATGTCAACAAGAGATGGCTACCATAACACACCAAGAAATAATGGGATTTGTGGGTCAAAGGCACACAAATTGTTTAGTTTTGTTGTGGTTGCTTCCAATCTTGTATTTGTATATAATACAGGGATGCTGCGATAAATACATGCTACATTAAAATATCCTTTTGTAAAGAACATGGAAAGAGCCCTATACCTAAATTTTAGTGTAGGGATTTGTTGTTATGGCTTGTTACCTTGGTGGGAAACTAGGAATATGGTTCATTAACTTCATCATACTTTCTGAATGAAGCACATGGACCTGAGTGGATTAAAACTCTGGCCAACACTTCTCGTTTTTTGCAAACTATGATAACAATCCATATTTTCACAAGACCAATGCATCAATATCTGGATACATAGTACTTAGAGGAAGCCTTGATAAGATCTAATTGGATAGTGAGAATATACAAAGATCGAACACTGTATAAGCAACCATATTTTGACCATACCTTGACAGGACAACAAGTGAATTATTTCGAGCTCCATTTTCTAGGCCATACACTATCAGTATGATAGTTGATGCACAAGAATTACATGATATCTCTATCCTCATACCCTCATTCATCATGGTTATGGGTAATCCACAAACGCATGGTTATGGGTCAACCACACAAAATCCTTATGATCAAAGTCCATTTTCTAGGCTAGACACTGTCAGTATCTGTTGTCGCTACAATAAACACCCTCCAAAATTTTGCTTACACTTGAATTTTGTAGCCTACTTGTGATCCTATGATCTGTTGGTTGATGTTTCTTAACTGTCAGAGTCACTTTCTTACACATGCCTAACTTTTGATACATTCACAAGCACTTTTCTTACATTCAATCCTAGTAAGTTGTGTGTATATTAGAGAGTCAAACCATGCACAATCCTAGCTTACAATGACGGCGCAAGGGCAATAAACAATCATTGTGCAATTCTTTATGGTTTATGACAGTGTAGTCCCAATAGGTTGTGCTTGTGAAGTATCTAATAAAAATGATTACGCAGTTCATGGAGACATGGATTGTGCAGTCCTTATTGACAGTTAGTGCACAATCCCAGGATTGACAGTTCCCTCACAAGTGGTTGCGATTATATCATCTCTTAGGTGAGTTTTCTCAACTGTTGCTTTTGTGCACTTTGATTTTCATTAGTGTCACTTTCATTTTTGTGACTATCATTTTCGCTTGCTCTCACTTCTACAAGTGGTGCTTCATGTTATTTTTTCTCTAACATGTGTCGCTTTCACTTTCTTTAGCTTTTGCAAGTGTCGTTTTCATGTTTTTCTTATTGCCACAAGTGTCATCTTTCAGTTAGGGAAGTGTCACATATGATCATATGGAGTCACTTGTGCACCCTTGAAGTGAAGTTATAATGCATTCTCTTGCATTACCATGTTTCATCCATGATGAAGACATGTATTAGACACATTCCCCAAGTCTTGAGAATCACTTCACTTGTGTTGTCACTTGCGTCGCAACGTGTATATGAAGTATTGCACGTTTTGAAAGTGGAAATTTGAGGTTCCATTATCCTTAGGGATTTGCTTTTAGTACCTATGGGTCCTATTTATCATATAGACATGTATTAGGCTCATTCCCAAAGTTTCATGTACCGTCGTACTAGTGTCGTCGCATTAAGGGGATCATGTTGATTATGAGTGCTTAGTGTTTGATGTTGCATCGTCAATTTTTTTGAGTGTGTGATCATGGTCAAGTCCATCCTTGGTTTCATCTTTGTCTCATTGATCCCACGCTTAGTCAAATTTTGGAAGATCTCATGAGCGACCGACCTGAGCTCACTCTGCCCCCTTGAACTGCGAATTGCGCAGTTGCAAGCCTCAACCTGCATCCCTAACTCCTGGAACTGCGCAATGCATAATCACTGCCTCCAAGGACTGTACATTATGTAATCATAGTGCTCAATATCAACCTCCTTCTCCCCATAACTATGTAATTCAACCTTCTTGTCAGCGTCTTTATGCACATTGTGCAGTTGCATCCAACAATATTCTCTCTACTTCCCTGAACTGCACAATCCAGATGCCCAGTCTCCCTCCAAAACTGCATATTACGCAATCGCAGTGGGCAAGCCTGCCTCACTGTGACCCTCAACTTTGCAATCCTACTTTTCAGCCTTCCAGAACTGTGCATTGTGTAGTTTCAAGCCTCAATCCCTCACCCCTTCCCTGTTGAACTACAAACTGTACAAATCCCTGAGCCTTACTCCCGATCCAGTACCTAGTTCCAGGCTAATCAATTGATTTGATGAAGCAAATTAGACTAGGATATTTCTGTATTGATGTCATCTTGTCATGAGTGGATTTCACTTGCAGGTACTATATCTTGACATGACAAGATGAAGCTTGCAAAGGAAGAGAATAAGACTATGCTAGAAGACACTTGCGAAGTTGGAACCATGAAGAAGTCTTCGAGCACGAAGATGAAGGGACACTAGATCATGGCAGAAGACAATATCTGGATCACATAGAAGACTCCATATCAATCAACCTTTCAGAGGTGAAAGAGGAAGAACGTACAACATCTATCATGAATATACAAATAAGGCAGTGAGAAGAGCAACTTGGAAATGACATATCATCATAAAGTTCCATGTCATCATTGCCAATTCATAGCTTATACAAGAGTCATCTCAAGATTCACATGTGTCATAGTGTCTCGCCACATCATTTGCGGAATGTAAGTGTGTAATTTTCCAAAATGAGAAAATGTAAAATATGTGGAAGACCAAGGGTCCCACATGGAATATGAAGAGTCACAATTGAATTCTAAGGCCATATAGAAACTCAAAGGTCATGTAAGAATTCAAAAAGTCATTATAGAAGCTCAAGAGTGATGAGGGAGGTCAAGAATCACATGGGAGGTGGAGAGTCACCTCATTTGTTATAAATACACTCTCATAACTCAAGCAAAAGGACTTTTGGGACTTGAACCTTCCACCTTGGCTTCTATAGCATTGGCATAGGAGAGAAGATCTTTCTTTGGAGGGTCAAGTGGTGACTTATTGTTCCACTATTGGGGCTAGTGTGGTAGCAGTCTACTTGTATATCTTGGCACTTCCACTTAATATAAAAACTCGATAAGAAAACATATTTTCATGCATGTATCATCAATGTCCTAGGAACATTGTTTAGATGTTCATGGTATATGTTTCATTCATATGTAATAAGGAAATTCAACTATTTCGGTGGCTTTGGTACCTATCTTGTTAAAGGTGTGTAGTATTTGGTTTTATGATCGTGGTTGTCTTGTGAACTATTTTGCAGACTAACTTGCAATCCTCTTATAATCTTGTGTCTCTTTTAGGATAATACTATTACTTTTCTTCTAGAGGCTCACTCTCTCTCTTTCCTTGCTGTGAAAGTACCTTGTGTACATCACAGTTGTATGCCTCACAATGTTAACTTACTTTCTTGTTTTAAAGAATGTTTGTATAACCTCTTATGTTAATAATGGCAACCAAAGCAAATCCCTAAGGATAATGGAAACTGATCGTATCTCCGGTTGGGGCTCCTACTTCAAACAATGTGAGGTCTAATTAGGACTTCACATTGGGGATACCCCCTTGGTTGATAGATTTCCAACACCGTCAACAATATCACAGCTGACCCACAAGCATTACAGGGTATCTCTATCCTCAGATATTCACTCATCATGGTTATGGGTCACCCACAAAGTGACAATTATGGGCTAAGCATGCAAAACCCTTGCCATCAAATTCCATTTTCTAGGCCATACACTATCATTATCTTAGTTGGCAAAAAAACATTGCAAGGTAACTCTATCCTCGGACATTTTTTCATCATGGTTAAGGATTAACCACACAAAACCATTGTCTTCATTGGCTCATATTCAACAAAAGTGGCTCATATTCAACAAAAGTTTCTAAGGAGGGACCTTGCAATAATGGGGACCATTGCTTCCTAAGTGGGGAGTATTGATCTGAATGGAAAGTGGTATCCACCCACGATATTTACCCATGGTATTGTAACTCAAGAAGACTATATATAATAGGCCTCACATTATAAAAGGGAAAATTCGTCCACCACAATGCAGTGGAAGGGATTTCTCCATTTAATAAAGAATGAATGATTTTTCATATGTTATTACTCTCCATTTTTCTGTTATAGATATATATGCTTCTTATCCTCCTCTCTTTGCACTCATGGATCTAGGACATTAGCCCCGAAGATCCAAATCTATCTTGGAATACATCACTGGATTCTTAGAGATGTTTATTGTGTTGGTGTTGTAACAAAGTATCAGAATAGGTTGAACATATTCTACTTGTATGTCTTGCAAGGTTTGATTCATATAGAGGACTTGAGTACAACATTTTGTTGCTACATTATATTATGCTTATGTTGTGTACAAGGGTACTGAAGATTGCTTCTTGCTCAACCAGGATACTAAACAATCTTCCAAGTAGAAGCTTGCTCGACTTGTACTTCTTTTATCATTTACAATTCCTATCCAATATGCATCTATGTAAGCTACAAGTGCCAGTTCCTTTCCTTTCGGATACCACAACCCAAAGTATATTGTTCCTTTAAGATATCTAAAAATCATTTTCACTGCTATAACATGAGTTTCCTTTGGTGTTTCTTGAATTGTTGCAACATGTCCAACTGTTTGAATTGCATTTGATCTTGAAGATGTCACATAGAGTAGCCTACTAATAATTGATATATAGATTCTTTGATTCACTTCCTTGGATTAATGATCTGAACTTAAACAGGAACGCAACAACTTAAAAATATAATCATAAACACAAAGATGTAGTAGAAAAACACTTCATTTGATTAATATAAAAATATTGAACTATGCTTACAGACAGAATGGAAATTAGATAGCTCAGGAGATCGTATCTTATCTCTGAGAAGAGATGTGGTGGCTACATGCCTCTGAACTATTTTACAATGAGTCTTAAGGGTCTATTTATTACTGGAAAACATGATAAAACACTAACCAACCAAAACCATAACCCCAAGAGATGTAACACCAAGAGTTTGTGGGCCCCTTTGGTGTTAGCTGGGTAGCCAACTTCCTGGGGTTGTAACTTGGTCATATTATAATCGTTTGGTGTGTATGATACCTTGTTGGAAAGGTCTCGCGGAGTACTACAGGTTTCACCTAAAACTCTTGCCAAAGGCAATGGGCCTGCCGCACACCCCAAAAAAAAATGTAGTTTAGGGGGTCAAAGTTGCTCCGGAAGTTCAAGACCCAAAAAACTACTAAAAATAGTAAATACTGATACTGACTAGGGGGCCTAAGTGGAATGGGCGGGTGGCCACCAATATCCACCTGGATCATTCCTCCACCCTTAGGAAGTAATGGTCCCCATTGCATGCAGAGCCTCCATGAGGTGAGGAAATTTTTGTTGAACCTGGTCCCTAGTGAACCATTTTCCCTAGTGAAGGAGTTAGCCTTCGTTGTGTTGCAGTGGCTACAACCACCCTCCGAAATTTCGGCCTGCACCCAATTTCGAAACCTCCCTTGAAGAGTTTCACTTGATGACTGCACACACTTGGGTTCACCCCGTGAGCTTGTGTCAGTCTTCACACACACCTTGCTTGATCATTTCACCCAAGTTTTTGCATGTTGATGTCAAAGTCATGCTTGCGACCATGTTTTGGTTATACTCAAAGTCTTCGCTTCGTGTGTACTTGTTGTGTTCACTATGAAAACATCTATCACACTCACACACGGAGTCAAATTCACTGTCGCGCAAGTGTCGTCACGGTCGACCAACAATCAATCACAAGTGTCATGCTTGTCGCTTACACCGTCGATCAGTCATGTTGAGTATGTGTGTCTGGATGGTTTGAGTCATCTCGTCGTCAAGTCATGTAAGTGTGTGTTTGTAAGATCACGTATGCATCTTTCACTCGTTCACACACTTAGTCTCTTTGTTGAAGTTATGACGACCGATTTCCTTCTGATAGTCGGACCATCACCCCGCAATCGACTCGATCGACTGTCACTTAAAACAATGCAGAAGCACCAAGAAATCCATTTCAAGCTACGCTGCCTGCAAGCAAATTGATCAACCTTCATGTTGGTCAACTAGAGAGTTCAAATTGGTAGCCACCCCGGGATTGACTCCCCTAAAAAATTGCGCACAGGTTGCAGACCTTACCCGCTCCACTGACTGAGAAAGTGCGCAGACAGGGCGGACAAACACCAAGTACCCATCCCTGTCTCCCTCAGAAAATTGCGCAGTTTTTCCACCCAACCCTCCCAACAGTTAACCAGCGGCTCACCAAGAAAATTGCACAATTTTCATGAGCAAGTCCTCTGTTGCCCAGTAGTCCGCTCAGCTCAAAAACTGCGCAGAGGTGACTAGCAGTCCAGCCTCCCAACTTCAGCGCAGTTTTTCTCGCTAGCAGCTCTTGGCAGTTGATTGATAGTTCCTCTTAGGAATTGCACAGTTTTTGCTGCCAAGCTCCAGCAACTGACTGCCATTTCCCTCCAAGAATTGCGCAGTTTTTGTTGCCAAGCTCCTGGCAGCTAACTGCCAGTTCTCCTCAGGAATTGCACAGTTTTTTTCTGCCAGTGACCCAGCAGCTGACTTCCAGTTCCCCTAAGGAATTGCGCAATTTTTGCTGCCAGTGACCTAGCAGCTGACTGCTAGTTCCCCTCAAGAATTGTGTAGTTTTCGCTGCCAAGCTCACGTTGCCCGCTCGTTCCTGAAACTACATAGATTTTGCCTGCCCAACCTTCCTGTAACCCAGACTATTCCTCCCAGAAACTGCGCAGTTTTGTCCTCCAGCTGAGCTAGACCCGGCGAACAGTCATTGTCAATCCAGATTGCCCATCTTCATCACCCAATGACTCCTACGCAGATTTCATCAATAGTGCCCGGAGCGTCCATCCCGCCTCGCAACCTTGTCACCTCTCCCAATCACCTGCATCTAAAATGATCATGTATCATGGTAGACTAGGAGGTTTATGGATTTGATGTCGTCTTGTCATGAGTGACTGCAGACATAAGTACACAAACAAACATGGCACGATGACAGATGGGATGAAAAAAGGGAGCACATGTAGAAGGATAGGTTCACCAAGGGACAAACATACGATGCATGCAAAGAGATGTGCTCACGAACGGATGATCATGCAAAGATGTGTTTGCGGACAGATGAGCAAATATGCAAGATGTGTTTGCGAACAGATGAGCAAATATGCAAGATGTGTTCACAGACGGACGAACGGACGAACATGCACCTTTCAAGAACAGACGAACCTGTGAAGCCTACCAACATACAAGTAATGAGAAATGTGTGAATGCAACATCAAGCGAACTAACGACCATCGAAGACTCCACGCACTTTGCCATGCGGAGGTGAAGTTGTGACACACCATGAGGACATCCGCAACACTGCAACTCGACATGCACACCAGCAACAACACGAATGTACCAGCACTGTCATGTCGAGTCATGTTGTCCACATCTCTATTGCGGGCCATACTCTCAATCAATGTAATGCAACGTGGAACTCCAAGAGACACACTTGTTGTATTAAGAGTCATGTAAAGTCGAAAAGTCATGGAAGTCAAACAGTCATGAGGGTGGTCGAACAACAACAAGGGACAATTTCACCCTTGGCTATAAGTACCCCCTCATTTGTACATGCAAAGGACTTTTCACCTCAGCTCCTCCACATAACCTCAAGAGTCTGTAATCTTTTCTTTGATGAGTAAGTAGTGGCTCCAACGCCCCGCCCACAGGGTTAGTGATGTATGGTGTAACGATGTGTCTTGGAACTTTCACTTAATTTAGAAGCCTGCTAACAGGCCAACACATTTTCACACATGTATTGTAACTGTTGTAATACTAATCTTGAACACTTGTAATGCATGTTGCTTTAACCTGTGTTTGACACTTGAACTCGTTCACTTGTTGTAATACATATATGTTAAAGAAAATGTGTTGTATATGATATTAAAGTTGTCTTGCCTGTTTTGGTTACCTCCCCGGACATCAAACAAACCTTTCACATAAAACTTGCTATAACAACTGTTTCACTCGTGCGGACTCATCTGCTGAGTGTTGTACGCGTTATCTTCCCTTGTGTGTTTTGACTACCGCATCCGCGTGGATTGTTCTTCTGGAAGCTGTGCACGTCTAGTTGTGTTGTGTGTTCCTAATAGAGTTTGGGCTTTGCCCAACCGAATTGGGACTCACTCCCACCCTCTCTCTCTACGGTTAAAGAACCATTGACACAAGAGACACTTAAAATCACCAGGCACGTGAATCTCACTTCTCGTAAGACTAAGTAGACCACTCTCATGTGCTAACAAGCAAGAGTTGAGGCAAATATTTAAGATAATGGAAACTGGGCCATCTTACTGGATGGGACTCCCACACCAAATAGTGCGAGGTCTAGTTGGGACTTCATACCGGGGTGATCCCCTGATGTTGGTGGGTCCAACATCACCAACATTTTGGCACTAGAAGGAGGGCCAGATGACAAGCTGAGCCTGTACATCTGGGTTGAATCTCTCACCCAATGAATAATACACAATTCGTGCTCCTCGGGTGTTTCTCTCATTTCTACCTCAATCAACTTGTTGAGTCTTGAAAATGTCATTCATTTGCATTACACTTTCGGTATTATGTCCATTATATCACCTCCATTTCACCTCCATTTCACTACTATGTCACCACATTCATCCCACTTTCATTATCATTGGGCTACCTTTATGTTTTTCCAATATTTATTATTTCTAAGCCTTTTAAGTGAATTTGTGGTTAAACATTAGAAAATAATGTGCATATGCTTATACCTAACAAATGGGTTGAGTTTGTTGACATGTGTAGGTTGAAAGGAGACTTCTAGAAGACCCTTATGTGGCACTCTAAGGCCAAATTCGAATTTGGTTGGAAAGAATCATGGGATCATGAGGATATGTGTCACATCTCCTAATTGTATTGTAACTCTAAAAGACATGTGTCTTATCAGTTCCTATTTTGATTAGGACTCTAGAGGTAGAGGGAGAGATTCATGGATTATCATTAATGAGATGGCTCTCATCTTTTTGTATAAATAGGAGATCTCTCTCCTTCATTAGTGAGTCTTTTTAGTCTCTTTTTAGTCTCTCTTTGGAGAGCTTTGTTGTACTTTGCACTTTTGAAGAAATTGAATAAAGCTTTGATGTTCTCAACATGGAAGGAGATGTGAAGTAGATGTCATGGAGCATATTAGGATGTAAGTAGATTAGATTTCATTTTGTAAATATTGCTTTGTAGAATGTAAGGTAGATTAGATTTTCATTCATGCAATTTTAAGTATGCTTTGATTTCATAGGTAGAAGGGGGCCCCTGCCTTGTACAGTTTGAATTATTGCATTTTATTTTCTCCCGGGATTTGTTTTTATGTTTATGTATTTGCTTTACAAACTAATGGTATTTGAAGTTGACAGGTTCAAGCTGCTGCCTTTGTTTTTATAGTTGATTTTTAATTTTATTTCTCAAAGAGCTGCTAACACATAAATGATCTTCATCATAAATTGTTATATTTTAAGATCAAAATATCACTAACTTGCAGCTGGCTTTGAGTGCTTTTCAGACTGTTCTTTCACTACTTTCTAACCATACTTTGCATAGTACATATGGCTGAAGTAGAGAGTTAGAAAGAGCAAAATATTATTACTAGTCTTTAAAGTAGATTTTTGGTTTTAAGTGCTTCTTAGACTAATCTTTCACTACTTTCTAATCATACTTTGCATAGTACATATGGCTGAAGTAGAGAATTAGAAAGAGCAAAATATTATCATTAGTCTTTAAAGCAGATTTTTCTCACTTTTCTAATTCAACTTAAGCTACTTTCTATCCGTGCTTTACACAGTACATGTGCTTAGAAGCATCGAGTTAGAGAGAGATAATCTTTATCTTTGGTTTTAAAAGTGACTTTCTTTTCTTTTATTTGCAGCAGCATGAATGGTGTCTAGTGCCATTGGAAGTGGTCATTTACTTTCAAGTCATTTCAAGTTCTTTGCTTTCAGTTTCATTTCAAGTTATTTATTTCAAGCTCTTTCTTTGCAAGTTTAAAAGTTTGATTACTTTCTAGACTTATTTCTAACTACTTCCTAATCGTGCTTTACACAGCACATGTGTTTGAAGCAGAGTTTTAGGAAGAGTTGAACATTATAACTGGTCTTTAAAGTGGTTTTTCTTACTTGTCACCTTAGAGCTTGACTACTTTTTGGACTTATTTCTGACTACTTCTTAATCGTGCTTTACACAGCACATGTGTTTGAAGCAGAGTTTTAGGAAGAGTTGAACATAAACTATAAAACAACGAAGTAAGAGAAAGGTTAACTAAGCACATATAGTGCACCACACTTCATCAGTTTACGATACCCGGATTGATAATTTATGTAGAGCAATTTAAGACATTAAATTGACTAAACATTTTGGCGCCGTTGCCGGGGAAGTGTAATTAGGAGACCTTATTTCTTACATCTGGAAAAAAAAAATTTATAATCCTTGAGTATGCTCTCCTCTTGCACTTTGTGTGATCTGGAGGATCAGAAAAAGGATTGTTAAGTAAAAAAGACAAAACAATAATTCTTGAATATGCTCTCCTCCTGCACTTTGTGTGATCTGGAGGATCAGAAAAAGAATTGTTACAAAAAAAAAATAGGAGACAAAATAAACTTCATCACTTCAATTGATTCAATAAAAAAAAAAATGAAAAAAATAAAATAAAAAAATAAAACTCAAGTGCTTTGATAGGTTCAAATTGTCCAAAATTGTCTGGTTATGCTTTGTAGTGGTCTTCAAAACACTGTATCTTGTTCAAATAAGGTTTTGCAACTTAGTTGCAGAAACTGCCCTGATCCCGCAGCTATCTGACAATCCTGCAGCTGTTTCAAGGTTTAACAAGTTACAGGCATCTAATAAAAAAACCGACCACATGGGCATCTCCAGAATTGTCCCGACATGGATCCTATCCTAGTCACCCAACTCAGATTGATGAAAAACCAGCCTAGGACCTCAGTCAAAGTCTTGTTTTTAACATGTTTTTCTTGAAGTATTTGCTGCCTGAAATTGAAAATCATTAATCCTGTTTATAAAAATTTTACAATTTCAGAGAAGAAAAAAAAGAGAAAAACAATCTAGGGCTATCTCCATTCTTAGTTTTCACTGTGGCTTCAATAAAAAAAAAAAAAATATGCCTCCCTGTTCAAGCTTTGAGCTGTTGATTCCTGTAGGAGGCATTCATCATTTAGTGGCGGATTTCTGAGTTGATTTCACATTTGGATAGCTACCTTATCAATTAGAAGCAGAGAATTAAACTTACTAATGATGGGCAAGAGCATATGGAAGAGATAGTTGAGCATCTGGTTGTGAAACTTCCCATTGCTTTACTAAATCATCCTTTATTTTCTCAACTGAGACCCTCAACCAAATTGAAGTACTGCAATAATCCCTGTAATCCATTTGGAGAACTGGTTGATGTCAAAGCTTCTGAATAATGCCAAATTAAATTGGGAGTCAACAAAGTCTTTATCATTACTGAGTGTTCTTGGTTCTGCCGCTGATGACTGAGCAGTATTCTATACCATGATCCATGCAGGTCCTTTGCATAACAAACATAATGCAAAAAAAAAAAAAAAAAAAAAAAAAAAGGACGCATTAAGCATATCGACGTGCACAACAACAGCATAAAGCTTGTATCTGAGCAAACCATTTCCCTTTCCACTCATCTAAGGTGACAAATCTAGTGTTTCAGGGAATGTTACCCTCTTGTTCAGCGTGCCAAACCTCCTAGTTTGAAATCGTTTCAGTGCAATTGTAAGAATAATAAGAGCCTGATGGACAGTAAGTCGTTTCAATGCCTTCCCATTTTAAGTCATCCAACACCTGCAAAACAATAGATCAGATAAGAAAGGCCGAATGTAAAAAGTGCAGAACAGAGAAAAAATTAACTCAGAGAAAAAACGCAAGACCTGAAAAACGTCAAACGTCACACCTTCGATTCTCCCAAACAGAGGCGAATTTCAAAAAACTAAAACATGGGTTTTGTTGCCAGGTGGGTTAATTAGATAACCCAGAAACCGATTTGGAAAATTCGTGGTGGTCTGGGAGAAATGTTCGGTTCTTTGGAGCCCGTTTTTGACTGCCGCGCGTGAAAATTAAGTGGTTGTTTGAATAACTCCGCGTACCTGAGGGAAAGAGTTGTGATGGGGATCAATTACATGCTGACTAAACATTTTGGCGCGCCTGTCTAGAGACGTGCTTCAATCAAACACGACTCTCGGTCATTAATCGTTGCCGGTTAAATGTTGGGTATCCAAAACATTAACGGTCTCTCTCTGCTAATTCTTATTAAAGACCTCATCATGTGCACATGGACGGATATGCAGTGGTGAGCAGGTAAGTTACTAATATTTGGTATACCAGCACGATGCCCACATTTATTTGTCAATACGACTAGTATCATAATGGCAGTGGCGACTATCAGAATTAATAAGTTGGGCTAGTAGTGCTGCCAACTCTGGTTTGTAGAGCACAAGGACTGAGTATGTTATCAATGGCCCTTCTACTACTGTATGGGTTCTATATCACTGCTAATTCTGAGAAACAGTGAATACATATAACCAGTGAACGTATGTTACGGTTGTATTATGACTGCTAAGCCACCATTGAAGTAGTGTTTTAGAACAGAGCCGTAGAGTCAAGTGGAGGTGGAGGTTATTAAACCCCGCAGCTGTGTTTCAAACTCCATAATTCCATTTTTCAGCTGAAGTTTAAGATGGAGAAATTGCTTAGTTTGTTCGCACACAGCCACTCCATTTCACAGTATTTTCTACACTCTGCAATCCCGCAGCCATTTAGTGATCCCGCAGCTGTTTTGTTAAACTCTAGGTTGTAGGTGTCATCAGGCAAAACAGGCCACATGGGTAGCTAGGGAAATTTCAGTACATGGATGGTGTCCTATCCATTCGGTCAAATTTGCTGAAAAAGACCCCGGTCAAAGGGAAGTCAAATTGGGTGTTATCACAAAGTCGCCACACTGAGTCGCCACACTAAGTCGCTGCATGTCAAGAAAAAATAATAATTTTGAATCAATGAAATGAACAAGTTATTTTCTCACTTTTCTGAAGGTATTGATTAATTTTGGACTGATAATGAAAATTGAATGGCTAACTTTTTATTCAAGATTTTTAGATACAGAGCTGTTCCTCAATTCCGCAGCCAGAAAAACCTCATTGTTCAAATCAGCCTATCTTTCTCATACAGAATCAGATTTTGATGATTTAAGTACCATTGGAAAGATCTCAACAAGATCTATACAATGAGAAATATATCATCAGAGTTTGAAATGGAAAATAATGAAATAAATTGCTGAAAAGAAGCAACATCAACTTGAGGCACTAATTCCAAAGCAGGTATAAATTCTTTTGATTTTTCCTTTGAGAACTTGTTTCATTAATACAAATTCTTAGTTTTGTGTGTAAATATCATAACTAGAGAGATTGATCACCTCTCTCCTTTGATAATCTTACATTCCATTGCAGAAGAAGTATTAGTTTTTTTGCAGGTTCCAGGAGGAAGGACAAATGACTACAAGGGAATGATGTCTCTCTAAGAGACCAATTTGTTTCATAAGAGGTTGATCCGCAACAAAGAGGAAATATGCTGATGCAAAATCAGATCCAAATACTTGAAAAACTTTCAGATACTATTGTCTCCATCACATCCATCCATCACATCCATACTCCATAATAAACCATTCACCTCATTCCACTCCATATTTTCCATTTTCATTCACATACACTTTCCATCTCTTTTTGTCCATTCATAACCCACCAATAAAAGCAAAAGGCTCATTCACATGCTTATTGCCCATTGTCATTTCTGTTCTCCATTGCCATTTTCCATTTTCACTTTCCATTCCTTGTCATTTTCATTCCCAAATAAGCCCTGCTTCAATGCAAATTAGTCCATAGTCCTTTGAGTCTAAGTTCTTTGTAAAAACACCTTGAGACTTGCATGCCTTAATGGCAAGTTCTCATGCTGACAAACAATGGGAATACATTAATGTCCCTTGTTCGTTAGATCTTCTAGGTGACTCGACATCAGCAAATTCATTCGTACCTAGCAAGATGTGTTTGGGCATCTTGACTCTCATTGACATCAATGGTGAGAGTACTCGTGTTGACTAGTGGCATCCATTAATGGCCACTAAGCCAACAATTTCCTACTATGTTCGACATCAGAACATCTTTTCACATAGTAGGAATTGTGCCAATGAGTTTTGAAGACATGAAGACTATTATTTTCAGCATTTTGGAGCAGATTCAACAAGTTTTAGTAGAAGCAATAAAAAGCCATCTTATCTCTCTATCCATGACTCCTCTTGTTCAGCCACTTGAAGAAGAATATGATCAGAAGTTTTCAGCCACCACACACATACAACTCATCCATTCCAAAGGGTAAGTGAAGGTACGGCATTTTCTAACTTTTAACCATAGAATTCCATAAAAAGCTAGAATGATACTTGTTGGAAAAACATTTCTCTTCCTCATTTCATAAAATTGCCAATACCATCAGTTGGGGGGGGGGAATACATTCATATTCATATCTTTCCATGTCCATAACATATTCAAGAGCTCACATACTTCCAATATATATTAATTATTACATTGCTATTATGAGCATACAATGGCTTTTGAAAAAGTGCTTAAAGGATAAATTGGATACAAACAAAATCATGGTTGTCACACAAGAACCAACCATCATGCAATCCAATAAAGATATACTTTGCAACAATAATCAAAATATCATTATGCAAAGTTCAAAGATCAAAATAGAAGGCAACAAAAAAAAAAAAAATGGTTGTAACACAAGAACCAACCATGTTGCAATTCAAGTAAAACACTTTGCAGAAATATGAAGTTATCAAATGATATCATGCAAAGTTAAGCCAAGGCTCAAGGATCAAAAGAGTCAATGTAATATATGTTGCATGAGGACATGCAATAGCTTCAGTTGGGGGGTATGTTGAGTCTTGAAAATGTCATTCATTTGCATTACACTTTCGGTATTATGTCCATTATATCACCTCCATTTCACCTCCATTTCACTACTATGTCACCACATTCATCCCACTTTCATTATCATTGGGCTACCTTTATGTTTTTCCAATATTTATTATTTCTAAGCCTTTTAAGTGAATTTGTGGTTAAACATTAGAAAATAATGTGCATATGCTTATACCTAACAAATGGGTTGAGTTTGTTGACATGTGTAGGTTGAAAGGAGACTTCTAGAAGACCCTTATGTGGCACTCTAAGGCCAAATTCGAATTTGGTTGGAAAGAATCATGGGATCATGAGGATATGTGTCACATCTCCTAATTGTATTGTAACTCTAAAAGACATGTGTCTTATCAGTTCCTATTTTGATTAGGACTCTAGAGGTAGAGGGAGAGATTCATGGATTATCATTAATGAGATGGCTCTCATCTTTTTGTATAAATAGGAGATCTCTCTCCTTCATTAGTGAGTCTTTTTAGTCTCTTTTTAGTCTCTCTTTGGAGAGCTTTGTTGTACTTTGCACTTTTGAAGAAATTGAATAAAGCTTTGATGTTCTCAACATGGAAGGAGATGTGAAGTAGATGTCATGGAGCATATTAGGATGTAAGTAGATTAGATTTCATTTTGTAAATATTGCTTTGTAGAATGTAAGGTAGATTAGATTTTCATTCATGCAATTTTAAGTATGCTTTGATTTCATAGGTAGAAGGGGGCCCCTGCCTTGTACAGTTTGAATTATTGCATTTTATTTTCTCCCGGGATTTGTTTTTATGTTTATGTATTTGCTTTACAAACTAATGGTATTTGAAGTTGACAGGTTCAAGCTGCTGCCTTTGTTTTTATAGCTGATTTTTAATTTTATTTCTCAAAGAGCTGCTAACACATAAATGATCTTCATCATAAATTGTTATATTTTAAGATCAAAATATCACTAACTTGCAGCTGGCTTTGAGTGCTTTTCAGACTGTTCTTTCACTACTTTCTAACCATACTTTGCATAGTACATATGGCTGAAGTAGAGAGTTAGAAAGAGCAAAATATTATTACTAGTCTTTAAAGTAGATTTTTGGTTTTAAGTGCTTCTTAGACTAATCTTTCACTACTTTCTAATCATACTTTGCATAGTACATATGGCTGAAGTAGAGAATTAGAAAGAGCAAAATATTATCATTAGTCTTTAAAGCAGATTTTTCTCACTTTTCTAATTCAACTTAAGCTACTTTCTATCCGTGCTTTACACAGTACATGTGCTTAGAAGCATCGAGTTAGAGAGAGATAATCTTTATCTTTGGTTTTAAAAGTGACTTTCTTTTCTTTTATTTGCAGCAGCATGAATGGTGTCTAGTGCCATTGGAAGTGGTCATTTACTTTCAAGTCATTTCAAGTTCTTTGCTTTCAGTTTCATTTCAAGTTATTTCTTTCAAGCTCTTTCTTTGCAAGTTTAAAAGTTTGATTACTTTCTAGACTTATTTCTAACTACTTCCTAATCGTGCTTTACACAGCACATGTGTTTGAAGCAGAGTTTTAGGAAGAGTTGAACATTATAACTGGTCTTTAAAGTGGTTTTTCTTACTTGTCACCTTAGAGCTTGACTACTTTTTGGACTTATTTCTGACTACTTCTTAATCGTGCTTTACACAGCACATGTGTTTGAAGCAGAGTTTTAGGAAGAGTTGAACATAAACTATAAAACAACGAAGTAAGAGAAAGGTTAACTAAGCACATATAGTGCACCACACTTCATCAGTTTACGATACCCGGATTGATAATTTATGTAGAGCAATTTAAGACATTAAATTGACTAAACATTTTGGCGCCGTTGCCGGGGAAGTGTAATTAGGAGACCTTATTTCTTACATCTGGAAAAAAAAAATTTATAATCCTTGAGTATGCTCTCCTCTTGCACTTTGTGTGATCTGGAGGATCAGAAAAAGGATTGTTAAGTAAAAAAGACAAAACAATAATTCTTGAATATGCTCTCCTCCTGCACTTTGTGTGATCTGGAGGATCAGAAAAAGAATTGTTACAAAAAAAAAATAGGAGACAAAATAAACTTCATCACTTCAATTGATTCAATAAAAAAAAAAAATGAAAAAAATAAAATAAAAAAATAAAACTCAAGTGCTTTGATAGGTTCAAATTGTCCAAAATTGTCTGGTTATGCTTTGTAGTGGTCTTCAAAACACTGTATCTTGTTCAAATAAGGTTTTGCAACTTAGTTGCAGAAACTGCCCTGATCCCGCAGCTATCTGACAATCCTGCAGCTGTTTCAAGGTTTAACAAGTTACAGGCATCTAATAAAAAAACCGACCACATGGGCATCTCCAGAATTGTCCCGACATGGATCCTATCCTAGTCACCCAGCTCAGATCGATGAAAAACCAGCCTAGGACCTCAGTCAAAGTCTTGTTTTTAACATGTTTTTCTTGAAGTATTTGCTGCCTGAAATTGAAAATCATTAATCCTTTTTATAAAAATTTTACAATTTCAGAGAAGAAAAAAAAGAGAAAAACAATCTAGGGCTATCTCCATTCTTAGTTTTCACTGTGGCTTCAATAAAAAAAAAAAAAATATGCCTCCCTGTTCAAGCTTTGAGCTGTTGATTCCTGTAGGAGGCATTCATCATTTAGTGGCGGATTTCTGAGTTGATTTCACATTTGGATAGCTACCTTATCAATTAGAAGCAGAGAATTAAACTTACTAATGATGGGCAAGAGCATATGGAAGAGATAGTTGAGCATCTGGTTGTGAAACTTCCCATTGCTTTACTAAATCATCCTTTATTTTCTCAACTGAGACCCTCAACCAAATTGAAGTACTGCAATAATCCCTGTAATCCATTTGGAGAACTGGTTGATGTCAAAGCTTCTGAATAATGCCAAATTAAATTGGGAGTCAACAAAGTCTTTATCATTACTGAGTGTTCTTGGTTCTGCCGCTGATGACTGAGCAGTATTCTATACCATGATCCATGCAGGTCCTTTGCATAACAAACATAATGCAAAAAAAAAAAAAAAAAAAAAAAAAGGACGCATTAAGCATATCGACGTGCACAACAACAGCATAAAGCTTGTATCTGAGCAAACCATTTCCCTTTCCACTCATCTAAGGTGACAAATCTAGTGTTTCAAGGAATGTTACCCTCTTGTTCAGCTTGCCAAACCTCCCAGTTTGAAATCGTTTCAGTGCAATTGTAAGAATAATAAGAGCCTGAAACGCTTGGTTCGTGTCTCCCGAAATGGTGAACCTCGTGATTTTCTTTTTTCCTTGACTCTTGTAGATCACGAGACACCTCGTGTCTTGAAGAGGGTGCCCCTTCGTAACAACCACAAATCTAAGAAATTTGTGTAGCGAGTACCCCCTTGCAGCGGTTGCAAAGCTAAGAAATCTGCGCAGCATTTTCCCAACCCATCTGCTCGACTGCCTCTTGCCGCAACGAAGGAAATTCCAGAATGGTGCAGAAAACCTATGGTGAAAACTGATCCCTCCATTCTGCAAGAGGACATCATCGTTAACCCAAGTCTTGATTCTAGTCTGCATCTCTTCCATCCTCCATCATCTACAAGCCATGACTCCTTGCACCATGACTCGCTCGAGTAATCTGCTTCACAAGCTAGATGCACGCACTCTCTTGATTCTCGAGCTGCTGGCTCAAGTTGCAGTCATGTGCAAGGCAGTATCATCATACAAACGAAGGAGTAGGACGGTGAAGACATAATCAATTCCTCTCAAAACATTGAGCCTCCATTCTTGATTGATTCTCGATCTGCGAATCTTGGTGAAACATCATGCACAATCAATTCTTTTGATCAACCTCCAGTCTTGGGATATCATCACTCCCACACTTTCATATGTTGTTATGAATGCCCAAGCACATCATATGATCTACTGTCATCTCATGTACACTCTAACTCAGATCTGGAATGTGCACTAGTCAAAGCAGACATCCATATCGAAGCTTCCTCTGCACCTCACTTGCCCGTGTGTCCTATCATTCACAGCGCATCAACATGCGTCGAAGATATTCCATGTTCTCTTGCTTCTTCATCCCATGAGTTATCTCCTCGATTGACACAAGGCAATGAGGTTGTCCATGATGAAAATAGTATGAACACATAGGACTCTTCCCACTCGTCATCATCTTGTGTGTTGCATGAAGACAACTCGTCAAGTCAGCTTGCTGAAAATTTTGATGAAGCCTGTGACAGAGATGGTTGTCATCTTGAGAGAAGTTTTGAAATCAGTAACAACAACCATCCTCAAGCCATGCATGATCTGGTTCACATCTCAAAATGCATTTTTTTCAATTCTGGAAAGTTTTGGGACGTGTCAGGGAGTCAAGGCACTTCAACATCTGTTGATGGTTATGTCAGGACCTCGCGACTTTGGTAAGCACGCAAAACCAAATCAAATATCCTTTCTCACGCACAATCCGTATATCTGCATGGTTTCATTATACGTGGATCTCTGTGTAAAGAATATTTACTATTATGGGTGTGATGTTTCAAAATTTCAGATTTTCACTAATGATCGAATCCATGAGTCCATTACAGCATGTTCGTCTTCATGCACCTCTCTTATATCTAATTCAAGTTGGGAGTGTCCATCCCTCATTCAATCGTAGGACAGCGAAGTTGATCATCTCAAAGACTATATTTATCTAGAATCATACTTATCAGATGTTCTCTCCCGTAATAAACTCCTTGGTCTTTTTCAAAATTTCTCATGCCAAATCTGCCCACTCATCACACCAACAATCTCCCTATGTGATGACGAGCACACAACCTATCATGCGAATCAAGTTACTCTCATTTCACCACACCCCAACTGGTTTCACATATTCACAGTGCTGGCATCCTTTCTACATTTTTGTGATTACCATGATAACTGCGCACTTTTTCACTAGTTGTAGTTGGGTGTTCTATCATGTCTAGCAGACAACGAACTTGGTTCCCTCATTCAGAGCATTTGCACGATTGTTCAAATTTTTTCTTTGTTTGTGTCAAAATGGGAATCTGCCATCTCGATTGACTAGTTTGATTTTTCTTCTACGTTGGGTGGTTGTCATGCAGTTTATCATTTTCCCAACAGTACATCCAATGACATTTGCTTTGCGCACTATGATCTTCACCATGTAACATCTTTATTCTTAGACTTCTGTCAAGAAAGTGAGGCACCTCGGCTTGCGCTGATGGCTATGGCAGGCCCTCACTGTCTTGACATGACTGATGAGAATGACCAGATCTATCTATCCGTATCAGATTCCCATCATGATCCCCTCTCTCGAATTAGGGATCCATCATCTCAAAGATCACGAACTTTTCAAAAAAACCATCACGAACAATTGCTGGAACAATCTTACTTGGCGAGTCATGTCGCTGGTAACAAGCTTCAGTCCTTCCTCGCACTCGCTAAAAAACTTGGTACATAACAACACACACTCGCAAGAGGCCTCCGAGGTTTGTTGAAAAATGGTAGTCACGGAAGAGGTAAGCATGTGTGTTGGGTGGTTGTGACACATTCTTCCGCCCACAGGCGAGACCTTCTCTCTCATGTGCAAGTTTGTCAAGTTTTTTCATTTTCTGTTGCACACTATTTTTTATCTATTTTAATCACTCGTATCTTTGTGACTGTAGGTCGGGTACGCCTACGATGGCTTCACTGGAAATTTCATTTCACGTAACCCCGACCGTTTAACGTAGGAGTAGGAGTAGTGTTTTCTTTTTTGCTTATCTTTACTTTGTGGTTTGCATGTTTGTTTGCTTGTTGACTTGGTTGATTTGCTTGCTTGTTGTTGTTTTCACTTGGTTTGTTTTGCTTACTATTTTTGTTTATGTTTGTTTTGTTTCCTTGATACCTTACTATTTTTGTTTTTGGAAATAAGTGCTGCCAACTACCACGTTTTGGCTTTTAAATAGAGTATGTGGCTGAGATTTGAAGAAACTTATGACACTGCAACACTTGCTCAATCTTGTGTTCGTCTTCTCTATGCTTGGTTATAACCTTTGGCCGGTGAAGTCTTGAATGAAAATATGAGCTGTCTGCAAGGGAAGTTTTGGTCCAACCATGAGCCTGTGTCCACACTGGGAAGCCCCATGCCTACACTTAACCTTCTTCTCTATATGTTCAAGCTCATCCAAATAGTAGAAACGAAGAAGAGGAAAATCTAAAAGAGAAAACCTATGTCTTACATGATTCTCTAAAGGAACAACCTCTTCTACTCTCAATAAGTCGGGATCCCTCTTCTGCCCCAAAAATAAATAAGTCCCTATGCACAGTCCTTTCGAAAAAATACAAAGGCGAAAGAAGAGAAAGGCTTCCTATGTAGAGAGGTGAATCATGCAACTCCACCGGGCTACTGACCAGGCTCGTTGGCAGTTGAGAAATGTGTGTGTTCCTGCGTGACTCCGCTAGGGTATTGTCAAGGCTTGCTGGTAGCAGAGCAACACCAAAGATGAAAACTTATACTCTGAAAATCTTCAACTCATGAGCTAAACTACCCTTCCTGAATTTGAAACACTGTGATCAAGCTAAACTTTTGATTGTGTTTGACTGAGTTGGAAAAAGGTGAACCATGTATGTCCATGGGGTAAGTGGGGAAGCCAGAGTAACTCGCACAATGATTCAATACTCCTCGAAAGACCAACACCCTGTGTTATCAATTAACCAAAACATAGAGGCTAGAGTTCTACCAGTGTGTCGCCAAGTGTTGTAGCGTCTACAACCACCCTCCAAAATTTTGGCTCGTACCCAATTTCGGAGCCTCCCTTGAAGAGTTTCACTTTATGACTGAACACACTCAGGTTCACCCCATGAGCTCATGTGAGTCTTTACATCTACCTTGCTTGATCATTTCATGCAAGTTTTTGCATGTTGATGTCAAAGAAATGCTTGCAACCATGTTTTGGTTATACTCAAAGTCTTCGCTTCGTGTGTACTTGTTATGTTCACCATGAAAACATTTGTCGCACTCACACACGGAGGCAAATTCACCGTCGCGCAAGCATCGTCATGGTTGACCAACGATCAATCACAAATGTCGTGCTTGTCACTTACACCATCGATCAGTCATGTTGAGTATGTGTGTCTGGATGGTTTGAGTCATCTCGTCGTCAAGTCATGTTTGAAAGATCATGTATGCATCTTTCACTCGTTCACATACTTAGTCGCTTTGTTGAAGTTTTGACGATCGAATTCCCCTTTGACATCCAGACCATCACCCCGCCATAGACTCGATCGAATGTCACCCAGAACATAGCAAAAGCACCAAGCAATCCATTTCAAGCTAGGCTGCCCACAAGCAAATCGATCAACCTTCACGCTGGTCAACTAGAGAGTTCAAATTGGTAGCCACCCGGGATTGACACCCCTAAAAAATTGCACAGAGGCTGCAGATCTTGCCCGCTCCGCTGACTTAAAAAGCTGCATAGACAGGTCGGATAAACACCAAGTGCCTGTCCTGGCCTCCCTCAAAAAATTGCACAGTTTTTCCAGCCAGCCCTCCCAACAGTCGACCGGCTTCTCACTAAGAAAATTGTGTAGTTTTCATGAGAAATTCCTCTGCTGCCGAGCAGTCCACTCAGCTCAGAAACTGTAGAGAGGTGACCAGCATGCCAACCTCCCAGATTCAACACAATTTTTCATGCCAGCAGCTCTCGACAGTTGACTGGCAGTTCCCCTAAGGAATTGCGCATTTTTTGCTGCCAAGCTCCAGCAGCTGACTGCCAGTTCTCTCTAGGAATTGATTAGTTTTTTCTGCCAAGTTCTCGGCAGGTAACTGCCAGTTCCCTTAAGAAATTGCATAGTTTTTGCTGCCAGTGACCCAACAGTGGACTACTAGGTCCCCTCAGGAATTACGCAGTTTTTGCTGCCAGTGACCCAGCAGTTGACTGCCATTCCCCTCAGGAATTGCACAGTTGTTGCTGTCAGTGACCCAAAATTTGACTGCCAATTCCCCTCAGGAATTGCACAGTTTTTAATTCCAAGTGCCTGCTGCTTGCTCGTTCTGGAAACTGTGCAAATGTTGCCTGCCCTGCCTTCCCGCAGCACTAATTGTTCCTCCCAAAAACTGTGTAGTTTTGTCCTCCAGTAGAGCCATACCCCACGAATAGTCACTGTCAATCTGGATTGCCCATCTTCATCACCCAATGACTCCTGCGCCATTTTCATAAGTAGTTCTCGGAGCCTCCATCCCACCTCACAACTTTGTCACCTCTCCCGGTCACCTGCATTCGAAATGATCATGTATCATGGTAGACTAAGAGGTTTATGGATTTGATGTCGTCTCTTCATGAGTGACTGCAGACACATGTAAACAAAATAACATGGCTGGATGACAGATGGGATGAACAAAAGGAGCACATGAAAAAGGACAGGTTCGCCAATGGACAAACATACGATGCATGCAAAGAGACGTGCTCGCGAACGGATGATCATGCAAAGATGTGTTCGTGGACGAATGAGAAAACATGCAAGATGTGTTCACAGGCGGATTGATGGACAAACATGACCCTTTCACGAATGGACGAACCTGTCAATCCTACAACCATACAAGCAAGGAGCAATGTGTGAATGCACCATCAAGCGAACCAACGACCATCGAGGACTTCGCGCACTTTGCCATGCAGAGGTGAAGCTGTGACACACTATGAGGACATCCATCACCTAGTAGCACTGCATCTCGACATGCACACCAACAACAACACGAATGTACCAGCACTATCATGTCGAGTCATGTCATCCGCATCTCTACTATGGGCCATATTGTCAATCAATGTAATGTAACATGGAAGTCAAAGAGACCCACTTGTTGTATGAAGAGTCATGCAAACTCGAAAAGTCATGGAAGTCAAATAGCCATGAGGGTAGTCGAACAACCACAGGGTTCAGTTTCACCCATGGCTATAAATACCCCCTCATTTGTACATGCAAAGGAATTTTCACCTCACCTCCTCCCACATAGCCTCGAGAGTTTGTAATCTTTTCTTTTAGGAGTAAGTAGTGGCTCCAACGCCCCGCCCATAGGGTTAGTGATGTATGGTGTAACGATGAGTCTTGGAACTTTTGCTTAATTCAGAAGCCTACTAATAGGCCAACACATTTTCACACATGTATTGTAACTGTTGTAAGACTAAACTTGAACACTTGTAATGCATGTTGTTTTAACGTGTGTTTAACACTTGAACTCATTCACTTGTTGTAATACATATATGTTAATGAAAATGTGTTGTATATGTTGTTAACACTGTCTCGCCCGTGCTGGTTACCTCCCCAGACATCAGACATACCTTTCAAACTTGCTATAACAACCGTTACACTCACGAGGACTCATCCACTGAGTGTTGTACGTGTTATCTTCCCTTGTGTGTCGTGACTGCAGCATTCGCATGGACTGTTCTTACGGAAGCTGTGCATGTCCTATTGTGTTGTGTGTTCCTAACAGAGTTGGGGCTTCTCCCAACCAACTTGGGACTCACTCCCACCCTCTCCCTCTATGGTGAAAGAACCATTGACACAAGATACCCTTATAATCAACAGGAACGTGAACCTCACTTCTCACAAAACAAAGCATACCACTCTCATGTGTTGACAAGCAAGAGTTGAGGAAAATATTTAAGATAATGGAAATTGGGCCATCGTACTAGATGGGACTCCCACACCAAACGGTGTGAGGTCTAGTTGGGACTTCATACCGGGGTGATCCCCTGATGTTGGCGGGTCCAGCACCGTCAACATTTTGGCGCTAGGAGGGCCAGATGACAAGCTAAGCCCATACATCAGGGTTGAATCTCCTACCCAATGAATAATACACAATTCGTGCTCCCAGGGTGTTTCTCTCATTTGTCCCTCAATAATTTATCAATCCCCGATGAGCATCCCGATCACTTGTCCTTGTTAATGTTTGACGGTAACGAGCACATTTATGATTTTCTTCATTTCTGTGAATCTCATGAAATTAATAGTGATGAGCTTGTTTGCATACTCTTCTTCCTCACTCTTGAAGGTTGTGCTAATATGTGGTGTCATACCCTCCCACGTGCTTCCGTTCTTTCCCTTCTCACTTTCCTCAAGGAGTTCCATGAAGCCTTCGATGAGTGTGACCACCAAGATGTCTATGAAAGAATCTCTCGTTTAAGAATGAAGCCTGGAAAATCAGTTGAGGACTTTGCTACCCGCTTCCTTCACCTATGTCACGAAATTCCTAAACGGTTTGTGGACCTTGACTTCATGAGCCAAGAGTTGAAACGCTTGGTTCATGTCTCCCGAAATGGTGAACCTCCTGATTTTCCTTCTTCCTCAACTCTTGCAGATCACGAGACACCTCATGTCTTGAAGAGGGTGCCCCCTCACAGCAACCACAAATCTAAGAAATCTATGCAGCGGGTACCCCCTCGCAGTGGTTGCAAAGCTGAGAAATCTGTGTAGCATGTTCCCAACCCATCTGCTCAGCTGTCTCCTGCCCCAACGGAGGAAATTCTAGAATGGTGTAGAAAGCCTATGGCGAAAACTCATCCCTCCATTCCGCAAGAGGACATCACCATTCATAACCCAAGTCTTGAGTCTAATCTGCATCTCTGCCATCCTCCATCATCTACAAGCCATGACTCCTTGCATTATGAATTGCTTGAGCGATCTACTTCGCAAGCTAGCTGCGCGCACTCTCTTGATTCTCGAGCTGCTGGCTCAAGTTGCAGTGATTTGCAAGGAAGTCTCATCATATAAATGGAGGAGCGGGACAATGAAGACATAATCAATTCCTCTCAAAACATTGAGCCTCCATTCTTGATCGATTCTCGATTCACAAATCTTGGTGAAACATCATGCACAATCAATTCTTTCGATCAACCTCCATTCTTGGGCTGTCATCACTCCCATGCTTCCGTATTTTGTGATGAACGCCCAAGCACATCATATGATCTATTGTCATCTCATCTACACTCCAACTCAGATCTGGAATGTGCACCAATCAAAGCAAATATCCATATCGAAGCTTCCTCTGCACCTCACTTACCCGTGTGTCCTATCATTCACAGCGCATGAACATGCATCAGAGATATTCCATGTTGTCTTGCTTCTTCATCCCATGAGTCATCTCCTCGATCGACATAAGGCAATGAGGCTGTCCATGATGAAAATAGTCTCAACACACAGGACTCTTACCACTCGTCATCATCTTGTGTGTTGCATGAAGACAGCTCGTCAAGTTAGCTTGCTGAAAATTTTGATGAAACTTGTGACAGAGATGGCTGTCATCATGAGAGAAGTTTTTAAATCAGTAACAACAGCCATCCTCTAGCCATGCATGATTTGCTTCACATCTCAAAATGCAATTTTTCAATTCTGTAAAGTTCTAGGACGTGCTAAGGAGTCGAGGCACTTCAACGTCCGTTGATGGTTATGTCAGGACTTCACGACTCTGGTAAGCCTGCCAAACCAAATCAAATCTCGTTTCTCACGCACAATTCGTATATCCGCATGGTTGCACTCGACGTGGATCCCTGTGTAAAGAATATTTACTATTATGGGTGTGATATTTAAAAATTTTAGATTTTTTCTAATGATCAAATCCATGTGTCCGTTACAACATGTCTATCTTAATGCACCTCTCTTACATCTAATTCGGGTTGGGAGTGTTTGTCCCTCATTTAATCACGGGACAAAGAAGTTGATCATCTCAAAGGCTATCTTTATTTGGAATCATACTTATCATATATTGTCTCTTGTAATCAGCTCCTTGGTCTTTTTGCAAATTTCGCACGTCAAATTTACCCACTCATCACACCAGCAATCTCCCTGTGTGATGACGAGCGCACAACCTATCGCGCGAATCAAGTTACTCTCATTTCACCACACCCCAACTGGTTTCACACATTCACGGTGTTGGTTTCACACATTCACAGTGTTGGCATCCTTTCTACATTTATGTGATTACCATGATGCATGCACACTTTTTCACCAGTTGCAGGTGGGTGTTCTATCATGTCTAGCAGACAACGAACTTGGTTCCCTCATTCAGAGCATTCACACGATTGTTCAAAAATTTTCTTTGTTCATGTCAAACTGGGAATCTTCCATCTCAATCGACTAGTCTGATTTTTCTTCTACCTTGGGTGGCTGTCATGTAGTTTATCATTTTCCAAACAGTACATCCAATGACAGTCTCTTCACGCACTATGATCTTCACCATGTAACATCTTTATTCTTAGACTTCTTTCAAGAAAGTGAGGCACCTCGGCCTGCGCTGATGGCTATGGCAGGCCCTCACTATCTTGACATGACTGATGAGAATGACCAGATCTATCTATTTGTATCAGAGTCCCATCGTTATCCCCTCTCTAAAATCAGGGATCCATCTTCTCAAAGATCACGAATTTTTCAAAACAACCATCACAAATTTTATGATCCAATCATTGAATGGCTCAAACAATCTTACTTGGAGAGTCGTGTTGCAGGTAACAAGCTTCAGTCCTTCCTCGCACTTGCTAAGAAACTTTGTGCAAAACAACACACATTCGCAAAAGGCCTCCGAGGTTTGTTGAAAAACGGTAGTCACGGAAGAGATAAGCATGTGTGTTAGGTGGTTGTGACACATTCTTCTGCCCACAGGAGAGACCTTCTCTCTCATGTAGAAGTTTGTCAAGTTTTTTCATTCTCTGTTGCACACTATTTTTTATCTGTTTTAATCACCCGTATCTTTGTGACTGTAGGTTGGGTACGCCTACAGTGGCTTCACTGGAAATTTCATTTCACGTAACCTTGATCATTTAATGTAGGAGTAGGAGTAGTGCTTTATTTTTTGCTTGTCTTTACTTTGTGGTTTGCATGTTTTTTTGCTTGCTGACTTGGTTGCTTTGCTTTCTTGCTGTTGTTTTCACTTGGTTTGTTCTGCTTACTATTTTTGTTTACGTTTGTTTTGTTTGCTTGATACCTTACTATTTTTGTTTTCATAAATAAGTGTTGCCAACTACCACGTTTTGTATTTTGAATAGAGTATGTGGTTGAGATTTGAAGAAACTTATGACACTGCAGCACTTGGCCAGTCTTGTGTCCTTCTTCTCTGTGCTTGGTTATATCCTTTGGCTGGTGAAGTCTTGACGGAAAATACGCCCGTCTGCAAGGGAAGTTTTGGTCCAACCATGAGCTTGTGTCCACACTGGGAAGTCCCATGCCTACACTCAGCGTTCTACTCTGTGTGTTTAAGCTCATCCAACTAGTAGAAACAGAGAAGAGGAAAATATAAACGATCAAACCTATGTCAAAGGTCTTAGATGCTTCTCTAAAGGAACAACCTCTTCTTCTCTCAATAAGTCGGTATCCCTCTTCCGCCCCAAAAATAAATAAGTGCTTATGCACAGTCCTTTTGAAAAAATATGAAGGTGAAAGAAGAGAAATGCTTCCTGCATAGAGAGGTGAATGCTTCCTGCATAGAGAGGTGAAGCATGCAACTCCACTGGGGTACTGACCGGGCTCGCTAGTAGTGGAGAAATGTGTGTGTTCCTACTTGACTTCACAGGGGTACTGTCCAGGCCTACTGGTAGCAAAGAAAAAACAGAGATGAAAACTTATACTCTGAAAATCTTCAACTCGTGAGCCAAACTACCCTTCCCGAATTCGAAACACTGTGATCAAGCTGAACTTTTGATTGTGTTTTACTGAGTTGGCAAAAGGTGAACCATGTATGTCCATGGGGTAAGTGGGGAAGCCAGAGTAATCTGCACAACGATTCAATACTCCCCAAAAGACCAAGGCCCTGTGCTATCAATGAACCAAAATAGAGAAACTGGAGTTCTACCAGTGTGTCACCAAGTGTTGTAGCGGCTACAACCACCCTCCAAAATTTTGGCTTGCATCCAATTTCGGAGCCTCCCTTGAAGAGTTTCACTTGATGACTGCACACACTCAGGTTCACCTTGTGAGCTCGTGTGGGTCTTCGCACCCACCTTGCTTGATCATTTCACCCATGTTTTTGCATGTTGATGTCAAAGTCATGCTTGCGACCATGTTCTGGTTATACTCAAAGTCTTCGCTTCATGTGTACTTGTTGTGTTCACTATGAAAACATTTGTCGCACTCACACATGGAGTCAAATTCACTGTCGCGCAAGCATCGTCACAGTCGACCAATGATCAATCAGAAGTGTTGCGCTTGCCACTTACACCAGCTGTTAGTCGTGTTGATTATGTGTGTCTAGATGGTTTGAGTCATCTCGTCATCAAGTCATGTAAGTGTGTGTTTGCAAGATCACGTATGCATCTTTCGCTCGTTCACACACTTAGTCGCTTTGTTGAAGTTCTAATGACCATATTCCCCTTTGACATCCGGACCATCACCCCGCCATCAACTCGATTGGATGTCACCCAGGATAGCGCAAAAGCACCAAGGAAGCCATTTCAGGCTGCGCTGCCTGCAAGCAAATTGATCAACCTTCATGTTGGTCAATCAGAGAGTTCAACCCGGTAGCCACCCCGGGACTGACTCCCCTAAAAAATTGCACAGAGGCTGTAGATCTTGCCCGCTCCGCTGACTGAGAAAGTTGCGCAGACAGGCTCGACAGACACCAAGTTCCCGTCCCTATCTCCCTCAGAAATTTGCATAATTTTTCCAGCTAGCCTTCTTGACAGTCGACCAGTTGCTCACCAAGAAAATTACGCAATTTTCATGAGCAAGTACTCTGCTGCCCAGTAGTCCGCTCAACTCAGAAACTACATAGAGGTGACCAGCAGGCCAGCCTCCTAGCTTCAACGCAGTTTTTCCTGCCAGCAGCTCCCAGAAGTCGTCTTACATTTCCCCTCAGGAATTGCGCAACTTTTGCTGCCAAGCTCCAACAATTGACTGCTAGTTCCCTCCAGGAATTGCACAGTTTTTGCTGCCAAGCTCCCCGCAATTGACTACCAGTTCCCCTCAGGAATTGCACAGTTTTTACTGCCAGTGGCCCAACAGCTGACTGCCAGTTCCCCTCTGGAATTGCGTAGTTTTTGCGGCCAGTGATCCAGCAGCTGACTTCGAGTTCCCCTCAAGAATTGCATTGTTTTTGCTGCTAAGCTCCCGCTGCCCGCTCGTTTCAGAAACTGCGCAGATTTTGCCTGCCCAACCTTCCCATAGCCTGGACTGTTCCTCCCAAAAACTGCGCAGTTTTTTCCTCCAGCTGAGCCAGACCCCGTAGACAGTCACTATTAATCCAGATTGCCCATATTCATCACCCAGTGACTCCTACATAGTTTTCATCAGCAGTGCCTGGAGCCTCCATCCCACCTCACAACCTTGTCACCTCTCCCGGTCACTTGCATCCGAAATGATCATGTATCATGGTAGACTAGGAGGTTTATGGATTTGATGTCATCTCATCATGAGTGATTGCAGATAGAGGTACACAAACAAACATGGTGCGAAGAAAGATGGGATGAAAAAAGGGAGCGCATGCAGAAGGATAGGTTCGCCAATGGATGAACATATGATGCATGCAAAGAGATGTGCTCGCGAATGGATGATCATGCAAAGATGTGTGCACGGATGGACGAGCAAACATGCAAGATGTGTTCATGGATGGACGGACGGACAAACATGCACCTTTCGCGAATGGACGAACCTATCAAGCCTACCAACATACAAGCAAGGAGCAATGTGTTAATGCAACATCAAGAAAACAAATGACCATTGAAGACTTTGTGCACTTTGCCATGCAGAGGCGAAGTTGTGACACACCATGAGGACATCCATCACCCAACAACACTGCAGCTCAACATGCACACCAACGGTAGCATGAATGTACTAGCACTGTCATGTCGAGTCATGTCATGAGTCATGTCGTCCACATCTCTAATGTGGGTCATATTGTCATCAATGTAATGTAACGTGGAAGTCCAAGAGACCCACTTGTTGTATGAATTGTCATGTAAAGTCGAAAAGTCATGGAAGCCAAACAATCATGAGGATAGTCGAACAACCACAAGGGTTAGTTTCACCCTTGGCTATAAATACACCCTCATTTGTACATGCAAAGGAATTTTCACCTCATCTCCTCCCACATAGCCTCGAGAGGCTGTAATCTTTTCTTTGAGGAGTAAGTAGTGTCTCCAACGCCCCACCCACGGGGTTAGTGATGTATGGTGTAACGACCTGTCTTGGAACTTTCGCTTAATTCAGAAGCCTGGTAATAGGCCAACATGTTTTCGCACATGTATTGCAATTGTCGTAAGACTAATCTTGAACACTTGTAATGCATGTTGCTTTAACCTGTGTTTAACACTTGAACTCATTCACTTGTTGTAATACATATATGTTAATGAAATGTGTTGTATATGCTGTTAACACTGTCTCACCCTTGTTGGTTACCTCCCCGGACATCAGACAAACATTTCACATAAAACTTGTTATAACAACTATTGCACTCACGCGGACTCATCTGTTGAGTGTTGTATGTGTTACCTTCCCTTATGTGTTGTGACAACAACATCCACGTGGACTGTTCTTTTGAAATCTGTGCACGTCCTGTGGTGTTGTGCGTTCCTAGAAGATTTGGGTCTTCTCTCGACTGACTTGGGACTCACTCCCACCCTCTCTGTCTATGGTGAAATAACCATTGACACAAGAGACACTTAAAATCACCAGGCACACGAACCTCTCTTGTCGCAAGACAAAGCAAACCACTCTTCTATGCTGACAAGCAAGAGTTGAGGCAAATATTTAGGATAATGGCAACTAGGCCATCGTACCAGATGGGAATCCCACACCAAACGTTGTGAGGTCTAGTTGGGACTTCATACCGGGGTGATCCCCTGATGTTGGTGGGTCCAGCACCGTCAACATTTTGGTGCTAGAAGGAGGGCTAGAAGACAAGATGAGCTTGTACATTTTGTGATGCAGGAAAGTGTTCCCTCTGAGGACAGAGGCAACCCGTCTAGCCCTAGAGTGGGTGTAGTCACAACAAGGACAGATCAACAATAGATTTCCTTAAACAGTCATAGTTGGCGGCCTACCTCAACCGGTGGTCGATGAAGTTCCGTTGCGCTGCTCCAGCTTCCGTTTCCTTCTCCTCAATGAGTGATCAACCTGAAACAATGCAAAGGAAATACAACAAAGCACGTAACTGGAAAACAACAATGATCTATTTACTCACAAAGTCAAGAAGTCATGAGCTATCAAGTAAATTACATACAAGACATAGGAAAACATCATTGATTGTATTAATAATGAAATAAGAGCAAGCTTACAACCAAAGTCTTGACGTCGCAAGCCTTCTCAGAGGGTCCAACCAGTGTATTTCTCAAGCATTCACTCTTTGAAGATGGATCTCCCAACATACAAAGTTTCTCTCTCACTCATAAGTTTTAACACAAAGTTAAGGGCACTTCACAACCTTCCACAAGCTATCAACAATCCCACACTTGTCACACCCACACCAGCTATCTATCAAACTCAAAAGCACTAACAACACTGCTCAATCCAAGAATTTACCAACTAGCTAATCATAGCAATGGTGAGTGTTTAAATAGGAGAAGGAGTCTCCATGAAAGGTGGAAGAGAGAGCTTATCCCCAAGGAAGGTAGCACAAATGACGGAACTGCCATACCAGAGGAGGAAGGGTGACACAAACTATGCCAACAACCAGGTCTGGAGACATCCAGAAGGCCGACTGTTGGAACGAATTCGCCCAATCTGGATCATCGCGAGTTTATAACTAAGCTTTAGCGCTGACATCGCTAGTAGACAATGTAGCCAGTTAGACCGTCGCTAAAGATAGCAAGTAGCCTCATGTTGGAGCATGAAATTGGACCGTCGTGGGAAACAGATGTACTTCCATGCTGGAAGCGCGGCTGGACTATTTACAACCGTTGTTCATCGCGTATATTAAGTCCATAGTTGTGATGAGGCAGAAAACTTAGGAAAAGTGGGTCACTTGGCAACATCAGAGAGCATTTGTTCAGTATGAGCATGTTTCATTGGGACACATGACACAGTAGAAAGACTGGGGTGAAGGCAGTGACAAATTACTGTGTAACAGATGCCCCCTAAAGTATGAATCCCGAGAGAGTGGGAGGGGTGAAATGCTTTATGAAACTGACTGAACTGGAACACCATCTGGAAGAACCTGCAGGTGCAAGTACAACTGATATCTCTGATAGTGAAATACATGTAGTCTAGGCATGGGCGCAGCCATCCAAAAGACATACAAATTAGGTCTATGGTATGGACGCAGCCACCCAGCTAATAAGACCATGATAATGATAAAGGTATGGTCACAGCCATCCATGAAGACTCAGGTATGGTCGCAACCATCCATCAATGAGTCATGTAATCACGAACCAATCCACGTAGTCCGAACATGTGTAATCTGAGTTCGGGGTCTTGAACCCAACCAATAATAGTACAAATTCTAGCATGCAAATATATGTGCTGAGGTCGAGCATGATAGAAAGTCACTTGATTACCGGTCAATGATGAAAACCGTTAATAAGTGTGAGAGAAACCACTAATAATGCCAATGGCTCTCAAGGTACTGTCCAGTACAATCCACGAAGTGTGAAGAGTGAGTTGGAGTCAAACACTCGTGGAATCAATCGACGACCAATGATGAAAGTCGACCGTCAGGTGCGAAGAACTTGCCATTGAGGCATGCAAGCTCCAAGGTACCAAAGGGAATCTCTAGATCAATCTCTAGATCAATCTCCTGGATAATGAGTTGATGTCGACAGGAGACGATCCGTCGCAGGAGGGCCATAATGTTTCCCCCATCAACGACACGAGATAAGGAACAAGTGCTAGATGGAAAAATAGAGTATCAGAAGAGGAGGCAAGGATGTAAACTGCAGGTGGATTATACTCTTAAACATGTCAGCGTCATGACTCCGAAGGGTGGTAGCATTCAGGTACCAAGGGATCAGAGGCTTTGATGGAGACAAAATGAATCAGACGGAATGAGGCTAAATGGCAACCCAAACCCACGGAAGGCCAAATGACGATGTATGGATGTCCCAACCCGACAAGAAGCAAAAGTGTCGATGTTCAAGAGTGACTAGCTGCCATGATGATTTCCAAATTTCCCCCCACCATTGCTGGCGAGTACCTCGATTATTTTTTAAAACAAGCTTGAAGGGGATAGCATATGCTTGTAATATAAGTTCGGCCTTCGGTCGAATCCAACCTAGTAATAGTTTAACGAGCCCTAGGGAGGAGAAGCTCGAGTCTCGTCATGGTGACGAGTCTAATGTTGTTAGGGTTTAACGAGTCTGACATAGGTAAAACTCGAAGTCTTTTGCATGTTTAGAGAGTTTGAAAAAGACATGGAAAATAAAACTCCAGGGGGGTCCTTTTTCGTAGATTTGTGTCTCTCGAGCCCAAAAAAGTATAAAACGATACTCGAAAGAACCGCTTGACCATTACGATCAAGGAGTACTTTTCGTGATTAGTGACCTCGACCCGAAAAAGTAGAAAAGCGATCAAAATCATGTCATTTCGTAACCAATAACGAACCCGAAACGACAAAGGCCCGACAATCTTTTCACGTTTATACGGTCGGAAAAGAGCTTAAAGCAGACCACCTCTTATTTCGTTTAACGAGTCAAAAGGAATAACTCGGCTATCTTTTCATCTTTTAAGTCGGAAAAGAGCGTTAAAGAGGACTTTACGGATCAAGTGTACACGAAGTATGACATAACTCCACTACCTGTAGTTCTGCACAAGACACATCAAACATAAAACCCATTCGACATAAAATGATCAATATATGCGTAAACATAGTTAAAAAGCCAAAACTTTAATTAACCATGATAAAAATGAGAAAAAAACCCACATTTTAAAATATAATTTTTTAATTTTCAAGAATTACTATAAAAAGGGTGGGGTAATTCATTTGTTTTTACCATTTGCACTGTTCATTTTACCTCAGAGCGTTTTGGAGCACCAACCTGAGCAAAGTTCTCAAGCTGATTTCGGCCTCATCCGTCCACGATTCGTCCTGAAACCTTCGCCAAGTAAGTACATTTCGCTGTGCGCTGCATTTTAGTAGTTTTTTTCCACGTAATTTGGTGCTAGGTAGGTGAATTTAGACGGATTTTTGAATCGGAGTCCGCCTCTCGGTCATCGCGGGAAAGCCGCTCGGGTCCGCGATGACCGAGCGTGATTTACACATAACACCTTCGGATCATCATGAGAAACTGATGTATTCTTGCGATGATCACACGAAAAATGAACTGTGAATTGAGCGTCATCGCGGATGTTTTAAAAATAGTCGCGATGGCGACGTAAAATTAATTTTTTACATAAATTATGAATTTAAATTTACAGAAGGAGTTCTAATTCATTTTTTCTTGTCATGCAGGGCATCATGGCATTTGTTTGGCAGGAACAAACTCACGATGTCAACGATGAGGAAGCCTTTGCTGATGCTGGGTGCCGAAATGCTTTACGTGCGTGCGGGTTGCTAAAATTCTTCCTTACTCCGCACCTTCGGGCCCAACCCGATTTGTTAGAGCTGCTGATTCATGCCTGGAACCCAACAGACGGAAAATTCATCATCCGTGGCAGAGACATTGAGTTCGATGCTACAAACATATATTTCCTAATTGGATTGTCCCATCACGGTGAGAGGCCGATTCTAGAGGGCCAACGGACTGGGAGCGAATCACTAGACATGCTGATGGCACGAGTGTGCCCACGGGCACACAAAACGAAAAGCGGGAAGGTGGAAATTCCGACGGTGGAAGACTTGGTTCTTCGTGCAGTTCTATTCATGGTGACGAGGGCAGCGGGCTCCCAAGCCCAACACGAGGCATCAAAGACCCAACTCCGGTTGGCTCTTGAATGCCTCAACCTGACCATGTTCAACTGGGCGGAAACAATGACGACGAACATGAAGAGACAGCTTACCAACTGTCGTCGTGGGGAGATGAAACAATTCGGCTACGGGTCTATCTTGATCCCACTCATGCTGGAGCGGGTGCCGGCGCTGTAGTTACAGGACATGGACTTGGATTTGCCCAGACCACAGGAGACCAGGATCACACGGTGGGCACATGTTATGCCACGAGGAGGTGGCGGACGACCAATGTCGTGGGGGACACTATTCCGTGAGTGGCTAGATCGCCAGACGATCTTCATCGAGGACTAGCCATATGCTGGTATGGACTTTTGTGGAGACCTCGACATGCAGCTGCCCGCTGGCGAGCAGTGGGACGATGGCGGTAAAACACTTGATCACACTGTGTTTTTTGTAATTGATCTTTTATGATGTTTTTTTAGATTTTTTCATGCATATGTCCTAATAATGTACTCTATGGTATTTGCAGATGTGGGACCAGTGAGGCCTGTAGGACTAGCTCCAGAGGCACGGAGGGACCCACAGGGCATCAGAGAGCTGGCCTTGGCTCCCCCAGCTGGTGATCCGGTGGAGACAGTGGCCCAAAATCTTGAGGGCCTGACGGCGGGGATCCCTGATTACATGGGGGTCGAGGAGGTCCCCATAGAGTTCCAGATACATACAGTAGGGGTGATACCCATGGTGCACTGCCTGTTGAGGCGAGTCGCACGAGCGGTGGTGTGCTATAGGGAGCATAACCCACCGCAGTAGATGCCTAGGTTTTATTTCCTGCTGATTTTTTGAGAGACACGTGTCTCGGATGTATGGAGAACACAGACTCTATTTGGACATATACACTTATTTTTTGAGCGCCTCTGTGAACCACATGATATATATATATATACATATATACATATATATATATATATATATATATATATATATATATATATATATATATATATATATATATATATAGATAGACACATATTCCTATGGTTCATTATTGTGTTTTGAATGCTTCTATATTCTGTTTTGATTACATGTTATACAAATGTCTGTCTAATACATAGTTTGCTAATGCATCAGTTAATGCGTTTAATCTTCTTGGAATGTGTTGATATGTGATAAAATCAAAATTCCTTTCTAACAATTGAACATGTAAATACAACCTTAAAATCCGATGGTCTCTGACGGAATAACACCCATTAAGCTGGTGGACAACAAGCTGAGAATCCAGATTCACAACCAATGTATGAATACCGAGGTTGATAGCCTCAATTAGTAACTCAATAACAACACGATATTCAGCGACATTGTTTGTGGTGCAACCTAGATAAACACCTTGAAAGTCTACTAACTCACCGTGAGGATCGTAGATCACCCATGCCGCAGAAGAAAGGTTGTGGGTATTGCGGCAAGCAGCATCAACGAAACCAACGTAAGGTGTACCATACATCTGCACAAGAAGTGAAAGACACAATAAGCGGCAATTATGCCTACACATCAAGCCAAAACATGAAAACACACATGCAACACACCTGTTGAAAACACACGATGTACAAATCAGAGTGCATGGGGTTCACGCATAATTTTTTTCAGGTAAATCCCATTTCGGGGCTTATCTAGAGGGTTCCCTTCATAATCAATCAGCTCATAGGCCCCTTTTTGCAAAACTCGCTTTACAATATAAGGCCCATGCCACATGGGCTCGAATTTGCCTGCCCCCAGCTTATCATTTGCTTGATCATAGAGCAGGACTAAATCTCCTTCAACGAAAGAACGAGGATGGATAGTATGATCGAAGTGAGTTTTCACTCTCTTCTTCTGTGCTTCAATAGCTAGAGAGGCTAGTCGATGAGTCTCGTCCAGCCGCTCTAGGTAGAGAAGACGTTCTTCTACCGGAGTAGTGTTGGGGAGTAATTCGACGGCTAATTTCAGAGAAGGGATCTCACACTCAATCGGAAGGGTAGCCTCCAGACCGTAAACCAATTGGAACGGGGTGAACCCGGTGGCATCCTTCACTGAAGTTCGGTAGGCCCATAAGGCAGAGAACAACATCAAGTGCCAGTTGGACTTGTGCATGCCGATGGTGTGTTGAAGCATCGTAACTAGAACTTTGTTGACGGCTTCTACTTGGCCATTGGCCTGAGGATAGTACGGTGTCGAGCTATCATGCCGCAAGCCTAGCTGGGTTGTTAACTCAGTCATCATATGATTACGGAAATGTTTGCCGTGATCAGTGACGATAGCCTGAGGGACTTCGAACCGTGAGATAACATGATTAAATAAAAATTGCGCCGCTGTGTGACCGTCTTCAGATAGTGTAGGCATCGCCTCGGCCCATTTTGTGAAATAATCAACGGCAACGATGATATACCCATGCCCCCCAGCTGAGCAAGGGTTACAGGTCATATAATCAATGCCCCATTTGGCAAAAGGGCCAACGGTAACGACAGGGTGCAATGGAGTGGGAGGCGCGCGCATCTTCCATTGGTAGATTTGGCACTCATGACAAGAGCAGACGGTAAGAATGCAATCCTTGAAGATGGAGGGCCAAAAGTAACCAGCACGGAGGATATTATAACCTGTAGCATATCCAGACATGTGATCACCACAGGTGCCATAATGGCAGTCATTTAGAACTCATTCAACTTCCTCAAATGTTGAGCATTGGCGGAGAATAGAGTCGGCGCCGAGACGATACAGGGTGTCCCCAATAATGCGATAGGGTTGAGAATGATGGCGAATCTGTCGCCGAGCATCCTTGGACAAATCAGGACGAAAAGAGGACGTCTGAAGATAGACAATAATATCCCCGTACCAAGGATCGAGGGTACTAATTAAGAACAAAGTTTCATCCGGAATATGGTCCTCTAACCGAGAGGGTGCGGTAACAGATGGCAGAGAGCAAAGCAACTCAGCAAAGACGAGGGACTTCTTAGACTTGGTAGTGGTGAACTCCAAGTCAAACTCTTGGAGGATGACAATCCACTTTGAGTATTTGCCCCCCAGTAACTGACGTGACAGGATGTACATCATTGGGTTGCAATCAGAAACCACCGTCGTGGTATGCAATAAAATATAGTGGCGGAAACGTTGAATGGCACAAACAACAGCCAATGCCAACTTCTTGACATAAGTGTATCAAGTTTTCGTATCTAGTAAATTGCGGCTGAGATAGTAAACGACATGCTCAGTGCCATCATCATCATCTTGAACTAGAACCATGCCAATAGTGGTATCGATAGCGGCTAAATACAGAGTGTAGTCACGGTGATAATCAGGAGGACGCAACAACGAAGCAGAAACAAGGATGGGCTTGAGGCGCTCAAATGACTCTTGAGCAGCGGCATCCCAAAGGAAAGGAGTATCCCGCTTTAATAACCGTGTATAGCCTTTGGCCAGTTCGGCATAATTCAGAATGAATCGTTGTAAGAAATTCGCTTTACCTTGCAAACTCTGCAATTGCTACAAAGAAGCAGGGGGAGGGAGATTCAGGATGGCTTCGACTTTAAGGGGATCCAGACGGATACCCTCTCGGGAGGCGATGAGCTCGAGAAGTCTGCCTGACTCAACGCATAAGACACACTTATGCGGATTAAGCTGGATACGATAGTGTTGACAGCGGAGGAAGATTTCGCGAAGGTGAGCTGGATGGTCCTGGCGCTTTGCTGAATGAGCTTGAAGATCATTTAGGTAGGGCTACACAATATGTCGAATATCATGAAACGCATAAGACATTGCGCGCTGGAAGGTGGCACCGACATTTTTTAAACCGAAGGGGAGCTTTTTATAAGCGAAAGTGCCCCACGGACAGATAAAGGCGGTCTTGTGTTGATCCGCAGGCGAAATATTAATCTGGTTATAACCAGAAAAGTCGTCCATGAATGAGTACATTTCACTCCCGGCACACTCATCAATGAGCTGGTCAATGAAGGGTGTAGGGTAGTTATCTTTGGGACAGGCACGATTAATATCACGATAATCAACACATACCCTGATAGTGCCCTGTTTTTTAGTCACAGGGACAATATTAGAGACCCAATCTGTGAGTGGGATGGGGTAAATAAAACCAGCCTTAAGAAGCTTTTCAACTTCCGCTTTAATAGCTGTAGCCTTTTGGGGGTGCATGGGGCGCAGACGCTAGCGAACAGGTTTGGCACCTGGATACATAGGTATCTCATGCACCACGATGCTAGGATCGATGCCGGGCATTTCTTCGTAAGACCAAGCAAACACATCACGAAATTCGCGAAAAAGATCAGTATAAAGTTGAATCTCCTCCGGAGTACAGGTTACTCCAACATGGATGTGCTCGACAATCCCTGGTTTAATAGAGATGTCGATTGGCTGAGTTTGCGTGATGTTTCCCATGTTCCCTTTAGAAGACACTTGATGAATTTGAATGGGTGTCTGAAGGGGTTGGGATGGGAGACAAGGAGCAAACCACTCAAGACAAGTAAGCATTTCCCGATGGGCAGGGAGAAACGAGGAACGATGGTGATGATCAGACCAAGGGGGTTCCTCGAAAGACATGGTCTCAATAATCGCTTCATCAGAAGGAAAAATTTCCTTTAAAGGGTCTGAAGAAGTGGCATCTCCAAGCCAAGGGGATTGAACGTACGAGTCGAGAGCTCTGCTCGAAGGAGAAGATTCAGAGGAGGGAGCCGATGCAGAAACAATTTCGACGTAGTTGAGCTCGGCAGGACTCAACGACATCTCATTGCCCTAGGATTCTATCTGATCAGCAGGGGGAAGAACCCAAGGATCAGAGCGAACATAAATCATATTAATGGGAGCGACGTTGGGAGGTGGGAGCGAAAAAACACCCATGAGGGCAGGATCTTTAAAGAGCCCAACACCCACATTCTCACAAGGAACGAAGGTATGCTCCAGAAAAGGTATGTTGCCATCGGAGGAGGAGGAGGAGGAGAAGGACAACTGGTCTACTGTGATGATCTTCCCTTGATGAGGAAAACGAATGACACGGAATAGAGATGAAGCCATGGCTCGCATGGCATATGTCTAGCTTCGTCCTAAAAGGATGTTGTAAGTTAAATTGGCATCAACAACTTCAACCTCCACTTCGACTGTCTTCCGTTCCAAAGTAATAGGCAAGCATTGGAGTATACCATAGGGACGAGACTCTCTCCCATCAAAGGCTTCCAAGGTCGTAGGAGACTGGCTTAAAGTCGGAGAACCAATAGCCTTCCAACAAGCAACAAACATTATGCAAGTAGAAGTGCCTTCGTCAATGACGGTATGATGAATCATTTTAGAATTGATGATGACCTGGATAAGGAAGGCAATTTGGTGAGGCAGTCTCGGTATATAACTGTCTAGGTAAAAAATGATCAGGTCCAAGTCGGCTGGGTCGATGCCACCGATGGCCGATAGCAAAGAATTCCTCTGAGAAGGGCAACTCTGGAGAACTTCCAATGTGGACATAGTTGACAGAGCTTGGGCTAAGTCGTCAATGATGCTATAGTGCTGAGCAACACGAGCATTAGGGTTGTATGAAGATTTCCAAAGCACGCCTTTAGGAGGAGGTCAGATGACCGCTTCAGTGCTAGGTCACTCAATATGAAGGGGACCAGAACTGGACGGAGGAGCACTAGAGGGGACCTCAGGCTCCTTCTCGGTAGGCGACGGATACTCTTTTGCCCGAGTACTAATGTGGACAGGAATCGTCCCAGCCATAAATACCTGAGAACCAAAGGGAGAAGAGGATTAAGATGGATTAGCCACCATTTGAGTTTGTTGCGAGGGAAAAGGATCCTTAAGCACGGTAGGAGTCCCAGGGGTACCTTTCAACAAACGGCTAACTTCAGACCGCCTAGGGCAGTCTTTGGTATAGTGATCCTCGTCACAGATAAGGCAAGGATACTTAGGCTTGCATTTGGTACCTTCCTCGGGTGGAGGTTTAGGGGAATCCTGCTTCGATTGATTAGCCTTATTCTTTCCTTTCCCCTTCTTTTTCCCTTTCGAGGCTTTATCTGCCGTGGTGGACTGAATGGCATTAACCTCGCAAGTGTTACTAGAATTGGATACAGCCTGAGAAGTGTTTTCATTTGAAGCATTCGACTTTTGCTTCCCAGGGCTGGCGAAAGATTTCTTAGAGGACGGATTAACAGAACCAATGACGCCATCAACAGATGGTGTTGGTGGGGCTTTTGAAGTTCCGGGCCTCAGGGCATCAGGAAAATAATCATATAGTGTACCAGACTGGGAGTAAACCAAGTCGAGGTACTCAGCACGCGCAATAGCCTGCTCTTCAGTTACACATGCCCCCATAGCAATGTCCCGGGCTATCGGACCGACAAACGAGGTTGTGAACCAGTCGGTCAGAAGCTGATCGGGAATCCAAAACTTAATCAAACGGTGACACCGTCTCCATTCATGGATATGATCAGAGATATGCGTAGCCGTTGTTTGTTTTAAGGATGTCAGGAGATGTGTGCCCATCTCATATCGAATCGGCAACTGAAAATGAGTTAAAAATGCCATAGCCAACGAGTTAAAGTCCTGAAAAGATCCACGAGCTAACTCAATATACCATTTAGCAGCAGAGCCAATGAGGGTCCGTTGAAAAAGGCGGAGCCGGATTGAATCATCAAGCCACGAATTTGACGAACACCATAGATGATAAGTCATGACGTGGGCTTGGGGATCTTCTCCAGCTTTACTGTCAAACTTGGGACAATCACCGGGAATCTTAGTTGGAATCGGTGGCCAATACGGATTATGAAGAATAGGATCATTTGTCAGTTTGGACACATCCGGTAACTCCAACGTTGCTAAAAAGGGTAATTGAGGGTTAAAGGACATTTGAGGCCGTGGGTAGGAGGTAGCACCAGAGTTCCAGCCAGCTGCTTGTTGCCCCCATTGATTTTGTCCAGATGGATTTGGCCCAGAAGGGTTCTGTCCGTAGGGATTTTGTCCATAGGGGTTATAGCTGTAACTGGACGGTTGACCTTGGATCTGCCCCCCAACATTCCACTGATTACGAACTTGGCTTGCAGGAGCAACATATGGTTGCTGGTAATTTTGGTAAGGACTCACCTACAGTTGTTGATCATTTTGGTACGGGGAAAATTGGGTTTGCCCTTGGGATTGCTCGAAACCATAAGGTGGCTGGGCGCCAAACTGAGCCTAGGAGACAGGCTACGTTTGATAAGCAGGTTGAGATTGGGATCCAATCTGAATTTGAGGACTGGATTGGGTCTGGAGTCCAGACTGGGGCTGAAAACCGGGTGGAGCTTGAGAAGCAACAATCATTTGAGTGTCCGGTTGAACAGGCCCAAACAGATGTCCTTGAGAGAATTGAGGCTGAGCCATTTGGCCAGAAGGTTGACCTAGTTGAGATTGAGGTTGACCCATTTGCCCAGAAGGTTGAGTTCGCTGGGTACTGGGTTGTCCTTACACAATTGAGGGTTGTCCTGATTGACCGGATGGCTGAGCAGACTGGACAGTTGGTTGGCCTGGTTGGATTTGAGGCTAACCAATTTGTCCAGATGGTTGACTAGACTGGATAGTGGGTTGGCCTTGCTGAACGTAAGGCTGACCGACTTGCCCAGAAGGGTAGCCTTGTTCGAAACCGAGTTGACCTTTTTGTATGTAAGGTTGTCCCGGATTACCATAAGGTTGCCCGAAATAGGTAAAGGAGGAACCACCAAAGGTCGGAGGTTGTCCCTGGAAGGGTTGTCCTTGTGGGCCTCCAGGTTGCCCTGGATAAGGTTGTCCGTAAGACGGGTGATTTTGATAGGGTGATCCTTGAAAATTTGCAGGGGGTACTTGGCCACCATGATGGGCGGTGGTACCCCAAGCAACGGATAATGGAACTAAGACCTCAACCACAGGTTGAGATGGCAAAGGTCTGGGGTAATAAATATGAGCTCCTCGAGAATCATAATAATGAAACAGATCTTGGGGATCCAGATTCTGAAGAGCTTGTAAATATTGATCGTATGCCCCCTTGCTGGAATGGAACCAAAAGAAGGTGGGGCATTTAGTGTAGGATCAACAACTCCAGATGTAGATGCCGATGGGCCACTATTCGCTGGTCCGGACGAAGGTCCAGCAACAGTGGTCACAACTGAGGATGCAGTGACGATGCTAACAACAGGGGCTGAAGAAGCCACACAAACAGTTGGAATAGTTGGGACTGAGGTGACAGACACATTGTGAATTTGAGGGGTAAAAGGCTCCGAAGTCGGAGTGACGGTACGAGACCACATGGAACTTGTAAGGGGAGTTCTAGAACCCATAATATCCTTCAAAGCCTTATAGTGTAAAGGCAGCGTGACACCGAGAGGGGTGACACGAAAGGGCAAAGTTTCTGTCAGGATAGGAATTTCACCCCTCATCACAAAGGATTCTTCACTCGTGATGGGGGATGTGTCATCCATATCAGAAGAAGACATTGGGATCGAAACACTAGGAGGAGTAATGGGAATATCTTCTTCAGAAGGCTCCCAAACGGGATTCCAATGAATATCGTAAGACTCGTCCTTTGGAGCGCGAGAGTTAAGCGGTTGGATACTCGGGATGACAGGGAGAGTATCACTAACAACCGGTACCTCAGGAGCGACAGAAGATGGAGACCCTTGGTCACTTGGAATGGGAGACGGGATCGGTGATTCCACCAGGATGATTCAATTCAAAATCCTAGGAAATATAACGAGAAAGAACCCTACACAAGCTAAAACGCAAACAAGATCTAACAGGGTAAATGTGATCGTGGCCAAATAAATTTTAAGACATAGGAATAGAACTTAACCTTTTCATCTTTAAAGAGTCGAGAAAAGGACGAAAAATGACTCTAGTTGCCTTCGAATATTTAATGTGCATGAAGTGACAAGTGCTCAGATGGACCTTTTCTTTTAGGGAGTCCGAAAAGGAACGAAAGTGACTACTCTAGAGAACTAGGCAAAAGGTTTACCAAACAACCTGTAAAACTTCATATACACCTTGGCAGTCATATGAAAACCAAGGACTTTCCGAATGGCAGTCAATCTTCCCAAATGTTGTGTTCGGTGCGTTACGATTTGCAAGGCGGTAGACACGGCTTCCTATGGAAAAAGGATGATAACCTAGTGGGGTCTCCCAACATATACTCAATGGTACATGGGAGCGCAATTCCGTACTAAACCGCTATTGAGTCACAGAAGGAGGAATCACCCAACCTTGAGTGAAAGCAATAGTGACTAGGTTTAACGACGCCGGAGCACGTCTCTAGCCTAGACCTCTAAATAGTGTGCGTTATGTTCCAATGCGTTGTTAGGTTTATTCAGTTCATTTTAGAGTTGATCTTGAATTATGTTTTAGTTTTCAGGCCTTATCGTATGTATACAACAAATCCTAGGATGCAGCTAGAATGAGCAAAATATCCTTTTACTTCAATGAACACCTACCTACAGGAGGGTAGAGAGATCATTCCCAGACCAAGAAAACCAAGATAAACAAATGCAGTCTCTCAATGCACACAAACATCAATTCCTAAAGTGCATGGGTACTACTAATGTGAGATTTTATCATTCGCTTTCCAGTATGCAAACTTGAAATGCAAATTCACTTTCACTTTCATATACTAGATAAATGCAATCTTTTGATTTTGATGTCTTTAAATCTAGAAGAAACAAATAAGCAAACAAGCAAGCATGGAAAAAACTGATCGATCCAAACAATTGTGATCTATGTTCGGTAGTGAAAAGAAATCGAATCAATACCAAAGATTGGTTCAATAACGGTCACTAAAATTCAACCAGAAACAAGCAACGGGGAAGGTTCAATCAAACCAACAAGAAAGTCTCAAACGAACCTTGGGCAAATCGACAACCAAGCCAGTTGATTCAAGAAATTGAAAGAACGAACTAGGTCACACAGTCAAAAATGCAAGATTCATTCAATAAAAGCCAAAGAAAGATTGCCTTAACTATAAACAGTGAAAAACAAGCTACTGAGCAAGAGGGGAAAAGAGCAAAAGATCAACAGGACTGGTGAAAGGAAGCAGAATTGAAAAAAATCAATTCTACAGGAATCGTCATGAGTATAACACATGCAACTAGCGCTGATTAGCAACTAGCTGCAGCGACAGAGTGGCGGAAGTACACATCTTTCCCGCGACGTACCGATTTCAGGAATCGTCGCGACTGTACGACGTTATTCAGCGATGCACAGGACTTTACAAAAGACTGAACGCGACATCAGTGCTACTGTTAAGCTATTTTCCGCGACGATGTTAAAAACAATGACAAATGAACAAAAGACTCCCAAACAAAAAAACCAGTCAATTCAACAGACAATATAGGGATTTCCCAAATCGATCTGGGTGACCCAAAAGACTGATAGTTAATCCATGAAATTCAAGATAGACCAAATCAAAATCAAAACAAGAGCAAACAAGAAAAGAACATAGGACAGAGTCCCCAGTGGAGTCGCCAACTTGTGATGCGGGAAAGTGTTCCCTCTACGGACAAAGGCAACCCCTCTAGCCCTAGAGTGGGTATAGTCACAGCAAGGACAGATCAACAATAGATTTCCTTAAACAATCATAGTTGGAGGCCTACCTCAACCGGTGGTCGACGAAGTTCTGTTGCGCTGCTCCAGCTTCCGTTTCCTTCTCCTCAATGAGTGATCAACCTGAAACAATGCAAAGGAAATACAACAAAACACGTAATCGGAAAACGACAATGATCTATTTACTCACAAAGTCATGAAGTCATGAGCTATCAAGTAGATTACATACAAGACATAGGAAAACATCATTGATTGTATTAATGATGAAATAAGAGCAAGCTTACAACCAAAGTCTTGACGTCACAAGCCTTCTCAGAGGGTCCAACCAATGTATTTCTCAAGCATTCACTCTTTGAAGATGGATCTCCCAACATACAAAGTTTCTCTCTCACTCATAAGTTTTAACACAAAGTTAAGGGCACTTCACAACCTTCCACAAGCTATCAACAATCCCACACTTGTCACACCCACACCAGCTATCTATCAAACTCAAAAGCACTAACAACACTACTCAATCCAAGAATTTACCAACTAGCTGATCATAGCAATGGTGAGTGTTTAAATAGGAGAAGGGGTCTCCATGAAAGGTGGAATAGAGAGCTTATCCCCAAGGAAGATAGCATAAATGACAGAACTGCCATACTAGAGGAGGAAGGGCCACACAAACTATGCCAAAAACCAGGTTTGGAGGCATCCAGAAGGCCGACTGTTGGAATGAATTCGCCCAATCTAGATCATCGCGAGTTTATAACTAAGCTTTAGCACTGACATTGCTAGTAGACAATGTAGCCAGTCAGACCGTCGCTAAAGATAGCAAGTAGCCCCGCACCGGAGCATGAAATCGGACCGTCGTGGGAAACAGATGTACTTCCGTGCTGGAAGCGCGGCTGGACTATTTACAACCGCTGTTCATCGCGTATATTAAGTCCATAGTCGCGATGAGGCAGAAAACTTAGGAAAAGTGGGTCACTTGGCAACATCAGAGAGCATTTGTTTAGTATGAGCATGTTTCATTGGGACACATGACACAGTAGAAAGACTGGGGTGAAGGCAGTGACAAATTACTGTGTAACACATTTGGGTTGAATCTCTTACCCAATGAATAATACACAATTCGTGCTGACGGGGTGTTTCTCTCATTTGTCCCTCAGTTAGTTATCAATCCCCATGAGCTTCTCGATCACTTGTCCTTGTTAAAGTTTGATGGTGAGGATAGAACATCCGTAATCGAGCACATTTCTGATTTGCTTCATTTCTATGATTCTCATGAAATCGATAGTGATGAGCTTGTTTGCATACTCTTATTCCTCACCCTTGAAGGTCATGCTCATCGGTGGTGTCATACCCTGCCACCTACTTTCGTCCATTCCTTTCTCACTTTCCTCAAGAAGCTCCATCAAGCCTTTGATGAGTGTGACCACCAAGATGTCTATGAGAGAATCTCTCCTTTAAGAATGAAGCATGTCGAATCAGTTGAGAAATTTGCTACCCGCTTCCTTCACCTATGTCACGAAATTCCTGAACGGTTTGTTGACCTTGACTTCATGAGCCAAGAACTGAAACGCTTGGTTCATCTCTCTTGAAACGGTGAACCTCTTAATTTTCCTTCTTCCTCGACTCTTGAAGATCACTAGACACCTCATGTCTTGAAGAGGGTGCCCCCTCACAACAACCACAAATCTAATAAATCTGTGTAGCGGGTACCCCCTCGCAGCGGTTGTAAAGCTGAGAAATCTTCGCAGCATGTTCCCAACCCATCCGCTCAGCTATCTCCTGCCCCAACAGTGGAAATTCCAGAATGGTGCAGAAAGCCTATGGCGAAAACTGATCCCTCCATTCCAAAAGAGGACATCACTGTTCATAACCCAAGTCTTGAGTCTACTCTGCATCTCTGTCATCCTCCATCTACTAGACAAGAATCCTTGCACTATGACTCGCTTGAGTGATATGCTTCACAAGCTAGCTGTGCGCACTCTCTTGATTCTCAAGCTACTGGCTCAAGTTGCAGTCATGTGCAAGGCAGTCTCATCATACAAATGAAGGAGCAGGACGGTGAAGACATAATCAATTCCTCTCAAAACATTGAGCCTCCATTCTTGATCGATTCTCGATCCGTGAATCTTGGTGAAACATCATGCACAATCAATTCTTTTGATCAACCTCCAGTCTTGGGCTGTCATCACTCCCATGCTTCTGTATGTTGTGATGAACGCCCAAGCACATCATATGATCTATTGTCATCTCATGTACACTCTAACTCAGATCTGGAATGCGCACCAGTCAAAGCAGACATCCATATCGAAGCTTCCTTTGCACCTCACTTGCCCATGTGTCCTATCATTCATAGCGAATGAGCATGCATCGGAGATATTCCACGTTCTCTTTGTTCTTCATCCCATGAGTTATCTCCTCGATCAAAATAAGGGAATGAGGTTGTCCACGATGAAAATAGTCTCAACACACAGGACTCCTCCCACTCGTCATCATCTTGTGTGTTGCATGAAGACAACTCGTCAAGTTAGCTTGCTGAAAATTTTGATGAAGCCTGTGATAGATATGGATGTCATCCTGAGAATAGTTTTGAAATCAGAAACAATAGCCATCCCCAAGCCATGCATGATTTGCTTCACATCTCAAAATGCAATTTTTCAATTCTGGAAAGTTCTAGGACGTGCCAAGGAGTCAAGGCACTTCAATGTCCGGTGATGGTTATGTCAGGACTTCACGACTCTTGTAAGCCTGCCAAACCAAACCAAATCTTGTTTCTCACGCACAATCCATATATATGCATGGTTGCACTCGACGTGGATCCCTGTGTAAATAATATTTACTATTCTAGGTGTGATATTTCAAAATTTTAGATTTTCGCTAATGATCGAATCCATGAGTCCGTTACAACATGTTCGTCTTCATGCACCTCTCTTACATATAATTCGGGTTGGGAGTGTCCATCCCTCATTCAATCATGGGACAATGAAGTTGATCATCTCAAAGACTATCTTTATCTGGAATCATACTTATCGGATGTTCTCTCTCGTAATCAGCTCCTTGGTCTTTTTGCAAATTTTGCACGTCAAATCTACCCACTCATCACACCAACAATCTCCTTGTGTGATGATGAGCGCACAACCTATCGCACGAATCAAGTTACTCTCATTTCACCACACCCCAACTGGTTTCACACATTCACAGTGCTGACATCCTTTCTACATTTCTGTGATTACCATGATGCCTGCGCACTTTTTCACCAATTGCAGGTGGGTGTTCTATCATGTCTAGTAGACAAAAAACTTGGTTCCCTAATTCAAAGCGTTCACACGATTGTTAAATTTTTTTCTTTGTTTGTGTCAAACTAGGAATTTGCCATGTCGATCGACTAGTTTGATTTTTCTTCTACCTTGGGTGGCTATCATGTAGTTTATCGTTTTCCCAATAGTACATCCAATGACAGTTGCTTCGCGCACTATGATCTTCACCATGTAACATCTTTATTCTTAGAATTCTGTCAAGAAAGTGAGGCACCTCAGCCTACGATGAGGGCTATGGCAGGCCCTCACTGTCTTGACATGACTGATGAGAATGATCATATCTATCTATCTTTATCAGATTCCCATTGTGATCCCCTCTCTCGAATTAGGGATCCATCTTCTCAAAGATCATGAAATTTTCAAAACATCCATCACGAATTTTATGATCCAATCGCCGAATGGCTAGAACAATCTTACTTGGCGAGTAGTGTTACAGGTAACAAGCTTCAGTCCTTCCTTGCACTCGCTAAGAATCATGGTGCAGAACAACACGCTCACAAGAGTCCTCCAAGGTTTGTTGAAAAACGATAGTCACGGAGGAGGTAAGCATGTGTGTTGGGCGATTGTGACACATTCTTCCGCCCACAGGCGAGACCTTCTCTCTCGTGTGCAAGTTTGTCAAGTTTTTTCATTCTCTATTGCACACTATTTTTTTTATCTATTTTAATCACTCGTATCTTTGTGATTGCAGGTCGAGTACGCCTACGGTGGCTTCATTGGAAATTTCATTTTATGTAACCCCGATCGTTTAACTTAGGATTAGGTGTAGTGTTTGCTTTTTCACTTGTCTTTACTTTGTGGTTTGCATGTTTGTTTGCTTTGCTTGCTTGTTGTTGTTTTCACTTGGTTTGTTTTGCTTACTATTTTTGTTTACGTTTGTTTTGTTTTCTTGATACCTTACTATTTTTGTTTTCGGAAATAAGTGTTGCCAACTACCACGTTCTAGCTTTTGAATAGAGTATGTGGCTGAGATTTGAAGAAACTTGTGACACTACAGCACTTGGCCAGTCTTGTGTCCATCTTCTCTATGCTTGGTTATAACCTTCGGCTGGTGAAGTCTTGACCGAAAATACGATCGTCTACAAGGGAAGTTTTGGTCCAACCATGAGCATGTGTTCACACTGGGAAGCCCCATGCCTACACTCAGCCTTATACTTTGTGTGTTCAAGCTCAACCAACTATTAGAAACGGAGAAGGGGAAAATCTAAATGAGAAAACCTATGTCAAAGGTATTACATGCTTATCTAAAGGAACAACCTCTTCTGCTCTCAATAAGTTGGGATACCTCTTCAGCCCCAAAAATAAATAAGTGCCTATGCACAGTCCTTTTGAAAGAATACAAAGGTGAAAGAAGAGAAAGGCTTCATACGTAGAGAGGTGAAGCATGCAAGTCCACCGAGGTACTGAACAGGCTTGCTAGCAGTGGAGAAATGCGTGTGTTCCTGTGTGACTCCACTGGGGTACTGTCTAGCCCTGTTGGCAGTGAAGAAACACCAGAGATGAAAACTTATACTCTGAAAATCTTCAACTCGTGAGCTAAACTACTGTTCCTGAATTCGAAACACTGTGATCAAGCTGAACTTTCGATTGTGTTTGACTGAGTTGGCAAAAGGTGAACCATGTATATCCATGGGGTAAGTGGGAAAGCTGGAGTAACCCGCACAACGATTCAATACTACCTGAAAGACCAAGGCCTTGGGATATCAATGAACTAAAACAAAGAAGTTGGTGTTCTACTAGTGTGTCACCAAGTGTTTTAGTGGCTATAACCACCCTCCAAAATTTCGACTTGCACCCAATTTTGGAGCCTCCCTTGAAGAGTTTCACTTGATGACTGCACACACTCGGGTTCACCCAGTGAGCTCGTGTCAGTCTTCACACCCACCTTGCTTGATCATTTCACCAAAGCTTTTGCATGTTGATGTCAAAGTCATGCTTGGGACCATGTTCTGGTTATACTCAAAGTCTTCACTTCGTGTTTACTTGTTGTGTTCACTATGAAAACATCTACAACACTCACACACAAAGTCAAATTCACTGTTGCGCAAGCGTCGTCATGGTCGACCAATGATCAATCACAAGTGTCACGCTTTTCGCTTACATCATCAGTCAATCATGTTGAGTATGTGTATGGATGGTTTGAGTCGTCTCGTCGTCAAGTCATATAAGTATGTGTTTGCAAGATCACTTATGCATCTTTCGCTCATTCACACACTTAGTCGCTTTGTTAAAGTTCTGACGACTGGATTCCCTTCTGACAATCGGACCATCACCCCGCCATCGACTCGATCGATTGTCACCAAGAACAACGCAGAAGGACCAAGCAAGCCATTTCAAGCTGCGCTGCCTGTAAGCAAATTGATCAACCTTCATGTTGGTCAACCAGAGAGTTTGACCCGATAGCCACCCCGGAACCGACTCCCCTCAAAAATTGCGCAGAGGCTGCATACCTTGCCCGCTCCATTGACTGAGAAAGTTGCGCAGACAGGCTGGACAGGCACGAAGTTCCTGTCCCTATCTCCCTAAAAAAATTGTGCAATTTTTCCAGCCATCCCTCCTGACAGTCGACAGGTTGCTCACCAAGAAAATTGCGTAGTTTTCATGAGCAAGTCCTCTGCTGCCCAACAGTCTACTCAGCTCAGAAACTGCGCAGAGGTGATCAGTAGGCCAACCTCCTAGCTTTAGTATAGTTTTTCCCGATAGCCTACTGACATTTCCCCTCAAGAATTGCGCAGTTTTTGCTGCCAATCTCTAACAGCTGACTGCTAGTTCCCTCCAGGAATTGCACAGTTTTTGGTGCCGAGCTCCCAGCAGCTGACTGCTAGTTCCCCTCAATAATTGTGCAGTTTTTGCTACCAGTTACCCAGCAGTTGACTACCAGTTCCGCTCAGGAATTGTGCAGCTTCCAGTGACCCAGCGACTAACTTCCAGTTCCCCTCAGGAATTGTGCAGTTTTTGTTGCCAGTGACCCAACATCTGACTGCCAGTTCCCCTCAGGAATTGCACAGTTTTGCTGCCAAGCTCCCGTTGCCTGCTCATTTTAGAAACTTCATGCCTCCCCAACCTTCCCACGGCCCAGATTGTTCCACCCACATACTGCGCAATTTTTTCCTCCAGCTGACCCATACCTCGCAGATAGTCACTGTCAATCCGGATTGCCCATCTTCATCACCCAATGACTCATGTGCAATTTTCATAAGTAGTTCTCGGAGCCTCCATCCCACCTCATAACCTTGTCACCTCTCCTGGTCACCTGCATTTGAAATGATCATGTATCATGGTAGACTAGGAGGTTTATGGATTTGATGTCGTCTCGTCATGAGTGACTGCAGACACAGGTACACAAACAAACATGGTGCGACGACAGATGGGATGAACAAAGGGAGCACATGCAGAAGGACAGGTTCGCTAACGGATGAATAGATGATGCATGTAAAGAGATGTGATCGTGAATGGATGATCATGCAAACATGTGTTCGCAGACGGACAAGAAAACATCCAAGATGTGTTCACAGATGGACAGACGGATGAACATGCACCTTTACGAATGGATGAACCTATCAAGCCTACCAACATATAAACAAGGATCAATGTGTGAATGCAACATCAATGGAAGATGGGCTAATACACCAATTGAGAGACCCATGGAAATGTAAGGCCAAAGCTAATTATTTAATGTCATATTTTAAGTTGTATATTATTATTATCATCCAATTTTAAGGTCACACCCAAGCAGCCACCAAATTGGTGTATGAGACCCCCTTGTATGTGGGACAAGGAACCCACCTCGGCCTAGTTGAGGTGAAGGCATACTTACTCTACCCCCTCTACTTATGAACTTATGACCTCTTAGGAGATAACACATGCTCTTAACCATTAGGTCCACTCAATATGTATATATTTATGTATATAAAACACGTGAGTTGTTAGTCAATTTCATATATATATATATCTCGGAACTTTCACTGGGTTAGTGATGTATGGTGTAACGATGTGTCTTGAAACTTTCGCTTAATTCAGAAACCTGCTAACAGGCCAACACATTTTCACACATGCATTGTAACTATTGTAATACTAATCTTGAACACTTGTAATGCATGTTGCTTTAACCTGTGTTTAACACTTGAACTCATTCACTTGTTGTAATACATATATGTTAATGAAAATGTGTTGTATATGTTGTTAATGCTGTCTTGCCCGTGTTGGTTACCTCCCTAGACATCAGACATACCTTTCACATAAAACTTGCTATAACAACTGTTGCACTCGCGCGGACTCATCTGCTGAGTGTTGTACGTGTTATCTTCCCTTGTGTGTTGTGACTTCCGCATTCGTGTGGACTGTTCTTCTGGAAGTTGTGCACGTCCTATTGTGTTGTGTGTTCCTAACAGAGTTGGGGCTTCTCCCAACTGACTTGGGATTCACTCCCACCCTCTCCCTCCATGGTGAAAGAACCATTGGCACAAGAGACACTTACAATCACTAGGCACGCGAACCTCACTTCTCGCAAGATAAAGCAGACCACTCTCATGTGATGACAAGCAAGAGTTGAGGAAAATCTTTAAGATAATGGCAATCGGGTCATCATATCAGATGGGACTCCCACACCAAACGGTGTGAGGTCTAGTTGGGACTTCATACGGGGTGATCCCCTATTGTTGGCAAGTCCAGCACTATCAACACTTTGAAAACTTGATATAACTATATCCTCTGTTGGCAAGTGTTCTTGATCTGTGTGTCCATGATCTGATCAGTTGTGGCCTATTCCATGCAACCCGGGTTGAGCTATGTTGGTGTGAGTTGTTCTGCAATGTCATATGTGTCCATCAATGGTAGAAAGTATGGCTAAAGGCAGTCTACATTGAACACTGGGTGCATACCAAGGAACGGTGGGATGTTGAGATCGAAGGCATTGTCACCTATGACGTTAGTGATGGTGTATGGCCCATATTGGAGTGGGCGAAGGTTGCGGTTGGGTACAACAAGGAGCTACTTCTGTAAATGTAGCCAAACTTTGTCACCCACCTCGAACTTGTGCGATACTCGATGTTCATCATGGCGCTGCTTGTACTTAGCATTGTCTCTGTCCAATATATCATGGACCTATTGGTGGATGTGTTGAATGTGCTCAATGAAGCTGTTAGCCCTTTCATCTTCAAACTGAACATGAGCCGAATATACCTGAGTGGATGCAAATGGTATGGCCACAACAATGGGGCATAATGACTGGATTCCCAACCCTACCTGAAAGGGTCTATGGCTTGTTGAGCTGTGGAGATTTCTGTTGTAGCTGTGGTGGACATACGGGAGAGTTCCATCCCACGTGTTTGAATGCTTCGAGTTGTAGATGCATAGAATGTGTACGATCATTTTGTTGACAACCTCTTTTTGGCCATTAGTTTGGGGATGGAAAGCCGTGGACTTAGTGCGTTTTGTATCCAAGATCGATCGGATACTTGACCAAAATGCACTGAGGAATATGCTATCCCGCTATGAGACAATGTACTATGGGATCCCAAAGTGTACCCACACTCGCTTAAAGAAGAGCTTAGCATTGGCCTTTGCTGTGATACTCTTCTTGCAGGCCGCCATGATGACCATCTTAGATAATATGTTGATGACCATGAAAACACAATCGTTGCCGTGCTTAGTAGAAGGAAGGCCCGACATGTAATCCATGGAGACATTTTCCCAAGGCCAGCTAGGAGTAGGTAGAGGAGTATACATGCCTTGCTCCTTAATGGTTGGTTTGGGAATGGCACAGGCAGTGCAGGATCTAATGTACTTCCCAACATCCTGGCGAAGTTTCGGCCAATAAAAAAACTTCTGCAATACCACAGTTGTTTTCTTTACTCCGAAATGTCCACTGACTCGATTGTAGTGCGCCTGCCAAATCATCTTTGCATGCTCACTTGAAGGAACACAAATGTTTCCCAAGTGGCATAACAATGTCTGATATAGGCTGCCAAATTCTGGATCGCTCTTGTAAAGATACGACCACCCCGATGACCAGTGCTCGGCTAAGGAAATCAACCACGTTATTGGTGCTACCTTTCTTATACTTAATGTTGAAATGGAATTGTTTCAGATAGGTGGACCATTTCTGATGGTGATCGTTCTACAACTTCCCTTGTGTTTGTATGAACTGTAGAGGTCGGTGGTCTATGTGGATGACCGTTTCCTTCCCCAGACTGTAATGCTTCCATTCACGACATGCGTCGTAAGTGGGGTACTTTCGGACTGTGTTTGAAAGTGTCTCACTGTGGTAAGCCACTGGATGCCCATGCTGAGTAAGAACCACACCAATAGCATAGTTGGAGGCATATATCTCAATCTCAAATGGTTGTTGCAGGTCTAGTAATGTGAGCACTGGTGTAGAACAGAGGCGATTCTTCAACTCAGAGAACGCTTTCTGTTAAGTTTGTGACCAAAAAAGCTTTTCTTTCACTCAGCCCTTGGTAACTTGACCTAAAGGCCAAGTGATGTGAGAGAACCCCAACATGAACCTACGGTAGAAATTGGAAAGACCCAAAAAGCTGTGGAGCTCTGTTAGAGTGGTTGGGGCTAGCAAGTCCCAAATGACTTGTATATTGGATGGGTCCACATGTACACCCTTCTCACCAATGGTGTATCCCATATATTGAACCTGGGTCAAGCCAAAGGTGCATTTCTCCAAGTTAGCACACATATTGTGTTGTAGCAGGGTTTGAAGGACCTATCGAATATGGTGGAGGTGCTCTTCTCAACTTTGGCTGAAGATCAAGATGTCATATAAATACACCACCATAAATGCATTGGTGAAGGGTCGCAAGATGTCATCCATTAGTCTCATGAAGGTTGTAGGGGTGTTCATAAATCCGAACGACATGAGCAAGCATTCGAAAAGGCCCTCAGATTTTAAGGTAATCTTCCACACATTAGAGGTTTCAATAGGGAACTGGCGATAACCTGACTTCAAGTCAATCTCGCTGAAATATTTGGCCCGTTTGAGCTGGTCCAAAAGGTCATCAATCCATGGGATTGGGTACCTATTCCAGACAGTGATATTGTTTAGTGCCGATAGTCAATATAGAGCCTCCAGGTCCCATCCTTCTTCTGTACCAATACAATCGGGGTCCCATAAGGTGATGAGCTTGGCCTGACGTGCCCTTTTTGCAATAGTTCATGAATCTGCCTCTTGATCTCATTGTTCTCCAGAATATAGCTTCAATATATCGGTCCATTGGGCAGCGGCTTCCTGGGGTCAGATCGATGGAGTGCTTGACCTCATGGTGCAGAGGTACCTCTGTGGGTGAGGCAAAAATATCCCTGTACTCCTCCACGACCTTTTCCATCTATTGTTGCTGTGTAGAGGAGCCCTACCTGGAAGTCATGGCCACAACCTTCTTCTTTCCCTGGGGGTGAATCATAAGGAAAACAAATTTCATGGTCTGGGAAATGCTCTTACTACATTTCTTTGTAGTGATCAAAGAGATGGCAGTAGGCGGGGCTACCTCTGCTATCCTGTACAACTTATTACCCAAAGTAATAATCACAGAGTAAGGTATAGTCTCATTTACAACATGTCACTTCCACAACTATGGTTGTCCTCACAATACATCACAAACTTCAAGAGGAGCTATGTCACACAGTACCTCATCCGTGAAGGGCTTGATGTTGTAGGGAAGGCGAAACTGCCAGCTAACGCGAAGATCTCGTCCTTGGTGAAGCCACCCGATGGTGTATGACTGTTGATGTGTTGTAGTCTTTAGGCCCAACTGCTTCATGAACTCTATTGCAATGAGGTTCTTTTGGCTTTCACTATCGACAATGAACTACAACAGAGAACCCTTCACCCAAATCTGTGAGTGGAAGAGGTGTTCCCCCTCCTCTCGATCTTTAGGCTCAATCTTCTGGATCTTGGTGGTGGCCACAGTGGCACTGGGCTCTGCATCAATGATCTGCTTCCCTTTGTCAACTCCCTTATTGGGTTCTGATTTAGAGTCAAAACCTGCGTCTTATTCAGAATCCTTCATCTTGGCCACTAGTGACTGCTTGGCCCGACACTCACTTGTATTGTGAGTGGAGCTCTTATGGAACTCACACCATTTTCCCGTGTCCTTCTTCGTCTTCGTGGTGTTGTTCTTTGCTTGCAGCTTCGACGGGCTATCCTGGGTAGCCCCGCCTTGGCTTGGTCCTTTGTTTTGTGGTTTGGGGGTGCCTTTTCCTTGCTTTAGATTTGTAGATCCAAAGTCTCGCTTCTTCTGTTTAAAATTCTGCTCAATCTTGACAATGTATCGATACACCGTGTTGAGTGAGGAAATGTCCAAGAAATCCATCTCGTCCTGGATGTACTTGTGTATACAGCCACAATACTTGAGCACCAAATGCTGCTCAGTATCCTTGATACCCAGCTTCGTGCGAAGGGTATGGAAAATATTTTTGAACTCTGGCACATCTTTGTCCCTTCCCTACTGTAACATGGTCCACTTTATGTAGTTGTCTTCATAGCTCCCGATAGGGTAATATTTTTCCTTGATGGTGTCTCAGAAAGAATTCCAAGTGGGTGTGGCTGAAAAAAGCGAGGGTTCATTCTCATCCATTCATTCACAGTAGGTTTCCCACCAGTCCTTGACGTGTGGGGCGGCTTTGAGAAGTGAAAAGGTAATATTTTACTGATTAGAAAAGTCATGAACTGGAAAATATCCTTCCAACAGATTTAACCATTTATCTACGACATCTGTATCTATCAGGCCTTTAAATATGGGAATATCGAAGTTAACTTGTACCTTAAGAGGAGTGGCACCTCCAGAGTGGTTTCTAGATGAATATGCATCGCATGTGGGTAGCCATCGAAGGAAGTGGGCAAAGTTATCCATCATCACGTCGCTCTATCACTCGAGGCCTTCCTCAAGAAACATTTTGAAAGGATCTCCTGCCCCCTCATCTTTATTTTCTTCTCTCATGGGAAGTCATCGGGTTTTGTGAGGCTGATATTGGAATGGTTCAACCAGATCAAGCCCTAACTCCTTATACCCTGACCTCATTGGGGACATGCAAAGAAAAATAGAGAAAGAGAATACTCTCTGATACCACTGATCCGAACTTAAATAGGAACGGAAAAACTTACATATATAATCATAAACACAGAGATGCAACAGAAAAACAATTCTTTTGATTAATATAAAAATATTCAACTATGCTTACAAACATAATGAAAATAAGATATCTCGGGCGATGGTAGCTTATCTCTGAGAAGAGATGTGGTTGCTACATGCCTCTAAACTGTGTTACAATGAGGCTCAAGGGCCTATTTCTTATTGGAAAACATGAGAAAAACCTAAACAACCAAAACCCTAACCCCAAGAGATGTAACACCAAGAGGTTGTAGGCCTCGTTGGGGTTAGTTGGGAAGCCAACTTCTCGGGGTCGTAACTTGGTCATATTATCTCCGTTTGGCACGTACAATACCTTGTTAGAAAGGTCTCACCGAGTACTATATGTTTCGTCATAGGCCCTTGCCTATGGGAACAGGCCTATCACAAACCCCAAAAAAACGCCGCTTAGGGAATCAAAACTGCTCCGGAAGTTTAGGACCCGAAAAGCTGCTAAAAATAGTAAATGCTGAAACGAACAAGGAAAAAAATGAAAATAACTAGTGTGTCTAGGTGGAATAGGCGGGTGGCCACCAATATCCACCTGGATCATTTAATCTTCTTTACTCAACTTGAATTCGGTGACCACAGGAGTGCTCATAGGTTTGTAGTCTTCCATTTTGAATTTCTTCAACATTTCTTTGATGTACTTGGTTTGAGAGATGAAAATGCCTCCATATAGCTAAGATATTTGGAGTCCCAAAAAGAAATTCAACTCCCAAAGAAAAGACATTTCAAATTCATTCTGCATATGTTTTGCAAAGTTCTGACTTAATCTATCGTCATAACTTCCAAAGATGATGTCATCAATGTATACTTCAATGATGATCATACTGTCTTGATCTTCCTTTATATAGATATTACTATATGCATTTCCATTTTTGAATCCTTATTGTTGCAAATAACTGTCTAATCTTGAGTACCAAGCTCTAGGGATTTGCTTAAATCCATACTTGGATTTCTTCAATCTACCAACATAGTCTCCATCTTTTGATAATAAGAATCCTTTCGATTGTTCTATGTAGACTTCTTTTTCTAGCTTCCCATTAAGAAACATTGAGTTTACATCCATCTTATACACATTGATTCTTTCAGAGCTTGCATATGATAATAACATTATGAATTCTTCCATTCTGGCTACTAGAGCAAAAGTTTCTTCAAATTATATCCCTTCAACTTAGTCATATCCTTTGCACACTAGCCTTGCTTTGTTTCCAACCACCTTTCCATCTTCATTTAGTTTGTTTTTGAAGACCCATTTTGTACCAATCACATTTTTGTTCTTGGATCTTCGAACAAGTTCCCATGTCTCATTCTTCTCAATTTGATTTAGTTCTTCTTCTATGGCCTTAATCCAATGTTCATCATTTCTAGCTTCCTCAAATAACTTGGTTCAATTGTGGATAATTACGATAGATGCCTTGACTACATTGTTTGTGCTTGTTTTCTTCTTCTCATTTCCACTCTTGTACTCTTCTCCCCAATGATTTGTTTTAGTGGATGGTTCTTCTGATACCAACATTTAGGTGTCCAAGAAGGTTTTAAAAAATCTTGTTGATTATCTGCTTCTTCTTATTTGTTAGAAAATTAGATATTACAGAGCAATGGAACACATAAAATATTGCAGAAATATAAACATAGAAAACACATAAAAAAAGAGAGACACAGATATACGTGGTTCACCCAGTTTGGGCTACGTCCACGGAGAAACAACCAGCCCTTCCTTTTATATTATCCATCAAACAGAAGAGATACAACCTACAGCAGATCCGCTGTATTTCCCTCTTCGCTCTCAATCTCCTCTCTCTTCCTCACTCAGAATACATATCTACATAGACACAATACAATTCCCTCATATATAGCGAGGGGATGCCTTCTAGGGAAAAAAAAACCCTAAATTAAACATAACTTCTACCGTCAGATCTCCGCCTAATGAACGGCCCAGATTGACTACGAAATTACAACATTTTACAAGGCAATTTCACATCTATTTTTAGCTTCGGGGGCACTACCCCCGATCCCCTCACCGGGGGGGGGGGGGGGCCTGGACTCCCCCGGTAGCAAATATTTTACGGGCGGTGTTGTCGCCCCAGTACGAACTAGGGTCCAATGCGGCAATACCTTTGAATACAGAAGATAATCAAGCTCCACACCCAACATTATTTTTCCTCTGATTGCGTCTCTTCTTGGTGTTCTCTTATTCTTTCTCTTCCTATTGCTTTGGTTCTTCCTCTTGTTGTTCATTAAAGATGTGTGGATTTTTTCTTTCCTTCTTGGTCTTCAACAAGTTTGTTTCATCAATTTTTACATTGATGCTTTTTTACTATCTTGTTCGGTCCAAGATCGTAGCACTCGTATTCTTTTCTTTTACATGAGTACCCAACAACCATGTCTTCATCTGTCTGGTACTCAAACATTCCTAACTTATGGTCATCCCTCTTTATGTAACATTTGCTTCTAAATATTTTGAAATGTTTGACACTAGTTGGTCTTCCTTTCCACATTTCATAGGGAGTTTTGTCATTATTTCTTCTTAGCAATCCTCTCTTCAAGATTTGAACAATTGCATGTACTGCTTGCACCCAAAATACATTACTTAGTTTGGATTCATGCAACAAGTTTCTAGCCATCTCTTCCACAATTATGTTCTTTCCTTCAACCACATCATTTTGATGAGGAGTTCTAGTTGTTGAGAAGTGTCTTCTCATTCCATGTTCTTCACAATAGTTATTGAATTCATTTGAAGTAGTTTCTCCTCCATTATCTCATCTCAAGCATTTGATTTTCAAACCAGTTTCATTTTCAATGGGTTCCTTGAATATTCTAAAATTTTCAAAAGCTTCTGACTTCTTTCTAAGAAAACAAACCCAGGTCATCCTTGTGTAGTCATCAACGAGAAACATGAAGTATTGTTTTCCATCTAGTCCTTTTGTTCTCGTTGGCCCTCATAAATAAATGTGTACAAGTTCCAGTGAATTTGTCATGGAATGTTCCTTAGTTTTGAACTCAACTCTTGTTTGTTTTCCATGCTAATAATACTCGGACATAATATTTGAAGCTTTTTGTAATTTCATGCATATCCATCACAACTTCCTTCTTACTGATCTAGACGAGATTGTCAAAGTGTGTATTCCCCTATCTCTTATGCCAAAGAAAACTTTCATATTACTTTCCTAGACAACATCTTTCCTTTCCAATCTTATTTAGGATGTATATTTTGTTTTGAGTTCTTATTGGTTTTAAAAACAATTTTCTTGATCCTTATTTCCTTATTTCACATTCTTTTGAATTGAATATAAACTTGTGTCATTGATGACACATTTGGCTAAGACTTAGTAGATTGTGCTTCATATCTTCATCAATCAAAACATTTTCAGCCATCACATCTTTGCTTCCAAGGTTAAATGTGCCTTTCCCTCTAATTTTGGCAAAGGTATCATTCCCAAAAGTGACATTTCTTTTTTTTCTTTCGTCAATGTTACAAAAATGTTTTTGTCTCTAGTCATATGCTTTGAGCATCCACTATCAATATACCATTAAATTATTTTGCTTTGGGCTTGTAGAGCATGCCCGAATTCCTCAACCTTCAAATCATCCTTCTTATTTTTCCAAGTTCTTGGTTGTTTCTTCATATGATGGACAAGAACTTCCATTGTTTCATTTGAAGGTACTATCAAGCAACTTCTACAATTTTTGGTTGTGTCAAAAATTGTTACATTTTTGACATTCAATTTCGTAATTAAAAGCACCACAACTGTTATAATTTATGTTGAAAAGCTCACAAGATTTTGTTACCATAACTACCTTCACAATAGTTCTTGGGATTTTCATATCTATTTCTTGTACTTCTACCTCTTTCACAGGCTCTGCAATGTATAACCTTATGCCCAAAATTATTAGAATAATAACACATTACAAGAAAAATATTCTGGTACCTGAGTGTAGGTGCTCTTCTTGATGGTGTTGTCCTTCTAAAGCCATGATCTTCTTCTTGAATCTTCTTCATCATTGTTTGTTGCACATTCTCCTTTAGTGGCTTTTATTCTTCCTTCTTGATAGGACCCTTGAGCTCATTAACATAGCTTCATTTGCTTCATTTCTTGTCATCATAGAACTTGAACCTTTATTAATATTATTTTGTTTATATCTTAGTCCATACCTTTCATTCAATGGTTTCTGATTGCTAATGATTTCCCAACATCCCGACGAAGTTTCAGCCAATAAAAATACTTCTGGAATACTGCCACTATTTTATCTACTCCAGAATGTCCAACGACCCGATTGTAGTGCGCCTCCCAAATCATCTTGGCACGCTCACTTGAAGGAACACAGATGTGTCCCAGGTGGCTTCACAATTCATCCTGAAGCTGAAAATTTGGAACTTGCTTCCCTTCCAGGAGTGTCTGGTATATGCTGCCAAATTTTGGATCGCTCTTGTAAAGATACAGCCACCCTGATGTCTTGTGCCCACAAGAGTCGAGAACAATGAACAACGCCATGACCGATGGTTGGCTAAGGCAATCAACGACGTTATTGGTGCTACCCTGCTTATAATTAATGTTCAAATGGAACTGTTGCAGATAGGTGGACCCATTCTGATGGCGATTGTTCTGCAACTTCGCTTGTGTTTGTATGAACTGTAGAGGTCGGTGGTATGTGTGGATTTCTTTCCCAAAAATGTAATGCTTCCATTCATGGCAGGCTTGCATAATGGAATAAATTTCTTTGTCATAAGTGGGGTACTTTTGGACTATGTCTGAAAGTGTCTCACTGTGGTAAGCCACTGGATGCCCATGCCGAGTAAGAACCACACTTATAACATAGTTGGAGGCATTTGTCCTAATCTCAAATGTTTGTGGCAAGTTTGGTAATGTGAGCACTGGTGCAGAACAGAGGTGATTGTTCAACTCGGAGAATCCTTTTTGTTGGGTTTACGACCAAAAACACTTTGCTTTTGTTCTACCCTAGGTGACTTGAATCAAAGGCCAAGTGATGTGAGAGAACCCCAACATGAACCTACGGTAGAAATTGGCAAGACCTAAAAAGCTGTGGAGCTCTGTTAGAGTGGTTGAGGCTGGCCAGTCCTGAATGACTTGTATCTTGGATGGGTCCACATGTACACCCTGCTCATCAATGATGTATCCCAGATATTGAACCTAGGTCAGGCCAAAGGTGCATTTCTCCAAGTTAGCACACATCTTGTGTTGTCACAGGGTTTGAAGGACATGTCGAATATGGTGGAGGTGCTCTTCCCAAGTCTAGCTGAAGATCAAGATGTCATATAAATACACCACCACAAATGCATTGGTGAAGGGTCGTAAGATGTTGTCCATCAGTCTCATGAAGGTTGCAGGGGTGTTTGTCAATCCGAATGACATGACCAACCATTCGAAAAGGCCCTCCTTAGATTTGAAGGCAGTCTTCCACACCTCAGAGGGTTCAATATGCACCGGGTGATAACCTGACTTCAAGTAAATCTTGCTAAAATATTTGGCCCGTTTGAGCTGGTCCAAAAGGTCATCAATCTGTGGGATTGGGTACCTATTTCGGACAACGATATTGTTTAGCACCCGATAGTCAATACAAAGCTTCTAGGTCCCATCCTTCTTTTGTCCAATACAATCGGGCTCCCACAAGGTGATGATCTTAGCCTGATGTGCCCTTTCTGCAATAGTTCATGAATCTGCCTCTTGATCTCATATTTCTCCAAAATAGAGCATCGATAGATCGGTCCATTGGGCAGCGGCACACCTGGGGTCAGATCGATGGAGTGCTTGAACTAACAGAGTAGAGTGGGTGAGGCGAAAATATCCCTGTATTCCTCCATGACTTTGTTCATCTGTTGTTGCTGTGCAGAGGAGCCCTACCTGGAAGCTGTGGCCACAACCTTCTTCTTTCCCTGGGGGAGAATCATAAGGAAAAAAAATTTCATGGTTTGGGAGATGATCTTACTACATTGCTTTGTAGTGATCAAAGAGATGGCGGTAGGCGGGGCTACTTCTGGTATCCTGTACAACTTATTATCCAAATTAATAATCACAGAGCAAGGTCTAGACTCATATACAACATGCCGCTTCTACAAGTATGGTTGCCCTAACAATACATCAAAAAATTCAAGAGGAGCAACATCACACAATATCTCATTTGTGAAGGGCTTGATTTTGTAGGGAAGGCGACATTGCTGGCTGACATGAAGATCTCATCCTTGGTGAAGCCACCTGATGGTGTATGAATATGGATGTGTTGTAGTCTTTAGGCCTAACCGTTTCATGACCTCTGCTGAAATGAGGTTCTTTTGGCTCTTGTTGTCGAAAATGAACTATAGCAGAGAACCCTTCACCCACATATGTGAGTGGAAGAAACGTTCCCCCTCCTCTAGACCTTCAGGCTCAATCTTCTGGATCTTGGTGGTGGCCATAATGGTATTGGGCTCCGCATCAATGATCTGCTTCCCTTTGTCAGCTCCCTTATCGGGTTTTGATTTAGATTCAGAACCTACATCTAATTCGGAAGTCTTCAGCTCGGCCACTAGTGACTGCTTGGCCCAAAACTCACTTGTATTGTGAGTGGAGCTCTTATGGAACTCACATCATTTTCCCGTGTCCTTCTTCATCTTCGTGGTGTTGTTCTTTGCTTGCGGCTTCGGCGGGCTGTCCTGGGTAGCCCCGCCTTGGCTTGGTCCTTTGTTCTATGGTTTGGGGGTGCCTTTTCCTTGCTTTGGATTTGCAGATCCAAAGTCCCACTTCTTCTGTTTAAACTTCTACTCAATATTGAAAGATCCAATATTGCTAGCATGCCCATAGAATGAGAGTGTCCACAGGGTAGGTGATCAAAAGTTTCAGTGGGACCCAGGGGCAAGATGACTGAAGTTTTGGAATGGTTCTCAAGGGTCCTGTAGCTGATGTGGAAGGTCTGTTTCTTATGTTTCCATCGATTCCATTTCCTTAAGGTGACAAAGGAGGTAAAATCCAACCATAGTAGCCTCTCATCACATGTTTACCCCGATTGGATGGTTACTTGGGTTGCTGTGGGAGGAGGGTGTTACAGAGTGGTATTAGAGCATGGTTCACCCCTCATACTAGATGGGTTGTGTGTTGGTCATGCATGCATGTTGGTTGCATGTGTGTCTCTTACACTTGCATTCCATGTGCTTGTTGCATTGCATAATGTTGATCATGGTTGTAGTGATGTTGTCATGAGGAACTTGATGTTGTTATTGTGGAGTGCATCGTCATGAGTGTATGACTGGTTACATGTTGTTATATGTCGCTTGGTTACATTCTTGTATGTTAGGTTGCATTCTTGTATGTTTGGTTACATGTATCAGTCTTGTAGGTTTGGTTACAAGTATTGTTCGCTTATGCTTGATTACATGCATCCATGCGTGTGTGGTTGCTTACACATTTCTTATGCATGTTGATGTTGCATGTGGCCATGTGTACAATGGCGTAATAGTTTTTGTTTTCATGCATGAGGTCATGGTATGTGTAGTTGATATGGTCATGCATTGATGACTGAACTCTAACTAGAATGATGTTTATGTGTTGATGCACTTATTTGTATATGTCTATATGTTGTTATGATTATGTTATACATGTATCACACTAATTTGGATGATCTTGCAGATGAGGTAACCTCCCCAAATTATACTAAGGTACATTGGTTTGTTATGATTTGGTTTATCTGACATATTATGCCTTGCAGGAAAGAAGGTCAAAATGAATAGCAAGATGGTAGACTACAAGGACTCTCCCTATGAATCAAATGAGCAATGTGGTGGGCACTCTTCTGATTTGGCAGACATGTTGAGAAGCTTGAAGGAAGAAATAAGGAGTTGTAAGGCAGATAATGACAGGATCATACAGGCACAAGAGAAACAAGTGGAGGTTAATGCAATACTCCTTCAAAGTTTGTTAGAACTACAATGACAAGGGTCACTTCAGATCAACCATGGACAAGAGGATAGAACTAATGGGTCATATGGTAGTAGGTCTCCTGGTAGATACAGGTCAGATAGAGCTGACACGATGAGAGATGGTAGGATGTTGGGCACTTTGGATAAGAGGGGTGTTACACAGTAATTTGTCACCGTTTGTCACCGTCCCTGTTTCCCCTCTCCCGTACATTGGAGGACTCATTCCGGGACTTGTGAGAAGTGACATAACCTAAAACCACTTGCATTATATTCCTCTAAGTGTGAGCTTCATATGCCCTGAAGACATCTCCTGCAGAATACCCATAAAAAGACCTCTTTTTGCATTGGCGCGGTTCCACAGTGTACTGCTCGTGCCAATGGGGGAAATCCTCTAAAGAGGGCGCGCCAATGGCGCTCTGTCTCAGAGTCGCACTCGCGCCAACCCAGTTGGGTAAAGTTTTTAACAAACAAACTTCCGAAGGTTCTCCTTAACCCATTCACCAACTGAATCCGTGTTGAGTTAGGATGGTTTGGCTTCGAATCTCCATAGAAGGGAAGTGGTTTGCCACCTTTCATGGAAGCTTCTAAGTGATAAAGCCAATCCCATGGAAATTGTGATTGATCTTATCTCCTTCCCCTCTATCTATAAAAGCTTGTCTCTATGCTTTGGGCAAGCTAGTGCTAGTGATAGTGAGAATTCCAGGAGTTCAAGAGATTGAAGTTGCAAGAGCCTTCTTTGCATCCATAAGGCCAAATCTAAGTGAGGAGATTCTTGTCACCAAGGAGAGAGAGGCTTGTTTCCCATCCCAACAAGCTTTGCAAGACTTGTGTAGCTGATCACCCAGCCAAAGGAGGATTTGATGTCAGAACTATGGTTGTATTCTTCTTTGTTGTTTATCAATAATAGATGACTATCATTATGGTTCCACTCTCATTGTCCTTTGTAATGATTGATGTTGAGTTATATCTTTTCTGACTGATATATAATTGCATCTATTGGATTTTATGCTTGTATTTGTGTTGTTCTTTGCATGTGCAGGTGTCCAATCACGGAGATCGTGGGGATCATGACCGGCCGAGGCAAAGGAACGAGAGCGACGTCTCTTCTACGAATATTAGCGTTGGAATCCAAGTAGGTTCTCATCATCCACCTTTAATTTGCAATTAGGAACTTGCGTGATCGCATTGTTTGATTGTTGCTAGACCCGGTCTGGGCTAGTAGGGATCGTCTCTGTTCGCAGAGGGGATTTACCTCCACAACAAGGGGTGATGAGTATAGGTACTATTATAGTTCTGGTTCTGACATGCATCATGATCATCATTGTTATAATCCTTATAGGAGGAGTGATAGGGGATACTTGCTAGATGAATTTAAGAAACCAAAGCCACCTAATTTTGATGGAGATGTGAAGAAGTCAGAAGATGTAGAGGCTTGGATACTTGGGATGAACAAATTATTTGAGTTGTATAAGTACACAAATAACATGAAGGCCATAATAGTTATCTTTAGCTTGAAAGGTAAAGAAAACATTTGGTGGGAAGATGTGAAGCGGGTTAGAGACATCAGGACGGATGAATTGAGTTTGTGGGAGTTCAAGGGGCTTTTCAGGAAGACGTACTTGTGAGAAAGGTACTATGATGCAGGAGCATGTGACTTGGAGGGAAAAATCTTCAAATTTATTCCAAAAATCCAAAAAAATCTACAGGCAAAGGAGTGGGGTCCTTTAGCCATCAATTTCCATGCTTTTCTAGTTTAAGATAAGGATAGAATTAAGAATAAAATCATGTTGTAATAATCACTTATGGATAAGCGATAATAAGCCTTATGGATAATTGCTTTAAAACACTTTACTGTAATTGGCATTCTTTTGTAAGAGATAAAGACTGAGTAAGCTTTATCTATTATGTTTTAAAAAGAAATAACGGGACTCTTTGCAAGAGGTCGATCCTGAATGTATTGTGACTTTTGAAGAACTCTCCCTGTGCATTCGAATTGACAGTTCTCCGTTAAATTGGTATTTTTATGCATGTATCAGTTCGGTTCTGTTATTTTTGCATTTTATTAATGGTGATTCAGCATTGTTTCCCTATTAGTACTTGATTTAAGCTCGTTGATATGGTTTTTCCTTATATCGACACGCCTGTTTTCCTTGTAAGCGTTGTTGAGTTCCACAACCAGAAACTCTGTTTACATAGGAAATCCATGAAAAAGACTTAACCTGAATGGAATTCTGGACTTGAAATATTATTGAATCTGGTTCATACCCGTATTGGGTCCGAACCATTATCGCATCGTAGAACCACAAGTGGAGTGGAAGGGACCTTTGGAGCCACCGAAGTCCGAAACTCCGATAGCTCGGACCCGAAACACTATAGAGCAGGGTGAATAAGGTGTCGGGTCCGCGAAGCTGATCACATCGCAAGATCAGAGCAAGAGGAGCCTAGCATTGGGAGCATTGGAGTTGCGACTGTGATCTCCGATAACACTATGTGTTATCGCATCGGAGAAAGGAACGTTGGAAGGCTGATAGTAACCGCCGATAGTGTTATTTCAGTGTAATGCATTTCTTTGGGAATCTTGCGCCGATAGTGTAATTCCTGAGAATTAACACTATAGTGGCTTTAAGCGCCGATAGTGTTGTTATGTTCCTTTGGAACAAAAAGCTGCTATCTGTGTATTTTGCGTTTAAAAACGCAGTTTCCTCATTTGAAAGAAACGCTAGTGTATTTTTATAATTCCTCCGGAATTATAGTCTGAGAGGAAGAAAACAGGTCTGTGATATGATTTGTGCCCGATTATAAGGGTTGGGGAATCAGAGGAAAACCTCATGAGGCAGTCAGTCTAACATTAGATGACTGATACACCTGTTGAAACAGAAGGAGAAATTCAGCTAGAGTTAGAAGAAATTATTTCAGGTTTCAGCCGTTTGTCCATATCGCCTGCACCCAGGCCACCATTAGTGGTATCAGAGCAACCTGTTGACACTGAATTGAATCTCAGAAGCAGGAGAAGGAAAGTTAATATGGCTTTCAGAGTTGGAAGAGGATGAGGACATGGTGGAAGAGGATGGCCTGTTGCAAATGCTGAAGTAATGGAAGCTATGCAACAGATGCAAGCTAGATTGGATGCATTAACAACAGGAAGAAATATAGATGATGGAGATGTTAGTGAACCTGAGGTTGAAGCTGTAGAGGAGGAAGCTGTAGCAGTTACTCCTGAGATGAGATTCTTCCAGTCAGTGTTGAGATCCACAGCTAGGCCAAAGACTGAGGTTTCAATATATGAAGGAGGACTGAATCCAGAAGAATTAATAGACTGGATTAATGGCATGGAGAAATTCTTCGACTATGAAGAAATAGAAGATGAAAAGAAAGTAAAGTTTGCTGTCACCAAGTTAAAAGGCCATGCAACACTTTGGTGGGATGGTGTGTAGGAAAAAAGAAAGAGACTTGGCAAGCAACCTATCAAGAATTGGAGCAGGATGGTAGCAAAGCTAAGAGGTAAGTTTTTACCAAGTAATTATCAACAAACTTTGTTCAGACAGATGCAAAATCTTAGACAGAGATCTATGACAGTGAAAGAATACACAGAGGAATTCTATAAGGTAAGCATAAGAGTTTGAGAAACTCAGGATACAGATAAGAAGGTGGTTAGATATGTGAATGGTCTTAGGATGGAAATTCAAGATGAGATAAGTATACTCTCCTAAAATAGTAGAAGAAGCTTATCAGGTGGCATTGAAAGCTGAAGAAAAGCTCGTGAGGAAGCAGTCTGCCAGAGAGAGAGGTACTTTCCAAGGAAGGGGAAGTTAAGGTGGTAGAGGAAGATCTATAGCACCTAAAGATGGAGCTAGAAGCAGCTCAACCCAACATGCACCCACAGGAGGTGATGCAAGAGGCAGAGGGAGTTTTTCTAGAGGAAGAGGAGGCAGAGGAAGAGGAAGAGAAATAAGATGTTACAGATGTAACAAGCTGGGACATAGAGCTTTTGAGTGCCCAAAGAATGCAGGAACAAGCCAGAGGAATGCAATTGTTGCTCTAGTTGAGGGAGAAGCACTAGCAGCAACAGTGGCAGAAGAAGAAAATATACCAGAGAGAGGAGAATCTTTGGTAGTTAATAAAGTCTTGCTCAAGCCAACAAAGGAGATAGCTGAACCATCACAAAGAAAGACCTTGTTCAGAACAGTGTGTAAGGTTCAAGGGAAATGTTGTTAGATGATCATTGATAGTGGCAACACTGATAATTTGGTCTCTACAGAAGTGGTGGAGAAATTGAAGCTGAAGACAATGAAACATCCAACACCTTACAAGGTGTCATGGTTACAAAAGGGACATCAACTATTAGTGAATGAACAGTGTGAAGTGGAGTTTCAGTTGGGCAAGTATAAAGATAAAATTGTATGTGATGTGATGCCAATGGATGTGTGTCACATATTGCTTGGAAGACCTTGGCAATATGACAGAGGAGCTATGCATGATGGGAAAAGAAACACCTACAAGTTTAGAAAGGATGGTGTCAATCATACGTTGCTGCCTTTACAAGAAGAAGATGCATTAGGAAAGAAGACTGATCCAAAAACTCTGTTACTAGGAGGAAAGGAATACTTGAAGTAGATTGAAGAGAATGAGGTAAATTTTGCTGTAATTTGCAAGCCCAAGGTAATAATGACTTTTACTACAGTTTCTGATTTACCCATTGAAATTCAAGAAATGTTGGAGAACTATTGTGATATTATTGTTGATGATTTGCCTAATGAGTTACCACCCATTAGAAGAATTAGCCATCATATAGATTTGATTCCTGGAGCAAGTTTACCTAACAAAGCAGATTACAAAATGACTCCTACAAAAAATGAAGAAGTTAGGAAGCACATGCAAGAATTGCTTGATAAAGGGCTGATCAGAGAAAGCTTGAGTCCTTGTGCAGTACCAACAGTGCTGAGTCCAAAGAAAGATGGAGGCTGGAGAATGTGTACAGATTCAAGAGCCATCAATAAAATCACAATCAGGTACAGATTTCCTTTACCTAGAATTGAAGATTTAATGGATTGCTTGAGTGGAGAAAAGTATTTTTCAAAATTAGATCTTAAAAGTGGGTATCATCAGATAAGGATAAGAGAAGGGGATGAGTGGAAAACTGCCTTTAAGACAAATGAGGGATTGTATGAGTGGAGAGTAATGCCTTTTGGGTTGTCAAATGCACCAAGTACATTTATGAGACTCATGAATGAAGTTTTTAAAGAGTTTATTGGTAAGTTTGTAATAGTATATCTGGACGATATCTTAGTTTACAACAGGTCTAAGGAGGAGCACATGAGACATCTGAATTATGTCTTACAAACGCTACAACAAGAGAAATTATTGATGAATTTGAAGACATGTTCATTCATGAAAGAAGAGCTAGTGTACTTGGGTTTTGTTATTTTTGCTGAAGGGCTAAAGATGGATCCAGAGAAGATCAAGGCAATCATGGAGTGGTCTTCACCTAAAAGTGTTTTTGAGGTAAGAAGTTTTCATGGTCTTGCTAGCTTTTATAGAAAATTCATCAAGAATTTTAGTAAGATCAATGCACCTATTATTGAGACCATAAAGAAGGACAAACAACCATTTAGATGGACTGCTGAAGCAGAAAAGAATTTTCAGCTGTTAAAGAAGAAAATCACTGAAAAGCCTATTTTGGTTCTACCTGATTTTAGTAAGCCTTTCCAAGTGAAGTGTGATGCCAGCGGAGAAGCAATTGGAGGTGTATTAAGTCAGGAAGATAGACCTATAGCTTATTTTAGTGAAAAGCTAAATGATTCAAAGAAGAAGTATTCTTCTTATGATAAGGAGTTCTATGCAGTTGTACAATCATTGAAGAAATGGAGGCATTATCTAATGTCAAAGGAATTCATCCTTTACTCAGATAACCATGCACTACAGTATATTATGTAGCAGCCAAAGCTTAGCCAGAAACATGCTAAATGGGTAGAGTATCTTCAAGGTTTCCATTTTGTTTTGAAACATATAAATGGCCAATCAAATAAAGTTGCAGATGCTTTAAGTAGGAGAAGTGCATTATTTCAAGAGAGTCAAATCCAAGTGTTGGGTTTTTATTTTCTTAAAGAATTATATGAGACAGATTCATATTTTAAAGAGGCATTTGAAACTTGTAAGAATCCTGTTTTGATGGATAGGAGTAAATGGCTGGATTATTTCTTACAAGATGGACTGTTGTTTAAAAGAAATCAGCTGTGCATACCAAACTGTTCAATGAGGGAGAATTTAATCAAAGAAAAACATAGTGGAGGACTTGCAGGACATTTTAGCATAGAGAAGACTTTTGAACAGTTGAATAGATTTTATTTCTAGCCAAAAATGAGATCTGATGTGGAAAAGTATGTGAGAACTTGTAAAATCTATCAATATGCAAAGGGAAGAAGCCAAAACACAGGTTTGTATGTTCCATTACCAATTCCAGATAGGCCTTGTGATATGTTGAGTATGGATTTTGTTTTGGGCTTACCAAAGACTCAAAGAGGTAATGATTCAATTTTTGTTGTAGTGGACATATTTTCAAAAATGGCACACTTTATTCCATGTTATAAAACTAGTGATGCTTCTCACATTGCTAATTTATTTTTTAAGGAGGTTGTAAGATTGCATGGGCTGCCTCAGAGTATTGTCTCAGACAGGGATTCCAAATTTGTTGGACATTTCTAGAGGACATTATGGAAGAAGTTGAGAATTAAACTAAGTGTCAGCTCTGCCTATCATCCACAAACTGATGGACAGACTGAAGTTGTGAACAGGAGTTTGGGCAATCTTTTAAGGAGTCTTACTGTAGAACATCCAAAGCAATGGGATCAAGTGTTGGCACAAGCTAAATATGCATATAATGACTCACCTAATAGGAGTACAGGACAAATTCCATTCCATATTGTTTATGGAATGCATCCAAGAGGAATATCTGAGTTGAGAAACTTGGGAAAAGAAGAGATGAGAAGTGCAGAGGGAGAAGATTTTGCTTCAGAAATGCAAGCAATACATGAACAAGTGAAACAATAGTTGCAGCATAGTAACATCAAGTAAAAAACCGGAGCAGACATGAGAAGAAGGGAGGTGAACTTTGAAGTTGGAGATTTGGTATTAGCACACCTTAGAAAAGAGAGGTTTCCAAAGAGGGAGTATAACAAATTGAAGTTCAAGAAAATTGGACCATGTAGAATATTAAGAAAGTTTTCTGCAAATGCCTATGAGATTGAGTTACCCCCTGATGTTGGAATATCACCAATTTTTAATGTTGCAGACCTGTACAAGTATGAAGGTGAAACTGCAGATGATACAACACAAGATCAAGAGACACAAGAGATTGACTGGGTAAAATAGTTACCCACAGCAAAGGAATTGCAGCCAGAAAGAATTTTGGACAAGAAGGTGTTTAAGAAAACAAGGGGACAAGAGTAATTCTGGTATTTGGTAAAATGGAAGGATTTGCCAACTGCTGAAGCTACTTGGGTTACATAAACCATGATACAGAAACTGGGTAGTTTTGTAGATGAGCTCATGGATAGGAGCCCATGACGAATTTTGTCCTTAGGAGTCTGATGCAGGAGCATGTGACTTGGAGGGAAAAATCTTCAAATTTATTCCAAAAATCCAAAAAAATCTATAGGCAAAGGAGTGGGGTCCTTTAGCCATCAATTTCCATGCTTTTCTAGTTTAAGATAAGGATAGAATTAAGAATAAAATCATGTTGTAATAATCGCTTATGGATAAGCGATAATAAGCCTTATGGATAATTGCTTTAATCACTTTACTGTAATTGGCATGCTTTTGTAAGAGATAAAGACTGAGTAAGCTTTATCTATTATGTTTTAAAAAGAAATATCGGGACTCTCTGCAAGAGGTCAATCCCGGATGTATTGTGACTTTCGAAGAACTCTCTCTGTGCATTCGAATTGACAATTCTCTATTAAACTGGTATTTTTATGCGTGTATCAGTTCGGTTCTGTTATTTCTGTGTTTTATTAATGGTGATTTGGCATTGTTTCCCTATTAATACTTGATTTAAGCTTGTTGATATGGTTTTTCCCTTATATCGACACACCTGTTTTCCTTGTAAGCGTTGTTGAGTTCCGCAAGCAGAAAATCTTTTTACACAGGAAATCCATGAAAAAGACTTAACCTGAATGAAGTTCTGGACTTGAAATATTATTGAATTTGGTTCATACCCGTATCGGGTCCGAACCATTATCGCATCGCAGAACCACAAGTGGAGTGGAAGGGACCTTTGGAGCCGCCGAAGTCTGAAACTTCGATAGCTCGGAAATGAAATGCTATAGAGTGGGGTGAATAAGGTGTCGGTTCCGCGAAGTTGATCGCATCGCAAGATCAGTGTGAGAGGAGCCTAGCATTAGGAGCACTGGAGTTGCAACTGCGATCTCCAATAACACTATGTGTTATCGCATCGGAGAAAGGAACGTTGGAAGGTTGCTAGTAACCGCCGATAGTGTTATTTGGGCGTAACACATTTCTTTGGGAATCTTGCACCGATAGTGTAATTCCTGAGAATTAACACTATAGTGGGTTTAAGCGCTGATAGTATTGTTATGTTCCTTTGGAACAAAATGCCGCTGTCTGTGTATTTTGCGTTTAAAAACTCAATTTCCTCATTTGAAAGAAACGCTAGTGTATTTTTATAATTCCTCTGGAATTATAGTCCGAAAGGAAGAAAACAAGCGTGTGATATGATTTGTGCCCGATAACAAGGGTTGGGGAATTAGAGGAAAACCTCATGACGTAGTCAATCTAACATTAGATGATTGATACACCTGTTGAAACAGAGGGAGAAATTCAGCCAGAGTTAGAAGAAATTATTTTAGGTTTGAGCCGTTTGTCCATATTGCCTGCACCCAGGCCACCATACTACGACATCAAGGCCAAATAATTCTATGAGCTAAAGATGGGGCAATGACAGATGAAGAGTACATGACCAAGTTCTTGGAGCTATTTAGGTATGTACTGTATCTTACAGATGAGAAGGTTAAAGTTCAACGATTTTTCAGTGGGTTTCCATTAGAATTTAGATATCGGATTGAGAATGATGAGCCTCGATCACTTGAGGAAGTCATTGGGAAATTGAAGCATTTCTATAAATAGTCAAAGTGTAAAAATGAATCTCAGCAAGGATGGAAAGGGAAAGACAAAGGTAAAGGTAAATGGCAACCTAAGAGAGCAAGGCCTCATAATGCAGATGGGAAAGAAAATATGGCACCGCAAAAGAATTTTAATGCAACTAGACAGGGACATGGGTCACAACAACAACATAGAGGTGAGGGCACTAGTTAGTTGGAGTGTTGGACATGTGGTGAGGAACACCTTAGGAGAGATTGTCCACAGAATTAGGGTGGTAGGCTTAAGATATATAGTGCACAAGAGGTGCATATTGTTGGGGATGTTGAGCAGAGCATTCCTCGTATTTATGCAACTGTGGACAATAGACAGGCAGAGCACCAAACATCTATAATTGAAATGGACGGTACACTTTGTGATCAAGTTATTTCTATTTTGATTGACCCTGGATCTAATTATACTATGTTAGTCCTGACTTGGTGGATAAGTGTGGTTTGAGTAAGTAATTGCATGCATAATCTTGGTTAGTGAAGTTGGATACAGGTACAAAGAAGCGAGTTCATCATTGGTAAGAGCTTATGCATTTGATTTGAATGGTATGCCTAAAGTAACACATTTGAATGCATTACCATTAGGATCATACAATATGTTGTTGGGCATGGATTCGTTGTATCTTCATAGAACCAAGGTAGATTGTTATGACAAATCCATTGAGTGTGTTGATGACAATGGGGAACCAAGAGTCTTGCAGGGTAAGAAGAAAGCCACATCAATTAGGATGGTGACAACTATGCAAGCAAAATGTAATCACATGAAAGGGTGTATGTTATTTGCAATTCAAATTTCGAGTGATAAGGGTAAGGAGATTGAGGATGCAGATGTGTTCAGCAGGTACCTAGTTATACAACAGTTCAAGGATGTATTTCCTGAGGACTTTATCGAGTTGCCACCTCATAGGGAGGTAGACTTTTCTATTGAGTTAGTGCCAGGGGAAACTCCACCAAACGCACCTTACAGGATGAGCACACATGAGTTGGTGGAGTTGAAGCTACAGTTGAAGGTAATGTTGGACAATGGATACATTAGGTCAATTTTATCACCTTGGGGCGCACCGATATTGTTTGTGAAGAAGAAATATGGAACTCTCAGATTATGCATTGACTACAGGCAGTTGAACAAAGTGACCATTAAGAACAAGTACCCTTTATTGAGGATTGATGACTTGTTCGATTAGCTGAAGGGAGTAGCAATGTTCTCTAAGATCGACTTGAGATCCGAATACCACCATGTACACATAAAAGAGGAGGACATTTACAAGACAACTTTCTAGACCAAGTATGGGCATTATGAGTTTGATGTCGTTCCATTCGGTTTGACTAAAGCTCCAACTACATTTATGTTCTTGATGAATAATGTGTTGCGTCTGTATTTGGATAAGTTTGTTATTGTGTACATTGATAATATATTGGTATATTCTAAAAATGAGGAAGAGCATGCTGAGAATTTAGCAACAGTGTTGAGGTTGTTGAGGGAGCATCAATTGTATGCTAAGCTCAACAAGTGTAGTTTATTTCAGACTGAGGTGCACTACTTGGGACATGTTGTCTCCAAGAAGGGCATTTTAGTAGGTCCAAAGAAGATAAGGGCCATCATGGAGTGGGTAGCTCCAAAGAGTGTGGATGAGGTGAGATCTTTAATGGGGTTGGCAGGATATTATAGGAGGTTCATCAAGAAATTCTCACAGATTGATTATCCTATCACATCATTGTAGAGGGAAGGTAAGAAGTTCGAATGGACAGAGGAGTGTGAGGTTAGTTTTAAGCAGCTTCAACAGTTGTTGACACATGCACCAGTGTTATAGATTGCATATCCGGACAAAGAGTTTGTAGTATACACATATGCTTTCAAGGGAGCACTTGGTGGAGTCCTTATGCACGATGGACATGTGGTATGCTATGAGTCACGGAAACTAAACAAGCACGAGCAGAACTACCCGACAAATGATCTCGAGTTAGCAGTGATCTTACATGCATTAAAGAAGTGGAGGCACTACCTTCTTGGTAGGAGGTTTGTACTGATGAGTGATCATATTAGGTTGAGGTATTTGTTTGACCAGCAGAATATGAACTCCCAATAGGCTAGATGGTTGGCCTTGATCAGTGAGTTTGATTTAGAGATCAGGTACATCAAAGGTAAAGAGAACAGGGTCGCAGATTCTCTTAGCAGGCGGGTACATGTAAATCACTTGGCTGCTATGAGCTCCTATAGGATAGACTTACAGGATAGGATCTTGCAGGCAGGTTAGCAAGATGTTAGGTATATGGGGATTGTGCACAGGTTGCAACAGAGTACTGGTATAGGTACAAGTGATAGTATAGGTGCAGGTACATGTGGTAGTACAAGCACAGGTGCAGGTGTAGGTGCACGGGATGTGGACTATTGTCTTACAACAAACAGATTGGTTAGATTTAGAGACAAGATATATGTGCCGATAACAATGAGCTAAAGAAGGTGATCTTGAGATAGTTTCATGTGAAACCTTATTCAGGTCACCCAAGTTACCAGAAGACATTGACTGTAGTGAAGAAATTTTATTATTGACCAAATCTGAAGAGGGATGTAGTAGATTTTGTGGCTAGGTGTTTTGATTGTCAGCGAGTAAAGGCAGAGTGTAAACATCTAAGTGGACTGCTACAACTGATCAGAATTCCAGAGTGGAAATGGGTGGTCATTTCCATGGACTTCATCACAGGGTTGTTGGAGACAGTGAGATAGCATGATTCCATCATGGTTGTTGTGGACAAATTGAAAAAGGATGCACACTTCATTCCAGTGAAGTCTACATTCTCAGCTAGTGATGTGGCACAAGTATTCATCAGAGATGTGGTTAGGCTACATGGTGTTCCAAAGAAGATTGTGTTAGACAAGGATGCAAATTTTACTTCCAAGTTTTGGAAGGTTTGGGCACAAAGTTGGCCTTCAGTACAACTTATCATTAGCAGACAGATGGACATACAAAGAGGGTCAACAAGATATTGGAGGACATGTTGAGGATGTATGTGATGCATCAACAACGGAAGTGGGAGGAGTATCTTCCTTTGGTTGAGTTCACATACAACAATGGTTATCAGGAGTCATTGAGGATGAGTCCTTTTGAGGCATTGTATGGGCGGAGTTGCAATACTCCTATTAGTTGGAGTGATTTGGTTAATAGGGTGTTGATTGGACCAGACATGTTGGTAGACATGGAACAGGAAATGCAGGTGATCAAGAATAATCTAAAGGTAGTAGAGGATAGGTAGAAGAGCTATGCAGATCAGAATAGGTTTTTCAATGAGTTCCAAGTTGGGGAATAGGTGTAATTGTGCATTAAACTGAAGAAGAGTCCCTTACAAATTGGATCATGTGCTAAGATGTCACCATGGTTTTGTGGACCCTTCAGTATCATTGATAGGATTGGGCTAGTAGCATATTGACTTGCACTACCTCTAACAGTGAAAGTCCATGATGTTTTCCATGTATCATTGCTTAAGATGTATGTTAAGGACGCTGATCATGTGATTGAATGGTCCATGTTGCAGGTGGAACCAAATGGAGAATTCCAGCCATAGCCTCAATGTATATTGCAGAAAAAGGTGCTCATGCTTTGGAACCAAGCAGTTGAGCAAGTTAAAGTGTAGTGGAAGCCCTTTGGGCTCAATGAAGCTACATGGGAGATGGCAGATCATATGCGGGCCATGTATCCTTGTTTGTCGATTCAGGAAAATCAGTTTTGATATGTTGTTTTGGTATATGTTTTGATATGGTGTCTTGGTATATGTTTTGGTGTATGTTTTGGTGATATTTCTATATGTACATATGTATATGGATGTAAATACTGCCATGAGCTATGTTATAAAGCTCCAATAAGCGGTATGGGTGTCATGTCATTATGATTGTCATGTTGTTATATTGTCATGTTACTATGCTATCATGTTGTTATGTTGTCATGTGGGTTGGCACTCAGTAGGGTGATCATTGTAAATACTGCATCGAGCTATGTTATAAAGCTCCATGAGCAATATGTTTTCTTTCTAACAGTTTGCTAAGGTATATGTGTGATTGAACACCGAGGATGGTGTCCCCCAAGGGGGAGGGTTCTGTAACATCCTTGGTGAAAATCCCATGTAATAAAAGTTAAAAAATAATAACAATGGTTGAAGGGACACTTATTCCAAGCTGAATGTTGGGCAAGACATCCTAGGGGGTGTTCATTTGGTTGTTTATGGTCAAGGAAATTGACAAAGGCTTTGGAAAGGAAAAATGAAATTTTTGGCACATTTACTTATGAAAATAATGGAAATTAGGAGAAAATGGAGGTGAAAAGTCACAGGTTGCATGTGAGGATGAAAATGAATGAAAATAGAGGCCTCATTTATAAAAAGGCTTCTGAGGATCAATTAGGAACCTTTTGTCAGTTCATTTTTAGATCTCTCTCCTTATTCTCACTCTCTCTCTCACTCTTGGACACTTAGAGTTTTCTTGGAGCACTTTGGCATTGAAGCAAGAAAGGCAAAAGAGGCAAGAGGAAGCAAATATCAAGCAGGGAAAGGTAGGATCAAGCAACTACAACATGGTTCTTTATAAGTATCGATTTGCATGTGTATTTTCCTTGCTAGATTTGGCATGCATGGTGTTGCATGTGGTTGTTTTCTGTCATGGCATGGGTTTTTCCAGGTGTGACAATGTTTTCAGCCTAGCCTTGCCATTTCTTGATAGCCTTGATGAGATGGGTTCTCATACTTCAGTTGAGCTGGATTGCCAGATGGATTCGAAGTTGAGTGGGGTGGATCTCCAAAATGAAAAACACATGGCCTAGTGGTCCCTGAACTAGACTGTGGATCATGGTAAATCCACTGGCTTAGTAACCCCTGAGCCAAAATGTGGGTTGCGATAAAGCCAAGATTGTGTGCCTCGGTGGGCCTAGGAATCCTTGCCAGTGAATGGCGAGATATAAGGTAAAGACAAGAGGTGGATTTCTCTTTATTGGTCCTAGTAGTACTGAGATGGGATGTACGGTAAAACCTGAAGAGTGGGTCTTGGTGTAGGGCCTAGTGATCCCTGGATCAGACTGTGGATTATGGTAAAGCCTGAGAAACTAGGAGACACTAAAATTCCTCACAATGTAGGTGGATAACTCCGGTAGCATCCATGCTTGTTTGGTTATTTTTAGTTGGTTATGACTCCCACATTCATGATTGGAATATGGCACAGGGGTGATTGGATGAAGAGAGACTTGGCTCAACCAATCTATGGTCGGGTGGAATGTGGTAATCCCATCTCCGGTTGGCTTTTGCATTCATTAATGAGAAATTCATTCCCTTGGTTTTCATATGTAAATGTATTGGTTTATATGTGGATTTTATGGCTGACATATTTATGGTATTTATGTTTTTACTATGCTGGTTATATGTATGTTTTATGACAATAGCTATGTATGGCTCTCCGTATGTTTTTACTTGTAAATGAATGGAAAATGTAACTATGACCTAATATATGATAACGCTGCAAAAGACACGAGGGAAAAATGGTTCTTAGCGATTCTCAGATAAGTATGAGATCCCTATGCTTAATTATGTTGTTTACACCTGTAGATTGCATGTTTGCAATATGTTTGATGAAATGCCTATCATGGCTAGTAGGGGTACGGTTAAGGGCTTGTTTAACTAATTTCTTCTTCATTATTTCCTTGTTATTTTACTTCTCTTAAGATATATTTCTATTCTAGGAAGTGGCTTGGGCTCTTGGCCAAAAAAGTGGTTCAAATCCCAGGGATGCTCGCACAGAATTGGAAAAATTGGTTCTTGGACATTGGCATGCAGACCTATGAGAGCGTCCAGAGATCCCTAAACGCTGGCATGCCCATAGCATGAGAGCGTCAAGAGGGAAAGTGATCAGAAGTTTTAGTGGGACCTAGGGGAAAGCTTCCTGAAGTGTTAGCATAGTTCTCAGGGGTCCTGTAGCTGATGTAGATGGTATGTTTGTTGTGTTTCCCTTGATTCCATTTTCTTAAGGTGACATAGGAGGTTGAATCCAACAATAGTAGCCTCTCGTCGCATGTTTACCCTGGTTGGCTGGTTACTTGGGTAGATGTGGGTGGAGGGTGTTACAAGCTTGAGAAATTATGATCCTATTAGCCCTCCTAGAATGGCATACATAGCCTTTGAATTACTTTCATAGAGTCTTCTTCCAATCATATTGTTTGGAGTAGATATTGATGCCTTGTATTCATTTATAACAACTTGTAAAACATCAACTCTTTGTGATTGTAAGAACAATATCATCCTTATACTCCAAAGGCATAATTTTGTCCATCAAACAATGGTAGACCATGTTTGGTGTATTATTCTTGCTTGTCCATGAGTCTCACTAAGATCTACTTTCCAGTGATCAAATTGCTTTTAAAGGAAACCACTCTAATACCAATTGTTAAAATATGAAAAGATATTAAAGGGGTTGGGAGGGGGGGGGGGGGGGGGGGGGGGGGGGGGGGGGGGGGGGGGTGCTGTGTTGGGGTTGGGTGTGTTGAATCTATATTAAAAAAATTTATCTTCAAAAACTTGTAAATGCATCCCTAAATATAAAGCAAAGCACATAAATATATAGAGCACAAATATTTTTACGAGGAAGCTCAAAGCGGGAGAAAACCACCTAATTATTTTCTTAATATATAGAAAGAGTACATTCAAATTTGTCAACACCAATTGAAAGGAAGCACCAAATAAATTGTTTATCAACACCAACTGAAAGGAAGCACCAATTGCCAGATTTTTCAACACCAACTCCATGGTTTATTAACACCAAATGAAAGGAAGCACCAACTCCCAAATTTGTAAACACTAAAGCTTGTACAAGAGTCAATATTAGTCAAACAAACTATTCCCTCCTGGAAAATTCTCCTCTATCCTTCACAAAAGCACTCAGTTTCCCAAACATGACCTTCTTAGCAACAAAACTTCCCTTAATAAAGAATCCTTAAACTCGATGTGGTTATCAGAAAAAATCGACCTCAACCGGCCCTAAACCAGGACTGAAACCTTCAAAAACTCTGCCAAAAATCCTTCCAAAATAAGCCAAAAAACCATTCCAAAATAAGCCAAAAACCCTTTCCCACAAAGTCTCGCCAAATAAGCTCCTCTTCACTTATGGTTCATGAGTTATGAACCTTAGAATTACTTCTTTAGTTTGCTTGTTTGAACAGATTTGAATTTGCTTGAGAAAATGACTTGAAATGCTCTTTCTTGCGCCTATTTATAGTGCATTCGGGGTCTAGACTCGACTGACTTGTCCATTAGATGAAATGGCTTGTGCAACTGATATATAGCGAATATTCAAAAAACAGTTTCTCCTCAACCGTGAGGACCATATACCATTATAAAAATCTTGGAATAACATTTCCAACCATATATGTTATGCTTCCTGTTTAAGCTAGGCAAATAGAGTAAACATGCATTCAAAGGTAGAGTGTCCAAATGGGACATAAAAAATACAAAAATCATTTCTCCTTAACTGTGAAGAGTTAGAGGGAGTGCCATATACCATTGGAAGGGTCTTGAAATAAGTTTGCCAACGATATATTTCACACTTCTATTTGATCTAGGTAAATGGAGTAACAATTCATTAAAAAATAGGGTATCCAAATGGGGCATCGAAATTCCAAAAGCAATATTTTGAAATGTGCTATTTGAATATGCAACTTTCTCTTTCATTTGGACAACCATTTGACATCAATGACAGCTTATTTCAACAATCTCCCTCTTTGTCATTGATGGAAACCATCATACTCCCCATGTGATAATGATCCCCCTCTCTTTGTGCTTATTAATATTTCTCCCCCCCTTTTGACAATGACAAAGGTTAATTTCCCTTGACACTATCCCCCCCTTGTCTTTCTTTACTGAAGATCAAGCAATTCAATTTGGAGCTGAAATTACTCCTAGTTTCTGCCTAAGATACTTAAATGTCTCTTTAGGAAGTGGTTTGGTGAAGATGTCTACAATATGTTCCTTTGTCCCAACATACTCTAGCTTTATATTCTTTTTTGTGGCTTGCTCCCTCGAAAAGTTAAACTTGATAGGAATACCCTTGGCCTTGGAATGCATCACTAGATTCTTAGAGATGTTTATTGCACCATTGTTGTCACAAAGTATCGAAATATGCTCATCATATTTTACTTGTATGTTTTTCAAGGTTTGCTTCACCCAGAGGAATTGAGTACAACATGTTAATGCTGCAATGTATTCTACTTCTGTTGTAGACAAGGATACTAAAGATTGATTCTTGCTCAACTAAGATACTAAAAATTCTCCCAAGTAGGAGGCTACTCCACTTGTACATATTCTTCAATCTATACTTCTTGCCAATCTGCATCTATGTAAGTTAACAATGCCAATTCCTTCCCTTTTGAGATACCACAACCCAAAGTCTATTGTTCCTTTGAGATATCTAAAGATCCTTTTCACTACTAGAACATGAGTTTCCTTTGGTGCTTCTTGAAATCTTGCAACCTATCCAACTGCTTGCATTACATCTGGTCTTGAAGTTATCACATAGAGTAGGCTATCAATAGTTGAGCTATAGAGCCTTTGATCCACTTCCTTGGATTCATCTTCTTTCCTTAGCTTGCGTCCGATGACCATATGATTTCTCATAGGTTTGCAGTCTTCCATTTTGAACTTATTCAATATTTCTTTGATGTACTTGGTTTGAGAGTTGAAAATGCCTCCATCTAGCTGAGATTTATGGTGTCAACAAAACAAATTCAACTCCCCAAGAAAAGTCATTTCAAATTCATTGTGCATATCTTTTGCAAAGTTCTTAATCTATCATCATCAATTCCAAAGATATTGTCATCAGCATATACTTCAATGATGATCATATTGTCTTGATATTCCTTTATGTAGAGATTATTGTCTACATTTCCCTTTTTGAATCCTTATTGCTGCAAATACCTGTTCAATCTTGAGTACCAAGCTCTAGGGGATTTCTCAAATCCATACAGGGATTTCTTCAATCTCCAAACATAATCTTGATCATTTGATAATAGGACTCCTTCTGGTTGTTCTATGTAGACGTGTTCTTCTAGCTCCCCATTAAGAATGGTTTATTTTACATCCATATGATACACTTTGATTCTTTTGGAGCATGCATAGGCTAATATCATTATGATTTCTTCCATTCCGTCTACTAGAGAAAAAGTTTCTTCAAAGTCTATCCCTTCAACTTGTGCATATTCTTAGCACCATAGCTTTGCTTTGTTTATGGTCACCTTTACATCTCTATTTAGTTTGTTTCTGAAGACCCATTTTGTACCAACCGTATTTTTTTCTTGGGTATTGGAACAAATTCCCATGTCTCATTCTTTTAAATTTGATTTAGTTCTTCTTCCATGGGATTGATCCAATATTCATGATTTCTGGCTTCCTCAAAGTTACTTGGTTCAATTGAGGACATTAGTGATAGATGTGCTTATTATGGTGTTTGTGCTTGTTTTCTTCTTCTAGTTTTTACTTTTGCGCTTTTCTACCCAATGATTTGTTCTACTGGATGATTCTTATAATATCAACATTTATGTGTCCTTGAAGGCACCTGGAAATATTTTTGATTATCTATTTCTTCTTGTTTAGCCTCTGGTTGCTTCTCTTCTTGGTGTTCCTTTTCTTCTTTCTCTTTCTCTTCCTTTGATTCTTCCTTTTCTTATTCTTCAAAGATGCGTAGATTTTTTCTTTCCTTCTAGGTTGTCAATAAGTTTGTTTAATCAATTTTTACTTTTATGCTTCATACTATCTTGTTGATTCTAAGATTGTAGCACTTGTATGCTTTGTTTTTTACATGAGTAGCTAACAAATATGCCTTCATATGTCCGAGACTCAAACTTTCCTTGTAGATTTTCCTGGAGATTCAATAGCTCATGTAATTTTCTAAAACACAAGACAATAATCTACTCTACTTTCAACAACGAAAACCAATAGATCAATGAAAACAATAATTAGCAAGACGAAGATAATCAATAATACATAACACAATATTTCTCTGGGGAAAGCAACTACTCAAAATCCTGACTATCAATATTGCATTAATTAGAAATCCAAGATGAAAATACAATGTTTGTTCTCACTAGAACAATCCCTGCACAAGTATAATCAACTCTCTACCTCACAAGCCTGCTCTACTCAACACTTAGCCAATTTTGCTGCCTTCCAAGTCCCTATTTCCTTGCGCAATTCTTGAGAGGATCAACGCATATTTAATTAAGAAATCCTTCTTCCAAAATTGCACAATCCAAACTTAGGTACATAAATGATTGCATGCATGATTTGTACAACTTGGAAAATCATACAACTGATAGTACACTATCCCCACACTCTATTATCAACTGGGTCTTTCTCCGAATTGACATGCATGAGTTTCTCTTGAGTGAATCTCCAGTTAGCTGGAGTAGCACTAAGGATGCACCAGTGCACCAACTCACTACTAGGCCTCTACTAGTTCCTCTAATAGTTAGAACTAGTTTAACTAACCATAACTCAGTCAAACTAAGTTATGTTATTACAACTCAAATAAACTAATCTTGGACCCCTAAAACTTAGGGATCACACTTACATGACTCCAGATAGACTTCCAACTCAAAATTCCTAATTTAATCAATTCAATTAAACTTAATTAACTATTTACAAGTTGCTATGAGAATATAATTCCCTTTAATTCACAATTTAATTCAAGGACAAATTAAACTAGAATTTCTTGTTGCCATTTCTCAACATTCCCTCTCAACAAGAAAGGGATTATGAGCTACCCTGATCCTGTCTCTGTTGAACTCGAATTTACATCTTGACAATGCCTTTTTCAAAATGTCAACATCCTGCTCCTCTGTGGGAATGTACTCCAACAACATAATCCACCTCAATGCACAATCTCGAAGACGATGATATCAGATATCAATATGCTTGGATCGATCATGAAAAACTGGATTTTCAGAGAGTTTGATACAACTCTGATTATCACAGTAAATCACAGTTGGATCCATCTACTCACCAAACAAACCAACCAGAATCTTCCTCATCCAGATGGCCTCACATGTTGCTTGACTTTCAACCATGTACTATGCCTCTACCAAACTGAGTGCAACCAATCTCTGTTTCCTCATGTACCAAGAAACAACTTCTGACCCAATACTGAAGATCCATACTGATGTTCTCTTCCTTTAAGATGGACTTCTTGCCCAATATGAATCAGTGAAGCCTTAAAGCTTCACTCCCTCTGTCTATCTGTACCACAATCCATACTGAGTAGTGCCTCTGAGGTATCTCAACACATGCTTGGCCACCTTCCAATACAACTTGGTAGACCTAACCATCGCTTGACTATGTTGGTTAATTTCATAACAAATGTTTGGTTGAGTGTTCACCAAATACATGAGTGAACCCACAAGCTACCTGTAAATGGTAGCTACCACTACTTCACCCGAAGTAGCATACTCCTTTCTCCATTTACCTACTAGAGGAGTCTCCATGGGTTTACTGCTCTCCATGTGGAACCTTTTTAGTGTCTCGTTGGCATACTTGCCCTGCGAGACAAAAAATTCCCCATCACCTTACCATACTTCCATGCCCAGAAAGTAATGCATGAGCCCCAAGTCCTTCATCTCAAACTCTCTTGCAAGATCCTCCTTGCAAAGACTTGATCAACTTATCATCACATGTCATAATCAAATAATTGACATATAAAAAATGATCAACAACTTACCCTCCAGCACTATGTGGTACAGGTTTTCATCCGCTTCACTCTTCGTGAAGCCTAACCCAGTGAAGTAGTTGTCTATCCTAGTGTACCAAGCACGAGGTGCTTGCTTCAGCCCATACAACACTCTCTTGAGCCGGCACACATACGACTCATGGTCGAAGTTTTCAAAACCTTCAGGTTGCTCTATGTACACCTCTTTCTCAATCATGCCATTAAGGAAAGTTGTCTTTACATCCATCTGATGTATCTTCCAACCCATATGCACTGATAGCGCCAATATGGATCTGATTGATGAACACCTTGCAATAGGAGTAAAGGTCTCTTCATAGTCAATCCCCTCTACCTATGAAAATCCACAGGCCACAAACCTGGCCTTATGCTTATCCACATTACCATCCTCTGCTTGCTTTACATTGTAAATCCACCGACATCTCACCACTGAATTGTCTACTGGTCTTGGGACCACACCCAAAACACTATTATGAACAATGGAGTCATACTCCTCCACCATGGCACCAACCCAAACTGGTTTATCCACTGCCTCCTCAAAGGAAGATGGTTTTGTCTCAACACATCCATGTATCAAGTGTACCTCTCAGGTGACCTCCTCTACCTGCGCTGTGATGTGGGTGCTCCCACATTCTCTCTCACATCCTGCAATAGCCTTTCAGTCTCTCTAGTGTGATTTCTCCCATCTTTGGAAGACTCTACCTGAGTGGATGTCTCCACTCTCAGATGCTCTGCATGTGGCTGCTCCACATCAATCTGAGGCTCCTCGACCTTAGGAGCTGAAAGATCTTCAATCGCATGTAGTTGAATCTCCCTCTCAAGGGAACATCGCATGGCCTTCTCCTCATCGAATATGATATCCCTGCGAACCACTGTCATCTTGTTGAATTGAGGCTTCTGTGATCCATATCAAGTTTATGAGAAATTTTTCCGCGTAAATCACATGATATTTCATTTGTCGACGCGTTTCGAACCAACTAGTGTGGTCCATCGTCAGGACAAGTTGAAGAATCGGATCTAGCTTAGCGCTAGATTAGACTTCAACTTCGAAACCTGTAGGTTTCGAAGTTGAAGTCTAATCTAGCGCTAAGCTAGATCCGATTCTTCAACTTGTCCTGACGATGGACCACACTTGTTGGTTCGAAACGCATCAAAAAATGAAATATCACTGTCATCTTGCTGGTCGACAGGTACACCTAATCTTTGGTCACATGGAAATATACTGATGACCCAAAAATCCTGAAGTTACCAACATCTGGTCTCTTCCCTAAGAAAGCCTCCTCTGGTGTACTCATCCCAAGAATCCGATGTAGGCTTCTGTTCTACAAATAAACAATAGTGTTGCATGCCTCAACCCATAATTGTAATGGTAGGCCTTTATCATGCAACATTTCCCATGCTTCCCCTACAATGCTTATGTTCTTCCTTTCTGCCACCCCATTCAGTTGTGGGTTATGGAATGTCGTCAACTCCCGTTTAATCCCTTCTGCCGCATAGAAGTTCTTAAACTCATTTGAGACATACTCACCACCATTATGACTCCTTATAGCTTTAACCTTCTTGCAAGACTCTTTATCAAACAATGCTTTAAACTAACAAAACTTTGTGAAAGTTTGATCTTTCTTCTGCATGAAAAAGATCCAACATTTACGAGAAAAATCATCAACAAATATAGCATAATACCTGTGTTTGGCCATGGATGATGTCGATAATGGTCCACAAACTTCTGTAAGGACTCACTCTAGAATCACCTATCCTCCACTGTCTCTGTCGTGAAAGGAATATTTGGTGAATTTTCCTAAAGTATACCCCTTGCATGTATCAAATTGCTCTAGCGCACCTTTGGGAAGAACGGTAGAAATCTGCTGCATGATTTTCAAAGCCCTATGATGCAAGTGACCCAATCGCCTATGCCACAACTCATCGATGTCATGGATCTACACCTTTTCTACTTTCGTGCTCAAGGAAGCAAAACATTATACCTCCAACTTGTATAGATTCTTCACCCGAATCCGTATCCTCTTTACCTATCCTGTGGCTATGTGATTAAGGAATGCCTTTACTTCACTAAATATCACATCATAGTCTCTATCCTCCAGCATGGAAATGGATACCAAGTTCTTCTTCAACCCAGGAACATACATAACATCTCTCAAGGTGAAAGGAGCACCCGACTCCCTTGGAAAGGTAACCGTACCCAATCCAGTAGCACTATACCTCCCGTTGTCACCCATCTTGATATGCATCTGGAGGTCCCACTCCACCAGGTCACTAAAGAGCTCCTTGTTGCTAGTCATGTGGAATGAAACTCCACTATCTAGGTACCATACACTACCCATCATTGATGACACTGTGTATGAAATGAGGGTAAAGTCCAATTGGAATTGAGAGGCAAGAGCCTCACCCACCGCTCCTCCTGAGGACTTCTTCTTGGACTTCTTGAGTGGAAAATTTGTAGAAAAATGTCTTAGCTCGTGACAATGAAAGCACTTGACTTTTGGCATGTCCTTCTTCTTGCCTCCATGACAAGAAGTTGATTTGGAATGGGATGCCTTCCCCTTCCCTTTCTTTTCCTTACCCACTAAGGCACAATTTTCCTCATCATCAGTATTTGATGAGGAACTGTCTCTAGTGTTCCTTCTGATCTCTTCTTGCATCAAATCTGACCACAGTCGTTCCCAATCTGGCAGCTTCTCCCTCCCATTGACAAAGTCCTGATAACTATGCCAACTCTTGGGAGTCCTAGAAGAGCTAGGCTCACCATATCATCCTCAGAAATGATAATCCCAACACTTCCAAGCTCATCTTGACAATGAGTGAACTTGGTCAAGTATTTTTGAACTGAGTATCCCTTCTCCATCTTGATCTCTTTGAGTTTCTCCTTTAGTGCCAACTTCCTATAGTCACCGCTATTCTGAAACAGGCCTGTCAATGTCTTCCACATTGAGTATGGAGTTTCCTTGCCATGGAGACTCAAGACAATGTGGTCTCAAACTCCCTCAAGAATAATCTGCCTCGCCTTTGCCACACACTTCTTCCATTCGGCCAGATCATTAGCATCCGATGTTGGTGGCTTAGGAATGTCTTGATCAATGAATTCCTTGAGCCAACACTTCTTCCATCCTATCCTTCCATGCTATGTAATTCGAGTTTCCATCCAAGGCATACTCGACTCTCAAACCGTAGAAAGGCATTTTCTAATCCTGAAGTATGAATTGCAAATTCGAATTTCACCTGTAACCCCTAACTCAAAAACTCCTCTAGTGTACTGTCTTTAGCTCCGATACCATGTAGATTTTCTTATAGATTCAATAGCTCATGTAATTTTCTAAAACACAAGACAAGAATCTACTCTACTTTCAACAATGAAAACCAATAGATCAATGAAAACAATAATCAACAAGAGGAAGATAAGCAATAACACATAATACAATATTTCTCTAGGGAAAGCAACTGCTCAAAACCTCGACTATCTATATTGTATTAATTAGAAATCCAAGATGAAAATACAATGCTTGTTCTCACTAGAACAGTCCTTGCACAAGTATAATCAACTCTTTGCCTCACAAGCCCGCTCTAGCCAATTCCGTTGCTTGCCAAGCCCCTATTTCCTCGTGCAATTCTTGAGAGGATCAACCCATATTTAATTCGGAAATCCTTCTACAAAACTGCACAATCCAAACTTAGGTCCCTAATTGATTGCATGCATGATTTGTACAACTTGGAAAATCATACAAATGATAGTACACTGTCCCTGCACTCTAGTCTCAACTGGTCTTTCTCTCAACTGACATGGATGAGTTTCTCTTGAGTGAATCTCCAGTTAGCTGGAGTAGCACTAAAGATGCACCAATGCACCAACTCACTACTAGACCTCTACTAGTTCCTCCAACAGTTAGAACTAGTTTAACTAATCATAACTCAGTCAAACTAAGTTATCTAATTACAACTCAAATAAACTCATCCTGGACCCCTAAAACTTAGGGATCACACTTACATGACTCTAAATAGACTTCCAACTCTAAATTCCTAAGTTAATTAAGTCAATTAAACTTAATAATTAACTATTTACAAGTTGCTATGAGAATATAATTCGATTTTAATTCATAATATAATTCAAGGACAAATTAAACTGGAATTTCTTGTTGCCATTTCTCAACATTCCTAACATTTGGTCATCGCTCTTTATGTAACATTTTCTTCCAAATATTATGAAATGCTTGACACTAACTATTCTTCCCTTCCATAGTTCATAAGGAGTTTTGTCATTGTTTCTTCTCAACAATCCTTTCTTCAAAATATGAACAATTGTATGTACTGCTTGTACCCAAAATATATTACTTAGCTTGGATTCATGTAACAAAGCTATAACCATCTCTTCCATATTTTTGTTCTTTCTTTCAAATCCTCCTTTTTTTTGAGTAGTTTAACTTGTTGAGAAGTGTCTTCTTATTCCATGTTCTTCACAATAGTCATTGAATTCATTTGAAGTAAATTCTCCTCCATTATCTGATCTCAAGAATTTGATTTTCAAATCGATTTCATTTTCAATAAGTTCCTTGAATATTCTAAAATTTTCAAAAGCTTCTAACTTGTTTTTAAGAAAACAAACCTAGGTCATCCTTGTGTAGTCATCAACAAGCAACATGAAGTATTGTTTGCCATATAGTCCTTTTGTTCTTGTTGGCCCACATAAATCAATATGTACAAGTTCCAGTTATTTTGTCGTAGAATTTTCTTCAATTTTGAACTCAACTCTTGTTTGTTTTCCATGCTAACAATACTTGCACATAACATTTGAAGGTTTTCTTATTTCAAGCATATCCCTTATAGCTTCCTTCTTTCTGACATTGACAAGATTGCCAAAGTGTATATGTCCCAACCTCATGTGCTAAAGCCATCTTTCACCTTCCTTTCCTTGACAACATCTTTCCTTTCCAATCTCATTTAGGATGTATATGTTGTTTGGAGTTCTTATTTCTATTGAAACCAATTTCACTGATCCTTCTTTCCTTATTTGACATTCTTTTGAATTGAATATAAGTGTGTGTGTCATTGATCACACATTTGGCTAACACTTAGCAGATTATGCTTCATTTATTCAAAAAATAAAACATTTATGCCACTGCATCTTTGCTTCCAAGGTTAATTATGCCTTTCCCTCTAATTTTGGCAGAGTTAGTATTCCAAAAAGTAATAGATATTTTTTCTCTCTTTCTTCAATGTTACAAATCTATTTTTGTCTCTGGTCATATTATTTGAGCATCCACTATCAATATACCATTGAATTCTTTTCTTTGGGCTTGTAGATCAAGCCCACATTCCTCAACTTTAAAATATTCCTTCTTTTTCCAAGTTCTTGGTTGTTCCCTCATATGATGAGCAATAACCTACCTTGTTTCCTTTGAAGGAACTATCAAATTGCTTCTACAATTTCTGGTTATGTGTCTAAAATTGTTGCATTTGTAACACAATTTCATTACTAAGAGCGCCAAAATTGTTATTATTTCTTTTCAAAACCTCATGAGGTTTTTTACCATAACTGCCTTCATAGTTGTTGGGTATCTCAAATGCCACAATTCCTTTGTTCCATTTCTTAGTTTCAATATTACTTTCTTATATTTTTGATATATTAATTTGCATAATTTAAATTTTTGAAGAGATTAATTTATTATTGTCATTTCGCTCTGCTGACAAATCATTTCAATTAGTAAAGCACTATTTTCTCATAATTGGATCATTATTGTAAACATGGATTTTGCAACAACTAGAATTAGATGTTATTTCCTAAGCTGTTCCTAGTAGAATCAGATAACACGATGTTGTCTTTGTTAACTATATCAAAATAAGTGAGGTTGATTCTTATCCGGGTGAGACTGTTTGGGGAAAAGCCCTAGATTCTTTCATCTGGGCAATATTAAGGCCCTTTTGTAATTGAAAACGAGCATCCTGAGAATCTTTAGATTCTCAGGCTTACTCATTTTTGAGATATTTGTTGTTTTTATAATTTATGACTGTAGTATAAAGATGGGGACATGTCCCGAACGAGATTTTTTTGATGTAATATTTTTTATACATATTTGATAAACTCGTGGAAGCGCTGTAATCGTTCTCTTTATAATATAATGCAAGTTTCTATTATCAACAGTTAGTTTATTGTTCTGTTTTATCTTTTGAGACATTCTCATTCCAGTGGTTTGATCCCGCTCTTGGAAGAGGCTCTGTATTCCGCTGTATCACTAGTTCCACAATCTACTATTCTACATCAATTATCTATTTGTTACATCAACTACAAAATTGAGTGCTTCATTTGGTAGCTACAAAATTAGTTTGCAGAGATTGTTCTTTGGATAAGTAGTTTACAATTGTTTTTGCTTTCTTGCTGTTCCTTAAAGGTTATCATTAGATCATTGATATTTCCACAATAGTTTAGTGTATTTTCATGTTATCTGTTTCTTTCCATTATACAAAATATAGTTTCTTCGTGTTGTTTTTTCGATTATGAGATTATTATTTCATAAGTAGTAGCTTAGCACTAGACAAATTTCTTTGCTGTTTCTTGTAAAGCATAATTAGGATTCAATATTTTTAGATGATTTTTGAGAGATATAAGTTTCTTAGGAATTAAATCTTTCAAATGTGTGTTTTAATCTAGGAGTTGATTCCTTTATTATTGTTACTTTGGTTATTGTTCTAGTTAGCTTGTAGCACTATCTCTTGCATAGAATTTGTGGAAAACCTTGAAATAACTAGATGAAACCTCAAGTTGACAATTTAATATGTGGTAGTTAGTTGCTCCTTTAAGAATAATTAATTGTCCCAACATTTTGGTGTTGTTGTCGGGGATGTTGTCAAAAGAGAGTGCCATTATATCTAGTTTCATATCTGACTTTCTTAGGGTTGGATATTGAAGACAAAAGGTAAGAACCTGCACACGCACTCTGGTAAACAGAAATTTGTCGTGGTGTCTGCCCTTAGTTGATAGATTTAGGCTCTTTTAGTGTGCATGACTAGGAAGAATACTAAAGGTAGGAACCAAGTAGAAATAGACCAAAAACCTACTTCAAAGAGTACTAAAAGCCAAGGTCAAGTTGGCCTTGGGCAAGCGACCTTCATAGACGAATCATTTGAAAGGAAGAATCTCAAGCCTCATTAGGAACTCAAATGCTATCCAAGAAGGGCTCTACTATTATTGCCCCTCTAGTAGCAAAATCTTCTGCTATGGCTAAAATTGAAATTCATGATAAAACCGTAGGTCAGAGCAGAGATTTCACGATCTACCAAGTAGGAATCTTGATCCTTTTAGAAAGAGAAAGGGGCAATCTTCCAATTTAAAGGAAGGGGAAGGCAAGACAAGTGATTGATATATTCAACCCCATGAGCATAAATCTCCTGCGGCACCCATGAAAAAATAAGGAATCAAAATTCCTAATTTAAGTAGCACTGTAAGGCATAAACCAGGTCCAGGGTCTCATCACCATTCCAATCTATTTCAGTTAGTACCTCCTGGTTTTGGCATTCTTGAAGGGTACTAAAAATATTTCAACCAAATGGTAGGATATGTATCGGCCACAAACCTCAACCATAGAATATCCTATTGTTGATCTGCAAGCCAATCCACCTATGAAGGTTATTCCACTTCAAAATATTCCAAATTTTCATGGGATGGCTTCGGAAGATTTCTGTTTGAATTCAACGTCTTATGTCGGGGATAAGATTACACTACTAACCCCCAGAAACTGAAGCTATTCCATTCCGCTTTGAAGGGAGCAACACTGCACTGGTTCATGGGATTGGGGGGCAGTACTATTAACTCATGGGAGCAGATGAAATATTGTCGATCCTAGGACTTAAGGGAATAAATATTTAAAATGACATTTAAGGAAGATGAAAATTTAGAAGAATATATCAAGAGGTTCCAATATAACTTGCAGAGATCACCATACACCACTCTACCTAAAGAAGTACTAAAAACTGCTCTAATTAGGGGAATGAAGGATGAATGGATAGAAACACTTAACCTAATGGGGCAGGGTGATATTTCTAAAGAAGAGTATGATGATATTGTGAAATTATGTATCAGGTGCTTGCATGGGAGTACACGAACTAAGCCTGAGATCCATGATCCGCTTAGTAGAACTGTAAGTAGAGTAATTACGCGCACATAAATTGGTAACTTGCTATAAAATTTTAAAACTGATATATTAAGCACATTGACTACACAATTGGATGTCCCGCAGATAAAACAAAAGCAGGCTAAAGTAAAACAAGCATTAGCAATCTTCTGCCCTCGTTGTTGACGAAAACATAGCCATAAAGAATGACCACTAGATACAGTGGAAATCTGTGCTATCTGTACTAAAGACCACTCGACTGATTGTTTTCCCTCTCTCCATGGGTTGAAGGCCGTATTTAAAGAAGCCAAGGAAGAGCCAAAACTTGTAATTTTCACGGCACAATGATGATAATGGCAAAATCGCCCTACATGTATGGTTAAGGACCCCTCCATGTTTTTTTCGGACAATATAATCAACAACAATTTCCTGCACTAACTTGGTAGTGTCAAAAACTTGCTAATACCACCTAGAAACCCCAGTTAAACCAGCCGTTTCCTGTGCCTTCTTGGTCAAACCAACAATACTTTGCATCTTCATGGGAGAACCCATAGAGTAATCCATATCCTTCGTAATGGAAAAACAAACCCACATAGGGGCTAATGTGGTCCCAAAACTGACAGTTCCCCACAAGGCCTGTTAATCAATAAACAAGAGCATTGCCGCAATCACAACCACCATTACAACCATTACAACCACTACTTTAGTTACCCCCAAACACCTAGTTGGGTACAGTATAGGGTATATTGATGGACAAACATTTAATGTCAATTCGGGGGCCGTGGACTTTGAGGCGCAACGCTGGAAATTCTAGAGAATGACTCTAACAACCTACAAGGTAAAAACCTAGACTATCTGTTCATACCTTGAGTTCCTCCACTAGTCAATCCATGCTCTAATCCTACACTCAAAAAAATCTTTAGAAATAAAATCATAAACACTAATCCAACAATTTGTCAAAAGTATGCAAGCAATCCCTAGTTATTATCAAAATCACTCATTACTCTAGACCATGCACTAACAATCTTCAAAGTTCTTGAAAACAATGCATAAAACTCCCAACTCAATTTATATACTAATAATGGCAATTTTAAAAGAAAAACACACCGATCAATTTTGACACTAACTACTTCACTCATTAACTTATCAAGCAAACTGAGATTGCAAACTAGATAAATGATCAAAAGTCTCAAAATAATACAGGTCTCAATCCATTCAGTTAAAAAGAGTGCTTCAAACAAATCTCCAATCATTCATGCACTGGATAAATCAATATGCCCTATTCCTGCACTAAATTCTCTTTACTCTGTAATTTACTTTACCACTCACTGTGTGATGAAAATATTACAGTTCTAATGTGTTCTAAACCACTCATGAAACATGAAAGTAAAGAAAGCCTTGCTCAATTCCCAAACCAAGCAGAAAATTATTTTAAGCTTAAAAGTATCTAAGACTGAGACTAACAAGTTTAATGAATCAATCAGATCTCGTATTATAAAGGTAACTAGTTATAAATTTCAAGACCCTTGTACTCAAAGAAAAAAGAAACTCTTTCTTACCATAAACCAAATATGTCTCTCTGCATCTTTATACTGTGTATTCAAAAGAACATAATCTCAATCAACCTACAGTACTCAAAATACTGTGGACCCAAATCGAAAATAGAGGAACACCACACTATCAAAAGAAGGAGTTTGAAGGGGACTTTGTTCCTACACTCTGTTCTTACATTCCTGCACTGAAAACAATCATACAAATGAACCCTCAACTTATGGAGCCAAAGCAACCATGTTTTGTTTAACCTGACATAAGAGATATTTCAAATAACCAACTTTCCAGGGATTAATAATATAACTCCGAAGCTTCAAATTTAATTAAAAATTCATGATGAGTAAATTAATTGAAATACATAGTAAAAGAAACCAGTTTCAATATTTATGCAATGTACATGATTGAATCGTAGCCTACAAACTCAACCTTCATAACCTCTCTACTCTTCAACAATATCATCATAGAATGATATGCGATCAAAGAAGCATTCAAATCTCCGTTATCGTCACCCTTTAGAGGAAGATGTAATCATGACAAGGCTATAAGGCTTTAGGACAAAAATACAACTTCATATCTAAGCTAATGAAGGACCAATGCACACTCTCTTGTCACAAAATGCAAAATTAAACTTCAAAAAAACTCAGATAGCCTAGTTAAAGTTTATATATCTCTATAGAATGTCTCAATCTATTTCCTAGATATGAGCTAATGTAATTCCAAGACCAGACCTCCCACACATTGACACCATAAAAATATTGCAAAGATTTATGTTGGTTCTGATGAGGATTAAAACACAAGACTACACCAAAACCAAATATCAACACACACAAAACAAAATAGCTAAGGGAGAACGAGCTAGGTTGGCTGGGCCCTAGCTAAAAAACTCATTTCCCTGTGAAGGAAAAATTAACTATAATGTCTCAATAATCAACACAAGGCAGAACATGAAAATATATGGAAACCTAACATTAAGCTTTGTTTTATTAATAAAAGATCTTTGTTCAATTTATAACCACATAATGATCCAGTCCTTGCAAATCAGAGGAAGGGGGTAGAACCCACAACACTCAACTCAGCAACATCAAGTTACAAAAATGGCTTGTTATCTCCTTGGAGCCATAGCTATGTTTTTATAATTTGTTTACATTACAAATTTGGCTTTAGGTGAGCCAATCCATTACAAAACAAGATGAGGAATTGAATCCCAACTATTTTCCATTGATGGATACCTAGTACAACCATAATCCAATCAAGGAAATATAGATATGATACAAAATTTTCCATTTTTTTTCTTTGAATTTGGGTAAGATCCTAGAATTCTGGAAAAAAAATGTTTTTTTATTATAAAACTTACCAAAAGCCTCGTGTATCTTCTTAACCATAGTGAATTTTTGTAAACGGTTTGGGTTTTAGATAATTTTCTATACTGGGAAAAAACCCATATGCTCAGAGTTTTGAGATTCACCTCCATCTGCACGTAAATCAAGGTCAAAGTTGGCAGTTTGAAAACTATGCAAATTTTGAGTAGATTTGTTGATTTGCTTCTAGAAACCCACACATGTGACCTAGGTGCATTCCAACTCATTTGGAGGTGTTAAAACATTATTTTGGACAAAAACCTTCCTTAGTTTTCTTTGAAAGTGTGTCGATATGTCAAATCCCCAAATTGGTTGCTCTTTAGTGCAGGAATGCTGCTCTTTAGTGTAAAAACAGGGCAATGAAAGATAAGTGCACCTTTGAATGTCAAAAGGGATTGAAAATAGTTCCAATTTCATGTTTGTACTACCAACTAGAATTTTCCTTTGTGGCAAGCTTGAACGATGAAGTGGTCCACATATACTTGGTGCAGGGTCCCTGTGCGATGCAGGAACAAGACAAGCTACATTAACAACATTTTAATGAGCATTAATCCTAGAAATGCATATAACAAAAGTATTTTTAAATAAAATACAACCCAAGCGTGAATCTTCACTATTGCATTAAAAAAATGTAGAAAAAGTTCATAAACGAGTAAAACAAGGGAACAAGTAGGGCATCATATGGGTAAAAAGGTGCATTAAGTTCAACAATTATGGGGCTTGACATGCCCCACCTTCATTACACCCACAACTACCTGCAAAACCAAACCCAAACCCAAATAATAGGCCTATGCAGGTTTTAGAAATACTTGATACTTCTGACTGTTGTCTTCTATCTCTAGAATGCAATGAACTCCGCTTGAGATCTGGGCAGGCCATTTTTCCAAAGGACCCTCCAACAAACTTAGAAAAACCGAAAGATGAAAATTCTGCTAAAAAGCAGCATTAGTCGGAAAACCTCTTGCTAATGTAATTATCACTAAGTCAAAATTACCTAGCTAACAGACTAAGAACCAAGAATCTTGAAAAATTCTAGATGCCGCTCCTTTGTTTCTAGAAAGACTGGCTATAGTAAGGCCACTCACATATCTTGAATTCGATCTTATAGGGGAACTACATAATTTGTGTATTAAAATCCCCATTCTTCAAGCTATACGAGATATACTGATCTATGCTAAGACCATCAAAGAACTATGTGTTAAGAACCCTGAAAGAAAACTAAAAGACCCTCCTACAGTCCATGTCCTTAGGAAGCTTTCTGGTCTTATTTTAGGGAAATAGATACCCATCAAATATGATGATCCTATAAACCTAGTGGTCACCGTTCAAATTCAGGGATTTAGATTTCGAAATATTGTAGATTTTCCTGTAGATTCAACAACTCATGTAATTTTCTAAAACACAAGACAAGAATCTACTCTACTTTCAACAGTGGAAACCAATAGATCGATGAAAACAATAATCAACAAGAGGAAGATAATCAATCGCACATTAACACAATATTTCTCTAGGGAAAGCAACTGCTCAAAACCATGACTATCTATATTGCATTAATAAGAAATCCAAGATTAAAATACAATGCTTGTTCTCACTAGAACAATCCCTACCTAAGTATAAGCAACTCTTTGCCTCACAAGCCCGCCCTAGCCAACACTTAGCCGATTTTTCTGCCTGCCAAGCCCCTCTTTCCATGCTCAATTCCTGATAGGATCAACCCATATTTAATTGGGAAAGCCTTCTTCCAAAACTGTGAATCCAAACTTAGGTCCATAACTGATTGCATGCATGATCTGTACAACTCAGAAAATCATACAACTTATAGTACACTGTCCTTGCACTCTAGTCTCAACTGGGTCTTTCTTTGAACTGACATGCATGAGTTTCTCTTGATTGAATCTCCAGTTAGTTGGAGTAGTACTGAGGATGCACCAGTGCACCAACTCACTACTAGACCTCTACTAGTTCCTCCAAAAGTTAGAAATAGTTTAACTGACCATAACTTAGTCAAACTGAGTTATCCAATTACAAATCAAATAAAGTCATCCTGGACCCCTAAAATATTAGGGATCACACATACATGACTACATAAATAATTCCAACTCAAAATTCTTAAGTTAATTAAGTCAATTAAACTTAATTAACTATTTACAAGTTGTTATGAGAATAAAATTCAATTTTAATTCACAATTTAATTCAAGGACAAATTAAACTGGAATTTCTTGTTGACATTTCTAAACACTCACTCTCAACAAGAAAGGGATTATCAGCTACCCCGATCCTGTCTCTATGAAACTCAAATTTACATCTTGAAAATGCCTTTGTCAAAACATGATAATCCTGCTCCTCTATGGGAATGTACTCCAACAACATAATCTGTCTCAATACACAATCTCGAAGATGATTATATTGGATATCAATATGCTTGGATCAATCGTGAAAAACTGGATTTTCAGAGAGTTTGATACAACTCTTATTATCAGAGTAAATCACAGTTGGATCCATCCGCTGACCAAACAAACCAACTAGAATCTTCCTCATCTAGATGGCCTCACATGCTGCTTGACTTGCAGCCATGTACTCTGTCTTTGCCGAAATGAGTGCAACCAATCTTTGTTTCCTGCTGTACAAAGAAAAAACTGCTGACCCAATATTGAAGATCCCTCCTGATGTTCTCTTCCTGTCAGATGGACTCCCTACCGAATCTACATAATTGAAGCCTTGAATCTCCACTCCCTCTATCTATTTGTACCACAATCCATACTGAGTAGTGCCTCTGAGGTATCTCAACACATGCTTGGCTGCCTTCCAATACAACTTGGTAGGCCTAACCATCACTTGACTAAGCTGGTTAACTGCATAGCACATGTCTGATCGTGTGTTCACCAAATACATGAGTGAACCCACAAGCTGCCTGTAAATGGTAGCTTCCACTACTTCACCCGAAGTAGCATCCTCCTTCCTCCAGTTACCTACTAGAGGAGTCTCGATGGGTTTACTACTGTCCATGTGGAACCTTTTTAGTATCTCGTTAGCATACTTTCCCTGAGAGACAAAAAGTTCCCCATCACCTTGCCATACTTACATGCCCATAAAGTAATGCATGAGCCCCAATTCCTTCATCTCAAACTCTCTTGCAAGATCCTCCTTGTAAGACTTGATCAACTTATCATCACCTGTTAGAATCAAATCATCGACATATAAAACAATGATAAAAAATTTACCTTCCACCACGATGTGGTACAGGTTCACATCCGCTTCACTTTTAGTGAAGCCCAACTTAGTGAAGTAGCTATCGATCCTTGTGTACCAATCATGGGGTGCTTTCTTCAGCCCATACAACGCTCGCTTGAGTTGGCACACATGCGACTCACGGTCAAAGGTCTCAAAACCTCCAGGCTACTCCATATACACCTCTTCCTCAATCTTTCCATTAAGGAAGGATATCTTTACATCCATTTAATGTATCTTCTAACCTATTTGCGTTGATAGTGCCAATATGGATTTGATCGATGAGTACCCTGCAACAATATCAAAGGTCTCATCATAGTCAATCCCATCTACCTGTGAAAATCCATGGGCCACAAACCTGGCCTTATGATTCTCCACACTAGCATGCGCTACTAGCTTTACCTTGTAAAGCCATCAGGAGCTCACCGTTGACTTATCTTCCGGTCTTGGAATCACATCCCAAACACTGATACGAATAATGGGGTCATACTCCTCCACCATGGCATCAACCCAAACCGGTTGTCGCACTTCCTCCTCAAAGGAAGGTGGCTCTGTCTCAACACATCCGCTCATAAGAGCCATGTATCTAGTGTACCTCTTAGGTGACCTCCTCTACCTACGCTATGATGTGGGTGCTCCCACATTCTCTCTCGCATCCTGCAATAACCTGTCAGCCTCTTTGGTGCTCTTTATCCCATCTCTGGAAGACTTTGCCTAAGTGGATGTCTCCACTCGCTGATCCTTTGCATGTGGCTATTCCACGTCAATCTGAATCTCCTCAACCTTAGGAGCTAAAAGCTCCTCAACCACATGTAGCTGAAGCTCCCTCTCAAGGGAACATCACATGGCCTTATCCTCATCGAATCTGATATCTATGCGAACCACTATCATCCTGCCGGTCGGCAGGTACACCCGATAGTTGTGAGGTGTATTAGTGTACCCCACAAATATTCCCAACTCTACAGTCATCTTAAGCTTCTCTCGTGCATCTTTGGTCACATGGAAATATAATGATGACCCAAAAATCCCGAAGTGACCAACATCTGGTCTCTTCCTTGAGAAATCCTCCTCCAGTGTACTCATCCCAAGAATCCGATGTAGGCTTCAGTTCTACAAATAAACAGTTGTGTTGCATGCCTCAACCCACAAGTGTAGTGATAGGCCCTGATCATGCAACATCACCCATGCTGCCCCTACAATGCTTTTGTCCTTCCTTTCTACCACCCCATTCTACTATGGGTTATGGGATTTTGTCAACTCCCGTTTAATCCCTTCTGCCGCATAGAAGTTCCTAAAATCATTTGAGACATAGTCACCACCGTTTTCACTCCTCAAAGATTTAATCTTCTTGCTAGACTCGCCCTTGACCAATGCTTTAAATTCATAAAAATTTGAGAAAGTTTGATCTTTTGTTGCATGAAAAAGATCCAACATTTACAAGAAAAATTGTCAACAAATATAACATAATACTTGTGTTTGACCGTGGATGCTGTCGAGAATGGTCTGCACACATCTGAATGGACTCGCTCTAGAATCGGCTGTGCTCGAATATTTCTGTTGTGAAAGGAAGCTTTTGTGATTTTTTCCCAAAGTACACCCCTTGCATGTATCAACTTGCTTTAGCATGCCTTTGGGAAGACCGATATAAATATGTTGCATGATTTTCAAAGCCCCATGATGCAAGTGAACCAACTGCCTATGCCACAACTCACTGATGTCTCAACTCTACACCTTTTCTTCTTTCGTGCTCAAGGAAACACAATCTTCTACCTCCAACTTGTAGAGATTCTTCACCTGAATCCCTATCCTCTTTACCTGTCCCATGGCTATGTGATGAAGGAATGCCTTTCCTTCACTAAAGATCACATCATAGCCTCTATCCTGCAGCACGGCAATGGATACCAATTCTTCTTCAAACTTGGAGCATACATAACATTTCTCAAGGTGAAAGGAGCATCCAAATCCCGCTGAAAGGTATCCATCCCCAATCCAGTAGCACTATACCTCTTGTCGTCACCCATCTTGATATGCATATGGAGGTCCTTCTCCTCCAGGTCACTGAAGAGCTCCTTGTTGCCATTCATGTGGAATGAAGCTCCACTTTCTAGGTACCATACACTACCCATCATTGATGACACCATGCATGAAATGAGGGTAAAGTCTAATTGGATTTGAGAGGCAAGAGCCTCACTTTCTCCTCCTCCTGAGGACTTCTTCTTTGACTTCTTGAGTGGAAAATTTGTAGCAAAATGTCCCAGCTCATGACAATGAGAGCACTTGAATTTCAACATGTCCTTCTTCTTGCCTCCATGACAATAATCCAATTTGGAATGGGATACCTTTCCCTGCCCTTTCTTTGCCTTACCCGCTAAGGCACAATTTTCTTCCTCATCAGTCTTTGATGAGGAACCATCTCTGGTGTTCCTTCTGATTTCTTCCCGCATCAAATCTGACCACAGTCGTTCTCGATCTGGCAGCTTCTCCCTCCCATTGACAAAGTCCTGATAACTATGCCAACTCTTGGGGAGTCCTAGAAGAGTTAGGCTCACCATATCATCCTCGGAAATGGTAATCCCAACACTTCCAAGCTCATCTTGACAATGAGTGAACTTGGTCAAGTATTTCTAAATTGAGTCACCCTTCTCCATCTTGATCTTTCTGAGTTTGTCCTTCAGTGCCAACTTCCTATGGTCACTGTTATTCTGAAACAGGTCTGTCAATGTCTTCCACATTGAGTATGGAGTTTCCTTGTCATAGATACTCGAGATAATGTGGTCTCGAACTCCCTCAAGAATAATCTACCTTGCCTTTGCCACACACTTCTTCCATTTGGCCAGATCATTAGCATCTGATGTTGGTGGCTTAGGAATGTCTTGATCAATGAATTCCTTGAGGCCATTATCCTCCAACACTGCTTCCATCCTGTCCTTCCATGCTATGTAATTCGAGTTGCCTTCCAAGGCATACTTGAGTCTCAAATCGTAGAAAGCCATTTGCTGATCCTGAAGTATGAATTGAAAATTTGAATTTCACCTGTAACCCCAAACTCGAAATCTCCTCTAGTATACTGTCTTCAGCTCCGATACCATGTAGATTTTCCTGTAGATTCAACAACTCATGTAATTTTCTAAAACACAAGACAAGAATCTACTCTACTTTCAACAACGAAAACCAATAGATCGATGAAAACAATAATCAACAAGAGGAAGATAATCAATCACACATAACACAATATTTCTCTGGGGAAAGAAACTGCTCAAAACCCCGACTATCTATATTGCATTAATCAGAAATCCAAGATGAAAATACAATGCTTGTTCTCACTAGAACAATCCCTGCACAAGTATAATCAACTCTCTGCCTCACAAGCCCACTCTAGCCAACACCAAGCCTCTCTTTCCATGTGCAATTCCTAAGAGGATCAACTCATATTTATTTGGGAAACCCTTCTTCCAAAACTGCGCAATCCAAACTTAGGTCCATAACCGGTTGCACGCATGATCTGTACAATTCGGAAAATCATACAACTTATAGTACACTGTCCCTGCACTCTAGTATCAACTGGGTCTTTCTTTAAACTGACATGCATGAGTTTCTCTTGAGTGAATCTCCAGTTAGCTGGAGTAGCACTGAGGATGCACCAGTGCACCAACTCACTACTAGACCTCTACTAGTTCCTCCAATAGTTAGAACTAGTTTAACTGACCATAACTCAGTCAAACTGAGTTATCTAATTACAACTCAAATAAACTCATCCTGGACCCCTAAAATTTAGGGATCACACATACATGACTACAAAGACTTCCAACTCGAAATTCCTAAGTTAATTAAGTCAATTAAACTTAATTAACTATTTACAAGTTGTTATGAGAATATAATTCGATTTTTATTCACAATTTAATTCAAGGACAAATTAAACTGGAATTTCTTATTTCCATTTCTCAACAAATACTTTAGTGGACTTAGGAGATGTTGTAAATATCACAACACTTGAAAATTGTGCCCTCCTTGGAATAACCACGTTTCGACCAACCCAAACCATGTTGGAGCTAACTGACAAATCTGTGGTAAAACCATAAAGAACCCTCGATGATATCATCGTCTCTGTGGATTCCTGGGAATACCCAGTGGATTTTTTAGTTCTTAACCCCGTAAATAAGCTGGAAGAACACCCTCTCATACTAGGCAGGTCATGGCTCGCCACTTCAGATGCGTACACTGGGTATCAGACTGGAAGTATGACTATTGCTAAGGGAACTACCATCAAGAACCTTATCCTATATCCGCTTTCTAAACCTAACATGCTATCTGATAATTTTAAGTGGCTTCCTCCCAAGTATGAAGAAGTTAGGCTACATTCTCCCCTTACCATTGATAAATATCTTATATTTAAGAGACATATTGAGTATGATAGAATTAATGATTTCATTATCCAGCCCTCTACTGTAAGATATCCAACATGTCAGATGTTGAAAGCATTCCTCGATAACAAATCCCAGGGTGATCCATTGTAGGAGTTAAATAATGGCCACATACCTACAAATATAACCCATAACAACATTCCTGTTGAGATCGAACCAGACAAAACGTTAAATATTAATGCTAGTCTTAATGATCTCTAGCGTGAGAAACTGATTCAAGTTCTTCAAAAATACAAACAAGACTTTGCATGGGACTATGCAGATATGAAAGGTATTGATCCACAACTGTGTACACACAACATTTACATTGAAAAATGTGCCCAAGTAATTCACCAACAACAAAGGAGATTGAATTCACATCTTAGGGACATAGTGAAGCAAGAACTACAAAAACTACTTGATGTCAATTTTATATACCCTATATCTGACAGCCAGTGGGTTTCACCATTAGTGGTAGTCCCTAAAAAGAATGGGAAATGGAGAATTTGTGTAGATTACAAAGAACTAAATAAAGCCACACAAAAAGATCATTTCCCTCTCCCGTTTGTAGACCAAGTCCTTGATACACTCATTGGGAAGAAATAATTTTCCTTCCTAGATGGGTTTAGTGGATATAATCAAATTTAGATTGATCCTAAGGATCAAGACAAAACCACATTCACTTGTCCATGGGGAATGTTTGCATACAAATTTTTACCATTTGGGATTTGCAATGCACCGACCACTTTCCAAAGGGCGATTATGAGCATATTTTCTGATTTAATCAATGATGGAATTGAACTTTATATGGATGATTTTACTCTTTATGGTAATGAATATGATGAAGCTTTGGAAAATTTGGAAAAAGTTCTTGTACGATGTATAGCCACCAGATTATGCCTCAACAATGATAAATTCCATATGCTGACAACAAAGGGTGCAACCTTGGGACACTTCATTTTTGCTGTAGGTATTCTATAATATATATTACCTGCAAATATATGAGAATACAAATATACCCAGAAATAATAAGAAAGGAATAGATAAACTTCTCTTTATTAATCAAAACCCTTAAGGTAGGGTAACACCATACAATCACTCCTTAAGGAAGGAGAACACTCCACAAGTCATATGCTTGCCCATACAATAATCCTTGACACCTCTCAGTGGGGAGTCTCTAGCCTCTATATGGGTTTCATACATACAATACCATGGGTCATTACCATGCGTCTCTCAATACCATGTATCTAATACAATGGCCTTATTACATTATTGCTAACTACTTGTGGTCTCTTACATGATGCAGATTAACCACTTTATTTATTAACTATGACACATCCCATTATTACATTATTCCCTTGGATACCTCTCTCTGTACCCCATAATATCCCCGTTAGGTATACTACATTCCACCCCCCTTAAACATGTTTCGTCCCTGAAACATAAGAAGAACATAAATAATAACATCTACTCAAAAGAGTAGTCCACTGGTAGCATGCACGTGCATCTAGCCATCCCAGAGACAGGTGATTACTCGATCTAGCTGGTGCCTTGCTCGCTTGAGTTGGGAGTTGATCCTGACAGTTCCTTTGTGTTGATGTGCTGTGGTTGGATCTTTGCACCTCTCTATTTGTCATGCAGGGGTTGTTTTCCTTGTGGCTAATTTGTTGCCATCTTGTTGGTTGTTTTCTTGCTGGGTGATGTGGGTGGTGATATGCTGAAGTTTTAACCAATGGTGTATCTTTCTTTAATTCACTACCTAATGGAGCCTGATTGGTATCTGGTACATGTTGTGGCACCTGCGGTTGTTGCTTATCTTCCAATATTACTGTTAGAGTCGGTCTTGTCAGTCCTCCGTCAGAGATCAACACTCTTTTTGCATTTCATTTTTAAGCGTCTCGCTCGATTCATCAATTGCATTCTGCTAGGGGCATGCCATTTACTGACAGAAGGGCTTGGTTTTCTCATTTTACCTCTCATGCCTTGTCCTGCTGGCTTAGCTCTGTTTATCAAAGTTCATTAAATCAGTAATGAAGTCATTTACCGTCTGGTTTTTGTCGCTTGATAAGCAAAGAGTCAAACTTGGTCATTAGGTCTAGGGTTCACAAATTGTTGTTCTTTAAGTGTTCAATGACGCCTGCAGGCCAAAGGGAGCTTCAATAAGGTTTCATTCCAAGATTCTCATCATTCATAATGCTCATAGATGTTTCTTCTTCAAAACTCTGTTTTGAAGAAGAAATCATTAAATTTGTTCTTAAATATGTGATTTTTCAAAAGTTTTCAGTCATGAAATGTTTTGGCGCCACATTGATCCACTGCAAATCATCCCTGCAAGCTGACAGAGTAAGTTCATTTCAGCCAAAGTTAGATGGAAACAAAAGATATATGAAAGTGCTAATGTGAGCATTATAACGGTGAGTTTTTATGAGTGGAAGTTCAAAGCCTTTTGTACATATATCATTATGATGTGCCAAACACTCCATATGCACACTAAAAATGTCATTGAGACCAAGAAAATAATGGAGAAAACAGTGGGTGAACGAATTCAGTGTTTGGAGGCTACAAATATGTTGAAACAGAGGCGCGCGGCGCATGGGAGGAGGGCGCGACGCACCCACGCAACGCGACGCATAGAGCATTTTTTCACAGTGCAATTTTTCACTGGCGTGACACACTCACTAGGTGTGGCGCACTGGGAGTGCGCGCGGCGCACAGAACCCTAAACCCAAAATTCACTAAATCTTCATCGAATTTTCTAAATCAACTCAATTTGTTTGCTCCAAATGGTATGCAGGTTCGATGTTACTTAGAGCAGGCCAACATCGTGGTTTTGACAGTCACGCAAATGATATCCATTTGCGATTTCATAATATTTGCCAAACATACGAAGAGTTCCTTGGTTCGGATAGTGGGGCAGTTGCTGAACTGAAACTACTATTTTCTTTTGCAAATGAATATGGTTATGCTGATTGGCTTTAGTTTGATGAATCAGTTGTTCGTGGCCTTGCTTATTACACAGGGACTGTCTTTGAGGGTTTTGACAAAGATCAGAAACTTCGAGCAATATGTGGAGGTGGATGTTATAACTGGCTTCTTTCTACTTTTGGTCGCTCTGACATCCCTGCATGTGGTTTTGGTCTCGGAAATGCTGTCATGGTGGAATTGCTAAGGGAGAAAAATTTGATCCAAATTCTAACTCAGGAAATAGACGACATAGTTTTCCCTGTGAATGGAGAGCTTAAGCAAGCAGCTGCCATGGTGGCATCCAATTTATGAAACAAAGGGTGCATTGTGGGTCTAATTCTTGAGCACAAACACCTGAAATGGGCTTTTAAGCATGCAGAAAGAGTAAATGCAAAGAGGTTGTTTCTTGTCGGGCAAGCCGAGTGGGAATGCGGTGCTGTGCGTGTAAAGGATCTTGCGACCAGAGGAAAATCTGATATATTGATTAGTGATTTATTATAAAACTCTACATTTCATCATCTATTTCTTCAACAAAGAATCTCTCCAACAGGATTAAAATGACTTTCCAATCAATTCGACAAGGGTGTAATCAAACACTATCGGAATGCCTTAAAAGGGAGTTCCGACTTCCAATAAATACATGGAGGGGTGTAATATCCAAATATATGTATGAGGGTGTTCGGGCTTTGATGATTAAAAAAGATAACTCTCCCACGTTGAATGAAGTCACAAACGAGAAGCTAAATTTGGTCTTCAAACCATTCAAGGAGGAGTTTGAACTACAACCACCAGCAGAGAACAAAATATCAAAGCGAAAAGTCAAAAACTGAAAGCCAAAATTAGAATGCAAAATATCTACCACGGCAGAGAGATAGGGAATGGATAGCCTATTTTGGTCTTTCTTCATGATTTCATGGGATCCACGCTATAGCTTTCGCTTCTCCATTGGTTGTTTGAGTGGAAAATGTAACGCTTCCCCTTTTCAAAACAGGTGGCTAGCTCTTCAGTTTCTGTTTTGTTAGTGATGATTAAATGATTCCTTATTCTGGGTCGATCCATTTTCTCATAGAAAGCTTATTTATTGTATTGAAAAACCATTTGTTAAAGGTTGGAATTCCTGGGAGCAGTGTGGAGGACAAACCCAACGCTTTTATTGTACAATTTTGGTAGAGATTTTAATGAAATGATGCAGCTCTAATTCCTGAGATCCATGTGATGTGAGTTTAGCATATGTTCTTCTTACTGTTTCATGAGTAAATTGTTATGTTTTCAGTTCATTCATAATCGTTTCCAGCTGAATGTTTTTAAGTAAGAAAGGTAGAATTCAGTTTATTGCTCTGCCTGGGAAAAACATTCACCCTCTGTGTGTCTTCTTCTGTCTGAAAAGGATTCATTATACATGCCCTTTTCAGCTTCTCAACAGTCCGTCCACTCCATATCATTTCATTTTGATTGTGAAACCTCATGCCTATCTTGCCTCACAAAATAATCTGTGTATTTTATTTAATTTCTCAGCTCAAGCTATTCTTTGTCCCATGCAGCCCAGGAAATTCAGTCATTTATTAAACTATCTTTTTCATATCTATTTACTAGCCTAAAATCAGTTCTCATTTTAAGTCATCTCAGATCCTATTGAGTACTTTTACTGAGTTGACCTGGAGAGAGCCCTCTCCTGTCCTCGTAGGGCTAGCTACGAGGCTGAGCGTGGTTTGTGGTTATCCTGAATTTTGCCTCCCTTCAACCTAAGGCATATTTAGGCTCTAACATAGTGGTGACCGTACTGGGGAAGAAAATGGTTTGCTTGTTGATGTCATTTGTTTTATAAGCTACAGACGGAGCCTGAAGTTATGCCAGGTAGCCTTCGAAATGCTTTTGCTTTGCATCAACGAAAGTAGATAAACGCTGCTTCAGTCAATCTCCAGTCTAGCTTGTGAGCATGACACTTGACTTGTGAATTACCCCCAGTACATCAGATCGTTCTAGACTTTGGGTGATGAGTCTAGAATTCGATAGGCTGAAATCATTCACTTGGCGACTCCATTCACTGAAAAATCCAACAATCAATGCTTCATGGTGACTCCATTGCAGGAAGATCAATTGTTTTAATATTTCAATATGGAACGGGTTGCAAGAAGATACACTCCCATGAGCCAAGATCAAATTCTAGGCTTTCCAAATAAAATTCCGAAGGTAGATTGGTCAAGGAATTTGCCTACGTTTAAAGATGATGGTAGGAAGGACGCTGCTTTAAATCTAGTTCGATTTCACATGCATATTCGCAAGTTGAAGGTTGATTTTCCTGAAGATTGCTTGATGAAGATATTCCTGGCCACTCTAGAAGGTGAAGCCCAATCTTGGTATGAAAGTTTGCCACCTGCCTGTATTTACTGTTTAAGGGATTTTCATGCCATGTTCTTTGAGAGGTATAAAGACTCTTATCCATCATTAAATTTAGTTCAGAACTGTTGCAATCATGCTTATGGTTTTATTGAAAGCCTTGAAAAATATTATGAGGATGATAATTTCATGGATGAAGAGATCATGGAAGCCCTGTATGAAAACCCATTTCAGCAGCATAAAGATGATCAGGAAAATTTGCAGCAGGATCAAGATTTCAGTACGGTGGAAGATGAAGGAGTTTTGCATCTTGACAGTCGACAGGAATTACATGAAATGGATCAGTAGTATGAGGAAAAGTTGTACACTCCTTCACTTGAAATTAATGAAGACAATCATCGTTTGAGCAAGAGAAAACAAAAAGTATTATCTGAAGACGAGATAGATCAACTCTTGAACGGTCATGTTCCAGCTCAAGTTAACGCAGATTTGCAGTGTGCACATGGTCAAGAAGGTGACGGTAGAACTTCTTCCTCTTTTGAAAATGATGACAGTCTTGTAAGCAGCTTTATAGATCAACAGGTTAAAGAGTTCCATATGGCTGAAAGTGATGAAAGAGAAAGTGTCGTTTTAGATCTGTCCATAGAAGAAGACAATATGCAGAGAAGTCGAGTCTCAATGTCAGAATGTGATAATGTTAAGACAGCCATTTCAGATGTAGATTTAGATTGTGATGACCAAGAAAACCTTGTACTAAGTCCCATGAAAGAGAATTCTGCTGCTGAAAACATCTGGAATGACAAAAACAGAGTTTTGGATCCATATGTTCTCATGTCATCAGAACACAGTCTTCATGAAGAGGTAATCTAGTCAGCTCATGAACAGCAAGATGAGATCTTTGCTCAAGTAAGTGAAAAAGTTCCTCTGGATGAATTTATGGTAGATGATAGAAATGTTAGTGTTGGGTTTCAAGAATCATCTGAAGTTGCTTTTCTCATGATTGAAAAATGTGATGAATGTAATGAGAATCTGGCTGTCATATCATATGAAGATGATCAAAACTATATTCAAACTTCATCAGACCAGACCATTTAGGATTCCCTTTGCACTCTTCCTCATATGTCTCATGTTTTGAAATGTTCTTTGAAGAGGAAATATGCTCATCTACTTGTTCAGAATTTTTTGAGGACCAGGAACATACTCTTATTGAAGTACATTATGAAGGAAGATCAGAATCAAAGGAGAAAGACACCTTGCTCTTTCAGCAGGAGGAAAGACTTCATGTTTTTCAGGATCCAATGGAAAATCTGTTGCAGTCAGCAGTGAAGGTGATTATTGCAGTATTCAGTGATGAAGAATATCATGGTCAATTATGTTTTTGGATGCCCAGCTACCAGTATCTGTTGTTGACCAAGAGATATGATCAGGAGAATCAATCAAGGAGGCATCTACTTGATTAGTTACATTGGAAGACACACTATACATGATTGTACATATTACATTAGTATGCAGGTGGCTGTCATCATAATTTGAAACCCTTGAATCTTGATGGACTGCTGCCATTGAATAAGTTTTGTGAGTTCTTGTTTTAGTTAAGTCAGTCATGAGTCATTTCCTTTTGCATGGAGTCAGTTTTTTCAGTCATGTTGGTTTCATAATTAAGTTAGTCTAATTTCCAGTCAGTAAAATGAGTCATGTTGGTTTGTCGAAATAATGGACTCCATAGCCCAATGGACGAAGGCACTGTCTAGCTCTCCCAGATATCTGCCGTTCTTGGCACCTCCAAGGAGCTACCATCCCCATTGGAGCCAATGTTAGAGTCGGTCTTGTCAGTCCTCCGTCAGAGATCAACACTCTTTTTGCATTTCATTTTTAGGCGTCTCGCTTGATTCATCAATTGCATTCCGCTAGGGGCATGCCATTTACTGACGGAAGGGCTTGGTTTTCTCATTTTACCTCTCATGCCTTGTCCTGCTGGCTTAGCTCTTTTGATCAAAGTTCATTAAATCAGTAATGAAGTCATTTACCGTCTGGTTTTTGTCGCTTGATAAGCAAAGAGTCAAACTTGGTCATTAGGTCTAGGGTTCACAAATTGTTGTTCTCAAAGTGTTCAATGACGCCTGCAGGCCAAAGGGAGCTTCAATAAGGTTTCATTCCGAGATTCTCATCATTCATAATGATCATAGATGTTTCTTCTTCAAAACTTTGTTTTGAAGAAGAAATCATTAAATTTGTTCTTAAATATGTGATTTTTCAAAAGTTTTCAGTCATGAAACGTTTCGGCGCCACATTGATCCACTGCAAATCATCCCTGTAAGCTGACAGAGCAAGTTCATTTTAGCCAAAATCAGATGGAAACAAAAGATATATGAAAGTGCTAATGAGAGCATTATAACAATGAGTTTTTATGAGTGGAATTTCAAAGCCTTTTGTACATATATCATTATGATGTTTCAAACACTCCATATGCACACTAAAAACGTCATTGAGAACAAGAAAATAACGGAGAAAACAGTGGGTGAACGAATTCAGTGTTTGGAGGCCGCAAATATGTTGAAACAGAGGCGCGCGGCACATGGGAGGAGGGCGCGGCACATCCACGCAGTGTGACGCGTAGAGCATTTTTTCACAGTGCAATTTTGCACTGGCGCGGTGCACAGAACCCCTAAACCCAAAATTCACTAAATCTTCATCGAATTTTCTAAATCAACTCAATTTGTTTGCTCCAAATGGTATGCAGGTTCGATGTTACTTAGAGCAGGCCAACATCGTGGTTTTGACAGTCATGCAAATGATATCCATTTGCGATTTCATAATATTTGCCAAACATACGAAGAGTTCCTTGGTTCGGACAGTGGGGCAGTTGCTGAACTGAAACTACTAGTTTATTTTGCAAATGAATATGGTTATGCTAATTGGCTTTAGTTTGATGAATCAGTTGTTCGTGGCCTTGCTTATTACACAGGGACTGTCTTTGAGGGTTTTGACAAAGATCAGAAACTTCGAGCAATATGTGGAGGTGGACGTTATAACCGACTTCTTTCTACTTTTGGTGGCTCTGACATCCCTGCATGTGGTTTTGGTCTCGGAAATGCTGTCATGGTGGAATTGCTAAGGGAGAAAAATTTGATCCAAATTCTAACTCAGGAAATAGACGACATAGTTTTCCCTGTGAATGGAGAGCTTAAGTAAGCAGCTGCCATGGTGGCATCCAATTTACAAAACAAAGGGCCATTGTGGGTCTAATTCTTGAGAACAAACACCTGAAATGGGCTTTTAAGCATGCAGAAAGAGTAAATGCAAAGATGTTGTTTCTTGTCGGGCAAGCCGAGTGGGAATGCGGTGCTGTGCGTGTAAAGAATCTTGCGACCAGAAAAAAATATGATATATTGATTAGTGATTTATTATACAACTCTACATTTCATCATCTATTTCTTCAACAAAGAATCTCTCCAACAGGATTAAAATGACTTTCCAATCAATTCGACAAGGGTGCAATCAAACACTATCGAAATGCCTTAAAATGGAGTTCTGACTTCCAATAAATACATGGAGGGGTGTAATATCCAAATAAATGTATGAGGGTGTTCAGGCTTTGATGATTAAAAAAGATAACTCTCCCACGTTGAATGAAGTCACAAACGAGAAGCTAAATTTGGTCTTCAAACCATTCAAGGAGGAGTTCGAACTACAGCCACCAGCAGAGAACAAAATATCAAAGCGAAAAGTCAGAAACTGAAAGCCAAAATTAGAACGCAGAATATCTACCACGGCAGAGAGATAGGGAATGGATAGCCTATTTTGGTCTTTAGTCATGATTTCATGGGATCCACGCTACAACTTTCGCTTCTCCATTGGTCGTTTGAGTGGAAAATGTAACGCTGCCCCTTTTCAGAATAGGTGGCTGGCTCTTCAGTTTTTTTTTTGTTAGTGATGATTAAATGATTCCTTATTCTGGGTCGATCCATTTTCTCATAGAAAGCTTATTTATTGTATTGAAAAACCATTTGTAAAAGGTTGGAATTTCTGGGAGCAGTGTGGAGGACAAACCCAACGCTTTCATTGTACAGTTTTGGCAGAGATTTTAATGAAATGATGCAGCTCTGATTCCTGAGATCCATGTGATGTGAGTTTAGCATATGTTCTTCTTACTGTTTCATGAGTAAATTGTTATGTTTTCAGTTCATTCATAATCGTTTCCAGCTGAATGTTTTTAAGTAAGAAAGGTAGAATTCAGTTTATTGCTCTGCCTGGGAAAAACATTCACCCTCTGTGTGTCTTCTTCTGTCTGAAAAGGATTCATTATACATGCCCTTTTCAGCTTCTCAACAGTCTGTCCACTCCATATCATTTCATTTTGATTGCGAAACCTCATGCCTATCTTGCCTCACGAAATAATCTGTGTATTTGATTTAATTTCTCAGCTCAAGCTATTCTTTGTCCCATGCAGCCCAGGAAATTCAGTCATTTATTAAACTATCTTTTTCATATCTATTTACTAGCCTAAAATCAGTTCTCATTTTAAGTCATCTCAGATCCTATTGAGTACTTTTTCTAAGTTGACCCGGTGAGAGCCCTCTCTTGTCCTCGTAGGGCTAGTTACGAGGCTGAGCGTGGTTTGTGGTTATCCTAAATTTTTCCTCCCTTCAGCCTAAGGCAGATTTATGCTCTAACAATTACTTCAACCATGGATTCATCATCTGATGTGTCAGTATGTGCAACATATTCTGCTTCAGCCTCCTTGGACTCTACCTATTTATTGATGGAAATATCCTGTAATGTAATTTTCTTCTTTTTATACCAGAGCTTCAGGAATATCTTCTGCACATTTATTGATAATACTAATAGATTCCATCTAAGGGTATCCCAAAACAACATCCAAATTATCCATATCTAAAGCATAAAAATCAGAATGCAATACATACTTATCCATATAAATTTTCAAATCCTTATAAACTTGCATCTTCTCATTATTAACCTGTGTGTGCTCCATTTGTTTGGTTGGTACTTGCAATCTTTTTGCCAAATTAACATTTATAAAATTTTGCTAGTAACTAGGATTTATAGACACAATGATCTTCTCCTTCTGAATACATCCATGAACTTGTAATAAGGAGATACCTGTAGAAAATAACCCCTTACATGTATCATTCCCCTGTTTTCTAGCATGAGACCATTTGTCTAAAAGGACTTTTTCAAACTCTTCATCAGGAAGGCTTAAATGCTTCTGGCAGTCAAGTGATTTCCACCATATGGCAGCCTCATCTCTAAACTTAAGCCTTGCTAAAGGTCTCCAATATTGCCCAACTTCTGACTTTGCCCATTTTATGAATTCTTCAATAGTAGGGCCATCATCTTTTCCTGTAAAAATAATATCCTTGCTAGAAGCCATGAAGAGGGTTTTGAAAAAAATCACTTACTTTGGCGAGAATTTAAAATGGACACAACTCGATCAATATGACTCAGAATCCTTATTATAACCTATTTTTGGAAATGGAACGACCATTCTGCATCTTCTCATGTGATATAAATCTCTATCTAGGCACTCAGGAAATTCAAATTCGCTCTGCAACTGTCCTGCCGTAAAAGAATTCTAAAAAAGAGCTGATTTTAAATCAGTGATATCTCCCTCATCCGGACTCTGATTCGACCGATTTGTTTTTTGAAATTGGGTAATTTTTCAAGAGGATCTCAGATTTGCAATTAGTTTCTCAAAATTTCCCACAAAAACTACAAAAATTAATTGGAGATCTGTCATCCATGAATTTTCATCAAAAAAATTCTGCAACACAGCTGATTTTTAAATCAATGATATCTCCCTCATCCGGACTCCGATTCAGCCGATTTTTTTTTTTTTGAATTTGGGTATTTTTTTTGCAAAGAATCCAGATATGGATTTTTTTTTTTTTTTTTTTTGCAAATTTTGCACCAGAGGTTTCAGATATGATCTGCAAACTCTCCGCCCCAAAAAATTCCTGCAAAAAAAAAATCTCTTTGCTTGCCCAAGAAAGTGCTTTGATACCACTTGTAGTATATCTGACCTGAAAATATATGAAATGATGCCAATATACCCAATAACTATAAATAATCTCAAGAGAATTACGAACACAAAATATAGAAATGCTTATTTATTGATCAAAACCCTTGAGGTAGGGTAACACCATACAATCACTCCTTAAGGAAGGAGAACACTCCACAAGCTATGTGCTTGCCAATATAATAATCCTTGACATCTCTTAATGGGGAGTCTCTACCCTCTATATAGGCTTCATACATACAATCCCATGGGTCATTACCATGCATCTCTCAATACCATATATCTAATATAATGGGCTTATCACATTATTGCTAACTACTTGTGGTCCCGTACATGATGCGGGTTAACCACTTTATTTATTAACTATGACCCATCCCATTATTACATTATTCCCTTGGGTACCTCTCTCTGTACCCCATAATATCCCCCCTAGGTATACTACATATTCAAGTAGATCTAGCTAAAATCAAGGTATTTCTTAAGCTTCCTGTTCCTCGTACACCAACAAAGGTATATAGATTTCTTGTATATGTTGGGTACTATCATCGTTTTATAGCACATTTTTAAACTATTGCAGCGCCATTGTATCAATTAACTGGGCATGTGGAATTTGAGTGGACTAATAAGTGCAATATTGTTTTTTAGAGCTGAAGAAATTGGTCTCAACAACCCTTGTGTTGAGGGGATGAGACAAGAGTCTGCCATTCCACATATCCTTAGATGCGTTTGATACAATGATAGGGGCAGTTTTGGGACAAGAAGGTGATATGAAACCTTATACAATTTATTATATTAGAAAAAATATAACACCTATAGAATTAAATTATACTGTGACAAAATAATTTTTGGTGGATGTCTATGCTATAAACAAATTTTGTCATTACATAATAGGATATCCATTTTTTCTATGTACTGATCATTCTGCTATTCGATATTTAGTGAATAAACCTGTTACCAATGATAGAGTAACTTGCTGATTATTGTTATTACAGGAATTTGATATCACTATAAAGGTCCAACTAGGGAAAGAGAACGATATTGCATATTTGTTCTCAAGAATTTCACCTATAGTCAATTCTTCACCAGTGGAAGATTGTTTCCCAGATGAACATCTGTTTGGTGTGATTATTAAAACACCATGGTAGGCTGATGTTGCAAACTATCTAGTGGTTGGAAAACTACCATCATATCTATCACCATGAGAAGTAAAGCATATTATTCAATGTATTTCTCGATTCTCATGGATATATGGTTACCTCTTCCATACATGAGTATATCTGCAAGTCCGTAGATGCATTAGAGAGGATGAGATTTATGATATCCCTAGGGCCTACCATGATAAACCTTGTGATGACATTTTTCCAACTGGAGAACTCGCACAAGGTATTGCAGATGGGGTATTTTTGGCCTACTATATTCAAAGACGCCAAGAAATATGTTCAGAGTTGTGATAACTATTAAACGATGGGTCATCCCATTTAGGCTGACGAATGCCTCTCTAGGTACAACTAGTACTAAAACCATTCGAAAGATTAATGATGGACTTTGTAGGTCCCATAAGTCTGCCTTCAGACCAAAAATCATACATTTTGGTCTGCACAGACTATGTAACAAAATGGGCGAAGGTAGTAACAATTGCAAGAGCCGCGAAGGAAGTAGTCATCAACTTCCTATTTGAATTGTTTGTTTGATATGGCTTGCCTTGGGAACTTGTAAATGATGGAGGAGCACAATTTACCACCCATAAAATCTTTGCCACTTTGAAAAATTACCATGTCAAACATATAATCACTTCCCCTTACCATCCGCAAGCAAATGGTCAAGTGGAAAGCATAAACAAATTCATTAAAGGGATCCTAACCAAGACAGTATCCACAAATTGTTAGGATTGGGCCTCCAAACTCTCTCAAGCCTTGTGGGTTTATTAAACGACTTGGCGTAATAATACTGACTTTTCACCTTATCAACTTATCTTTGGTAAGGATCCTATTTTTCCGCATCAAATTTGAATTCAAGACTCTCAGGACCACTTAAGAAGTCGGTCTCAACCTTTTAGAAGCAAAAAAGCAACGCCTCCAACAACTCAATGAATGGACGAAATCCGCTTTGCTGCTCTTCAACGTGTTATCCCTTACAATTTCCTAGGTTGAGGAGGAGATCGAGAAGGGTAACCTCGAACCACTTTCAGCTCAGTAGCTAGCCCTACTGAGCCAGAGAGGGATCTCTCAAAGTTTTTGTCAATGAATAGCTTTAAAGAACCAAGTTTTTAGGCTAGATATACATATTTGTTTGTGTGTTGATGAATTTGAGATTTTAGGGTTTGCTGGACTAGGGTTTAGAGCCAGTGATTAGGTCTAGGCTTTAGGAAGGCAGAGACAAATATAGAAAGGAGCTAGATATCAGAAGGCCATGGTGTACTTGGAATATTGTCAATGTAGTATAGAATAGAAATTTTTGAAGATACTAATGAGCATATGCAAGTATGAGTTCATTAGCTTTTAGAAGAAATAAACACAACTATGAAAACCATATAAACAGAGCTTGAAATCAAGAATCCTGTCTATTTAACTGCAAGGTAATCCATAGAAAGAAGACAAAAAATGTGGAGAAGGATGATTTAACGATTAGAAAACTGATAGAAATAAGAACAAACACCATGCACTCAATATTAGCTGAAGAAAGCATAAACATGCCAGCCTCCTCCAAAAAATTCCAACCCTTCTCTCTAAAAGAGAAATGATGCATATAGACTCACTTATCCCACTTCCCCACCTTTAGGAGTCGAATTCCTAGGTGGTGGAATTGACTCCAAGATTCTCTCAACCAGCAGGTGAGAGTGAGAAAGTAAAACTCAAACACTTCTTAGAGACTTTGTTTAGGAGTTTACTTCCTCAATGAGGCCTATTAAGCATCAAAAACCACCTATCATGTAAATTTATTCATGCTTACATAATCTAACCTCGAAACAAGTTCCATTACATTAAGAGTTTTGACTTTGACCAAGTTAAACTGAAAGCTAGAAAATTTACATAGTGAAATTTATAATAAAAAACACAAGAAGTTGCATAAGCGCAACACCGAATTGGAGACCTTCAGGTGCCTTCCTGAGGTCCAAATGAAGATACGAGAGAATGGTCAACTAGCCTTTCAAGTCTAGTTTCTAGAACACCTTGAAATTTTGAAAATGACCCATGGGAAGGCCTTCAAAAATCAAATCTCCCAAGGTCGCTCCACGAGCGCAATGCTTGTTAAAAAGAGGTCTAGAAAGGTGATTTTTGGACCCTTTTTTTTTTTTTTAAATTAGGCTTCCTATGGAAAATATGAAGAAATGGGTTTTGAGAGGAGGCAAAGACCTTTCCAAAAATTTAAACTTTTCTTGAATTGAGTGCCAGTGGAAAAAGCACAGCGCCACTCCTAATTTTTTGCATAAGGCACCAAAATTTGCAAAAACCAAAAATGATCAAAATTTACCAAAAATTGGTCAAGAGTTGTAAAATGAGGCATGTTAAGCCCTTATGTATGCTTCAGCAAGAATCTCCAAGTTTCCTTTATCATTTTGGTCCTTTTGGGATTCTTTGAGTTTGTTTTCAAGCTGCTTGACCTTGACATTACAAATCATGTTCTGAGCCTGGTAATGGTGTGCCATGTGCCTTAGCAGTTGATTGTCTCTATTAGCTTTGTCTAGAAGCTTCTCCAAATGGTCATTGACCCTGTTTAACCAGTACTCTTTGTCTTGATTGACCTTTAAAGAAATTCTGTCCTCTAGGTCTAGCTCCTCATTCAGTAAGATGTGTTTTTCTTCTTCCTCTAATGCCTTCTTAAGCCCTTTAGTTCTTGGCCTCTTTCTCTTACCTTTTCATTGTGTTCCTTTAGGCTCATTTGTCTCCATCACTACTTTTCCCTTGCCAGCTTGTTGCAATAGTTTGGTTTTCTCTTTCTCCATGATCAATTGTTTTGCCTTCAGTTGACTATTTTCCTGTTCTAGGAATGAGATGATGAACCTTGCTCTTGCCATGTTGACTGTGAGTTCCTTGATATGATAATATTTGTCTCTAATCATCTGCTGCATGCTTGAAACCTCATTTTCTGCCTCTAGGTCAACCAACTCAAACTCATGCTCAACCAAGTCCTTATCCTGCACTGATGGTCCCTGTTTTGTTGATGTAGAAGGCTTGGCCCCTTTCTCACCATGAGAAGCAAACACAAGCCTATGTCCTCTTTTGTACATCCTTGTCACCTCAAGTTTAGGTGCTTTAGGCATTTCCACTGATTTGCTAGAAGACCCAATTTCCATTTGCTGTGTTGGCATGCTAGAAGGCTGAGCTGCCACATTGGATTCATGCCATTTTAGAGTTATCTCCAAGATAGATTCCCATGTCATATTATTATCTGAAAGTTGATGAAGGACTATAGTCTTGATCAAACTATGATGAAATAGACCAGGATAGTGTTCTTTGTTCTTCATCTGTATCCTCTCTAACATCTTGGTAAGGCTCCTACACAGATAGTTGCACATATTGAGTGGTTTCTGAGTTGTAAAGTGCATTAGAAGCCGAATGTGATAGGCATATAGTCTAGAGAATATTCCTTCACATGTGAAGAATTTCATGACAACTTTCATCAAGGGAGCATACTTCTCCAATAGGTACCTGAAAGGTATGATATGAGCATGTTTTTCCCTGTATGGTGTTTTCAAGAAAGGTCTATAATGTTCAAGATCTAAGTTCATCCCCTTGAACCAATATTCACCGTGATCTAGTAGCCCTGTAGCAAGTGAAATAGAGGCCACTGAAAATGTGAAGTCAACACCAGCAATAATGGCACTTTCTCCTTTCAAATGAGTAGCAACCCAATCTGTCAACTGCTCATGGAAACCCACTTCACACACCCTTTTGCAAAAATCTAAGCAATTCACATCTTCAAAGCACTATTTGATAAAGGGTGATGAATTGATCTCATTGCAGTTTGAGGGTTCATATCTGAGAATTTTTCCTCCCTTGTGATGTTTCTTCCTCTCTGGTGAAGAGTCTCCTTCCATGGTGACAGAAATCCTAGCAGCAGGAAAATGAGAAAAAACAGTGAGGGATGAGTGAAAAATGAAATGAAGGGTAGGTGGAGTTGAAAAATGGAAAGGGGAATTTTTAGGAGGTGAATATGAACTATGAACAACTTATGAAGATGAAAGGAAGTGAAATGAAGGAATGATGTATTTGTGGAAGGGGAAAAACAGGGTTTCTAGGAAAACTGTCCAAATCCCATAGGAATGAGCTAGGGTTTCATTTTTAGTGAAGTAATTTAATGTTTTGAAGTTGGTTCAGTGGTTCATGTAGCATATTAAACATGTGTAGAGGTGTAGGATGAGGTTTTACATGTTTAAAATCATGAAAACTAAATGACCATCATCAACCCTATCATCATTTCATGGCAAACTCACTAGAAACCCTAATGAAGAAATCTTAGCTTTGAATTCATCTTGCAAACTAAAAAGTATAGTAAGATGGTATACTTACTTGTAAATGAGTCTAGGATTGCAAGAAAAAGGATGTGCAAGCTTAAAAATCCGATTTGGGTGAGTTTCGGGTGATTTTGAGCTACTCTAGCCCAAGCGCAATGCAGTGTCTGTGAGCGGAGCGTTGGCCTCCCAAGCGCAACACAATGTCTGGGAGTGCAGCGCTGGCCTCCCAAGCGCAGCGCAATGTCTGGGAGTGCAACGCCGGAGGTTTTTTGCCAATTTTGCCTAGAAAATCGAGTTTTTCTCACCAATGGAAGGGAGAGATCGATGCACAATGAGGAATAAGAGGCAAATAAGATGAGTTTGGGGATTTTTAGTTTATATAGGAAAATTAATTTCCTTTTTGTAAAGAAATGGGACCCACAAACCTTTGAAAAACTGATTTTTCACTTTTTAAAATAGAGTCACCTTAGAAGGCTGAAACCTGGGCTGTATTTTCACTTTTTGAGCACTGGAACTTCTTCTTCTGGAGCCTTTCAAACTGAAATCATGATGAACTTGTGAAAACTCAACAAGTTAATGTCAAAGAGCTGCTTGTCATGCTTTATTCAATACTAGATTTACACATGGTAATAATGGACCTTGGAAACCCTAGTGACCTAATGAAAAACCTGAAACTGAATGGAATGATGATGATGACTGATATGAGGAGAACTTGCTTTTATTATGACACCTTCATGTGAATGAGATAGGTGACCAACATAAGTGACTTTTCCAAAAGACTGAACTCATTCCTAGACCAACTAACCAGTAACCAAATTTTACTCTATAAACCTAATGACATGGTAAAATTTGATTTTGAGACTCCTGACAAGCTTAGTAAAAGAACATTTGATCACTGGTGACAGGAAAACAAGACTGACACTAATACAACGCACAACAATAATTCAACAACAAAGAGCTAAATGACATGAACGTTTGATTAAAAAGATGACCTTTCGGAAAGGGTATTTGTTACAGATCCATTTGGGCACATCAACCCCAAATTACAGATTAATACTATTAGGGCCCATCAACCCCTAGTGCAGTTGTTACATGCCCTAAAGAAGTTAGTCATCCGAATGCCTCACTCCCAAAGAAGTTCCATCACTGAAGACATCCAAAAACCACGTCTAAGAAGATCAGCGCAGGTAGGCCTTCATTAGGGTGCGCTGCAATGCAAACCACACTGACAAGGTGCTATGTAGCGCACTTGGTCCCTCTTTGGTCTACGCTGAGCGAATTTGAGCAAATTTCCATGAGGGTTTGAATATTCCTTATCCATTAGAAGCCTCTAGAAGTTTCTCAATGCCACTTGCTCCTTTGAGTTCACCTTTGGATGAGAAAGGGAATTAGGAAACATCAATCCCCTATCCCTTCTTCCATGGAACTGATTTCTAAATTTAGAAAGGCATTCCTTATCTCCATTGATGGCATAACCTCCTTCACTCACCTATAAATAGATCACTCATCTAAGGGATCAGGGTCTGAAAAATATTGAGTTGTAAGGAGATGCCAGTGATATGAGATTAGAATTGAGTGCAAGTATTGTAATAGTGTTAGAGTGTCTTGCTTTTCATGAAGTTGAAGAGGAATTGAATTGGAAGAGTGTTGCTAGATCGAGCTCATATGGGTTGTAATCTTTCCTCTTATCAATAATTTTTTCAAGACTTTTTCCTTATGCTTGTGTTACATGTTAATGCTTTTATATGTATATCATGTTCTCGATTCCATGTTATTTATAAGCAATAGATCATTATCATTTTGCCTTGATGGGTCTTTGTTTCTGTAGTTGTGTAGGTACTTTCCAAATGATTTAAATACGAAAAGGAGAAACAAGATCGGTCAAGGGAGAGAAGGAGCTAGCGAAAACTACAAGTAGGTTTCTCTCCTCTTTGTTTTATTTGTTGATTATCGAAAAATATTAAGATTACTTTGTCTGTTGTTTCTAGATCCGCTACTAGATCTAGAGGGTTAGGCATTTGTCCAAGAACACTAAATATTCCCGAAACAAATTGGCGACTCCGTTGGGGATTGTTTATCCTTCTTCGTAGCTTATCAGCCTCTTAAGACATTCCTATATACTGTACTTGTGGTCGTTTATTGATTTCAGTCCTCTTTCATTGAAATTTGAGCAGAAACTGTGACAAAATTGCCTTTAGAATTGCTTACTGTCATCAGCGCAGTCTGATGAATGAAACAGTGAGCTACAGTGCACTTCCTGCATAGGTTTAGTGCGATTCATCACACTGTCTCTAACTGCTACATGTGCTGATCCCTTTAGGGTCAGTTTCCCATCTAGGAACTAAAAGTTTTTGCCAATTTTCTCTTGTTTGAATGAGTTGTTGAATGTCAATGATATTTTATCTTTGAAACCAATTTTCATCTTCTGAATTTGGACATATTTGGACTGGATTGTTGAATGTTTTTTGTGTATTTGATTTATCATTTGCAATCCACTGTCGAAAGCTAGTTTTGATCGATTGTTTTGTCAATAGAAAAGTGTCATAAAATCGTCATTTTCTTCAAAAAACGAAGTGTCATAAAGTCTTCCTTCATAAATAATCGATTGATTTAGTTGTGCATTTGATTTGTATTTTCATTTAAAGTGTCAAAAATCTTCATTTCTTTAAAATCAAAAGTGTCGTACAATCTTCCTTTCCCTTTTAAAAGAAATTGTCATAAATCGTCATTTTTTGTGAAAAGAGTTCTGAATCGTTTGTGCATTAGTTTTTCTTATTGCATCATTCACATTAAGAGAAACTGAAAAGAAATACATGCAATTTGCATTTTAGAGCTTGAGTTTGTGTGTTCAAAAGGAATGGTTTAGGGAATTGCATTAGTTTGTGCTCTTTGTTGCTTGTTCAAAAAGTACTTCTATGCTCTATCCCTCATAGTTAGGATTTTCATTGTTGAAACTAAATGGAAAGAGTGCTTCTCATTCTAGTTGCATTCTTAGGAATTTCAGAACACATCACGCAGTGAACCTTCAAAGGAAAATTTTAAGCAAGATCAACTTAAAATAAACATCAATTAATCTAAAAATGCATTGGAACTTAATGAAAAACATCTAGAGGTCTAGGCTAGAGACGTGTTCCGGCGTCTTTAAACCTAGTGGCTGTCATTTTCACTAAAGGTTGGGTGATTCCTCCTCTCTGATTCGATAAGTGCTAGTACGGACTTGTGCTCCTTGTACCATCGAGTATATAGTGGGAGACCCCAATAGGTTGAAATCCTTTATCCCTAGGAAGCTGAGTTTGCCGCCTTACCGATCGCAACACACCGAACACAACATTCGGGAAGATTGACTGCCATACGTAAAGTCCTTGGTAATTTCTCTTCCATTTATCACCAAGGTGTATATTGCAGTTTTGTGATTTGTTTGGTAAACCCTCTTGTCTAGAATCTCCAGAGCAGTCACTTTCATTCCTTTTCGACTCTTTAAAAGTAAAAGAATCATCTAAGCACTTGTCCTTTCAGGCTCATTAAAAATCGAAGGCGACTAGAGTCATCTTTTGTTTTTCTCGACTCTTTAAAAATGAAAAAGCAAAGTTGTGTTTTAGTTTCATAAAAATTAATTGACCACGAATAACATCGTCATTCCTTAGTTGACTTTAAGTTGATAAAATTAATCCACAATCGTGGAGGAAAATCAACCCAAACCCTGTCGTTCGCGGAGAATAGCGAGCCAATCGCCTTTGCCTCCCGAAGCAATGATCCTAGTGTAACAGTAACCGAGGTTGTCCAACAACAGGTTGATACTCAACTTGAAAGTGTTCAACCAGAAAGTGTTTCTGAACTTGAAGTAGCTCAACTAGGAGTTGGTCCAGAATCTATCCTAGTTCAAATAGAAGTTACATCTGAACCTGAAGTTGTTCAGGAACCTCCCTTTGAAACTGTTGTTCATTTACCTGAACATCTGGACTTCGAATTTCAACATTCATAAGTCGTTACCCCTCAGACATCAGTCATTGTTGAAACTAGACCTTCATTAACACCAGAAATCTTTTACAGACCTGACGGTCAACCTCTTCCACCAGATTTGATTTCCATAAAGGAGGAATTAGTAGAAGATTCCACACCTGGAACCTCGTTTCATTTTGGAACTAGGCTTTATCTTTACCCTACTATTACTCCTGATTACTTTGCATCTGATCCTGCTTCCTTGCAAGTTACCATCAAATCTTTAGGACAACTTTTGGGCCAGTTAACTATGGCGGAACAACTGTCAACATCCAAGACTGTATCATTTGATGTAGCTGTAGAAAAATCTTCCGTTGTAACTCCTTCGATGTTTTCTACCACACCTGAGTCTCCTGCTTCCTTGCAAGTTTTATACCTCGGCCGGGGGGCATGGGTATATTATAGTCACCGTTGACTATTTTACCAAATGGGTCGAGGCAATGCCAACATTGAACAACAGTGGCGAAATGGCTGCTCTATTTTTTTTAACCATGTGGTTGCCAGGTTTGGTGTACCACAAGCTATAGTTACAGATCATGGGTCGCATTTTCGCAACCACATGATGGTCGAATTAACTGCCAAATTAGGACTGTCGCATGATAGTTCTACTCCATACTACCCGCAAGCTAACGGACAAGTTGAGGCTATCAACAAAGTCATTAAGCACATGTTGCAAAGAAAGATTGGAGTCCATAAAAGGAATTGGCATTTAATCCTATACTTTGCTTTGTGGGCATATCGAACCTTGGTGAGAAATGTGACCGAAATTACGCCTTTTTAGTTGGTGTATGGTCTGGAAGCAATCTTACCAATCCAATGTGAAATCTCGTCTCTCAAACTCACGATTAACCTGCTACCTGACACTTCTGAAGAAGAAGCGCGTTTCTTGGAGTTAATCCATCTAGATGAAACCCGTCATGATGTTGCAGTGGCTAACAAGGCATATAAGAAACGCATCAAGGCGCAATATGACGAAAATGTTAAGCCTCGTGTCTTCTCAGAAGGTGACCTGGTCTTACTTTACGATCAGGATTCTGATAAACTTGGAGTAGGGAAATTTGAACCACTTTGGATGGGCCCTTATATTGTTAAACATGTGTTGACGGAAGGTGCCTACGAGTTAGTGGACTATGATTGGATTCCCGAAACAGTATTGGGTGCTATTATACGACTCCAGTTTTCATGACTTCCTAGGTAAGCTTCAAATGACTTTGTATGGTGTTTGACATTAAATCATTTATTCACACCATGCGAAATGTACTGTAGTACCTTGAGGGTCATCATCATTATCGGTGATTCCTCTCGCGTCTGTTAACAACTTACATCATTGGTTGGTAATCAGACGCTGTCTTCCCATGTTCGACTTTAGAACATCTATTCACATGGTTAGACTTGTACTTGAGCGAAAGATTGGACGAGATTGAAGATCCCGGATCTAGTTTCATCGATCTGGGCTGCAATATATTCAAGAGTACTAAATCAAATGTACAATGGCCTTACATTCATGGTAAACCATTCATGGGTCTATATCTGTAGACGACTATATTTGTACATGTAATGAAAGTTTATAAGCTGAGCATGGGTATGCCTCCCTCAGCTAATTCATGAGAAAAATCAAATTATCATGATATATGTATTGTAATTGATGCAAGTCACCTTCCGTTCGAAACCTCCTCTCCTCGTGATAAAGAATTTCACCTGACATATATATTTTCGACTTCATGCTTTAGGGGGAAACTGTTACATATCCATTTGGGCACATCAACCCAAAATTACAGATCGATACTATTAGGGCCCATCAACCCCTAGTGCAGTTGTTACATTCCCTAAAGAAGTTAATCATCAGAATGCCTAACTCCCAAAGAAGTTCCATCACTGAAAAACATCTAAAAACCACCTCTAAGAAGATCAACGCAGGTAGGCCTTCATTAGGGTGCGCTGCAATGAAAACCATACACTGACAGGGTGCTATGTAGCGCACTTGGTCCCTCTTTGGCCTGCGCTGAGTGAATTTGAGCAAATTTCCATGAGGGTTTGAAGATTCCTTATCCATTGGAAGCCTCTAGAAGTTTCTCAATACCAAATGCTCCTTTGAGTTCACCTTTGGATGAGAAAGGGAATTAGGAAACATCAATCCCCTATCCCTTCTTCCATGGAACTGATTTCTAAATTTAGAAAGGCATTCATTATCTCCATTGATGGCATAACCTCCTTCACTCACCTATAAATAGATCACTCATCTAAGGGATCAGGGGCTGAAAAATATTGAGTTGTAAGGAGATGCTGGTGATATGAGATTAGAATTGAGTGCAAGTATTGTAATAGTGTTGGAGTGTCTTGCTTTTCATGAGGTTGAAGAGGAATTGAATTGGAAGAGTGCTGTTGGATCGAGCTCATATGGGTTGTAATCTTTCCTCTTATCAATAAAGTTTTCAAGACTTTTTCCTTATGCTTGTGTTACATGTTAATGCTTTCATATGTATATCATGTTCTCGATTCCATGTTATTTATAAGAAATAGATCATTATCATTTTGCCTTGATGGGTCTTTGTTTCTGTAGTTGTGTAGGTACTTTCCAAGCGATTTAAGTATGGAAAGGAGCAGCAAGATCGGTCAAGGGAGACAAGGAGCTAGCAAAAACTACAAGTAGGTTTCTCTCCTCTTTGTTTTATTTGTTGATTATAGAAAAAGATTAAGATTACTTTGTCTGTTGTTTCTAGATCCGCTACTAGATCTATAGGGTTAGGCATTTGTCCAAGAACACTAAATATTCCCGAAACAGTATTGGGCGCTATTATACGACTCCAGTTTTCACGACTTCGTAGGTAAGCTTCAAATGAGATGGTTGGGCCCTTACAAAGTTAGCGAAGTCCGTGATAATGGAACAATATGCCTCACTATGATTGACGACTTCGACATCTCTTTCCTTGTCAATGGTCATCAACTTCGTTTATATCACCAACCACTTACATGAGAGTCTTTTATGCATGAAATTCACAATGATGCAAATTTGCAAGTTGTAGCTGATCAGGGGAATATCCTCGTGACAACAATCAGGTAAACATTTTTTGGAAACCCTTATTGTCATGTGCATAATGTTGATAGTTTTTATTTTTCTTATGGTGTGCATATTTTCTTTATTTTCAAGAAACATCACGAACATCTTCTTATAAAAACACTTATGCTATGATGATTATTACAAACCACTGTGTCTAAGTTATAATGTTGTTGCTTTAGTTGTTGTTTCTTTAGTCACAACACTATTATCACAGTTGATGTTTCCTTAGTCACAACACTCTTATCATAGTTGATGTTTTTCTAGTCACAAAACTATTATCACAATTTTTGTTTCCTTAGTCACAACACTATTATCACAGTTGTTGTTTCCTGTCATGACATCATTATCACAGTTGTTGTTTCCTTAGTCACAAAACTCTTATCATAGTAGATGTTTTTTTAGTCACAACACTATTATCACAATTGTTGTTTCCTTAGTCACAACACTATTATCACAGTTGTTGTTTCCTGTCATGACATCATTATCACAGTTGTTGTTTCCTTAGTCACAACTGCAGTTTCCTTTGTCACAACTGCAGTTTCCTTTGTCACAACTGCAGTTTCCTTTGTCACAACTGCAATTTCCTTAGAAGAAATTATTGTTTCCTTGTATGTGGTTTTTATTAAGGATTTGTTTTCCTATATCTTTATTTTTGGGACAAGGAACACTTCAAGCCCTTTTTAATGTGATGGTTGGATGACTGGGTTGTTGTTGGAAATAATACTAAGAGGGGGGGGGGGGGGGGAATCAATATTAGTCAAGTCAATAATCTTTTTCTTTTCATACTCAAATTTGTATACGCTACTTCCATGTGGGTAACCCGTGTGTACATGCAATTGTGCTTAAGGAAACAAGCGTATATCCAGCAGACTAATGATTCAGCTAATTCATCATATATTGATCTTTAATCTGTGCATCAATACTTTATTAAACATTAAACAATAACCATATGCAGTTAATAACAGAGTGAACCATCACACATAAGCAACACACATGAACACCGAGATTTAAGGTGGAAACCCAATGTGGGTGAAAACCACCTGCTACTGTCGTCTTTGTCTTCTTTTAATATTAAGAAAATCTGTTTACAACATTGTACTGGTGCAAAATCATACCAGTACACAGGCTTCTACCTGCAGAAGGCTACTACCTTCTCTCATTCTCCAGCTTCTACTGGAAGGGAGATACAACCCCCTAGCTATTGTACTAGTCGATATGTTTACTAGTACGTAGGCGCCGACCTACATAAGGCTACAACCTTCTCTCATTCTCCAGCTACTACTGGAAGGGAGCTCCAACCCCTTGGCTCTTGTATTGGCTGATATGTTTACCAGTATGTAGGCTCCGACCTACAGAAGGCTACGACCTTCTCTCTTCCTCCAGGGACCATGTTTCATAAATTTTCAGACTGGATACTCCTGGAACACAACATCATATTTTGAAGGCCACATTTCATCCAATTTTTATACTGGACCCATTAACAACATTGAAGCTCAAAATCAATCACCATTGTAATACAACCATCAAATATATCTCAATCATTACTTTCGGAATCAACCAAACTCAATCGATCACTGACAACCTCTGAACCTCTGACACAACTGAATCAACCATTCATTCATACTTTAATCAACTTCAACAAATCAATTGGAACAGAGAGATCACTGTAGCCAGTACACAGATTTGTACCCAGAACACTGCATCATTAATCAGAACTAGCTGTAACCTCAAAACCATGCATCAGAGTGTATACGCAACTTGGAAGAGCCGAACCAGCGTGTATACGCAACTTCATCAAAGCGAACCAGCGTATATATCTACAAATACTTACTTATAACTTCGCTGCACTTCCCAACTTCAGACATACCCAGATGATCACATATAAAGGATAATACATGTGTTGGCAACCAGATCTAGCTCATCAGATCACATAATGATAAGTCATTATGATTCTAATCCATTATTTGATCTCATCCATCATTACTGAAGCAAATCACAATCAATCAATCTGAACACTGTTACCAGAATGCAATCATCAAAACATAAGGCAAAACCCAGAACTCTGCATCAACAACCAGAACCAATTGCAACTTCAACAATCATAGTTCACAAGGTATATGCTACTTTGATGTGTCGAACCTGCGTGTATACGCGCTTTTACCAAAGTCAACCAGTGTATACATCTGTAAATATTCATTCATAATTTTGCAGCTATTCCAGACTTCAGTTATAACCAGATCATAATATTTATAGAACAACACATGCATCAGTATACAAATCTAGAATAAACATGATGAAACCATATAACGATTATTCATTCTAAGCCTTAAGATCCCGATCCATCATTAGATCTCGTCCTCCATCAACCGCTAAGGCTCCTCCTTGGTTCAGATCAAGCAAAGCATCATAAACCCATAACCTGCATATTAGATCTCACACTTGATCAAATATTCGATGCTTGTCTTACTTGGTCTAATGATCTTCTCCTCCTTATATAGTTTTAGGCCATTCTCAATACCATGGACCAAGACCACTTAGGACCAATACCTTGGACCAAATACCTAGGGTCAATACCTCAGACCAGATACCTTGGACCAATACCATGGATCAAAATACCATGGACCAAATACTTCGGACCAAAAACTTAGTTTTCCAAGGTATACGCACTTTTCCTTCTGTGAAAGTGCATGTGTATGCTATACACGCCTTTTGTTCTGTTAACCTGTGTGTATACGCAACTTGGTCAAGGTGAACCTGTGTATACCCCTCTTTCTTCATTCTGTGAAGACTGATCTGTAATTCTTTGCTGTTTACCTGCTATACTGTGATCTTTCATCTGAGTGAGTTGCCTTCTAAAATGATTCCTTGAAGTTGCCTTGCATTTCATCACATCTATAAATACTACTGCCGTGCATTTTGTCACATCTTATATCTCTTCTGTAGATTCATCTAGTTACCATGTACAAGTGAGTTGTTCTGCTACAAGTGGGTTGCCATCAAGTACAACACATGCATCATAATTCCAACAGTTGTTTGGTATTTATGACATGAGAATTTATTTTTAAAAATGAGAATCTTTTTTTAAAAGGATGATTTTATTATATGGATTCATGAATTTCCTAAAATCCTTAACTCCCTGACCTTGTAAGAAATGCATAAGAATACTCATTATACATCTCTTCTATCACCACCTAAGGAGCCATCTCTTACTCCAATCTTTCAAACAATTCTACAATTCCTTTGAAGAAATTAATCTTTGGGGAAAAGATTAGCCAGCCAAAAAAGGTAGTTATTGTAAAAAAATTTACATCATCCCCAAGTCTTAAGGAGTTGATGTGACACCCATCTATTAAGTAATATTTTATGATTAATAAGAATCATAACAAAACTAAAAATAATAATACAAATATAAAGTTAACAGGGGATAGGAGGTCTCATCACAAGCCGACCTACCATGATCATAGGACCTAGTGAAGTGACATTACCATTTCTGGTCACCAAGCCAGGGTGATGGCCTTCGGTCTTAAGGTTGAAGGACAAGAGGTCTCATCACGAGCCAACTTGTTCACTTTATTAGTCCCTGTGAATGGCATTATTATCAATTGATCACCACGCCAGAACAAAAACCTTATGTGGACGCTTAATAAAATCAAAATAAACTTATAAGCTATGAATTTATTTCTAATAGATGGGACACTGACATCTCAAAGGGTTAAAAGGAAACCCTATCGAGGCTATGGATGCCTACTGGCAGCAGTGGATATGCCTGTGGTATTAAAGTTAATTTAAAGAATACAATCCAATTAGCTAGCTTGACTCCCTACTATCAATAATCAAAGAGGAAAATTGTTAGACTTGTTAGAAAATCCTATGGAGTATTATCAAAATAGGCCCTATAACGTGATGATGCTGACTGTTAATGAGAATTAATAACAATTCTACAAATCAGGGATAAAAACTATAGGACATTCTAAACCGATCATTTTTATCATCCTCCTTTATTGACTCCTATTCAGTTTTTTCCATGAGATATTCTTTAATTAACCTTAGTTTCCAACCATCCATTATATTTAAATCTCCTCACACTTTCATTCCTTTTGACATTAATTTTTTGAGATATCGTAATGATTTTGTCATTATTTCACTTTATGATTGACAATTGATTTAATGATTTCTTGGTGTGTTACCAATATTTTTCGTTTTTGGTTACTATTTTTGACGATTGTTGTAGTATACCTAGGGGGGATATTATGGGGTACAAAGAGAGGTACCCAAGGGAATAATGTCATAATGGAATGGGTCATAGCTAATAAATAAAGTGGTTAACCTGCATCATGTAAGGGACCACAAGTAGTTAGCAATAATGTAATAAGCCCATTGTATTAGATACATGGTATTGAGAGACGCATGGTAATGACCCATGGTATTGTATATATGAAGCCTATATAGAGGATAGAGACTCCCCATTGAGAGGTGTAAAGTATTGTATGGACATACATATGGCTTGTGGAGTGTTCTCCTTCCTTAAGGAGTGATTGTACGGTGTTACCCTACCTTAATGATTTTGAATAATAAGAGAGGAAGAGATAAACTTCTCTTTACTAATCAAACCCTTAAGGTAGGGTAACACCATACAATTACTCCTTAAGGAAGGAGAAAACTCCACAAGCCATATGCTTGTCCATACAATAATCCTTGACACCTCTCAATGGGGAGTCTCTAGCCTCTATATAGGCTTCATACATACAATACCATGGGTCATTACCATGCGTCTCTCAATACCATGTATCTAATACAATGGGATTATTACATTATTGCTAAATACTTGTGGTCCCTTACATGATGCAGGGTAACCACTTTATTTATTAACTATGACCCATTCCATTATTACATTATTCCCTTGGGTACCTCTCTCTGCACCCCATAATATCCCCCCTAGGTATACTAAAATTGTCCTCTCATGTTTAATTAATATGGATTTATTTGCTAATCATGAAAAAATCTTGTCAACTAATCAAACTGATTGACAATCGTGGACGACCCTCAAATCTTATTGGGGGGGGGGGGTGGGGAGAGAAGGTTCCATTGCATGATATGTTCACTGAATTCCCGAGAAAACATTGTTGCATGTTCACTGAACCTCCATATTATGTGCACCATTTCTATCTTTGAACTTCATTACAAACTGATCCTTGTTGAACAACTAAGATTGGAGGCTATTCAGTCTGCCACAAACCAACTCAATTGCTGGCCATAGAGAAGGCCCACCGCATTTTGAATCAGGCAATATGGCTAGAAAATCTTGAGCGCCTACAATAATTTGATAAGGAATCCACACTTGAATATATGCAAAGTTTGAATGAAGGAGTCACAATGGTAAGGAATGTGCAAATACAGGTGAACAAAGAAGTAATAGTAGAGGTAACAAGCCTCTCCTTAGAAGGATAAAAGTGGTATGAAGTGCACACCTCACTACAGAATGTGACTCTTCTGTTTTCAAACCCTGGAGAAGAATTAGTCAAAAAATGGAAAGGATACAACCCCAGCTAACTTCTATACCTTTAGAGAGAATTATCAGGCATCACTCAGTGGTATATCACCTACGATGGAAGGTATGATGTAGTATGAGGTCATCATCTCAAATTAGTGGCATCTCTGAGACAAAAGGTAGCTCTAAACCTTCCCTATTTCTTGCATTCACTACTACATGAAACTGTTGGTAGGTTAAGGAAGTCTAAAGACCAAGCCTTAGTTGTTAGCCACCATGGGCTTATTAAACTACTAGTAGTAAGGAGTTTGAGTCAAATTCAATAGAATTGGGGTGAATTTTTAAGAGACTCTAGGGGTGAACAAGAAATCCTCGAAACAACTGCTGGAACATCTAGAAATATTTCACTCGATAATGGCCAAGAAGGAAGAAATAGTGAGAATAATAGAGATGAAACCCCAATGACAAGGGAAACTTCATAGGAACCCATACAACCTAAAAATACAACTCCTCAGAAACTTAGTCGAGCAAAGAAGTGAGTAGCATCTTTCTTGGCCTCTTTTCCTAAGAAAAGTAGAAGGTCATCCAAACTAGTTAAAATTGAGTAGGGACAAAGTTCCTCAAAACCCCTAGAGCAGTCAGTAATAGGAAGTCCAGTTCAAGAATTGACTAGTGAGGAAGAGACACAACAGAGAACCCTTGAGGAGAATTCTGCTCAAGATTCATCAATTTCAGAGTAAACAAATGCAAGTCCAGAGGAACAGGGACTAGAAATAGATCAAGTATTAGAAGGATTGGAGAATCTAGTGGAAACAATAAATTTAGGGGAGCCAATGGAACATCCTGCAACTCATTTAGATAGCCCCCCTAACTCCAACCGGGATTCCCTTCCTAATTCTCCAGCTATGTCCCTTTCTATTGATTTCATGGCTATAGTCATCCTAGAATTATCTGGTGATTATGAACATGTTGCTACTCAAGAACATTATGGGGACTCTATTGCTACTGTGTTGGAACCCTCTTCTCCAGAAAATATAACTCCACAATTTCCTTATGGAGACCCGATTGATGAGAGTCGAGAACTTGATGTTTTTCCCTCGAGTGGACTATAGTTTGACACTCTTATTAACAATTTATCAGAACCTCTAATTGGTGGAATTTCAAGAGAGGATGATAATCCACTTATTTATTCTCTAAGAGGTTACTCTACCCAAAGGACTACTACTGAAGGTTATGAAGTGACAACCTCTGTTCCTCCCCCTCTTACTTCAACAATTCTCGCTAAAGACTTTTCTCGAAAAACCAAAGGTGCCAAAGCTGTGAAGAATTAGGTAAAAGGAAAACTTCTCAATGAAGTCCTTATACTAAGGAGAGAAAATGATAAACTACACATGAAAGTGCAAAAGATGAGAATATGATTGCATATTGGTAGACAATTTCATGAAGCTCGTGGAAAGAAAGTTGTAGAGCAACTTGAAAATTCTAATAGGAATGAAGAAGTCCATAAAGTTGAAACTCAAATTGATTTCATACCTGTGCTTATTGAAGCAGGTGCTCAGATTGATATTTTTCTTGTTTTTACCGAAGCAGGAACCCAAACTGATTTTGCACTAATTTTTATTGAAGAAGAGGCTCAAAATGATCCCCCTCCTACTTTTATAGAAGCTAAGACTCAAATCGAATATGTACTTGTTTCTATTGAGAGAGGAACACAAACAAATCTTGTGCCTCCTTATACCCCATTGATTGTAGATGCTACAATAAGGGTATTAAATAAAACCATGGAAGAAGATAAGGATACCATAACTAGATATCGAAGGGAAGTGGTGCCTTAGAGAGAATACCAGAAGCTGCTTCAATAGTTCCAGGCACTAACAACAACAAAGTATGAAACTTATGCGAAATTAAGGGTTGCTGAAAGGAAATTTAGGCTTCAAATGGGCACATTTGTAAAATCATAGAACAAAGAGATAAAATTTGTTCTATCTACTCTGATGCCTTATCATGTAGGTGTTCAACTCGAAACTATGCTTTGTTTTTACTTGAACAATACTTGTTGCTCAAATCCAAGGCTATGCAATGTGGCCAACCACATGAATTTAACAATGTGTTGGATTTCATCACTGCTTTCCACAAGCAAGATGAACAAACCAAGTATCTCTTGTGTGAGATTTATATGCACAAATTTTTTCTAGAAGAACAGGTAAATGAAAATGTTGTCCCATTCATTGGAGATGTCCAATTCTAGGCTTTCATATCATTTTCATTAAACTAGATTAAGTGGGAAAAATCCTATCATACTTTTCAGAGAAGAGAACATAATATTGACCTCTGGGTTAGGGGTGAACTAGAAAGGCCCTTTACTACACTTCTCTACCATAACACTTTTATAGAGAAACTTGATGTTGCTTCTTCACTTGGGAAAATTCACAATGAGGTATTGCACTCAGGATGGGAACAACTGGAAGATATAAGAGATGAAGCTATCCATGGAGCCAAGATGAGATGGCAAGTGACATCTAGGGAAATAAAAAACAGGGAGCCCTTTGGCTTGTATAACTTCCAACAAGCTATGTCTAGAGTGCAAGATTATGTTAATATTGTAAGGGAAGTTGGGATCAAATGGATGGGATGCAGGTACAAGTGTCCAATGATCTGGTGTCATCAGCCTTATTACAAGTCTGATTATGAGCTTTCAGAAGCAGGTAAGTATGTGGCCTTCCAAGAAATCAAAAGCAGGAGTGGATTTAGGCTCAGAGGAGAAGAACCCTATGAGGCCTACTCCTTAACTTCTTTGCATGATAATCATTTGTTTGCATGAGGACATGCAAAAAGGTTAGTTGGGGGGTGATGTTGGGTCTCACAAATGCCATAATTCCTTTGTCCCATTTCTTAGTTTCAATATTGCTTTCTTATATTTTTCTTATATTTTCAATATATTAATTTTCATAATATATATTTTTGAAGAGATTAATTTATTTTTGTCATTTCGCTCTGTTGATAAATCAATTCAGTTATAAAAGCACTATTTTCTCATGATTGGATCGTTATTGTAAACAAGGGTTTTGCGACAACTAGAATTCGATGTTGTTTCCTGATCTATTCCTAGTAGAATCGGATAACGTGATGTTGTCTTTGCTAACTATAGCGAAACAAGTAAGGATGATTCTTATCCAGGCGAGACTGTTTGGGGGCAAAGCCCTTGGTTATTTCATATGGGCAATATTAAGGCCCTTTTGTAACTAAAAATGAGCATCCTGAGAATCTTTAGGATTTCTCTTTGTTGAGAGATTTGTTGTTTTTATCATTTATGACTGTAGTATAAAGATGGGGACTTATGTCCCGAATGAGATCTTTTTAATGTAATATTTTTTATACACATTTGATAAACTCGTGGAAGCGTTGTAATCGTTCTCTTCAGAATATAATGCAAGTTTCTGTTATCAAGAGTTAGTTTATTGTTCTGATTTATCTTTCAAGTCAATCTGATTCTAGTGGTCTAGGCCTGTTCCTAGAAGAGGATCTGTCTTCAGTTGTATCATTAGTTTCACATTCTCCTATTCTACTTCAATTATCTATTTGTTAGATTAATTACATAATCAAGTGCTTTATTTGGTAGCTATAACATTGGTTTGTAGAGATTGTTCTTTGGATAAGTAGTTTACAATTGTTGTTGCTTTCTTGTTGTTCCTTGAAGGTTATCATTAGATCATTGATATTTTTGCAATATTTTAGTGTATTTTCATGTTATCTATTTATTTCCATTATACAAAATATAGTGTCTCTGTGCTATATCTTTGATTTTGAGATTGTTGTTTCTTAGGTAGCAACTTAACACTAGATAAATTTCTTTGCTGTTTCTTGTAAAGCGCAATTAAGATTCAATATTTTTAGATTATTTGTGAGATATATAAGTTGCTTAGGAATTAGATATTTTAAATGGGTTTTTTAAGCTAAGAGTTGATTCCTTTATTGTTATTACTTTGGTTGTTGTTTTAGTTGGCTTATAACACTATCTCTTGCATAGACTTTGTGAACAACCTTGAAATAACTAGACAAAACCTTGGGTTGACAAGTTAATATATGGTAGTTAGTTACTCCTTTAAGAATAATTAATTGTCCTGACAATAGTAGTTCTTGGGATTTTCATAACTATTTCTTGTACTTCTGCCCCTTGCACAGGCTCTACAATTTATAGCCTTATGCCCAAAATTGTTACAAGAACAAGACATTCCAAGAAAAATAATTTGGTACTTGAGTGTAGGTGGTATTATTGATGGTGTTGTCCTTATTAAGCCATGATATTCTCCTTGTATCTTCTTTGTTAGTCGTTGTTGCTCATTCTCATTTAGTGACTTGTATTCTTCCTTCTTGATAGGACCGTTGAGTGCATCAACATAGCTTCCTTTCTTTGCTTCATTTCCTGTCATCATAGAGCTTGAACCTTTATCAATATTATTTTGTTTATATCCTAGTCTAGAAAGTCATTGAATGGTTTCTGCTTGCTAATGATTTCATCCAATATTTTGGTACTATTGTCAAAGTTTTGTTGGATATCCTTCTTCCATAGTTCCTTCCTCAAGGAGACTATCTCAACTTCTAGATTCCTAGTTATTCTCTCCTTCTCTTCCAGTTGTCTCTTGAGTGTTTCTTCAATCACTTTGGCTTCTTCTAATTGTACTTTTATATTTATGATATTCTTCTTGGTCTCTTCAATGTTCTTGTTGGGATTTTCTAAACATTCTTTTAGTTTCTTTACCTCTTCCTTGAGTATGAGGTTTTTCTTCCTTGTTCTTCTAAGATCACTTAAGGTACTAATCAATTTTGTCTCAAGATCCACTTCTCCTTCATGATTTCCTTCATAGTTTTCAAGAGTTTCATTATGAGTATCTAAAGCCATGAAGAGCACTCTATCAAAATCATGGTCATTATCATCATATTCATCAAATGAGCTACTATCTTATCTTGAATAAATACTTATCTTGAATATTTTTCCCTTATTCTTTCCTTTATTTATTTTTTGACATTTCTTTTCTTTATTATAACTTTCTTCTTCATCACTATTTGACCTCTTTGCAAAAGGACATTTCAAAGCATAATAATGAGTTCTACCACATTCAAAACATTTTAAAGGAAGCTTACCTTTATATTTTCTAATTCCTCTTTTCAATTTTCTCACAAAGTTGGCTTCTTCATCATCTGAATCATCACTAGAACTAGAGCTTGTTTTTCTCTTTTGCTAGTTCTACCTTGTCTTCTTGGAGATACTGAAAGTTGCTTCCCTTTTAGATGGATTTTCCTGTTTTGTCCTCATTTCATATGCTATAAGAATTCCATGTAGCTCATTCATACTCAACATAGCTATATATTGTCTTTCTCCTAAGGTTGATATTTTAGAATCAAATCTCATTGGGAGTGATCTTAGTATCTTTTGAATGATGACTATATCTGTGATCTTCTCTCTTAGTCCCCTCATAGTATTCACGATCTCATCAACCCGGAGAAAGTAAGCTGCAATGTTTTCATCTTCCTTCATCTTTAGGTGTTCAAACTATCCCCTACAGGTTTGAAGCTTGGCCCTTTGAACTTTTCATCTCCTTCATACACATTCTTGAGTTTTTCCCAAACGTTCTTTGCTGATTCACAATGCATAATCTCACATTTTTTTGATCTTTTCAACCATCATAGAATTCCATACATAGATTTTGAATTACTTTCATAGGGACTTCTTCCAACATAATTTGTTAGACTAGAGGCTGGTGCCTTGTATTAATTTAGAACAACTTTCCAAACATCAACTCCTTGTGCTTGTAATAGAAATCACATCCTTTTGCTCCTAAAGGCACAATTTTTTCCATCAAACAATGGTAGACCATGTTTGGTGTATTCTACTTGCTTTCCCATGAGTATTACTGATATCTACCTTCCAATGGTGAAAATGTTTCTAAAGGAACCTACTCTGATACCAATTGTTGGAATATTTAGTAATATTGAGAGGGTGGGCGGTGAATCCATATTAAATATTTTTAACTTCAAAAACTTGTATATGCATCCACAGATATAAATCAAAGCACATAAATATATAGAGCACAAATATTTTTATGATGAATCCTAAAGTGAGATAAAACCACATAATTCTTTTCTTAATATATATAGCGAGTACATTCAAATTTATTAACACCAACTTAAAGGAAGCACCATCTCCCTAGTTTATCAACACCAACTGAGAGGAAGAACCTACTCCCTAGTTTACCAGGTCAAATCGAAAGGAAGCACCAACTCCCTAATTTATCAACACCAAAGCTTGTACAAGAGTCAATATTAATCAAAGAAAGTCTTCCCTCATGGCAATTTCTCCTCTATATTTCACTCAAGCACTCAATTTTCCAAACACAACCTTCTTACCAACATAAATTCCCTCAACAAATTATTCTTGTACTAAACCTCCTTATCAATAGAATTTGACCTTAACAGGGCCCATACTAGGACTGAAACCTTCAATTTCTTTTCCAAAAATCCTTCCCCACAAAGTCTCTCAAAATAAGCTCCTCTTCACTTTTGGTTCTGTTGTGGCCAGCAACAACCCCCTTCTTATTTAGTGTTATTACTAATACTAAATAAGTGGGGACCCTTAGTCAAAATATTTAAAAAATCAATTAGTGCTTGAATTTCCTTTTTCAATAAAACTTACCTTCATAAACTTATGAGAATACCCATGAAAAATCTAAAAAAGCTTAAGTTTTATGATAAGGTAGGATAAAATCACTCCTTAAGAAATATCGCATTGCAAAAAGGATAATGGATACCTCCTTACAAACACAATTCTAAGGTTGCGAGATTGCGATGCGAAACTTCGTCGCATCGCATGCATCAAATATCACTTACGCTGAAAAACCTCAAACTGCCGATATGCGATGGCGCATGTTAGGCCCCTATACTACTAGTGTAACCCCTTATTGTTATTAGTACAACCCACTTATTATATTGATGTACCCATGTAGTGCCCATATTGTTACTAATGTACCCCTTAGAAGCCCACTATTGTTATTATTGTGCCCTTACATTATTATTGTTATGTTGGCTCTGATTATGTTATGACCCCTTAGACTCCTATATATAGAAAGGAGGTCTTTTCATTTGTATCATCCAAGAATTGTTCATTTATGTAATGTAAAGGAGGTTTCCCCCTCGAAGAGGCTGAATTCTAAGGCGTTGATCTATCTTTTCTATCTTTTCTTGAGCTGGTTTCATAACATTTGGTATCAGAGCTTTGGATTCTAGGGTTTCGCTGCTCCAAACAGGTCATCGTGGCATTTTCTCTATTTTTTTTTTTTCTGTGACGTTTCAGAAGTCACAAAAAAAACCCATTTGAGAAGAAATCGCTCTGAACGTTGAGTCCGAATTTCAGAGATTTTCGCACGATATGTTTGGAGATATGACCTGAGGAAGTTGGTCTTTTTGCAGACTCCTGAATTACATTCAAAATAGGTGACCTTGGGAAAATTGTCATAACTTTCTCTCTGGGAATCAGATTGAAATTTCGTAAGAAGGTATAGAAAGAGGACGGACTGTAGTTTCTTGTAGATCTTTTTCAGAACCAAAGGTCAAAAAATACACACGTGGCACTTCATACAAGTTTGCTCTTCTGGAAAGGTCTATAATCAGGTCATCTTGGGAGATTGTGCATAACTCTTTTTTGGAGAATCCAATTTGGATCAGACTGGTGGCATTGGAAAGAGGACACAGAGGACTACTACAGGTAGCAATTTTAGAACTTAAATATCTGCAAGTAGAGAGTTACAGTCGTTTCAAGTTTGAGGTCCTAAAATCAAGAAAAAGAAAGATGAGGAAGTTTGATGGCAAGGATCCGGTAAATTGGATACTTCAGATGGAGCAATATTTTGATCTACATGGTGTATCACTGTTACAAAAGGTATGTATTGCATCTTCATATTTAGAACCAGATCAATTTTTATGGTATAAAGGGCTTTGTTCTCGTAAAAAACTTGTTACGTGGTCAATTCTCACGGAGGAAATGATAGCACATTATGAGGATACAAAGAGCAACACCTTCTTTAGAGCAACACCACAACAATTGGAAAGAGTAAAAGGGATTTGTGACATATTTGAAAGTAAAATTATGGCAACAAGGAAGTCTACCCCTCACAACTATAAAGATGGACGTGTTGTTCCTCCTAGCCTTCCACAACCTACAAGGGTTACACCACAACAATTGGAAGAAAAAAGAGAAAAAGGGCTTTGTTACAATTGTGATAGCAAATGCACTAAAGGTCATAAGTGTGCTGAGAAGAAAATATTTTACATAGAGTATGAAGAGGAGGAAGAAAAGGATCAAGAAACATCAAAAGAAGAGGATATATGCCAGGACCCGACCGCAGAGAAAGAAGAAATGAATCAGAACATATCTTGTAAACTATTGGCAAGAATGACCACTCCTCAAACTCTCAAGATAGAAGGAAATATCAAGATGAAAAAGGTGCAAGAAGTGAAAGATCACATCAAGAAAGAAGAAATGAATCCAACCATATCTTGTAATTCACTGGTCGGAATTACCACTCCTCAAACTAGCAAGACAGAAGGACATATCAAGAAGAAAAATGTTCAAGAAGTGAAAGATCACATCGAGCGTCAAGAAATGAATCCGACCATATCTTGTAAAGGATTGGAAGAAATTACCACTCCTCAAACTCTAAAGATAGAAGGACATATCAAGAAGAAAAAGGTTCAAGCAGTGAAAGATCACATCGAGCATCAACAACAAGTTCTCCAACTTTTAAAGGATAGCACCACTTCGGTGCAAAATCAAATGAAACAATAGGTAGATCAACATCATAGTGAAAAATGTTTTGATGTAGGCGATTGGGTATTTTTACTGCTACATCTAAAGCAAGCTATTTATGAGAAGGAAATGTTGGCAATACTACATGCACTTAAAAAATGGCGACCTTACCGAATGGGAAGACTCTTCAAGGATGAGGATGTGGAAGCATTGTTTTGTGCTATTTCTATTATCCAACCAGATTGGATAAATGAAGCAAGGGATGAATGGAAGGACAAAGAAGTATGGCCACTTATTCAAAAGTTGCAAAAGATCCCAATTCAAACAATATTTCCAGATATTGAAAAGGAAGGAAAAATAATATTGGAACCTGGAGCAGTCACAGAAACAAGAACCCGACAGCTACGAAATCGATCAACTTCAGAGTATCTCATCAAGTGGAAGAACTTACCTGCTGAAGATTCCACATGGGAGGACAAGAATTTTATACAGAAGCATCAAGAACTACTCAAGCATTGAGGACAACGCTTTTTGAAGGAGAGGGGCATGTTAGGCCCCTATACTACTAGTGTAACCCCTTATTGTTATTAGTACAACCCACTTATTATATTGATGTACCCATGTAGTGCCCATATTGTTACTAATGTACCCCTTAGAAGCCCACTATTGTTATTATTGTGCCCTTACATTATTATTGTTATGTCGGCTCTGATTATGTTATGACCCCTTAGACTCCTATATATAGAAAGGAGGTCTTTTCATTTGTATCATCCAAGAATTGTTCATTTATGTAATGTAAAGGAGGTTGCCCCCTCGAAGAGGCTGAATTCTAAGGCGTTGATCTATCTTTTCTATCTTTTCTTGAGCTAGTTTCATAACAGCGCATATCGCAAATTGCATTACGTGGAAAACACATTAACAAATGATTGTCATATGCTACGCTCCAGCGATATTGTGATCGAGCGATAAAGCAATATTGCAATTGAGCGATAAAGCAATAAAGCGATAAAGCGATATTGCGATAAAGCGATAAAGCGATAAAGCGATATTGCGATGTTGCGATCTGCGATATTGCGAAGCAAATCGCAAAATCGCTTCATCGCAAATATTTCGGGCTTGTTGTTCAAAAAATTATTTTCCATAAACCAAGACCTGGTTATGCGCTTTAATGCTAATTAATGAGTTAGTTGCCAATCATTAATGAAATAGGGTTTTGTGCTTATCGAAGAGCCATTTCACGTAAGGTGGTATATTTTATATGTCTTTGGCATTTAAAGCTTTCCCGTCACCTTTTCCTTATCATGACTCTCACCTCATTTGTAAACTGCAGGAACAAAGAACAGAGAACGATACAAAGCAGTATTCAGGATACTATGGGAAAGAAAGGCAAAGCTCCGAGTTCTGAAGATCAAGAAATGACGCCCTTGTATACAGACACTGCCTGTAACAGAGACACTGGTATTACTACTTGGGAAGGCATGTATAGTCTACTTGAGGAAGAGAATCCCAAAATAATGGAGGTTATAGCTACTGCAAGCTCACACGAGTCTTCTGAGGTGTCTATTACAGAGCTAGCTTGCTCATTCTTACACCGGATAGCGGCGAGGCCCAAAATTCTTCCATACATGGACATGGTTAAATGGGTACTGGACAACATTGACATCACAAACAGACAATTTAAGACTCAGTGTCAGCAACTTACGGAATCATTATTTTCACAAAATTTAAGCTTTATATCTGCTAACAAAAAGCGCACAAGAGGAAAAAAATCACACCAGGGAAGCCCGGATCAAGAAACAGAGGCAGTTTCTGATGCACGATGCATTGCTGAGCAAAACCTCTTGAAAGGGAAAGCCTCTAATTGCTCAGTCACCTGTAAGCCCAGAAATTTGTAAGAAAGCAACGCTAGAGGTAAAAACGTAAAACTTGAATCTTAAAACCAGTGGTATTTGTCAGAAATATCTTCAAAATGGTATGTATATATGCACAACAACTGTAGACAAGCTAGAGATAGAAAGCTTAAGAAAAGGCAGAATCGATCAAAAGATTAACTAAGTTGAATTGGGATTCTTATTGGGCACATTTGGTAAAACCACACAGCCAGTGCATGACTCTCAAATGTATCATCAATTCTGCCAAGAAGATGGCGCTAGCTCTTGCGATGCCGTTTTCGTAGGACAGTTAAAGTCGGAAGCCGTCCAGCTAACTCTTCTCAAACAAATGCTGAACGCTTGCGATTTCAAGGATCAGATACATAAATAGTTAGTTGTTAGTTTTAATTTTAGATTCAATGTTAGTATTAATTTTGCTTTATTTTTTCCTGAAATGAGGATGGTCATTTAAACCATATCCTACATTTTTTTAATAAGTTATTTTTAGATTTAGTTAGTAGTATTTAAACCCTTCTCATGCATTTAGAGAAGGGTCCTGAAATTTATCAAAAACTTGTCCTCAGAACATGCACTTTTGCACCCCCCAAGGAGGTTTTGATGAATGAATGGAACATGATTTATTGATATATGTATTTAATATCTTCTACTGATGTTGCATTTCTGTACTCTTAGTGGATGTTGGATTAAGAAGAGATAAATCATTATTGCCTGAAGCTCATGAGTAGAACTAGTTATAAATGGTACTTCTATCTCTTAACTATTTCTGCCTTTGTGTTAAAAGTGATATTCATGTTCAGTTGTTTATATATTGATGCGTGAATGCTTGAGTTATCATTTGGCACTTTTGTACGGTGATAACTATTTATTTATTCTTAATGTATGAGTAGCTTATTATGCGATATACCTTTCACAATTGTTTCATCTAACTTTTTATACGAAGTGGTTTATCTGTATTTAATTCTTTTCTCATAACAGTTGAATGATCTTTATTATCGATTGTTATCTGAAATCATTTTAGATCGCATAACAGAAGGATTACACCCCGGGTTAGTGTAGACTTAGATATTTCTGCTTATTAGAATACAATTTGCATGTTATTAGATTAGAGTTAGAATTAGAGTATCTCACTTAGGAACTTTTAGAAAGGAAATATCAATTGTTCACATACACACACATAAATTGGGAAACTGGTCCCATATCCCCAGTTGGACCCACTATACCAAACGAAAAAGGAGCTGCTAACCAAGGTCCGGATCGGGTGGGTATCCCCCTTGTTGTAGACCCGATTTTCAGGGCTTCAACATATTTGGCGCTAGAAGGAGGGCCTCGAACTGTGAATGGCAAGCAAGTCTAAATCTAAATACCATTCTGAGAGTAAATCACCCTCACCATCTCCCCTGACTTCTCCATTGCATTTAGAATCCTTAAATCCAGAGCCAGAAGTCGCAAGAGCAACAACCGCTACTACAAACCCTGACATTTCAGAACAATCTACTATTGAACCTCCTGAAGTTGAATCTTTGATTCACAAACTTCAATGATTTTCTATATCTCCTCAAAGATCTGATAAATCTCAAGGTAGCGTGACTTCGCAATATAACCCTGCTCATCCTCTTACCAGATTAAAGAGCGAAAAATTTGGCATTCAGCCAACCGAGTTACCTCTACCCACAAGGAAGAGAGCAAGGAAATCTCCTAAAGGGTCTGATAGCAAGACTCTTTCATCATCATCATCCATCTCAACCTCTCCACCGCGAAGTCAACCATCCACTCCTCCACTTTAGATCATTGTTCATCAGTCCACCGGTACTCCCACATCTCCTTCTCAATCATCTGGAGTCGTAATATCCTCATCTTCTCAACTGCAGGGATCATCTTCTGCACTTTCCTCTGTTAATAGATCAGCGATGGCCCAATCTCCATGGAATAACCCAGGGGTAGTCTTAATGCCTGCACCCTTGAGTCAGCTACCGGCCCATCCTGAAAAATGGCTGCCTAAGTTTAATCCTGAGGCAGGCATGCTAGCGGAAGAACATATAAATAACTTTATGCTATCCATAAATCTCAATGGAGTTACCAACGAAGACGCTGTTGTTCGACTTTTTCCTTATACTCTGCAAGGAGCAGCCAGATCATGGTATTTTTCATTACCATCTGGATCTATCACTAGTTGGGATATCTTCCAAGAAAAATTCCTTATTAAGTTTGGTGATGATAGGTCTACGACGACATTGATCAACGACCTTTCTAACCTTAGGGCTGAGTCAAAAGAACCTATCAAAGATTTCAATTCACGTTTCAATAAACTCTTAAACAAAATTCCTACTGCTTCCAAGCCTAGCGAAGAAGTGCGAAGTGAATGGTACATCACTGCTTTACCATCAAACATAGCAATCTTTGTTGATAGGGCTAACAAAACAACTTTAGCCGAAAATATGAAAGAATCAATAGCAGTAGAGAAACGTATTATAGCCCTAGAAAAGAAAAACGCGATAGAAGAATGAAAATCCAAGAAGGTTTCTTTCAAGGAAGATCCCAAGAAAAAACAATCGAAAGATCCATTTGATTTAGAAGGATTACAAAAAGTTTTGAAGACCATTTCTAACGAGATGATTGACATTAAGAAACAAGTGGAAGAAACTTCTTCTAAAAAGCTGTACAGACCTTTTAAAAGAAACCCTTCGACCGATTCCAAACCCCCTAACGCTATTACAAGTGTTGAATCCAAAGAAGAAGAAGAGGAAATCGCTACTGAAGAACATACCGATGAAGAAGAAGTTGTAGAGTTACAAGGTATGTGGGATTTCATCCTCCCAGATGAAGAGGATCAAGAGGCATCCCCGGTTAGTACTCGCAGTAGAAATCAACTTGATCCTCCTCAACCTACTCCTAAGCCAAAGAGTGCAAGCTCAATGACTAAGGATAAAGTCGCAGCCAAGAAAATGACACCTAAAGCGACTCAAACCAGCCCAGTCCAAACAGACCCATCAACTCCATCTAAAACACTGATTGTTTCGGATGAAATGGAGTATAATATCATAGAAGACATGAAAAAGACTAGGGCCAGTATCACTTTTTACGAATTGAGCAAGTTAAAACACCAACAAAAGATACTTTTGAAAGAATTACATACTGTACCAGTTGCATCTTTGCCCGCTACTGTAATCTCTCAAGCTTCCCATGACATGGGAAGACCTCCAACTAATGCAATTAATAAAGTTGATCCAAACGATATCGCCTTGATTGGAGGAAGGTCAAGATCTCATACTCCCCCATTTCTTCTTACTTATGAAATTTTCAACAAAAATTTGCATAATTGCTTAGTGGATTCTGGAGCTTCATCGAATATTTTACCAAAGTCAATATGTGCAAAATTGAACATTCAACCACAAAAATCCGCTGTGCGCATAGTTCAATTAGATCAATCGCAAGTCGAAGTGATTGGCGAATTAAATCAGGTTAGCATAAGGATGTCATCCAACCCAAAGGTATGTCAAGTTATCGACATTTTAGTTGCTGATATTCCGGAATTTTATGGCTTAATTCTTAGCAGAGATTGGTCAGAAAAACTTCATGGATACTTTGCAACTGATTGGTCGCACATGTGGCTCCCTTACAATGGTAAACCAAATCAAATAAAAGTTGAGCGGGAAAGACATCAGAAATACATAGTAACAGAACTGGAGGAAGAAAATGAACTAGTAGCATACAACAATAACATCATTGGAAACTACTTAGTAGAGTCTTTTCTAGGAAATTTTAATGCTCATACTTCACCTTACTTAGAACATTCTGTTTTATCTCAAGTAGAAAATTTCTCTCAAACAGATAGTTCTAAATGTATTAATTTTATAGATAGTCCTGTAAATAAATCTTTATTTTGGAAATGATTTTTTTGACGGTTCTAAGTCTAACGAAGGAGCAGGAGTAGGATGCGTGTTAATAAGTCCAGAGGGAGATAAAACTATGCTAACTTGCAGACTCGAATTTGATTGCACCAACAATATCGCAGAATACGAGGCTTTAGTCCAAGGGTTATACAAAGCAATCGGATTAGACGTCAAATACCTTCAAGTTTTCGGAGATTCTGAAATTGTAATCAGATAGGTACGTAATACTATACATTGTTTATCAGGTCATTTAAAACATTACCAATCTTTAGTTCAAGATCTGACTGAACACTTTATAGCATTTAATATTTCATCAATTCCCAGACTCTAGAATGCTAGTGCAGACCTCTTAGCTAACGTAGCTTCCAAGCTCATTCCTTCAGAAGATTTTAGCCCTGATCGATTTTCAATTGAATTAATTTTTAGACCATCTATTCCTGATAACATTACCAATTGGAGGATTTTCAATGACGATCCTGATATCGTGAGTTTCCTCACATCTGAAGGATCCTACACCAATCAAATAATTGACGAAGACCAACATGACTGACAATTGCAACAAGATAGCACTAACAATGCCATACCTAAGTCAGTAGTCAAGTTAGAAGACCTTTATGATTTGAAAGATCGGTTTAAAAGATCTACCAATTCAAAACTGCAAAGTTCAACTTTGAACTATGAATTAGTAAATCTAGGAACTGATGCCAAACCGCAGAATATCAACCTAGGCCTTGGCCTAGCTCCTGAAGAAAAATTAGCGTATATTCGTCTCTTGAGACAATACAAAAGTGTCTTTGCTTGGAATTACGATGAACTCAAAACGTACGACACCTCCATCATCCAACATACTATTCCAATGATAGACGATGAAAAACCTGTCCAACAAAAGTTGAGAAAGATCCATCCCAAACTAGAAAACCAGATCAAATCTGAACTCAAGAAGTTATTGAAAGCCAAAATAATTTTTCCCGTTTGGCATTCAAAATGGGTTTCCAATATGGTCCTTGTTAGAAAAAAAAACGGAGACATTAGAATCTGAATTGACTTTCAAAATCTTAACAAAGCCTACCAAAAGGATAATTTTCCTTTGCCTCCCATGGAACAAATACTGCAGGCAGTCGCGGGGTCAGAATTAATGTCATTCTTGGATGGATTCTCAGGATACAATCAAGTGTTGGTACATCCCGATGATCAATTAAAAACCACATTCAGAACTAAATGGGGCACATATGCATATCAAAAGATGCCATTTGGTCTGATTAACGCTGGTGCCACATTTCAGAGAGCCATGGACATCGCATTCAAGGGGTTAGTTAATAAATCAATGGTAATCTATTTGGATGATATAACTGTATATTCCAAGAAACGAAACAATCATCTTAGAGATTTAAAACAAATCTTCCAACGTTGTCAAAGGTATGGAATTTCACTTAACTCGAAAAAATCCTTTTTCGCATTAAGTGAAGGAAAACTTTTCAGATTCATAGTGTCAAAATCTGGAATTCACATTGATCCTGACAGAATCAAGGAGATTTCCCCATTACCCCTACCTCACAACAAGAAAGCCATGCAATCTTTTCTTGGCCAGATTAACTTTGTAAAGAGATTTGTTCTAGATTTTTCAAGAATCGTGTCTCCTTTACAAGCAATGATTAAAAAGAACTCAAACTTTAAATGGGGCCAAGATGAATATGAGGCATTCAATCTGATCAAACAAGAAATTGTTAATGCTCCATCTTTAGCAACTCCAAATTTTTCTGATCCTTTTATTTTATATACATTTTCCTCTGATAGATCATACGCTGCGATACTCACTCAAGCAAATCAAGAAAAGGCAGAAGCCCCAATTGCTTTTTTCAGTTCCAATTTACAAGGGGTTGAGTTAAATTATTCAGATGTGGAGAAACAAGCTTATGCTGTTTTCAAAGCAATTAAATACTTCAGACCTTTTTTACTCAAAACACATACAAAAATCATAGTACCATTTCCAACGGTAAGAAATCTTCTAGTACAGAAGGATGTGGGTGATAAAAAAGCTAATTGGGTTACTGGATAAAAAAGCTAATTGGGTTACTGCCTTATAGGAATATAACGTAGAAATCAAACCAACAAGTATTATAAAAGGTCAAGGCTTTTGCAAAATGCTAGCTAGAGCATCGCTTATTTCCGAAATGCCATCTATAGAGATACAAATGTATGAGGTAAGCCTAAACGATGTTGAATCATTTTTTGGGTCCTTATAATACTAGTGATTACCCCATTACTATTATAGTTATACCCCTTATTTATATTTTTGTGCCCCTATTACCCCCATATTGTTATTTCTGTGCCCCATAGAATCCCTCTATTGTTATTTTTGTGGCTTTATATTATTATTGTTAGGTCGGCTGGATCATATTGTGACTCAGACTCCTATATATAGAAAGGAGGTTTTGTCATTTGAATCATCGAAGAATTGTTAATTTATGTAATGTAAAGGAGGTTGCCCCCTTGAAGAGGCTGAATTCTAAGGCGTTGATCTATCGTTTCTATCTTTTCTTGAGCTGCTTTCATAACATTTGGTATCAGAGCTTTGGATTCTAGGGTTTCGCTGCTCCAAAAAGGTCATCGTGGAATTTTCGCTATAACATTTTTTCTGTGACATTTCAGAAGTCGCAAAAAAAACCCATTTGAGAAGAAATCACGCTGAACCTTGGGTCTGAATTTCAGAGTTTTTCGCGTGGTATTTGCGGAGATATGATATGAGAAAGTTTGTCTTTTTGCAGACTCATGAATTACATTCAAAACATGTGACTTGGGGAAAATCGTCATAAGTTTCTCTCTGGGGATTGGATTGAAATTTCATAAGAAGGTACAAAAAAAGGACGGAATTTAGTTTCTTTCATGCATTTTTCAGATCCATAGGTTGAAACAGTGACTCGTGGCACATCGTACAAGTTTGCTCTACTGAACTAGTCTATAATCAAGTCACTGTGGGAGATTTCGCATAACTCTTCCTTGGAGAAACCAATTTGGGTCAGACTTGTGGCATTGGAAAGAGGACGCAGAAGGCTACTACAGGTTACAATTTCAGAACTGGATGATCCGAAATTACAGAGATACATCAGATTCAATATCAGGCTTCTACAAAGTGAAAAAAGGTGTGTAGTTTTTTTTTTTAATTTTTACGTAAGCTTGGTTTGAAGGAATTCAAAGGGCATAGTAAAGCATTATTATCGGTAACTGATGCCCCGAGGAAAGAAAATGCAAACACCTAGTAAGGAACCTGGAAGCTCTAGCATGACTCATGAAGAAGAGGAAGAAATGCTACATGATATATCAAAATTACAAGAACAAGTGCAACAAATGTCACGCTCACAAAAGCTAATAGAAGCTAAGATAAATGGCGTGGAATCTAAGATAAATGGCATGGAATCTAAGATAAAGGGCATGGAAGCTAAGATGGATGATTTGAAGACAGATTTGAAGACAGACATGGCAGATTTGAAGACAAATTTGATAAATTTTCTACAAGAAATACATACTAATGGTGAAAAGGTTGTAAAGGAAACTCATGATGTGAACCAAAGAAATGTTAATCATGATTCCATAGACTCTAATGTTGGATCGAAGACCCACCATATTCCAAAAATCGATATGAGGAAGTTTGATGGCAAGGATCCTGCCACATGGATATTACAGATGGAGCAATTCTTCGATCTCAATAATGTGCAAAACACACAAAAGGTACGTATGGCAACTGTATATTTGGAACCAAATCAGTTTGTATGGTATCAATGGCTTTTCTCTCGTAAAAATTTTATCACTTGGGCAATTTTTACGGAAGAATTGATAGCACATTATGAGGATACAAAAAGCAACACTTTTTTTAGCCAATTGATAAGTCTCAAACAAAAGGGTTCAATAATGGAGCACATTGAGGAGTTCCAAAAATTGAACATAAGGGTAAAAGATATTCCAGAGGAGCATAGGATTGATGTGTTCATAGGGTCTTTAAAGGATAATATCCAACATGATGTTCCCTTTGGGAACCTGATTCATTAGAGAAGGCATTCAGGTTAGCAAGAAAAATGGAAAGCAAAATTATGGCAACCAGGAAGCATACCACTTACAACTATAAAGACGGAAGTGTTGTTGCCCCTAGTCTTCCACAACCTATAAGGTTGACACCACAAAAATTGGAAGAAAAAAGAGCAAAAGGGCTTTGTTACAGTTGTGATAGCAAATACACTAAAGGTCATAAGTGTGCTGAGAAGAAATTATTCTACATAGATTGTGAAGAGGAAGAAGAAAAGGAGCAAGAAAGGTCAAAAGAAGAGGATATACTCCAGGAACAAAGCCTAGATGAAGAACAAATAAATCCGACCATATCTTGTAATGCATTGGCGGGAATTACCACTCCTCAAACCATCAAGATAGAAGGACAAATCAAGAAGAAAAAGGTAATAGTGTTGATTGATTCAGGAAGCACCCACAATTTTATTCATTGTAGGGTAGCAAAAGAATTGAATTGCTTCCTATATCCAGCACCAGAGTGTCAAGTGATGATTGCAAATGGAGGAACAATAAATTGCTCTGGAAAGTGCCATAATATCAAGCTATCCATGGGAGAATATGTATTGACTAGCCCAATGCTTTCCATTCCAATGGGAGGTGCTGATGTTGTACTAGGAGTCCAATGGCTACAATCCTTGGGTACAATAGCTTTTAATTTTCAAGAACTTTTCATCAAATTTTCTATGGAAGGAAAGGAAGTTGAATTAAGGGGTATTGCAGGGAAACCAGGAAAGATAATCAGCTCTAATGGTATGACAAAGCTTCTAAAAAAGGAGCAAAGAGGTGTAATTGCACAATTATGTTCGCTAGATGTTTCCACATCGGAATCATCTATTTCTCCAGATCTCCAAAAAGTCCTGGACAATCATTCCAAGGTATTTGAGACTCCCAAAGGTCTCCCACCTATGCGTGATCATGATCATGCTATTCATCTGATTCCAGGAAGTGTTCCTCCAAACATCAGGCCGTACAGATATCCCTATGTCCAAAAAAGTGAAATTGAACGTATGGTTGCAGAAATGCTAGAGGCTGGTATAATTCAACCGAGTCAAAGTTCTTTCTCTGCTCCAGTAGTATTGGTGCACAAGAAGGATGGATCATGGCGCATGTGTCCGGATTATAGGGAGCTCAACAAGCTCACTATTAAAGATAAGTTCCCCATTCCTGTCATTGATGAATTACTGGATGAATTGCATGGATCAATTTACTTCACCAAGTTGGATCTTCGTTCGGGATATCATCAAATCAGAATGAAGATTGAAGACATTCCAAAAACAACATTTAGAACTCATGAGGGTCATTATGAATTTTTGGTCATGCCTTTTGGCCTTACCAATGCACCTTCAACATTTCAGGAGTCCAGGAGGTGGAATATTTGGGTCATATTGTATCTCATGAAGGAGTTAAGGTAGACCCTACCAAAATTAAAGCCATTAAGGAATGGAAAATCCCCACATCCATAAAGCATCTGCGAGGATTTCTTGGGTTGACAGGGTATTATCGCAAGTTTGTTAAGAATTATGGGAGAATAGCAGCACCTCTAACAACATTATTGAAGAAAGATGCATTTTCATGGACTCCGGAAGCAACAAAGGCCTTTGAACATCTTAAAGAGGCAATGTGCCAAGCACCGGTCTTAGCTACACCGGACTTCACAAAAACCTTTATTGTGGAATGTGATGCTTCAGGAAATGGAATTGGTGCTGTTCTAATGCAAGATGAAAGACCCATTGCTTTTGAAAGTCGTCCAATCAAGGGAAAGTTTTTAAGCAAAGCTATTTATGAGAAGGAAATGTTGGCAATACTCCATGCACTTAAGAAATGGCGACCCTACCTAATGGGAAGACACTTCAAGGTAAAAAAGGATCATGATAGCCTTAAATACTTTTTAGAACAAAGATTATCCTCTGAAGAGCAACAAAAGTGGGTCACAAAGATGTTGGGTTATGACTTTGAAATCATCTACAAAAAAGGGAAGCAAAATGTGGTGGCAGATGCACTCTCAAGAAAGGATGAGGATGTGGAAGCATTGTTGTGCGCCATTTCTATTATCCAACCAGATTGGATAAACGAAGCAAGGGAGGAATGGAAGAATGACGAAGAAGTGTGGGCACTTATTCGAAAGCTACAACAAGATTCCAGTACGTCTGATACATTTAGCTGGCAAAATGATTCGTTATGGTACAAAGATCGCTTATACCTCTGTAAGAATTCCCAGCTAAAACAAAAGATTCTTATGGAATTGCACACTTCTCCCTTAGGAGGGCACTCAGGATTTTTAAAAACTTACCACAGGGTTAAGAAGGAATTTTTTTGGGATGGCCTTAAATCAGATATTCAAAAGTTTGTGGCGGAATGTTTGGTTTGCCAACAAAATAAAGTTGAAACAATTAAGACACCGGGTCTATTACAACCTTTATCCATTCCAAGCCAACGTTGGGAGGAGGTTTCAATGGATTTTATCACAGGTTTACCCAAGTCTGAGGGAAAGAGTGTCATCATGGTGGTAGTTGACAGACTTACCAAGTATGCACACTTTTGTGCATTATCACATCCATTTAAAGCCAGTACAGTTTCTACTGCATTTATGGAAACAATTCAAAAGCTACATGGAAACCCAAAGATTATTGTAAGTGACAGAGATCCCATTTTCACTGGAAATTTTTGGACAGAATTATTTTCTTGTCTTGGTACTCAGTTAGCTCATAGCTCATCTTATCATCCTCAATCTGATGGGAAAACTGAGATAGTAAACAAATGTTTGGAAGGATATCTTCGTTGCTTTGTATCTGATAAACAGACACAATGGGTCAAATGGTTGCCTCTGGCTGAATGGTGGTATAACACTTCCTTCCATACAGCAACAAAAATGACCCCATTTATGGCACTTTATGGGTATCAACCACCATCCATCACATCATATTTAAGAGAAAATTCTAAGGTTCAGGCAGTGGAACATCACATCGAACATCAACAACAAGTCCTCCAACTCTTAAAGGATAACCTCGTGTTGGCACAAAATAGAATGAAACAACAGGCAAATCAACATCGCAGTGAAAGAAGTTTTGATGTAGGTGATTGGGTATTCCTACGGCTACAACCATATAAGCAAATGTCCCTAAAGCAAGCTAAGAAGGATAATAAATTATCACCAAAGTATTATGGTCCGTACAAGGTGTTGCAAAAGATTGGTACTATGGCATACAAATTGGAGCTTCCTGCAGCTTCTCGATTGCACCCAGTTTTCCATGTTTCATGTTTAAAGAAGGTTATAGGCGACAAGCTCCCAGTTCAAACAATATTGCCAGAACTTGACGAGGAAGGAAAAATTATATTGGAACCGGAAGCAGTCACAGAAACAAGAACTCGACAGCTACGAAATCGATCAATTTCAGAGTATCTTATCAAGTGGAAGAACTTATCCGCTGAAGATTCCACATGGGAGGATGAGAATTTTATGCAGAAGTATCCAGAACTACTCAAGCGTTGAGGACAACACTTTTTTGAAGGAGAGGGGCATGTTGGGTCCCTATAATACTAGTGATTACCCCATTACTATTGTAGTTATACCCCTTATTTATATTGTTGTGCCCCTATTACCCCCATATTGTTATTTCTGTGCCCCATAGAATCCCTCTATTGTTATTTTGTGGCTTTATATTATTATTGTTAGGTCGGCTGGATTATATAGTGACTCCTTAGACTCCTATATATAGAAAGGAGGTTTTGTCATTTGAATCATCGATGAATTGTTCATTTATGTAATGTAAATGAGGTTGCCCCCTCGAAGAGGCTGAATTCTAAGGCGTTGATCTATCTTTTCTATCTTTTCTTGAGATGGTTTCATAACATCATTATACGCTGATATCATATTTTATCTAAAGAATGGATATGCCCCTTCAAACCTCAATCACACCAAGAAAAGAGCTCTAAGGTTGAAGGCTAAACAATATCAGCTCGTGAACGATGTTCTTTTTAGAATAAATTATGATTCTGTTCTCCTTATATGTCTTGAGAAATCTGAAGCTGAAAAAGTCTTGCAGGAACTCCACGATGGGCCAGCAGGTGGACATTATGCTGGAGACGCTACTGCACATAAAATCTTACGTGCAGGCTATTACTGGCCCACATTATTCAAAGACTCACATAACTACGTAAGGAAATGTCAAGTTTGTCAAACCATTGCTGGGAGACAAAAGAAACCATCATTGCCGCTGCAACCGATCAACATTGAGCAGCCTTTTGATCAATGGGGATTGGAAATAATAGGTGAGATCGTTCCTCACTCCTCTAAACAGCATAGATATATCCTTACAGCAACAGATTACTTCACTAAATGGGTAGAAGCAGTCCCTCTCAAGACGGCTAATGCCGAACACATCATTGAGTTCATAGATCAGTTCATAATCACCAAGTTTGGGTTGCCTTTTGCTTTAATGTTTGATAATGCATCATATTTTTCTGGTAATGCGATGACTGAATTTGCACTCAAAAGGGGTTTCAAGCTTAAATAATTTGCCAATTATTACCCACAAGGAAATGGGTTAGCTGAATCTACAAATAAAAACTTAATTAGAATCATTAAGCGAACCATTGACCAAAATCATAAAAATTGGCACAAATCTTTAATATATGCTTTATGGGCAGATCGAATAACGCAGAAAGCCTCCATTGGCACTTCCCCCTTCAATTTAGTTTATGGGAAAGAAGTGGTTCTTCCAACTCATTTGGCAATTCCCTCTTTAGCCTTGGTTCAATATATTGATGAAGCACCAACTTCTTCCTTACAACTAAGGCAGTTGGAAATAATTAAGTTAGAAGAACAACGAGAACAGGCCAAAATAACTCATGCTCATCACCAAGCATTAGTAAAAGCTTCTTTTGATTCAAACATAATATCTAGAAAGGACTTTCAGATGGGAGATCTAGTTCTAAAATGGGACAAGGCTCATGAGGAAAAAGGGAAACATACGAAATTTCAACGAATGTGGCTTAGCCCTTTTCAAATCGCAGAAGTCATAGGTTCGTCTACTTTCATGTTACAGGATTTAACAGGAAAGAGGGAATCTTTACCTGTTAACGGATAGATCCTCAAAAAATATTTTCCATAGGAGATCATTCTTCTATCTTGTAGATTAGTTGTTTTTTATTTTTTATTTTCATAATAAAACTAGTGGTAAATGGTTACATTTAGAATTCACGAAAAAGACACAAATTCTCTTTTAGATTTTGTTTTTTCACTTGTATAAATATAATTCTTTTAGAAAATTGATCATTATTATTGAAAGATACAGTTAAAGACTCTAGACCTAGAAATGATACTAGTTTCAACTTTGTAAATTTTGACAAAAAACGACCTTTAGTGGGAAATTGTTTTATATCAGTCCAATGAAAGGTATAAATAACAAAAATGAAGATTCTCTGTAGAAAATCTCTTTCGAAAAAACTCTACCATTGTCGTCCAGAGCTGTCTTAAGGAAACAATGACTTCCTCCCCACTTAGGAAATTACAACGTTTAAGGAATAATCCAATGATACACTTTAACTTAAAGAGTAATAGGTCTCATCACGAGCCGACTTATCATGATCATAGATATTATAGCTTGCTGACTTTGCCAATACTGCATACCACAACATGGCAATGACTCAAAGATTGTTGCAATCAAAAGACAAGGGGTCTCATCACGAGTCAACTTGTTCAGCAAAGTTATAAATCAAGTGAATGACAGTGTTATAAATTGGCTACCAAACCAAGACATTGTTCTTTAAGGGTAAAAAAGAAAAATGAAAGCAATAAGTGTGAATATGGATTTCTCTTTGAAAATTGTATATTTCTCTAAGTGGGATACAGGATCATTGCTGGGTAACTGTAGGAATTTATAGGGTAAGTTCCTCAGAAAGAACACCAAAAGGACACCGCTCACAACCAGATCACAGATCAATACACCAGTATTTTGACGTGGTTAAAACCCTCAAAGAGGGAAACAGTCCACGGCCTGAGCCAACGCGGCCACTTCAGGCAATTTATTAATCAAAGAATGAAAATTTACATAAGCTTCTCTCATGCACGGATTACCCTACAAATGACCCTCCATGCGCTTTAAATAGAATTCATGGACCAATCGGGTGTCAAGCCACGGATCAAGTGTCGGTAATACCGAGGAGAGAATGAACCGTCGGATCACTACATATTGTGACCGTCGGATTGTAAGTTACAAAATGTACAACGGTAAAGAAACACACTTTACCTAACTCTATACTAGACCAAGTTGTACTTAACTATTTCCTATGTGTCGGAATATCCTAACATCCCCCCTTAAGAACAACTTGGGATAGGATTGAAGGATTTACAAATATGACACAATAGGAGAAGGAAGGAGGCACTAGAGCCTATCCCCCCTTAGTGACAACTTCCTGAACTCCAACCATAAATCGAAGTTTAGTGAACTTCGCCTCTGTGAGAGCCTTTGTGAAGATGTCTGCAACTTGATCATCTGTTGAACAATATTGCACTTCAAGAACATGGTCGTGAATGAGCTTTCTGATGAAGTGAATGTGCAGTTCAATGTGTTTGCTGCGCTGATGTTGAACTGGATCTTTGCATAGCTGAATGGCACTTTGATTATCACACCAAAGTGTAGTCGGATGCTGCTGCTGAAAGCCAAATTCTGACAGGATCTGACGAAGCCACAAGGCTTCCTTACTAGCTTCTACGGCACCACGATACTCTGCTTCTGCTGATGAAAGAGAAATGGCACCCTGTTTCTTGCAAGCCCATGTAATAGGTCCTGAACCAAGAGTGAAGACATAACCGGCAGTAGACTTCCGATCATCAGGGTCACCAGCCCAATCGGAATCAGTGAAACCAACCAATAGAGGAGATGCTTTGGCACTGTAATGAATCCCAAACTGAACTGTACCTCGAACATAACAAAGTATTCTTTTAGCTGCTTTCCAATGACTTTCACGGGGGTTTTGCATGAACCGAGCAACAAGGCCAACAACAAAGGAAAGGTCAGGACGAGTATGGGTTAAATACAAGAGTTTTCCTACAAGTTGACGGTATAAGGTAGCATCAACTTCAGGAGAAGTACAAGTGACTGAAAGTTTGACTCCAGACTGAAAGGGAGAAGGGGCTGGCTTACAGTCTTCCATGTGAAAATGACGAAGAATATCACAAGCATACTTGGATTGGGAAAGGGAAATACCCTCCTTGGATTGCAAGACTTGAAGACCGAGAAAATAGTGTAAGTGTCCTAAGTCTGTCATTTCAAATTTCTTTTTAAGGCTGGACTTCACATGGTTTATAAGGTTGGGATCACTACTAGTGAGGATAAGATCATCAACATAAAGAACAAGGATGATAAGAGACTTTCCCACTCTCTTGGTGTAGACAGTATTGTCAGAATGACACCTAGAAAAGCCAGATTCTAAAAGAAAGCTATCCATTTTGGCATACCAAGCCCGAGGAGCTTGCTTGAGACCATAAAGGGATTTCTTAAGTCGACAAACAAGGCTGGAGTCTGTTTGTATGAAGCCAATGGGTTGTTCCATATAGATTTCTTCATGCAAGTCCCCATGCAAGAAGGCAGATTTAACATCCATCTGATGGACTTCCCATTTGAAAGAGGAAGCAAGGGAAAGAACAAGGCGGATAGAGTTCATTTTGGCAACAGGGGAGAAGGTTTCAGTGTAGTCAATGCCTTCAACCTGTGAAAAGCCCTTAGCAACAAGACGAGCTTTATGTTTATCAACTTTCCCATCTGGTCCATACTTGGTTCTGTAAACCCATTTGCATCGAACAAGTTTTCGTCCCTTTGGTAAAGGAACAAGATCCCATGTATCATTTGCCAATAATGAATGATATTCTTCATTCATAGCTGCTTCCCAATCTGGATGGCCTGAAGCTTCTGTAAAGGTGTCAGGATCATAGTTTACTGGAGCTTGAGCCAGTAAAGAAGAGGCTCTCTCGAACTGAGAACGTGTGCGTCGCTGATCTGTAGGATCACCGGCAAGATCACCTGCTGCATCTCGAGTAGCACGAACCCACTTTGGAAGCTCAGGAGCTGAAGGAGGATCCTGAGACGGTGGGGGAGGATTGTCATCCTCACTTTCATCATCTGAAGAAGAAATGTTTTCAAAGGTAGAAGAGATAGGGAGAGGTGGCACATCCACCGGACTAGGCTCGCAGGCCGATATATTTTCATCAAATTTTACATCTCTTCTAATGATAACATTTTTGGACTTAAATGGAATAAGTCTATAGCCTTTCACATCTTCAGAATATCCAACAAAAGTACATTTTTCACTCTTAGGTTCTAAAGCTTTATGCTTTTCATCTGGAATATGGGCCCATGCTTCACTTCCAAAAACACGAAAGTGATTTACATCTGGTTTGATTGAACTCCATGCTTCTTCTGGAGTAATATTCTTTAGAACCTTAGTAGGAGTGCGATTTATTATATAATTTGCACAGTTAATTGCTTCTGCCAAAAAACTAAGACCAAGTCCTTTAGATTGCAGCATACAATTAGCCATTTCCTTTAAGGTGCGATTCTTCCTTTCAGCTACACCATTTTGTTGTGGAGTGTATGGAACAGTATGTTGCATTTGAATTCCATTCTCAGTGCAATAGTTGATGAATGTGTTTTTAACATATTCTCCGCCATTATCAGATCTTAACTTAAGAATTTGATGTCCAGATTGTTTTTCAACAAAGGCCTTGAAGGCCAAAAAAGTGTTAAATACTTCACTCTTGAGTTTTAAGAAGTATACCCAAGTGCGTCTGGAGAAATCATCAATGAAAGTTAAGAAATACTTGCAACCAGAGAATGACACAACTGGAAGTGGACCACATAAATCACTATGCACAAGCTGTAAAGGGGCTGAGGCGTGCCAAGAGGCACGTTTTTCAAAACTGTCCCGATGATGTTTTCCGAGTACACATCCGGAACAAACACCATCTCTGCAAGATACCATAGGAAGACCTGTCACCATATTTTCTTTACATAGATGCTGAAGGGAGTGATAGTTTAAGTGACCAAATCGCTCATGCCAAAGTTTGCTCACTTCATCGTTATGAGCAACAAATACTGAGGGAAGATTTGATGAACCAAAGTTGTGAAACTTATACAACCTTGTAGAATCATCAGCAATGCCAATAGCCAAAATCTGTTTAGGATCTTTTAAGTCCTTGATTACAACATCATGAGGTGAAAATTCAACGATTTTACCTTCACCTGAATGAGTTATCTGATATGCAGATAGAAGGTTGCAGGATAAGGTTGGAACACATAATACATCATTAAACTGACCATTGTCTAGATGAACAGTTCCAGTCCCTACAACATTAAGAGATCTATCATCACCAACATATATATTTTTGGTGTTACAATCATTTAAAGAAGAAAACATGGCTTTGTTTTTGGCCATGTGATAAGAAGCTCCAGAATCAATGAGCCACTCATGAGAATGAGAAGAAGAAGATACATTTAATGCATAACCAGACCGAGATGATTGACAATGACATGCAGAAAGTGCCATTCCTGAAGATGAAGTTGAAGTTGAAGATTGCCCCAAATGAATGTTATGCTTCTTCATTGCTGCTTCCAAGGCTTCCATCTTTTAAAGCATTTTGATTCTAAGTGGCCATCTCGATTACAAAAATTGCAATGTCTATCAGTCTTCTTCCATTTGTTTTTATTGGTCTTATCATTTTGCTGAAATGATTTTTCATTTTGGGGCTGAAATTGCTTAGGACCCTTGTTTGGTTTAGGACCATTCTTTTTAGGATATGACTTCTTAGGATTCTTTGAATTTGGTTGCTGCTGGGCGGCTAACGCTTTCTTGGAAGAGTTTCCAAGATTAAGAAGATCAAGGTGTGAGAGTTTTTCTTGTTCTCTTATTAAAGAATCACAAAAAGAGTCAAAGGAAGGGGGCTTGTAGTCTTTTCCTTGAGAAATGAAGGCTTCTCTTGTAGAATGGAAGGTGGAAACAAATACAGAGTAGGCTGGTCCCAACTTAGTAAGGATGGAATAAATAAGGTTACTATCTTCTTTCTTAACCTTAACACCTTCCAAAAGATATCTAAGGGTCTTGAACTTAGACAAGAAATCTTCAATGCAAGAAAAATTATTAGGGTCCAATGTAAGCAACTCATTTTCAAGTTGATGGGCTCTAATTTCATTTTTAATCCCAAAAACTTTATTGATTTGTTCCATTGCTTCATGAGGAGTATCAAGTTCTGCAATATGGAATCTAAGATCAGGAGAAATAGACATCCCTATCAAACCACGTGCTTGATCTTGTCTATTTTCCCATTTAGCAGCCTTGTCTTCATCTTTCGTTTTCTTTTCTTGGCCTGTGGCTATTCGGTAGAGACCTTTACTTCTAAGTAAATCCTCCATGTAGGACAACCATTGGAAGTAGTTGGTGCTGTCAAGGGTAACTTGGTATTGACTTTCCATTTCAACATAAACTGAAGCTGAAGATGCTGAAAGTAAGTGTTCCAATGGATAGATCTCGAAAAATTAGGCTGGTTTAAAAAAAACGGCTCTGAAAAAGGCTTCCGGATGAAGAAGTTATGGCTTTTTGAAAAAAAGTTGTTGAAGTTGCTGACGAAGTGCGGGAATGTGCGGAAATGAAAAAGTCTGCCCCCACAAAATGGAGACTTGAACCCAAGACCTCTACTCTCTTAAAATAGCTTTGAACCAATTGATCTATACAAAAAATTTGAGTGAGAGAGAGAGAGGGGGGAGGGGCGGGGGCGCTTTGGGTTGCGTGCTTGCTTTGAGAAAGCTCTTTTTCCCTACAAAAAAAAAAACACAAAACCCAACACGGACATGCAAAGAAAACGAACCTTGCGGCTCGAAGTTAGCTTTACCCAAAAAACTAAATATTTTCAAAAATTGAACCTTGCGGCTCAAAGTTAGCTTTAGCCGAAAAACTAAATATTTTTCTCAATGTTTCTGATTTTCCGAGATCACACTACGGTGCAGGGAAAAGAGCATACGCATGAGAAAAATCCTTCCTTTCTGTTTCTGATTTACCCAGATCGCACAGAGTCGCAGGGCAAAGAGCATACGCAGAAATGAAAGGTATAGATCCGGTTAAAAAAAAGCTAAATAAACCGAAACCGAAATAAGTAGAGAGAAAATAACAGTAAACTGCAAATAAACACTGTATACCTCCAGATCTAAAAAATGACGCAGCTAGGGCTACCGGAAACCTTTTCGCGTGAAACGAAAGGGGTTCCTCACTGGAACAGATGCTCCGAACACAACAGAGCAGTCCTCTCGGCCCGAAAGCAGTCAGAAACAGCAGATCTAGGAAACAACAGTCGGATGCAGTTCTACCGGCTTCAGATTTGGATCACCAACGGACGCGGCCCTCAAATAGCTCTGATACCATGTAGGAATTTACAGGGTAAGTTCCTCAGAAAGAACACCAAAAGGACACCGCTCACAACCAGATCACAAATCAATACACCAGTATTTTGACGTGGTTAAAACCCTCAAAGAGGGAAACAGTCTACGGCCTGAGCCAACGCGGCCACTTCAGGCAATTTATTAATCAAAGAATGAAAATTTACATAAGCTTCTCTCATGCACGGATTACCCTACAAATGACCTTCCATGCGCTTTAAATAGAATTCATGGACCAATCGGGTGTCAAGCCACGGATCAAGTGTCGGTAATACCGAGGAGAGAATGAACCGTCGGATCACTACATATCGTGACCGTCGGATTGTAAGTTACAAAATGTACAACGGTAAAGAAACACACTTTACCTAACTCTATACCTAACTCTATACTAGACCAAGTTGTACTTAACTATTTCTTATGTGTCGGAATATCCTAACAGTAACAGGTAACCCTGTCGAGGCTATAAATGCCTGCTGGCAGCAGAGGCTCTACCTACGACAAATGAGCATATTTAAAACTAATTTACAGAGAAGGCTTTGTTTTTATCTTTATAAACCAAGTAGTGACTGATGTAGATACAAGGACTAGCTTGAGGGAGTAAATAATCAAAATTAAAAATAGAAGAAATGAAATATCATTGATAGGTAAAAGCATAATGTACTTTGTCTTTTTATAATAAAGTTTGATTTTCTGGAAAATTTTCTGTTTTGGAAGTTTAGAAAATTCAAAAGAAAAGCAGAGATAACTAGTTCTTCCAAGTGAATCGCCAATTGTTGTGGCCAACAACAACCCCCTTCTTATTTAGTGTTATTACTAATACTAAATAAGTGGGGACCCTTAGTCAAAAAATTTAAAAAATCAATTAGTGCTTGAATTTCCTTTTTCAATAAAACTTACCATCATAAACTTATGAGAATACCCTTGAAAAATCTAAAAAAGCTTAAGTTTTATGATAAGGTAGGATAAAATCACTCCTTAAGAAATATCGCATCGCAAAAAGGATAATGGATACCTCCTTACAAACACAATTCTAAGGTTGCGAGATCGCGATGCGAAACTTCATCGCATCGCATGCATCAAATATCACTTACGCTGAAAAACCTCAAACTACCGATATGCGATGGCGCATATCGCAAATTGCATTTCGCGGAAAACACATTAATAGATGATTGTCATATGCTACGCTCCAACGATATTGCGATCGAGCGATAAAGCGATATTGCGATCGAGCGATAAAGCGATATTGCGATAATGCGATAAAGCGATAAAGCGATAGAGCGATATTGCGATGTTGCGATCTGCGATATTGCGAAGCAAATCGCAAAATCGCTTCATCACAAATCTTTCGGGCTCGTTGTTCAAAAAAGTATTTTCCATAAACCGAGACCTGGTTATGCGCTTTAATGCTAATTAATGAGTTAGTTGCCAATCATTAATGAAATAGGGTTTCGTGTGTTGTGGGGAAAAATGCCTATGCAGGACGATCCTATCCACCTAAGGTGTGACAGTGCCTTAGCAACAAACAGAGACAGCTATTCTGGTTTCTTCCTTTATGAAATGGGAAAGAAGAGAGATCAATGGACTTACCGGTGTCTTCCGTTTGTCTCTCGATCTAGATCCTCTTCTCCTTTGGATGTTCACAGCTACTTGTCTCCTCGCAAAACGACAAGAGAACAGCTACTTTCCTTCCTGCAAGATCACAAGAGAACAGCTACTTGCGACAAGAGAACAACTACTTGAGACAAGAGAAGAACACAACACAAAGGCAGATATTCATATTCATAAATGATTTAGGATTAGAAATAAATCAAATACACTAATGCAATCATACATCAAAGATACATCAGTATATAGGAGAAAACCAAGATAGCTTTATTGATAAATAACAAGGTTCAGGAAGAGATACAACCCAGAGGGCTCCAATCCAGCATCTCCTTCCCAGCAGAATGGAATTCCTATCTTCACCTCCCTTCAAAGCATTAAGCACCCAATGATTCCAGTCTCAAACCAACAACAATTCTTTGCAATAACAAAATTCCAGCCTCTAGATCTCATGGAGGAGAGATCTATATATAGTTATTTTGGAGAGAGGATGAGTCAGATTGAGATCTAACTAGTGTCCTCTCCCTCTCTCAGTTCTTGAGTCCACTTGGAGGTTCTTGCTTCCACTTGGAGATTTGGAACCTCTTACTCATCACCAGTTGAATTCCCTGATACAAGTGTCATTTTGGAAGCTTCCTGGGCATTGACACATTGAGGAATGAGCCTGCCACTTGTCCAAACTCGCTCAGCGCAGGTAGCCTTTGTTGGAGTTGACATTCAACGCAGGTAGACAGTGGAGCAATTGACATTCAGCGCAGATGCTCAGTGGAGCAGTTGACATGATCCAGAATTGGCTTGTTTTTGAGCAGTTTCAGGTGGAGAACTTGTGTGAATTGTTGTGGTTTGCTAGCCTTGTTCTTCTAGGGGTAGGAACAACATGTTTAGGGACTTTGGATCCCTTGATTATGGACATTTCATGCTCAATGCTGTAAGGCACAAAAATGTCTATAACAGTTGCCCCCTAAAGTATGAGGCCGTTTATCGGGTGAAATGCTTTATCCAGGAGGGTCCGAAGTTCATCCATTTGCTGGGAGGAGACCTGTAATAAGATACAATACAATACATTATGATTCATACTGCTTTCATGATCTAGCTGAGGCGGGCATTCCCATGCTCAGCTTTATAAATTCATTTTTTGTACATAGCACAGACAATCGTCTGATGGTAGACTGATAATTTTGGTGAAATTATCATCCTTTGAGTAGGATGATCATCTGCTGCAATCATGTACATGACAAATGTATTTATTTTTCCTGAATATATATTGCAGCCCGGATGGATGAAACTAGATCCGGGGTCTTCAAACTCGTTCAATCTTTTCTCTAAGTACAAGTCGATCCATGTGAGAATTGCGCTGAAGTCGAACATGGAAAGACATCGCTTGATTACCGGTCAATGATGTAAACCGTTAACAAGAGCAAGAGGAATCACCGATAATGATAATGACCCTCAAGGTACTGCAGTACAATTCACGTGGTGTGAATAAAGGACTTGGCGTTGAACACCACGCAAAATCTTCTGGTCGAAGGTCATTGATGTATACCTGTCGCCGGAAGTGAGAAACTTGCCATTAAGGCATGCAAGCTTCAAAGTACTGAAGGGGTTGTTCCTAGATCAACTTCTTGGATAATGAGCTGATGTCGACAAGAAGTGATCCGTCAAAGGAGGGCCTTAATGAATCCCACATCAGTGACACGGAACGGAGCTAATGATTTTAATGGAGGTGAAAACGATCTGTGACATATGATTCAGGGTGGCGGTCATGAATGGATGAAGGATAATGTATGGCAGTGGATGGGACCCAGTTGACTCTTTCTGAACGACTTCTCTTGAACATATGGCGACACTGATGCGATGGATCGGTAGCATTACCCCAAATATGGATGGTATGGCGAGACCATGGTGATGTGACCGGTGAATGAAGCAACCCAACCCAATTGTGGTACGGAGGAAAAGTGTCATGTTCAAGAGTGACCTGCTACCATCAAAGTTCTCTTTAGTTTTCTCCCAATTTTCCCCAGTCATTGCTGACCAGTACCTCTTTATTTTTGTCAAGCTTGAGGAGGATAACATATGCTTGTTCTATAACCTGCCCTTCGGGCAAGCCCATCGCTATGTTTTAACGAGCCTAGCGATAGTGAAACTCGTTCTCGTCTAAAGACAAGTTTGTCGCTATTTAGTGATTTTAACGAGTCTAACGACAAAGACAACTCGGTCCCTTTTCATTTTTAGAGAGTCTGAAAAGGTACGTAAAGTTAACTCCAAAATTCCTTTTTCGTCATCTAATCCCTTAAGTCCGAAAAAGTATAAAACAATACAGAAGGGATGAGTTTTCGATCGTTTTAACGAGCCGAACAAAACAAGCGCTCGATCTTTTTGTGCAATAATCCCTCAGGTCCAAAAAGATTAAAATCTAGAGGAGGGATAGCACTTCCGGTCGCTTTAACGAGCTGGAAGGCCAAAACTCGGCAATCTTTTCATATTTTACGAGTCAGTTGAAAAGAGCTTAAAGAAGACTCGTCTTTTGAGGAACGAGTGATAAACAGGGTTAGCAGCTGATTCCAGGTACAGGTTGGAATTCTCCAATCACGGCAGTGTCACAAGGATGGCTAGGTGAAATCACTCTTCGCAGCTATTCCTCAAAAATGGGTAAACAATCAGATGGAGGTGAACGATCGGCCAAATGAAAAGTGGAGGTGATGGTGCAAACACGACCAAGGCTTTTATGGAAAATAAGGTTACATACACAATGGTTATTTACCGGGATGGGTTCATTTTTTAACGAGCTTGAATGCGCCAAAACACTGCTCAAACTTATGTTTATTTTTTAACGAGCATGAACTATGCGCTAAAACTGCTCGGATCTTGCGTTTATTTTTTAATGAGCATGAACTTTGTGCTAAAACTGCTCGATTATACCAGTCATATGATAAGAGTGTCTCATTGGAGATGCTATTTTTTATGGAGCTTCACCTCACGTAAGCTTTGCCCCGGATCCTTTCGTTATGCAAGTTTGGAAATGACTAATCCTACGAGTTTAAAGGGTTAGACCTACAGGTTTAAAGGGAGGACCTAAAAATTTAAAAAATAAATAGCCACCCCTTGCTTGCATTCCAAAAGGTTTGCATGCCCCCAGGCATAAAACAGAGTTTCAAGGTTACCTCTACTTCTTTTCCGTCAAAACATTTGTTTTAACGAGAGAGGCTTACCTCTTTCAGGTTACCCAAAGATTGTCTCGTTAGTAGTTTAAACAAAACACTTCCTCGGCAATATCTACCGAAATAGACAAAGGTGAGTGAAAAATAGTTTATTTCACTCACATAACTTTGACAAAAGAATCTTATTCTAGAACAACCCCTCTTCCTCTACGGACGGGGTACGGACTAGTCATATTCTCCCGCGGAAACCTACCCTATACCCAAAGTTCTCTGCCGAAGCAGACCAGGACGCATGCCCCCTGGGTTCCAGTCATATCCTCCCGGATTACTCGCGCTCATCAGGAGGACGGACCGTGGGTTGAGACACTTCTTGCGTGAATAGACCATTTAGGGATGGTTCATGACTACTTGCGATGCGTGATCCGGGGAATGAAAGTTGGTCCACGAGCTTGACCATTCTTCCTTCATGCGGAAAACACATTACTCTAAAGAGTGATGAGACGATGGCTCCCATGCAATATATGTAGTCTCGTCCAAGGAGTAGGTTATAATCCAAGGGTCCTTGAATGACCATCACGTTCATTTGAACGGTCTTCCCTTTCAATGTTATGGGCACATTGGGGAGGATCCCTAAAGGGCGACTGGTTCCCTTATCAAAGCCTGATAGATTTCTCATTTCAGGCAAAAGCGCAGGCGAACCAAGCGCTTTCCAAGCAATAGAGGAAAGGATACTCACAGATGCCCCTTCATCAATAACTGTACCAGCCATTACCATTCTGTATATTTGGACGATAATTCTGAATGGTATGCTAGCTGGCAAGTGGGCTCTGCCTAGTTGGTTCCAGTCAAAGGACACAACCAGGTTGCTTGGTGGTGGGACCGAATAGACGGCCGGATATCGCTCTGATGAACTTCCTTCCTGCGATAAAGGAATGGTGGCATTGCCCCCTTGATCATCAGAGTCAGTGCTGATGAAGAGAATTTGGACGGTGTCGTCTTTATTCTCCTCTGTGATGGTGTCATTCGAAGATAGAACCTCTGAAGGCAAAACCGGGTCAACTGCCGTTTCAACCTTTAGACTTTCGTCAGGTATGGATTCAGACGGTTCATCTTCAATGACAGGTGCTTTGGCTGACCACCTGGGCGGGTCAGCCGGGTTCTCAACTAGCGAGGGACTTGGCAAGAGTTTTTGATATCTAGGAGGAAGTTGCGCTCGTAAAATCGGGCGATCTTCCAGAACTCTTTTTGCCTCATCTAAGAAGGGACAACGGTGGATGGCGTGATCGCCTTCACACAGTCTGCAGGGAAATTTAGCTTTCCCGCTCTGTCCTGGGGCTTCACTCGCACTAGTTGACGGTGAGCAGTCAACATGGCTATCAGAGGTCGATGCTACCGAATTGTGCAAACGGGGGGACCAGTCTCTTAGTATCCGAGGGATACAGGGACAATCTCGGTGGAAGTGGTCTCCCTTGCATATGACGCATGGCGATTTAGGCCTTGCGAGTGCTGTGTGTGGATTTTTGTCAGATGACACTTGTTTGACCCCAGTCGCCTTTGGCTCCTTCTTCTTCTTCTCTTTCTTCTTCTTCTCCTTCTTCTCCTTAGGAACCCGGTTTTTTGTTCGACCAGTTCTGTCAAGCGAAGAGGAAGGAGGAGAGGAAGATGAAGTGGAAGGCTGGTGGGCAACTCTTGTCTGATCTAACTTTTGACTCGACTGTTCAGGAATTGTGGTATTCTGAACGACATTGGTTGAAAAGAGCCAGACTGGTAGGCCAATTGTCAGTCCTGGAAGTGACAATGTGGCCATGTGGGGTGCACCAACATCTCCCCAAGAGGAGAAGGGACTAGGATTTCCACCAAGGGGAATTCCTTGGTTGGTGTGCTCCATCTTTTCAACCTAAAGATCAATGCGGGAATAATGGGTGATTGTTCCGTTTAAAATAAATTGTTAACGACGCTTTAGACACAACTTGCTTTTTCACTTTTAAAGAGTCAAGAAAAAGCTAAAGATGACTCTAGTCTCCTTCGATGTTTTGACGAGCCCGAAGTGACAAATGCTTGGATGGACTTTTTCTGTTATAGAGTCTGAAAAAGGCCAAAAGAAACTTCTCTGGAGTTCTAGGCAGAGGGTGTGCCAAACTTTTCGCAAAACCGCAGAATACTTTTTAGGGTACGGGCGGTCGATCTTCGTGAATGCTGTGTTCACTGCATTGCGATCAGTAGGGCGGCCGACACGACTTCCTAAGGATAAAGGATATATGCCTATAGGGGTCTCCCAATATATACGCGATGGTACGTGGGAGCACAATCCGTACTAGCGCTATCACCCACCTTCCACGAGATCGATAGTCACTAGGCTTAACGACGCCGGAACACGTCTCTAGCCTAGACCTCTATGTTGTGCGTTATGTTGTAAAGCGTTGTTAGGTTCATTCAGTTTATTTTAAGTTGATCTTTTTAGAAGTTTACCTTTCAAGGTTCACCACGAGATGTATGATACAAATTCCTAAATGCAGTCTAAAGATGATAAGGAAGCTTTATATCTTTTCAACTTTGAAAATCCTAGCTACTAAGGGAAAAGAAAGACACTATCTTTTCTCAAAGAGCAATCAGCACACTCTAATGCACTCTTTCCTAAATCAATCATGTAAACTTATCAAAATGCAAATGCACAATGCAGGTGTTTGTTTTCCGCTTTCTTAGTATTGATGCCTACAAAGAAAGCTTTTTGTACAACTTTGAATTTGCTTTTGAATGACAGATACAAACAAGTTTACTTTTTCGAAATCAACAAGGGTAGAAGAGATTACAACACTTAACGATTTTCGAAATAAACTTTTGTTTCGACACTTTAAAAGAGACAAATTCAAACCAATAAGCAAGAGTAAATGTATAATCAATCTGCAAACAGCCAATGAACTCTCTCCTAAGATCACAATCAACAGATCTGAATCAAGGGCTACAGGATGATTATTTCACTCATGCAAAGGAAAACTGTAAATGATGCCACAAACACATAAAAACACTCACAGTCTTTTTGTACAAAAGGAGGCGGAATTTAAGCAGAGAAAAGGAGTTATCAGACTGGTACCTATGCTGGTTACAGGCTGCAAAAAACAGAGATCAAAACAGGGCAACAGAGAGCAGAGAACCCCAGCTACACAAGGCAAGACTGGTTCAGCGCAACCTCAACACTGTGGGTTTGACATTCAACGCAGGTAGCCTTCACGGGAACTGCGTTGAAATGCAGACTGCCTTCACAGCAGTTGCACTGAAGGAGAAACTCTCGTTTCTCCTGGGTTCTGGGTCACAAATTGCTCAAAAATCAACAGTTTCAGGCCAAATCAGAAACACAAGCAAGGTATAATCAGAGGGATGCTTTGAGAGGGTACTAAGATCTATCACAAAGGATCATCAAATCATTTGTGAGTCCATTGTTCAGATCATAAACAAAATCCAGTGAAGGATCAAGGCAGCAACAGTCTACTTTGCAGAAGCAGTTCGATTGTTGCTGTTGAGTCTATGAGGTAAACAATGATAGAAACACAAATAAAATGACTAAAACAAATCTCCCCAGCGGAGTCGCCAATTTGTTGTGGGGAAAAATGCCTATGCAGGACGATCCTATCCACCTAAGGTGTGACAGTGCCTTAGCAACAAATAGAGACAACTATTCTGGTTTCTTCCTTTATGAAATGGGAAAGAAGAGAGATCAATGGACTTACCGGTGTCTTCCGTTTGTCTCTCGATCTAGATCCTCTTCTCCTTTGGATGTTCACAGCTACTTGCCTCCTCGCAAAACCACAAGAGAACAGCTACTTGCCTTCCTGCAAGATCACAAGAGAACAGCTACTTGCGACAAGAGAACAGCTACTTGAGACAAGAGAAGAACACAACACAAAGGCAGATATTCATATTCATAAATGATTCAGGATTAGAAATAAATCAAATACACTAATGCAATCATACATCAAAGATACATCAGTATATAGGAGAAAACCAAGATAGCTTTATTGATAAATAACAAGGTTCAGGAAGAGATACAACCCAGAGGGCTCCAATCCAGCATCTCCTTCCCAGCAGAATGGAATTCCTATCTTCACCTCCCTTCAAAGCATTAAGCACCCAATGATTCCAGTCTCAAACCAACAACAATTCTTTGCAATAACAAAATTCCAGCCTCTAGATCTCATGGAGGAGAGATCTATATATAGTTATTTTGGAGAGAGGATGAGTCAGCTTGAGATCTGACTAGTGTCCTCTCCCTCTCTCAGTTCTTGAGTCCACTTGGAGGTTCTTGCTTCCACTTGGAGATTTGGAACCTCTTACTCATCACCAGTCGAATTCCCTGATACAAGTGTCATTTTGGAAGCTTCCTGGGCATTGACACATTGAGGAATGAGCCTGCCACTTGTCCAAACTCGCTCAGCGCAGGTAGCCTTTGTTGGAGTTGACATTCAACGCAGGTAGACAGTGGAGCAGTTGACATTCAGCGTAGATGCTCAGTGGAGCAGTTGACATGATCCAGAATTGGCTTGTTTTTGAGCAGTTTCAGGTGGAGCTTGTGTGAATTGCTGTGGTTTGCTAGCCTTGTTCTTCTAGGGGTAGGAACAACATGTTTAGGGACTTTGGATCCCTTGATTATGGACATTTCATGCTCAATGCTGTAAGGCACAAAAATTTCTATAACATCGTGCTTATCGAAGAGCCATTTCACGTAAGGTGGTATATTTTATATGTCTTCGACATTTAAAGCTTTCCCATCACCTTTTCCTTATCATGACTCTCACCTCATTTGTAAACTGCAGGAACAGAGAACAGAGAATGATACAAAGCAGTATTCAGGATACTATGGGAAAGAAAGGCAAAGCTCTGAGTTCTGAAGATCAAGAAATGACGCCCTTGTATACAGACATTGCCTGTAATAGAGACACTGGTATTACTACTTGGGAAGGCATGTATAGTCTACTTGAGGAAGAGAATCCCAAAATAATGGAGGTTATAGCTACTGCAGGCTCACACGGGTCTTCTGAGGCGTCTATTACAGAGCTAGCTTGCTCATTCTTACACTGGATAGCGGCGAGGCCCAAAATTCTTCCATACATGGACATGGTTAAATGGGTACTGGACAGTGCTGACATCACAAACATACAATTTAAGACTCAGTGTCAGCAACTTACAGAATCATTATTTTCACAAAATTTAAGCTTTATATCTGCTAACAAAAAGTGCGCAAGAGGCAAAAAATCGCACCAGGGAAGCCCGAATCAAGAAACGGAGGCAGTTTCCGATGCGCTCGCTGAGCAAAACCTCTTGAAAGGGAAAGCCTCTAATTGCTCAGTCACCTGTAAGCCCAGAAATTTGTAAGAAAGCAACGCTAGAGGTAAAAAAGTAAAACTTGAATCCTAAAACCAGTGGTATTTGTCAGAAATATCTTCAAAATGGTATGTATATATGCACAACAACTGCAAACAGGCTGGAGACAGAAAGCTCAAGAAAAGGCAGAATCGATCAAAAGATTAACTAAGTTGAATTGGGATTCTTATTGGGCACATTTGGTAAAACCACACAGCCAGTGCATGACTCTCAAATGTATCATCAATTCTGCTGAGAAGATGGCGCCAGCTCTTGCCGATGCCATTTTTGCAAGACATTTAAAGTCAAAAGTCGGCCAGCTGACTCTTCTCAAACAAATTCTGAACGCTTGCGATTTCAAGGATCGGATACAGAAATAGTTAGTTGTTAGTTTTAATTTTAGATTCAATGTTAGTATTAATTTTGCTTTATTTTTTCCTGCAATGAGGACGGTCATTTAAACCGTATCCTACATTTTTGTAATAAGTTATTTTTAGATTTAGTTAGTAGTATTTAAACCCTTCTCATGCATTAGAGAAGGGTCCTGGAATTTATCAAAAACTTATCCTCAGAACATGCACTTTTGCACCCTCCGAGGAGGTTTTGATGAATGAATGGAACAAGATTTATTGATATCTGTATTTAATATCTGCTACTGATGTTGCAATTCTGCACTCTTAGTGGATGTTGGATTAAGAAGAGATAAATCATTATCGCTTGAAGATCATGAGTAGAACTAGTTATAAATGGTACTTCTATCTCTTAACTATTTCTGCCTTTGTGTTAAAAGTGATATTCATGTTCAGTTGTTTATATATTGATGCGTGAATGCTTGAGTTATCATTTGGCACTTTTGTACGGTGATAGCTATTTATTTATGCTTAATGTATGAGTAGCTTATTATGCGATATGCCTTTCACAATTGTTTCGTCTAACTTTTTATACGAAGTGGTTTATCTATATTGAATTATTTTCTCATAACAGTTGAATGATCTTTATTATCGATTGTTATCTGAAATCATTTTAGATTGCATAACAGAAGGATTACACCCCAGGTTAGTGTAGACTTAGATATTTCTGCTTATTAGAATACAATTTGCATGTTATTAGATTAGAGTTAGAATTAGAGCATCTCACTTAGGAACTTTTAGAAAGGAAATATCAATTCTTCACACACACACACATAAATTGGGAAACTGGTCCCATATCCCCAGTCAGACCCACTATACCAAACGGAAAAGGAGCTGCTAACCAAGGTCCGGACCGGGTGGGTATCCCCCTTGTTGTAGACCTGATTTTCGGGGCTTCAACAGGTTCATGAGGTATGAACTTTAGAATTAATCCTTTTCTTTTCTTGTTTGAATAGATCCAAATTTTATTGGGTGAATGACTTTAAATGATCTTTCTCGGGCCTATTTATAGTGCCCTTGGGGTATATACTTGTCCGACTAGCTAGGAAAACTTATCCACTGTCTGGACTGACTTGCACAATTGGTAAAATGTATAATGAATATTCAGAAAATCATTTCTCCTCAATCGTGATTAGTTAGAGGAAGTGCCATATATCATTGGAATGGTATTGGAATAAACTTTCCAACCATATAAGTTATGCTTCCATTTGACCTAGGCAAATGAACTAATAATTCATTTAATGATAGAGTGTCCAAATGGACATAAAAAATCCAAAAATCATTTCTTGTCAATAATGAGGAGTTAGAGGGAGTGTCATATACCGTTGGAAAGGTATTAGAGTGATATTTACAACCATATATGTTATAGTTCAATTTGGGTGAGGTGAATGGAGTAAAAATGCATTCAAGTATAGGGTATCCAAATGGCACATCAAAGTCCAAAAATAATATTTCGAAATGTGCTATTTGAATATGTAACTTTCTCTCATATTTGGACAACCTTTGACATCAATGACAACTTCTTTCAACAAATTTGTCCATGTAGACTTCTATACAATCATGGATTAGTTTTGAAGTTATACCAAGGACTTCCTATTTAAGAATTCAAATTCCAAAGAAAATCAATTACTAGACAAATGTTCCCCATGGGAAAGTGTGTTGATTTTTCCACAACACTCAAGAATTTGGTTTGAGTCTAAGATCACGATCACAAACAAACTAAAATGCTGCAACACTACTATTTTTCACAAAGGAATAACATTCATCAGTGAATCAACTAGTGCACACGATAAGTTTTTACTTTTTAACCCTCTACATGTTATATTACAAAACTTTAATACCATAGTCTTAGGGCTCCTGTACCAAGGATCATGGCCCCTACATACAACCTTGATACAAGGGACACAACTAGGGCTTGGTGTCAACAATTATGACCACCAATCTACCCTAAACAAAGTACACTTGACTTACTTGCTGAAGCTGCACACTACAAACCTTTCAGTCCACATACCTTAAACACATATGGCGGGTACTTTGCCTCCCCATCTGTTGATCAATACAAATGCATCTCCAATTGTACAATCTTCCACTATCAACCACACTTGGCTACTCCAAGATGATTCAACTTTGGCCCACTGATCTGAACACTTGCTGCTCTAATGCTCCACTAGGATCATCAACACTTAGGGTCTTCCACTTCTTCCCACTACTAGTCTTTTTACTGCTCCAAAGATGACCAAAATTAGGGCTTAACCAATCTATATTCACATCACTGAAGTTTTCCTTATGCAACCTATTGAAATAGGCACACAATCTATCCTCTTGTTGAGTCTTGGATGCTCCAAGAATGACAAATCTATGGCTTACTCAATCAGCCGTATGATCTATGAAATTCCTCCCGCATTAACTAATATAGAGCAAGGAAATATGCCTTCTTAAAAATCCTCTAGCTACCTCTCAATTGATTGAACTAGGTTTCTTGGCATAATCCACTTATAACCACTTTGCTACACTAAAGCTACATGATCTAGGGAATCAATTTACAACCCACACATCTACTATTTTGTTCTTCAAATTGCACAAAACTAGGGCTACTAAAATGTTGTTCAATACCCCTTGAACATACCTTAACAACCTCCCATCACCTTGCAACCATCACATAAAGGACAAGTTAACATACCTATTCCGATATCTATCTAGGGTATGAACTTCACAGAGTTTCTTCAACCCTCTTTAGGGTTCCTGTGCCACTACAGGTCTCCCATAAACTCGGCCTAACAAAGGTCTCTTCTACCTTTCATTTCCCTCATTTAGGCTCCTCCTTTCCTTTGCCGCACCTTGAACTACTTGGCCCTTAACACTGCTCTAATATAACTGTTAAGACCCTCATCCAAGACTCCAACAAGGGACTCAACCCCACTTCAAGATACAAACCTGACTCTGCCTAATCACAAGTATGTCTATTCATATGTGTGCCTATAAGAATTATCCTTGCTTAGATATACTGAACTTGTATGGTCATCCACTTTATTACTGCTTCTCTTCCCTAGATTTTTCTCTTATCCTTTACTCCATGAAAAACCTAACTTCCATCCCTTTCTATGCCCTTCTATCTACACATAAATGAAGTTTTGGCCTCCTTATAGGAAGATACACCACCAAAAACTAATTCGCAGAGGTGCCCATAAATCGGCTTCTTGACACGTGGTTTCTCCATGGTTTAACACACCTTCTAAAGGGTCTCGACCCTCTTCTTATGAACATAACTCCTGCACATAATTTTCAATTGGCTTCTCAATGTGCTTAGAAGGAGCCATAAGCCAGACTTACATGACGCAAAAAATCACAAAAATATCCTTCTCCAACTTGTGAAAAACTCGATGAATTGACAACCTTGTGATAGATCCAGATTTCAGCCTCGTTAAGTTCCACGTCCTCATGAGGTACTCACACTATTCTTGAGAAGATCACTTGAGAGAGAGATACTACTTGGATGTGTTCAATTAGGCCACAACTCTTTCCTTCTTATAGTTTCTCACGAGGGCAATAACTAACCCTCAAGGGGGTCTCTTTAAGCCTAGCTGACTTAACATTTTTCAACAATAAACCAAACTAAGTTAATACAAGGGTCTCTTTCATTTAATTTTTCCATCACATTGTTGCCTTAGGTCACCCTTCGTCAATTAAGGTTACCCACATGAAAACAATGACTAAAAAAATATTTTCTTCACTTGGTTTGATGCCCACATCTTGGGTGAAAAACTCCATCTCTTAGGTACTTCACCCACAAAACCATTTTGTGGTCAAAATTCTCACAAACCCAACACTTAAGGTTGTGGAGTACCTCACAAGCTACACAAATTAACACTTCCTATTAGCAAGGGAGGTACTTCAACTACACAAAAATAACCATTATTGTCGGCAACACTAACCCATATCTGGTGTTCAACACTACAACATACCCTGTAGAATGAACCATGCTTTTATTAGTAATGTCTCTGCCTCATCTTGTCAAAAAATAAATATATCAAAATTCCATAGGGCATCTCCCTCTAAAGCTAGATACCCTCTAAGTCTACACAACCTCCATTGGTTCACGCTGCTACTGAAATTATGTCCTTCCAATGCTTGTTCGAGCTGCAGTCAAACACTGGGCCTCATCACACTGCAACCCAACCCTGCAAGTGATCCATTATCTCTTCCATCACACAAAGCTAACTCGTCCATGCCAAAGCACCTCTCAAGCAGTCCCAATGATCCATTATAAGTCATAGGAAGTCCACGATATGAAAACTGCCAAGCAATAAATTTTTTCTCACTAGGTTCTCCACCAATCCACTATAACTCCTAGCCCATCTTTCCATGTAGCCTCTCGAGACCACATCTCCTTGTCCTCAGTTGAAACCTTTGCTCCATGATCTAGACAATCTCATCTCCCTCTGATCTAGTTCGTTTCTCACACTCTGATCCGGTGGCCCTTCAAAGTAGTTCTGATACCATGTTAGTATTTCCACGACACTCAAGAATCTGGTTTGAATATAATATCACGACCAAAAACACACTTAAATGCCAAAACACTACTACTTTGCACAACATAATAACATTCATCAGTGAATCAACTAGTGCACATGACAATTTCTAATTTTTTAACCCTTTACATGTTATATTGCAAAATTTTAATACAATAGTCTTAGGGATCCTGTACTAAGTATCATGGCCATTACATATAACCCTAATATGAGGGACACAACTAGGGCTTGGTGCCAACAACTATGAACACCAATATTCCCTGAACAAAGTACACTTGACCTACTTGCTGAAGGTGCGCACTAAGACCCTTACAGTCCACGTACCTTGAACACATATGGCAGGTACATTGCCTCCCCATCTTCTGATCACTACAACTGCATCTCCAACTATCCAATCTACCACTATCAACTACACTTGGTTGCTCCAGATGACTAAAATTTTTCCCACTGACTGCTGTCCTACTCCACTAGGATCATCAACTCTTAGGTCTTCCACTTCTGCCTACTACTAGTTCCTCTGCTACTCAAAATATGAAAAGACTTAGGACTTCACCAATCTTCCCTCACATCACTGAAGTTATCCATGTACAACCTACTAAATTAGGGAACACAATTTTCCCTCTTGTTGTCTCTTGGTTGCTCCAAGAATGACAAACCTAGGGATTGCTAAATCAACCCTCTTATCTATGAAATGCCTCTTACATTCACTGATCTAGAGAAAGGAAAATTTCCCTCTTAACAATACTCTAACTACCTTTCAATTGACTAAATTATGGCTCTTGGCATAGCCCACTTACAACCAGTTTGCTACACCAAAGTGTTAATGGTGCTGGACCCGCCAACATGTTGAGGGGATCTCCCCGTTAAGAAGTCCCAATTAGACCTCAGACTGTTTGGTGTAGGAGTCCAAATAGTGGGTCGTAAGTTAATGCCTTGATCGCGGTGTCGCATAGAGGCAAGTAAGATAACTCTGTCAGTAGCAAGGGTGTGACTAATGCAATGATTCAAGGAAGGTGTATGAGAGGTTCCAACACTTTGAAGGGGGAAGGAGGTGAAGGTGAGTTCTAGGTTGAAAGGGATTAGTCCCAAATTGGCTAGGAACACACAACACAAAGGACATGCAAAAATTTCGACAGAGCAGTCCACTCGGATGCGTTAGTCACATCATACAAGGTAAGATAACATGTACAACACTCACGGATCAGTCCGAGACGGGTGCAACGATTGTTATAGCAAGGTTCAAGTGAAATGTTTGTCTGATGTCCGAAAGAGCAGTTGACATGGACGATGACAACATTAACAACATATGCAACACACTAACAACAAGATTCATATAATTTCATGTGAATCAGTTGATACACAAGTACATAAGTTAAACAACATATATCATTAAAGCAACCGGAGCAGTCCAACTATAATAACAACATATGCATGAAAATGTGTTGGCTCTTATTATATAAAGAAGTGTAAGTCATAATCATACAATACGTCCATGTAAACCTACTAGCCCCAACAATGGAACGTTATAGCCACATCCGCTTTCTCTTCCAAAGAGATGTACTAGCTCTGTGCAATGGAGAAGCCAAGGCGCATTAAAATACTGTCCAAGCCTTCTTCAAGATAGTCTTAGTAGATTCTTGGCTGACCAAAAGCCTATACAATGAGTTATGAGGGACTATTTATAGAAAAGGGTGGGGTGACCATTGACATTCCCCTTTGTGTCAGTTAAACTACCCTCATGACTCTTCACCTACTCTATGCCTGTTACATCCAAATGTTGACACTTGACTTACACTTGACATGACTCAACATTACAATGCACATGTACTCATGTGAGACAACATGGCTTGAGCAAGCCTTGCAAGACATAATTGACACTCGGCCTGCTGTGGTGAGACCAACCCTTTGACATGCTTGTGATGGTGAAGCTGGTGAGCTGATGCCAAGCTTGGTCGTTCGTGATGGTGTGCATGCACCTCATGGTGACATCTTGTTGAAGAGAACTCTAGCTTCCATTGCAACCGGTGCATTGGTTTGGCCCCTTCATCTAACTCGTTTGCTAACATGCGCATGGTCTTCTTGGGTGTGGCTGAACTGGCAGCACACTGATGCATAGTGTTCATGCTAATCTTCAAGTGTAAGTTGGTGGTCATGCGCATCAACTTACTGAAGTACCTGTTCAGCTCCAGTTGGACTTGCTTCTTGTCTTCGCCTTGGTGAGTGTGTTGAATGGGTTGGATTGTGTGCGTGCACACAATGACATGCATGTTGCTGAATCCCTTGCATGCGATCAACCACAATGCTCACCATGTATACTCCGTGTTAGCTGCTAGGATGGATCTTTAACTTGTCCGGGCACAATTTCATTTGTGAGTGCACGCTGCGCCCACTATTGTTCCTGATCCCGTTGCAACTCATTCATATGTCTACGTAGCTTCATGTTCTTCCTGAGTTGCTGCTCCAGCACATGCAACTCATTCTTTCTTACATCTTCTACCTTCACGTGATATTCATGTCGCTTCGTCACTTCATGGCCAGAGTCTCCAAAGTTGCTTTCATCATCAATAGATCTGTTTGAGCTTGCAACCTTGTTCCACCTCCGTGTTTTCAACAACCCTCCTCTTGCATTTGTTACATTTGGTATGTTGATTTTAGCTGTTGTTCATGATGCTGCTCGCTGTGATGTTGCCGCTTGATGTCCTTGTCTACAAGCAACTTGATGTCTTCGTGAGTAGGCAAGCTCATAAACACTTGATCGACTACATCCCCAAGTGTGCTCTGAAAGGTGTCCTCCTTTCTACTCTCCTGGAAACCATTGTACTTGTACTGCTGAGAGGCAAATGAACATCTGCAATACCTGGAGACATGGCAACCCTCATAGCAAGCAATCTGTTAGTCGAAAACCCAAATGAACATGAGAACTGACTTGCAACATACCTAGGTGAATGATCATGAAGGTTGCACAATTTCGGCCTGGAGGTCGGGAGATCGACTGCCAAGATTGGATGACTGCTGAAATTGCGTAATGCACAATCTAGTATGGTTTCTCACTGCTGGGATTGTGCAATGCACAATTCCAGTTGGGAAGGACTACTAGCCTAGGGACAAATCTGTGCAATTTCTTGGGCCAAGTAGCCACTATCCTCCAGAAATGCGCAAAACAGTCCTGGAGGCTAGTGCCGGGCAGGAATGCACAAATCTGGAGAGGAAGGTGAGCCTTCCTTTCCTAGATTGTGCAATGCAGCCTTGGTGAAGGTAGAGCCCGGGCCAAGGTTGGCCCGACTCACCGATGGGCGACTGAAAGCAAGTAAGTTAGTGAATGCATGGCGACACTAAGTGATAGAAGAAGTGATTGACAGTGCATGCAAAACATGAATGAAAGATTCAACAAACAGATCAACATGCATGTGGGTGAGGTAGTTCACCGGTTGGGCGAACATCCGTGCAAAACAGTTTCATGCATGCGACAACAGTGAGATAACAATGAAAACTAAAACAAAGCTAAGAAAAACTAGTATATATGTAAACAACAACAAGCATTCAAAGAAATCAAGCAAATAGTACTCCCACAAGTGAAAACACAAAAAGCGACAGAAATGCATCTCAAGGCATGGGAAGCGGGCTTACCCCAGAATAGATGAGTTGAACGTGCCGACTGCTCCTAGATGTGATGTGGGATGTCAGAGCTGCAAGGTTGATGTGAGGAATGAGATCTGCAGCATCCAGTTGATGAGTTTTGATAACATCGAGGTTGTGACGTGCATGCCACGAATCTAGGGGAAGCGACACTTGGTGGGAGGTTTCAGAATTGCTCCTTGCATGTAACCTCCAATTGCTAAACATAGATCCCTGAAACAAGGGATGCCTTTGCATGCTACCTTGGGAGAAGTAGCCCATGCATGCAAGTCTGTTTTTCTCAGTCCTAGAGGGAACCGGTCAACTTAGCTGCACATGCAAGAGACTGCTCGATTACTGTAGAAAAATGTGCATTTCTGGCTGGGAGTTGGGCTGGCTGCCTAGGAGATTTTTGCAGTTTCTGGGCTGAGCAACTGACTGCTACCTAGATTTTCACAAATCCTGGGCTGAACAGCTTATTGCTGGGAAAATTTGTGCAAATCCTGCTGGGAAGGTTGGCTGGTACGATTGTGTAATCCTGGAGCCCAACAGGTTGTCAGAGAGGATTGCACAATTCCTGGAGGGAAGGCCGATTTACCTCCAGAAATGTGCAATTTTCAAGGGGAAGCTACTTAGCCTACAGCTGGGCCAAGTCTAGGTGAACAACCTGTGAGGGGAATGGATCAAGCTGTGACCAATAGGCTGCCTTTGTGCAAGAAAAACACTGAAGCAAGGCAAGATGCTGTGAAGGTTGGAAGGGAGGCTCCAAAACAAGGCTAAGGAAAAATTTTGGAGGGTGGTTGTAGCTGCTACAACACTTTGTGACACACTGGTAGAAATCCAGCTCTCTGACCTTGTGCATGAAAATCAAGTCTAACACCTCCAGAAGTATTGTTCAGTTTTCAGCTCATCTTGGTTTCACACTAACTTGATTGTAAGATGTAGCATCTGCCAAACCCTTGGTCGATTAACACACATTCCAAGCCAAGGCAACACAGTTGTTTCGATTTGTGTCGAGGGGTATATAGGTGCACAAGCAGTATAGTCGCCAGAGTCTTAGTTTCATCTTTGGTGTTTCTCCATTGCCAGCAGGCCTAGACAGTACCCCAGTGGAGTCACATAGGAACACAAACATGGCTTCTTTTCCAGCGAGTCTGGGCAGTACCCTGACGGAGTTACTTGCATCACCTCCCTGCACAGGAAGCCTTTCTCTTCTTTCTCCCTATTCATTTTTTCATTTTGAATTTTTGACTTTTCATTTTTTTCATTTTTCATTATGCATAACACTTATTCATTTTAGAGGCGGAAGAGGGATACCAACTTATTGAGAGTAGAAGAGGTTGTTCCAGTAGAGAAGTATTTAATTGTATCTCTGATGTGCCTGTTAAGGTTTTCCCCCTTACCTTACTCTACTTGACTGAGCTGACAAGGGTTAACCCAAAAACAATTGACTAGAGAAGGTGACACTAGTTAGCGCACAAGTATTGTGTTTACACCAAGGTTCACTTCGAACAATATGTATTTTCCTTTGATGTATCATGGACTAAAAGTAACAAGCTCATCATACAGAGGCAAGATGACAGATAACCAAGTAGTGATAGCTATACAAGCCCTCTTGTACTTTACCTAGCTCGCTTCAAGAGTCATACATGGTTTCATGCAAAACTAACCTATGAACGAAACAAGCGAACGAACTAACAATCAACAAAGCAAAGAAAGAGCAGAAGAAAAAATGAAAGCGAAGAAAGTAAACAAACAAGCAAGCAAACAAACAAGAAAACAGAGAACTTAAGCAACCAAGCATGCAAGCAAACAACATAAAGCAAACACTACTCCTACTCCTACACTATGGTACATGGGCCTGATCACGTTAAGTGATACTTCCAATGCAGCCATCAGCGCATTGGTAGACCCATGTTGGTGAAGGCTTTGTCCGCGAGCAACCCAGTTGTGCGAACCAACAAGCAAGAAGTATATAATAATGAAGACAACCACACTTCGTGATTCAAAGTGCCAACGAGACATAAGTGAGTGCATGTGCACGACGGGCAGTCCGTAAACTTATCATGGTGCTGTGTGACACTATGTGCAACTTTGAAGCATAAGCACACTCTTGACTATGACATGCAAGTAAACGAAAGAAACAAATATAAATTTCATTGAGCACGAGTGCTTGCAATGTAAGACTCCTCCAATGCATGAGGATGGAATTGTGTAGTTCGAGTGGAGGAAGTAAAATCTGAGTGTTAGATTGATCTTGAGTGCATACAGATGAGTGATGAGGAGCCTTGAGTGTTTGAACAATTTCCTGATCGGAAGCGAAACCAACCTCAAGACAGTGAGGGCCTGACATAACCATCAACTCGGGTTGAAGTGCCTCGACGGTCTGTGGGGTTTCGACTTCGTTGATAGATGGAGCTTCATATATCAATGGCTTAGATGGATTAACAATGAGTGAATCAACATCGTGATCATATGATGAGGTGAAGAGATCACGACAAGCAAGATCAAAAAATTTAGGATGTTGTTTGGCATCCTCATGGTTGGATGAATCACACAGGGGGGTAGGTGAAAAGCAAACAAACTCATCCTCTGTGTTTTCGGAAAAGACAGATGAAGGATCAAGTAGATTTTCAATGAGTAACTTATCCTCTCCATTGTCGAATGATGGACTAACATCCGGTGAGTCCTGCGAGTGATCAACAATGGGTGCATCCGTGGATGAAGATACTGTGACACAGGCAAGTTGCCTCTGCGGACAGAGGCAACCCCTCTAGCCCTAGAGTGGGTCTAGTCACCGCAAAGACAATACCAAAGCAAATTTCCTTAGAAAGATGGTGTTATGAAGGCCTACCTTTAGATTGATATTCGATGAAGTCCTCGTCGTGTCACTCCAACTCTTGTTCTTCTAATCGCTTGTATCTGAAAAAAACATGTAGAGAAACACCACAAACATAATAGGAAACAACCAAACAATCTACTTGAAGAGTCAAGGAACCTTAAGCTATCGACATACAATTTCAACATGCGATATAGGAAACAAGCTATTGATTTGTATTAATATAAATCAAAGTAAAACTTACAACCGAGCCTTGACGTCGTAAGTCTCCTCGAAGGGTCCCATCGACATGTCTCTGTAAGAATTTACTTGTGAACCATCTCCCAAGGGAACAAATGACTCTCTCTTTAGTTCAAAAGGTTGATGCTAGAAAGTTCTCAAACCAACTCTACTCAAACATCTCTCAAGCCAAAATACATGTGAGGCTACTTCCACACTCCAATAACACTCTCTACCTCTACTCCTCTCTTAGAAATCTAAAGCTACCAAATTACATCTAGCTATCATCCAGTTACATCCAAGCTAGCTGATCTCATTCATGGAGGAGACATTTATAGGAGGGAGAGGTTCCATAAGAGATGGGAGGAAGAGCTTATCTCTTAGGGAGGTTGCACAAAAGGTGGAACAACTATCCCAAAGGAGAGAGGTGAGCTCATCTGACCCAACAACCAGCCCTAGGACCCCCATGAAGCAGTTTCATCTCGAAGCTTCGTCGAGTTGTTGAAAAACTTGCCAAAAGTGGATCTTCGCGTGTGAAACATAGGGACAAAGCAATGACTTCGCTAGGGCTAGTGCAAACTTGACCATCTTCGCGGGTAGGACAACTTCTGACCCACGATGACCTAGAAACTTAGGTAAAAAGGGGTTTGCTTCAGGGATAATGAACTGAGACATTCTTCCTGAGATCACAAGGAAGGTATTGACACATAATTGGCAACATGACACAGAATAGATGTTAGTAATATGGACTGGCAGTATCTAGGATCAGGGAATGCGGGGTCGGTGGCAATTTACTATGTAACAGATACACATGCAAAATCATGGATGGTAGGTTCACCAAAGAGGTTAGGAAATAACAGAGGGGACTCAGACAAAAGGGAGTCATCCTTCGCTGAGTGTTGATGTTCAAGCTCCCACTCATACTCTTCATGAATGAAAATGCATGTTGGTTGTGCAACACCGACTCTGTCAGTGGGTTGTTCCTCATTCACAACAAGTGAAGAGTCTGGAATGGATGAACACAAGACAACATCATTCGGAGGAACACCTGAGTGCGAAGATGGAGGTCGAAGAAAAGAATGCATATGAGAACTCAAAGGAATCACAACCAAATCTGCGCGAAAATCGAGTGGAGTGATGTTGGGAGAGTGTGAAGGATGAACATGTGTGTGAGCATGATCCTCAACATCATTGGGTAGTGGTGGAGCTGCTGAATGAGAGGGAGGTGGATAGTCAGTTGAGATAGTGCCCGCTCCCACATGAGATTGCGCAATTCCATCAATGAAGAATGTTGAGCGAGGCTTGATATCAAGCTTCCTCTTGGGACGAGAAGATTTCTTAAGGCAATACTCAAACTGGTCCCAAAGATAAGAAAATTTCATTTGGCTCTTCGGAGCTTGAAACTGCAAGTCACGGAAGCACTACCAAAAATAAATAATGGATTCATGTGGAGCCCTCCATTGTTGTAACAGTTTTCGGTCAAGATAGTCTGGATAAAAATGATAGAATGTGTCTTCAATGAGATCACAAAAGTGCTCAAATGAGTGCACGGTGTTAGCTGGTAGGCTGAGCACCCAACGAAATGGAGATTCACGAAGTGTGTATGCAAGAAGCAAACCAGCCTATTCATCAGAAAAATCATCTTCCTCATAAATCATGAAAAGAAAGTTATATAAGTGCTCAGGCCAGGCCACTTCACCTTCACCATCATATGTGTGAGTGGACAAGAGATCGAAAAGCTTCTCGAGATGGAGACATCTTCACAATTCGAAAAACACCTTGGGGGAAGAAGAGTGCAAGACTCCATGAAAGATATGCAAAGGTTCAAAATTGGATGAGAGGGCACAGCTTGTCATCAGGCCCTCCTTCTAGCGCCAGAAATGTTGACGGTGCTGGACCCGCCAACATGTTGAGGGAATCTCCCCGGTAAGTAGTCCCAATTAGACCTTAGACCGTTTGGTGTAGGAGTCCCAGTAGTGGGTCGTAAGGTAATGCCTTGACCACAGTGTCGCACAGAGGCAAGTTAGATAACTCTATCAGTAGCAAGGGTGTGACTGATGTAGTGAGTCAAGGAAGATGTATGAGAGGTTCCAACAATTCGAAGGGGGAAGGAGGTGAAGGTGAGTTCCAGGTTGAAAGGGATCAATCCCAACTCGGATGCGGCAGTCACATCATACAAGGTAAGATAACACGTACAACACTCACGGACCAGTCCGAGACGAGTGCAACGGTTGTTATAGTAAGGTTCAAGTGAAAGGTCTATCTGATGTCCGACAGAGTAGTCGACATGGACGGTGACAACATTAACAACATATGAAACAACATATGAAACACATTAACAACAAGATTCATATAATTTCATGTGAACTGGTTCATAAAAAAGTACGTAAGTTAAACAACATATATCATTAAAGCAACTTGAGCGGTCCAATTACAATAACAACATATGCAGGCAAATGTGTTGGCTTTTATTATATAAAGAAGTGTAAGTCACAATCATACAATACATCCATGTAAACCTACTAGCCCCAACAATGGAACGTTACAACCACATCCGCCTGCTCCTCTAAAGAGATGTACTAGCTCCGTGCAGTGGAGAAGCCAAGGCATGTTACAATACTGTCCAAGCCTTCTTCAAGATAGTCTTAATAGAAGCTTGGCTGACCAAAAGCCTATACAATGAGTTATGAGGGACTATTTATAGCAAAGGGTGGGGTTACCCTTGACATTCCCCTTTGTGACAGTTCAACTACCCTCATGACTCTCCACCTACTCTATGACTGTTACATCCAACTGTTGACACTTGACTTACACTTGACATGACTCAACATTACAATGCATATGTACTCAAGTGAGACAACATGGCTTGAGCAAGCCTTACAAGACATCACTGACACTCGGTCCACTGTGGTGAGACTAACCCTTTGACATGCTTGTGTGTTAGAGAATTATATATTATGGAGCAATGGAACATATAAAATATTGTAGAAATGTAAACACAGAAAACACATAAAACAAGAGAGACACAGATATACATGGTTCACCCAGTTTGGGCTACGTCCACCCCGAACAGCCAGTCCTTCCTTTCTATTATCCAGCAAAATGAAGAGACACAACCTACAGCAGATCTGCTGTAATATCCTCAGTTTTCTCTCACAGTCTCACCTCTCTGTTTCTCGCTCACCAAATACACATCTATTACACAGCCTCAAATACGATGCCCTCATACAAAGAGAGGGGTTGCCTTCTAGGGAAAAAAACCCAAAACTAAACATAAGTTCTATCGTTAGATCATCTGCTTAATGAACGGCCCAGATTGACTAGAAATTACTATACTTTTACAAGGCAATTTTACATCTGTTTTTAGCTTCGGGGGCGCTGCCCCCAAGCCCCCAGACCCCCCAGCCGGGGGGGATCGGCCCCCACCGAACCCCCACGAGGGGGACAAGTCCCCCCCGCACCCCCCCGCGTGGAGGGGCGTACAAACTTCCTGGGGTATACATCTGGCTGAAACAAAGACCTCTTAACAATCATGCTCCACACACAAAATTGTGTTGGTGAAGCTGGTGAGCTGATGCTAAGCTTGGTCATCCGTGATGGTGTGCATGCACCTCATGCTGACATCTTGCTGAAGCGAACTCTTGCTTCCATTGCAACCGGTGCATTGGTTCGGCCCCTTCATCCAACTCGTCGGCTAACATGCGCATGGTCTTCTTGGGTGCGGCTAAACTGACGACACACTGATGCATAGTGTTTGTGCGGATCTTCAAGTGTAAGCTGGTGGTCATGCACATCAACTTGCCGAAGTACCTGTTCTGCTCTAGTTGGACTTGCTTCTTGTCTTCGCCTTGGTGAGTGTGTTGAATGGGTTGGATTTCATGCATGCTACTGAATCCCTTGCATGCGATCAAACACACGGCTCACCATGTTTGCTCCGTGTTAGCTGCTGGGATGGATCTTTAACTTGTCTGGGCACAGTTTCATTCGTGAGTGCACGTTGCGCCCACTTCTGTTCCTGATCTTACTGCAACTCATTCTTTTGTCTACGCAACTTCATGTTCTTACTGAGTTGCTTCTCCAGCACATGCAACTTCTTTGTTACATCTTCTGCTTTCACGCGATCTTCATGTCGCGCCATCACTTCATAGCCGGTGTAGAGTCTGAAGATTGTCCTACCACAACATCCTTTTTGCCTAATAATCCTCTCTTTTCCTATATATTTACGACCTAAATAAAGCCATATATACTAGATTTTGATGAAGGTATGCAATAATATGTCTTCTTGTTCATATTTAACTTTATACCCTATTGTTTTGTTAAAGTTGTAATTGGCTACCGAATTAGTCTATTTCCGTAGCTAATACAGGTTTCTGCAGTTGTCTCCGTTGTTTGCAAGGTTCCAGAGTTCAAGGTCAGTAGAAAAGGGTGCAGATGGATAGAGGATGGCTCCCTCGTGGATCCCCTCTTTTCCCCTCAAATCTGTTTGCTAAAATAAGTGCAGGAGAACACGGTCAAACTCCAAGTCAACCTCTGGATTAACACAGAACAGAACCCGAGATCGGTTGAAACCTTATCGTTTTTCTTTCGGAATAGAAAAATGACGGTTTAGCGATATAAGTTTAGATAGGATAGAGATATTAGGCTTGAATTATTCATACAGTTATGCCAAGAGACCTGCTATAAAACTAATGGCCGCACTGTGATTTGGGTGCGCGCCGAATGATATAGTTTTGAACAGTTTGTGAATTCCGTGTGAATAGAATTGGTTTTTGTGTGCAAAGTGTTGTGTTGATTGGAAGCTATGAACTGCTATGTGGAGGGCCCCTACAAACAGTGATAGGTTTTGATCAATTTCAATATGATTTCCTTTAATTCTTCAATTGCTCTATTTTGTGTGAAAATGCAGCATAATGATTTCGCCACCGAGTTGTTATTTGCATAAGAACTTTCATTTGCTTTATACCTAGTTTAGTCTGTTATTTAATTTGCTTTATACCTGGTACAACATGTTCATTTCATTTGCTTATTATCTAGCATAATTGAAGTGTGTTCAATTCATAATATAGATGTTTCTTGGGTTATTTTGTTTGAGCAAAAATTGAATAAGTAAAAGAGTGAGAAGTTCTCTCCTAAACAATTGAGTTCAGACATTATTTCTTCATAGCTGATAGAATAAGTTTCTTTTTTTCACTTAGAGAATTAGAAGCTGCAGCATAAAGATTCATGATAAAAAATCCCAAATAATATAATACAAGTAGAACCACTCTCACACATCATCTACAAACTAATTGGATAGAGATTAACTCCTAAGAAACTTAACCAACATACCTAAGAATTATGACACAAATATAATTGACAAACACCACCTCCATCTTAAGTTTAGATCTTAACAGATACATAACGACCTAATGAATAAATTCTAAGCACATATTGTGCACCTATACTTCATTAGTCTATGCACCCTGGTTGACAATTTATGATTGACAATTCAAGGACATTGAATTGACCAAACATTTTGGCGTCGTTGTCGAGGAAGTACGAATAGAAGTTAAAAAAAGAACCCATCATTAATTTAAAACATGACATGTGTAGGGATAGGGACTATAGGGGTAGATTTGTAGGATGGGGAAGAAGTTTAATTCCCACAAATCCACTTACTTCACCACGATTTCGAGATTCCACACCACCTACTCAAACCCGAATTCCATTTAGAGGTCGACAAAGGCTTCCTAAAATTTCAAGATCAGAAATCCAATCCAGGACTTCACCAACTTTTTCTACTGAAACTGTAATTGAGGAAGATCCTACATCCCCAAATACAGGAGTAATATTTCTATCCTCCACTGGTGAGAAAATTTTAGAGAAAAATTAGAAGTTCCTAGTGTAGAAGAGGAATTGGAAACTTATTCTGAGTAACCATTGATAGAGGAACCATAAATATTAGAAGAACACTATATTAGCTCCGAAGAATCTATCATGGCTGAAGAAGGGGAAGGAGAAGTACACAATGTCCATGGCCAAGAAGATAAGATTGGAGGAAAAGGAAGAGGAAGAGGTAGAGGTAGAGGAGGGGGTAGAAGTAGAGGGAATCAAGATCCTTCGGGATTCCCTATTCTCGATGAAGAAACAACCCTCACATTGAAAAATATATCACCCTCAATTATTCCTAACTTCCACGGGAAAAGAAATGAAGATTCGGAGACATTTCTCTTCGAATTTGAAGTGTAATGTAGATCATATGACTATCTGCATGATGCTCAAAAGTTAAAATTGTTCCCAGCTACATTAAAAGACTCAGCATTAAAATGGTTCATGAGTCTAGGAGTACATTCTATAACAACATGGGGACAAATGAAAGAGGTTTTATTAGGCAAATATAGAGATTATTGTATGCCTAGTAACCTTAAAGATGAAGTCTTTAAAATGACACAAAAAGAAGATGAAAACCTTGAAGACTTGGTAGAAAGGTTTGTTTATAATGTTAAGAGAGAAAAAATGGATAATTTGGATGAAGAAACCTTAAAATCTCTCTTACTCAGAGCCATTAAATATGAATGGATCGATCTCCTTAACCTAACTGGGAAAGGAGATATTTCCCAACTACCATTTGCAGATATTTGTGATTTATGTGTACATATCTCAAGGGGTAAAGCACGAGTTGGAAGGAGTCCTAGAGACCCTCTCTTGTCAAGAATTAACAAATATGCAACTGGGACAGTCAGCAGGGCAGAAATAGGAAATTTTCTTGACACCTTTAAAACAAATATTTTAGGGAGCCTAAGTGAACAGATAGACACCCTTAAAATACAAAATAAGCAAAATTCTAAAAATGCTGCATTATCTATCTTCTGTCCCAAATGTCGGAAGAAACATGCTCTAAGAGAGTGTCCCTTAGACTCAAAAGCCATAGAAACCTGTGTCATATGTGCAGATAATCATGATACAAAGGAATTTCCATCCTTACTAGGTCTTAAGTCCGCATTCAATGATGAAGGAATCTCAGAACCAGTGGATCCTCTCTACTTTATAGCCAAAAGACCATGGAAAAACCCCCAACCAAATCAATCACAAGGATTTAGACCACAACAATTTTCCCAGTCTTCACAAAATAATTGGAATTCAGCCTGGCAGCCTTGGGCTCTGCCACATTCACAACCTTGGAATCAAGGATGGCAAATCCTTATGAAGCCTATGCTCAATATCAAGAACACTCGCCATCTTACCTTCCACCACAATTCTTACCCCCATCTAATCAAATTTCTCAAGCTAATCAATTGCCACAAGTTCCAGTTCAGAATCAAAACCAACAACTTTCCCTACCATTTCCACAAAAATCAAGTCAACTACCCACTCAAACACTTCTGAATCCTAATAATAAAATACCACAACAACAAGTGTACAACATGGGGGGTTAGAATCCTCAGACCTATGTAATAACTCCACTAGACCTAAAAAATGTCCAATTAAGGTCTGGAAGAGTATTACCAAGAAAACCTCCTATTGTCATTCAAGAAACAAGATCTAATCTTCAAAAACACAAAAATCAATCAGAAGAAGGGGAGACTTCTCTCCCTCAAAAAGAAAACAAACAAGCAGAAGAAATTCCAATAAATACTCCTATCATAGAACAACCCTCGATATCAGTTAAGCCACCTTTCCCAGAAAGGTTGAAAATCGATGAAGGAGTAGAGAAACAAATTGTCTTTCCTGATTACAATATGATGGATGAATTGAGAAATGTTTGTATTAAAATTCCCTTATTACAAGCCATAAAAGAGATACCAATTTTTGCAAAAACAATTAAGGAATTAAGTACACAGAGATCAGGGAAAAGAAGAAAAGATATAAAAAGAATTCAATTAGTTGGAAAAATTGTAGACATTATGATGGCGAAGTCAACAATTCAAAAATATTTAGATCCAGGAAGCCCCATTGTAAAAATTCACATCAATGGAATTGAAATACCAAACATGCTAATTGACCTAGGAGCAGCCATAAACATAATGATTAAACAAGTTATGGACACACTTAGGCTTCCTAAAATTCAGTACACACCAACCTTGTTGCAATTAGTAGATAGGTCTGTTATTAAACCAGATGGTGTGTTGGAAGATGTTTGAGTCTCCTTAGATTCTTGGGAATATCCTATTGATTTCATGGTCTTGACACCTAAGAATAATTTAGGAGGACATCCATTAATTCTAGGAAGGCCTTGGTTGGCTACAACTGATGCTTTCATCGGCTGTAGATCAGGTGATATGTTTATCTCAGATGGAAGTTCCACAAAGAAATTTACATTATATCCCCCTGCAAGAACAACAATAGATACAAAAACTGAAGAATGGATAGAAGATGAAGAAGATATACAACCTATTTTCGCTACTGAACAAGTAAAGGAGGAGGATCAACTTTTAAATTTACTAGAAAATAATGAATCTTCCTCACATTATGATCATAATCAAAATGAGTATCTATCATCTAAACAAGTATCATTTCTCTCCATGGAAAAGTTTGGGAATTCCTTGATAGAAATCTTTCTAGGAAAAACCTTGAATGTCAACGAAAACTTGGAAGAAGTGCAAAAGAATCAACTGATAGAAATTTTATTGAAATATTCTTCTGCTTTTGCATGGGAATACACTGACATGAGAGGGATTGATCCTAAAACTTGCATACATCATATCTACATTGAACAAAATGCAAGACCAGTTAGACAACCTCAGCGAAGAATGAACCCAAACCTAAAAGAAATTGTTAAGGAGGAATTGCAGAAACTATTAAATGTAAATTTCATCTATCCAATATCTGACAGTCAGTGGGTTTCACCCCTAGTAATCATCCCTAAGAAGAATGGAAAATGGAGAGTATGCATCGATTACAGGGAATTAAATAAAGCAACATTAAAAGACCACTTTCCGCTACCTTTCATAGACCAAGTCATAGACACTTTAGCAGGGAAAAAATATTTTCCCTTCTTGGATGGGTTCAGTGGATATAACCAGATTTATGTAGCCCCTAAAGATCAAGATAAAAGCACATTCACTTTTCCATGGGGAACTTATGCTTACTGGGTACTTCCCTTTGGTTTATGTAATGCTCTAGCAACATTCCAAAGAGCAGTCCTTAGCATTTTCTCTGACCTTATCCATGATTGTGTGGAAGTGTACATGGATGATTTCACAGTCTATGGGGATTCTTTCAATGAAGCACTGGGAAATTTGGAAAAAGTCTTAATAAGATATAAATAAACAAATCTCTCGCTAAGCCATGAAAAATGCTTCATGATGTTTAACGAAGGAATTGTTTTAGGTCATCATATTTTAGGAGATGGAATCAAAGTAGACTCATCTAAAGTTGAAGTCATTTCTAAATTATCAGTGCCAAGTTGTCAAAAGGACGTTAGAAGTTTTCTCGGTTTTACTGGATACTATAGAAGATTTATAGAAAACTTCACAAAAATTTCATCCCCACTCTTTAGACTACTCACCAAAGACTGTGAATTCAGTTGGGATTCCAATGTCAAGTTGCCTTTGAAACTTTGAAAAAGAGAATTTTTGAAGCACCCATCTTAAAAGGACCAAACTGGAAATTTCCTTTCCATATCTCAACAGATGCTTCAGATTCAACCCTAGGAGTTGTGTTAGGACAAAAAGATCTTACTCCTTATGCAATCTATTATACCAATAAAAATCTAACTCCTGCAGAGTTAAATTATACTGTAACTGAAAAGGAGTTCTTAGTTATAGTTCATGCCATTAACAAATTCAGACATTATATAACTGGCTATGAAACCTTTGTTCACACAGACCATTTTGCCATTAGATACTTAATGAATAAACCAATCACCAATGGAAGAAGAATAGACCACAATAGCACATCCTATTCATGGATAAATGAGGAATTATACAATATAGGACCAGATCTCATTATCAGAAGATGTGTTTGGGAGGATGAAATACCAGAGATACTAAAAGCTTGTCACAATGAGCCACGTGGAGGACATTTTTCTGACAGGAGAACTGTTTACAAAATCTTGCTTTTAGGATATTATTGGCCTTCCATTTTCAGGGACACCAAGGAATATGTTAAAAGATGTGAAAGTTGTCAGAGAATGGGCAAACCTACTTTTTCAAATGAAATGCCACTGCAACCACATGTACTTATTGAACCATTTGAAAAATGGGCATTGGATTTTATTGGACCAATCATCCCACCTTCAAAGCAAAATAAGTATATTCTGGTATGTACTAATTATGTCACTAAATGGGTAGAAGCTAAAGCACTTCCTTTTTCTACTGAAAATACTGTAGTTTCATTTCTTTTTGAGGATATTTTTACTCGTTTTGGTGTCCCAAGGGAAATTGTAACCGATCAAGGGAGACAGTTCACATCTAGACTCGTGCAGAAGCTTGTGGACTAATACAAGATAAAATATTGGAAGTCAACTCCATACCATCCACAAGCCAATGGACAAGTTGAGTCCACAAATAAGGTGATCGAGGCTATCCTTACAAAGACTATACATCTACACAGGAAAGACTGGGTGGAAAAGCTTCCAGAAGCCTTATGGGCCTACAGAACTACATGGAGGAATACCACAGGGCACACTCCCTATGAACTTGTTTATGGGAAGCAAGTCTTACTTCCAATAGAGTTCCAGATCCAGACCTATAAGACAGTAGTCTAGTTAGACCTTGACTTGTCAGAAGCTCAGAAGTAAAGGATGACACAATTAAATGAGCTTGATGAAATCAGACAAGAGGCCTTCTAGAGGACCAGCTTAGTGCAACAACAGAGGTCAAGGTGGAATGAGAAGTACATTAAAGAAAGGAAGTTTCATCTGAGAGATTGGGCATTGCTCTTTGATCCAAAATTCAAAAATTTTCAAGGGAAATTCCAAACCAATTGGCTTGGACCTTATGAAGTTGAGAATGTCTTTGACAATGGTGTAGTTAGAATCAGGACTATTGATGAAGAGAAAACTCCTCTATTAGTAAATGGACATCGACTCAAGCTTTACCAAAAACCATTAACAAAAGAGGATTTTGTTAAAATGTTTCAAGATAGTCCAGAACTGAAGATGGTCAAGAAGAATTCTTCTTCTTTTCCGCCTTAGAAATTTTCACTTAGTTTGTTCATTTAAAATTAAAAATAAAAATAAAAATTAATAAATAAATTATATGTATATATAAGCATTTATATATACATATTAAAAAAATTTTTGTATAGACATGAAAACCAACATGACATTTATATAGAAAATTTAAAGTGAAAACCAATTTGTTGGCACTTCAAATTTTCTTTTCAAAAAAATAAAATAAAAAAGTAAAAGTTCATATACTAAAGCCTTCTTTCTCTTAAGCTGCAGAATCAACAACTTTCTGTAGCTTGGAAAACTTTCCACAGCTTGGACAAGTTTCCGCAGCTAAAACAAGTTTCTGCAGCCTAATAATTTTGAAGTCTACAAAGATGCTTGGTAATTTGGATTAAAGGACAGTTGACAGCAAGGTACCTGTAGGAGATCAAAGGACAACAAATAAGGTTAGCAAAAGAAGATCAAAGGTACGTGCTGCTTTAATTTAACAATAGGGAAGGATATATAGCATGTATGACTAAGAAGATATAGTACTAAAGTACAATCATTATAACCTAAGGGTAATGGCCGCCTAATGAAATATCATATGCCACCACCTTAAAAGTCATGTCACAACCTTATGCCAAATCTGCCGAAGTAATTACCAAATCATAAGTTTGAATGCGCCTAATGGTTGGATTCATCCCCATAATCCTTATGATAATCCATCCGTTCTTCCCTATTCTTACACTCCTCTGAACCTGCATAATCACTCCATCTTTCTGCCAGCTAAAAAACCCTAGCAGCTCCATTTTCCTGTCAAGGTAGACAATCTTCGAGGAAAAGCATCCTTCGGAATGGTGATAATTTTTCGAACTGAGCCAACAGGGAAGCAATTCCTGGAGGGGTACCCACAAACTAGGGAGCTTCTGTAAAGAAGAAAATGGCTGCAGTTCATTGAGAAATGCAACGACTTCCACAAGAGGGTAACCAAGACATTTGTGCGCACATTCGATGGAATGGAAGCCAAAATTGGGGAAATTAAGCTCACAGTAACAGAGTCTATGATTGCTGAGGCTACCGAGTTGCTAAGAAATGGAGAAAAATGGTTTAAAAACGGAGGGATTGATAGTGAGGACTGGAAGGTATTCTTCAAGAATCTGAACATGGACACTACGATCTACAAGAAAGGTATTCCTAGCTCTGCTCTTAAAAACAAATGGAGAAACTTATTACTTGTGCTTCAGAAGTTTATCACTTGTGAGGGTAGGTTTGGGCAAATGTATTTTTATCATGTTAGAATGATGATGAACTTCCTTGAGGATCATCAGATGGACCTCCCTTATTTCCTCTTAAATAGCCTTAAGAAAATGTCTACAAATGTTCAGAAGAAAATTCAATGCATAGAAAACACCATGTATCATCATGGCCTAGTAAAAATATTGGTCAAATTTCATCTCCAAAGTATAGGAGATAACTGGGAAAGTTTCCTAGTAAGGAACCACTTTGCAGAAAAATCCCTAGAAAAAGCAAGTAGCAGTAGGGCCCTTAGAGGGAGAAAGAGAACCATAGAAATGATAAAGGAATAGGAACCTCAAACTCAGACAAAGGTATCAGAAGAAGAGCTACCTATAGTAAAGATTTTGCAGAGAATGAAGAGGGGAAACCCTAGAAGAAAGAAAGCCAGCCCGAGTAAAGAAGAATTCTCACAAACTAAGACTGCTCCTCTAGAAGAAAAATCAGAGAATAAAAGGAAGAAAGTGCAGAAAATACAAACATCAGGGTTAAGGAGGAGCACGAGGTTAAGCACGATTCCACAAACAACCTCAAAAACTACAGAATACATTAATCTTGAGGAAAATGAGCCAAATGAAGAGGAGCCAACAGAGAATACTCCAACAGAGATTGAGCCAATAGAGAATGAGCCAATAGAGGATGAGCCAATTGAAAGCCCTGGAAATTCTCCAAAAGGGTCACCAAGATCATCACCACAACCTTATAGCTCACCTCTAAGAAGCCCGATACATAGTCTGGGTATTGACCTCGCTCAACAGGAAATATATGACTATATAGAGTCACTAGAAAGGAAAGAGACAACAACAAAGGAAACCATTCAGAGCCTGGAGAAGGGAGTAACCAGGTAAATGAACAATCAGCCTCAAACATCTTAAAGCAGGATATCTTTGAACTAGAAACACTGAATCGGTATCTCAAAAATGAGAATCAAGCATTAAAGACATAGAGTGAGATACAGATTGCAAAGAGTGACAATCTGATCCTTCATCTAAGATTGTGGTATAAGAAAAACAAGAAGCTGAAGAAAGAAAACAGAATTATGCAGAGAGAGATCATTAGTTTAAAGTACAAAATTCTCATGAGGAAGCCTAGAATGCCAATCTCTACCAAAAAGAAGAAAACAATGAAACAGGGAGATGATAAACAAGAGGCACAAGCGAATGACAAGGAAGAAGTGTATGAGGACATACAACATCTCCAGTCCAGGGGAATGTAGAGTTCGAAGATTGTCCTACCATGACATCCTTTTTGCCTAATGATCCTCTCTTTTCCTATATATTTACCACCTAAATAAAGCCATATCTACCAGGTTTTGATGAAGGTATGCAATAATATGTCTTCTTGTTCATATTTAACTTTATACCCTATTGTTTTGTTAAAGTTGCAATTGGCTACCGAATCAGTCTGTTTCCACAGCTAATCCAGGTTTCTACAGCTATCTCCATTGTTTGCAAGGTTCTAGAGTTCTAGGTCAGCAGTGAAGGGTGCGGATGGATAGAGGATGGCTCCCTCATGGATCCCCTCCTATCCCCTCGAAACTTTTTGCTAAAAGAAGCATAGGAGATCGCGGTCAAACTCCAAGTCAACCACCGGATTAACGCAGAACAAAACCCGAGATTGGTTGAAACCTTATCATTTTTATTTCGGAATAGAAAAATGACGGTTTAGCGATATAAGTTTAGATATGATAGAGATATTAGGCTCGAATTATTCATATAGTTACGCCAAGAGACCTGCTATAAAACTAATGGCCGCACTGTGATTTGGGTGCACGCCGAATGATATAGTTTTGAATAGTTTGTGAATTCCGTGTGAATAGAATTGGTTTTTGTGTGAAAAGTGTTGTGTTGATTGGAAGCTATGAACTGCTATGTGGAGGGCCCCTACAAACAGTGACAGGTTTTGATCAATTGCAATATGATTTCCTTTAATTCTTCAATTGCTCTGTTTTGTGTGAAAATGCAGCATAATGATTTCGCCAGTGAGTTGTTATTTTCATAAGAAATTTCATTTGCTTTATACCTAGTTTAGTTTGTTATTTAATTTTCTTTATACCTGGTACAACATGTTCATTTCATTTTCTTATTATCTAGCATAATTGAAGTGTGTTCAATTCATAATATAGATGTTTCTTGGGTTATTTTGTTTGAGCGAAAATTGAATAAGTAAAAGAGTGAGAAGTTCTCTCCTAAACAATTGAGTTCAGACAGTATTTCTTCATAGCTGATAGAATAAGTTTCTTTTTTCACTTAGAGAATTAGAAGCTGCAACATAAAGATTCAGGATAAAAAATCCCAAAACAATCTAATACAAGTAGAACCACTCTCACATCATCTACAAACTAATTGGATAGAGATTAACTCCTAGGAAACTTAACCAACATCCCTAAGAATTATGACACTAATATAATTGAAAAACACCACCTCCATCTTAAGTTTAGATCTTAAAAAATACATAACGACCTAATGAATAACTTCTAAGCACATATTGTGCACCTGTACTTCATCAGTATACACACCCTGGTTGAAAATTTATGATTGACAATTCAAGGACATTGAATTGACCAAACATCCGCAGTCTCCAAAGTTTCTTTCATCATCAATGGACCTGCTTGAGATTGCAACCTTGTTCTGCCTCCGTGTTGTCAACAACCATCCTCTTGCATTCGTTGCATTTGGTATGTTGTTTTCAGCTACTGTTCATAATGCTGCTCGCTGTGATGTTGCTGCTTTATGTCCTTGTCTACGAACAACTTGATGTCTTCGTGAGTAGGCAAGCTCACAGACACTTGATCGGTTGCATCCCCAAGCGTGCTCTGAACAGTGTCCTCGTCTCTGCTCTCCTGGAAATAATTATACCTATAATACTGAGACGAAGATGAACATCTGCGATAGTTGGAGACATGACAACACTCATAGCAAGCAATCTGTTAGTTGAAAACCAAAATGAACATGAGAACTGACTTGCAACATACCTGGGTGAATGATCATGAAGGTTGCACAATTTCAGCTAGGAGGTTGGGAGACCGACTGCCAAGATTGCTCAAGGCACAGTTTGGGTTGCTGGCTGACTGCTGGAACTACACAATGCAGAGTCTAGTCTGGCTGCTGACTGCTGGTATTGCACAGTGCGCAATTCCAGCTGGGAAGGACTACTGGCCTAGGGACAAATTTGTGCAAGTTCTTAGGCCAAGCAGCCACTATCCTACAAAAATGCACAAAACAGTGCTGGAGGCCAGTGCTGGGTAGGAATGTGCAGATCTGGAGAGGAAGGTGAGCCTTCCTTTCCCAGATTGTGCAATGCTGCCTTGGTGAAGGCAGAGCCCGGGCCAAGGTTGGCCCGACTCACCGACGGACAACTGAATGCAAGTAAGTTAGCGAATGCATGGCGATGCTAAGTGATATAAAAAGTGATTGAAAGTGCATGCAAAATAGGAATGAAAGATTCAACAAACAAATCAACATGCATGTGGGCGAGGCAGTTTGCCAGTTGGGCGAACGTCCGTGCAAAATAGTTTCATGCATGCGACAATAGTGAGATAGCAACAAAAACTGAAACAAAGCTAGGAAAAGATAGTATATATGTAAATGAAAACAAGCGTTGAAAGGAATCAAACAAATAGTACTCTCACAAGCGAAAATAGAAAAAGCGATAGAAATGTAGCACAAGGCATGGGAAGCGGGCTTACCCCAAAACAACTGAGTTGAACATGCTGACTGCTCCTAGATGTGATGTGGGATGTTAGAGCTACAAGGTTGATGTGAGGAATGAGCTCTGCAGCATCCGGTTGATGAGTTTTGATAACACCGAGGTTGTGACACTCATGCTGCGAATCTAGGGGAAGCGACACTTGGTGGGAGGTTTCGGAATTGCTCCTTGCATGTAACCTCCAACTGCTAAACATAGATCCATGAAACAAGGGATTCCTTTGCATGCTGCCTTGGGAGAAGCAACCCATGCATGCAATTCTGTTTTGCTCAGTCCTAGAGGGAACCGGTCAACTCAGTTGCACATGCAAGAGACTGCTATATTGCTGGAGAAAAATGCGCATTTTTGGCTGGGAGCTGGGCTGGCTGCCCAGGAGATTTGCATAGTTTTTGGGTTAAACAGCTGACTGCTGCCTAGATTTGCTTAAATCCTGGGCTGAACAACCTACTGCTGGGAAAATTTGCACAAATCCTGCAGGGAGGGTTTGCTGGTAGGATTGTGAAATCCTGGAGCCCAATAGGCTATCAGAGAGGATTGCGCAATTCTTGGAGGGAAGGCCGATTTCCCTCCAGAAATGCACAATTTTCAAGGGGAAGTTGCTCAACCTGCAGCTGGACCAAGTCCGAGTGAACAACCTATGAGGGGAATGGATCACGCTATGACCGACAGACTGCCTTTGTGTAAGATATACACTGAATCTTGTGAACTTGATGAAGCAAGGAAAGTTGGTGTGAAGGTTAGAATGGAGGCTCCAAAACAAGGCTAAGGAAAAATTTTGGAGGGTGGATGTAGCCATTGCAACACAAAGCTAGCTGATCTAGGGCATCAATGTACAACCCACATATCTACTTATTTGTTACTCAAATTGAATAGAACTAGGGATGCTAAACTATTGTTCAAGATTCCCTCTTGAACATACCTTAACAATCTCCCATCACCTTGCAACCATCACATAAAGGACAAGTTAACATGCCTATTCTGACCCTGATTTAGGGCACAAAATTAACAAAGTTTCTTCAGCCCTCTTTAGGGTTCCTGTGCCACTACAGATCTGCCCTCAACTCATCCTAACAAAGGTATTTTATACCTCTCATCTCCCTCATTTAGGATCCTCCTTTCCTTCGCTACACATTGAACTAATTCGACCCTTAACATTGCCCTAATACAAATGTTAAGACCCTCATCCAATACTCCAACAAGGGACTCAACCCTAATTCAAGATGCGAACAAAACTTGGCCTAATCACAAAGATGTTTGTCCATACATGTGCCTAGAATACTTGTCCTTGCTTAGACAGATTGCACTTGGATGGTCATCCACTTCAACAATAGTTCTCTTTCCTAGATTATGCTATTCTCCTTCAGACCACGAAAAACCCTAAATTCCACAGTTTAATACACCTCCTAAAGGGTCTCGACCCTTTTCTTGTGAACAAAACTCCAACACATAATTTTCAGCTAGCTTCTCATGCTTAGAAGGAGCCTTAAGCTAGGGCATGAACCACATCATGACGCCCTCAAACATGCGCTGAAGATCAGATTTTCATGAGGCTGAAAATCATAGAGATATCCTTCTGCAACTTGGGAAAATCTCAAACAACCAACAACCTTGTGACATACCACACTTGCTCATATTTTGGCCTCCTTAATTTTTGTATCCTCCCGAGTTACTCACACTGTTCTTGAGAATACCATTTGAGAAAGAGAGAGATACTACTTGGATGTGTTCAATTAGGCCACAAATATTTCCTTCTTATAACTTCTCATGTGGGAAATGACTAACCCTCAAGGGGGTATCTTCAAGCCTAGCTGACTTGAACTTTTCAATAATAAACCCAACTAACTTAGGACAAGGGTCTCTTTCATTTAATTTTTCCATCACATTGTTGCCTTAGGTCACTGTTGTCCCATTAAGGTTTCCCACATGCAAATAATGACTAAACAATTATTTTCTTCACTTGGTTTCGTGCCCACACCTTGGGTGCAAAACCCCATCGCATGGGTACTTCACCCACGAAAACATTTTGTTGTCAAACATCTCACAAACCCAACACCTAGGGTTGTGGAGTACCTCCCAAGATACACAAATCAACAAAGTAAAAGTTTTCTTGTCTTGATTGTTGGGAGAAATCCAAATTTGGTTATCTCTTCTAAACTTGTCAAAAAAATAGAAGTGATTTTTTTTGTTTGTTATGAAACCAGCTCACGAAAAGATAGAAAAGATAGATCAACGCCTTAGAATTTAGCCTCTTTGAGGGGGCAACCTCCTTTACATTACACAAATGAATGATTCCTTGATGATTCAAATGACAAAACCTCCTTTCTATATATAAGTGTCTAAGGAGTCACAATATAACCGAGTCGACCTAACAATAATAATATAAAGGCACAAAAATAACAATAGAGGGATTCTATGGGGCACAATAATAACAATATGGGGACAATAGGGGCACAACAATATTAATAAGGGATACAACTACAATAGTAATGGGGTAATCACTAGTATTATAGGGACCTAACATGCCCCTTTCCTTAAAAAAAGTGTTTTCCTCAACGCTTGAGTAGTTTTGGATGCTTTTGTATAAAATTCTCATCCTCCCATGTGGAATCTTCAGCGGATAAGTTCTTCCACTTGATGAGATACTCTGAAATTGGTCGATTTCGTAGCTGTCGAGTTCTTGTTTCCGTGACTACTTCCGATTCCAATATAATTTTTCCTTCCTCGTCAAGTTCTGGCAATATTGTTTGAATTGGGAGATTGTCGCCTATAACCTTCTTTAAACATGAAACATGGAAAACTGGGTGCACTCGAGAAGCTGCAGGAAGCTCCAATTTGTATGCCATAGTACCAGTCTTTTGCAACACCTTGTACGGACCATAATACTTTGGTGATAATTTATTATCCTTCTTAGCTTGCTTGAGGGACATTTGTTTATATGGTTGTAGCCGTAGGAATACCCAATCACGTACATCAAAACTTCTCTCACTGCGATGTTGATCTACCTATTGTTTCATTCTATTTTGCGCCAACACGAGGTTATCCTTTAAGAGTTGGAGGACTTGTTGTTGATGCTCGATGTGATGTTCCACTGCTTGAACCTTAGAATTTTCTTTTAAATATGATGTGATGGATGGTGGCTGATATCCATAAAGTGCCATAAATGGGGTCATTTTTGTTGCTGTATGGAAGGACGTGTTATACCACCATTCAGCCAGAGGCAACCATTTGACCCATTGTGTCTGTTTATCAGATACAAAGCAACGAAGATATCCTTCCAAACATTTGTTTACTATCTCAGTTTGCCCATCAGATTGAGGATGATAAGATGAGCTATGAGCTAACTGAGTACTGAGACAAGAAAATAATGCTGTCCAAAAATTTCCAGTGAAAATGAGATCTTTGTCACTTACAATAATGTTAGATTTTAGACTTCTGTGGGAGTTTTTTGATTCATGATCCGGATTGACCACAGTTCTTAGTTCATTCTGCCAACGTTTCAAACCCCAAAGGGGGTCCATCATCAGGACAATTATGAAAGAATAAGAATGAGAGATAATTGAGAGAGAAGAGAATGCGACCTGGAAATAAATACAAGAACCCTAAACTCATAAATAGAGGCCGACATATAATTTATTATTTTCCAATTTATTAGAACAATTTTTATTAATTAGATTAGGGACACAAATTAAATTAAAATTTTATAATAAAATTTTAATTTAATTTGTGTCCCTAATCTAATTAATAAAAATTGTTCTAATAAATTGGAAAATAATAAATTATATGTCGGCCTCTATTTATGAGTTTAGGGTTCTTGTATTTATTTCCAGGTCGCATTCTCTTCTCTCTCAATTATCTCTCATTCTTATACTTACAATAATCTTTGGGTTTCCATGTAGCTTTTGAATTGTTTCCATAAATGCAGTAGAAACTGTACTGGCTTTAAATGGATGTGATAATGCACAAAAGTCTGCATACTTGGTAAGTTTGTCAACTACCACCATGATGACACTCTTTCCCTCAGACTTGGGTAAACCTGTGATGAAATCCATTGAAACCTCCTCCCAATGTTGGCTTGGAATGGATAAAGGTTGCAATAGACCCAGGGTCTTAATTGTTTCAACTTTATTTTGTTGGAAAACTAAACATTTCGCCATAAACTTTTGAATATCCAATTTAAGGCCATCCCAAAAAAATTCCTTCTTAACCATGTGGTAAGTTTTTAAAAATCCTGAGTGCCCTCCTAAGGGAGAAGTGTGCAATTCCATAAGAATCTTTTGCTTGAGTTGGGAATTATTACAGAGGTATAAGCGATCTTTGTACCATAACGAATCATTTTTCCAGCTAAATGTATCAGATGTACTGGAATCTTGTTGTAACTTTTGAATAAGTGCCCACACTTCTTCATCATTCTTCCATTCCTCCCTTGCTTCGTTTATCCAATCTGGTTGGATAATAGAAATGGCACACAACAATGCTTCCACATCCTCATCCTTTCTTGAGAGTGCATTTGCCACCACATTTTGCTTCCCCTTTTTGTAGATGATTTCAAAGTCATAACCCAACATCTTTGTGACCCACTTTTGTTGCTCTTCAGAGGATAATCTTTGTTCTAAAAAGTATTTAAGGCTATCATGATCCGTTTTTACCTTGAAATGTCTTCCCATTAGGTAGGGTTGCCATTTCTTAAGTGCATGTAGTATTGCCAACATTTCCTTCTCATAAATAGCTTTGTGTAAAAACTTTCCCTTGATTGGACGACTTTCAAAAGCAATGGGTCTTTCATCTTTCATTAAAACAACACTTCCATTTCCTGAAGCATCACATTCCATAATAAGGGTTTTTGTGAAGTTCGGTGTAGCTAAGACCGGTTCTTGGCACATTTCCTCTTTAAGATGTTCGAAGGCCTTTGTTGCTTTTGGAGTCCATGAAAATGCATCTTTCTTCAATAATGTTGTTAGAGGTGCTACTATTCTCCCATAATTCTTAACAAACTTGCGATAATACCTTGTCAACCTGAGAAATCCTCGCAAATGCTTTATGGATGGGGGGATTTTCCATTCCTTAATGGCTTTAATTTTGTTAGGGTCTACCATAACTCCTTCATTAGATACAATATGACCCAGATATTCCACCTCTTGTACTCCAAAGAAACATTTGGATCTTTTTGCATATAATTGTTTCTCCTCCAATAGTTGTAGCACCCTGTCAACATGTTCAACATCATCCTTCCAAGACCTGTTGTAGATTAGTATATCATCAAAAAATACTAACACAAATTTTCTAAGGAAGGGTTTGAAAATGGAATTCATCAAACCTTGAAATGTAGAAGGTGCATTGGTAAGGCCAAAAGGCATGACCAAAAATTCATAATGACCCTCATGAGTTCTAAATGCTGTTTTTGGAATGTCTTCAGCCTTCATTCTGATTTGATGATATCCTAAACGAAGATCCAGCTTGGTGAAGTAAATTGATCCATGCAATTCATCCAGTAATTCATCAATGACATGAATGGGAAGCTTATCTTTAATAGTGAGCTTGTTGAGCTCCCGATAATCCGAACACATGCGCCATGATCCATACTTCTTGTGCACCAATACTACTGGAGCAGAGAAAGAACTTTGACTAGGTTGAATTATACCATCCTCTAGCATTTCTGCAACCATACGTTCAATTTCACTCTTTTGGTCATAGGGATATCTGTACGGCCTAATGTTTGGAGGATTACTTCCTGGAATCAGATGAATAGCATGATCATGATCACGAATAGGTGGGAGACCTTTGGGAGTCTCAAATACCTTGGAATGATTGTCCAAGACTTTTTAGAGATCTGGAGAAATAGATGATTTCGATGTGGAAACATCTAGAGAACATAATTGTGCAATTACACCTCTTTGTTCCTTTTTTAGAAGCTTTGTCATACTTTTAGACCTGATTATCTTTCTCGGTTTCCCTGCAATACCCCTTAATTCAACTTCCTTTCCTTCCACAGAAAATTTCATGAAAAGTTCTTGAAAATTAAAAGCTATTGTACCCAAGGATTGTAGCCATTGGACTCCTAGTACAACATCAACACCTCCCATTGGAATGGAAAGAATTGGGCTAGTCAATACATATTCTTCCATGGATAGCTTGATATTATGGCACTTTCTAGAGAAATTTATTGTTCCTCCATTTGCAACCATCACTTGACACTCTAGTGCTGGATATAGGAAGCAATTCAATTCTTTTGCTACCTTAAAATGAATAAAATTGTGTGTACTTCCTGAATCAATCAACACTATTACCTTTTTCTTCTTGATTTGTCCTTCTATCTTGATGGTTTGAGGAGTGGTAATTTCAGCCAATGCATTACAAGATATGGTTGGATTCTTTTCTTCTTTATCTAGGCTTTGTTCTTGGAGTATATCCTCTTCTTTTGACCTTTCTTGCTCCTTTTCTTCTTCCTCTTCACAATCTATGTAGAATAATTTCTTCTCAGCACACTTATGACCTTTAGTGTATTTGCTATCACAATTGTAACAACGCCCTTTTGCTCTTTTTTCTTCCAATTGTTGTGGTGTCAACCTTATAGGTTATGGAAGACTAGGGGCATCAACACTTCCATCTTTATAGTTGTGAGTGGTATACTTCCTGGTTGCCATACTTTTGCTTTCCATTTTTCTTGCTAACCTGAATGCCTTCTCTAATGAATCAGGTTCCCAAAGGTGAACATCATGTTGGATATTATCCTTTAAAGTCCCTATGAACACATCAATCCTATGCTCCTCTAGAATATTTTTTACCCTTATATTCAATTTTTGGAACTCCTCAATGTGCTCCATTATTGAACCCTTTTGTTTGAGACTTATCAATTGGCTAAAAAAAGTGTTGCTTTTTGTATCCTCATAATGTGCTGTCAATTCTTTCGTAAAAATTACCCAAGTGATAATTTGTTTACGAGAGCAAAGCCATTGATACCATACAAACTAATTTGGTTCCAAATATAAAGTTGCAATACGTACCTTTTGTGTGTTTTTCACATTATTGAGATCGAAAAATTGCTCCATCTGTAATATCCATGTTGCGGGATCCTTGCCATCAAACTTCCTCATATCGATTTTTGGAATATGGTGGGTCTTCAATCCAACAATAGAGTCTATGAAATCATGATTAACATTTCTTTTGTTCGCATCATGAGTTTCCTTTACTACCCTTTCACCATTAGTAAGTATTTCTTGTAGAAAATTTGTCAAATCTGTCTTCAAATCTGCCATGCTTGTCTTCAAATTTGTGTTCAAATCTATCTTCAAATTGTCCATCTTAGCATCCATGCCATTCATCTTAGCTTCCATGTCATTTATCTTAGTTTCTGTTAGCTTTTGTGAGAGTGACATTTGTTGCACTTGGTCTTGTAATTTTGATATATCATGCATCATTTCTTCCTCTTCTTCATGAGTCATGCTAGAGCTTTCATGTTGCGTACTAGGTGTTTGCATTTTCTTTCCTCGAGGCATCAGTTACCGATAATAATGCTCTACTATGCCCTTTGAATTCCTTCAAAATAATTTTTCAAACCAAGCTTAAGCAAGAATTTAAAAAAATCTACACACCTTTTTTCACTTTGTAGGAGCTCGATATTACCTCTGATGTATATCTGTAATTTCGAATCATCCAATTTTGAAATTACGAGCTGTAGTAGCCTTTTGTGTCCTCTTTCCAATGCCACTAGTTTGATCCAAATTGGATTCTCCAAGGAAGAGTTATGCCAAATCTCCCACAGTGACCTAATTATAGACTAGTTCAGTAGAGCGAACTTGTACGACATGCCACGTGTCCTTGTTTTAACCTTTAGCTCTGAAAAATATACACAAGAAATTACAGTCCGTCTTCTTCATGTACCTTCTTAAGAAATTTCAATCTGATGCTCAGAGAGAAAGTTATGACGATCTTCCCCAGGTCACCTGTCTGTAATGTAATTCAAGAGTCTGCAAAAAGACCAACTTCCTCAGATCATATCTCCACAAATGTGGTGCGAAAAGCTCTGAAATTCGGATCCGAGGTTCAGTGCGATTTTGTGTCAAATGGGTTTTTTTTTTCACTTCTGAAACGTCGTAAATTTTTTTTTATAGCGAAAATACCACAATGACCTATTTGGAGCAGTGAAACCCTAGAATCCAAAAGCTCCGATACCAAATGTTATTAAACCAGCTCACAAAAAGATAGAAAAGATAGATCAACGCCTTAGAATTCAGCCTCTTAGAGGGGGCAACCTCCTTTACATTACACAAATGAATGATTCCTTGATGATTCAAATGACAAAACCTCCTTTCTATATATAGGAGTCTAAGGAGTCACAATATAACCCAGCCGACCTAACAATAATAATATAAAGGCACAAAAATAACAATAGAGGGATTCTATGGGGCACAATAATAACAATATGGGGACAATAGGGGCACACCAATATTAATAAGGGATACAACTACAATAGTAATAGGGTAATCACTAGTATTATAGGGACCTAACATTTTCCTACCAACATTTCCAAGACATGGTTGATGAAAGGGAGGAGAAAAAGTCTTTGTGGGTGGCTTTGTTTGATCCTTTGTAAACAACATATATCCTCCACTTGCCATTTTTCTTGGGGACAATTATGAGTGGGGAACCCACTAGCTATCCAAGATGGGGTAGGTCAAATTTACAGGGAACTCCTCTTTAACTATTTCTTTTAGATAAGGATCCATTCTCTCCCTCTCCCTCTCCCTATACACACACATAAAAATATATATGGTGTGTACAAAGTATCGATAGATTCCTTTTGTGCTAATGTAGTACTAGGTAAACACATTGTTACATTTTTGTAGGACTTTGACCAACTTCTCCTTTTGTTCTTTTGGGAGCTCAAATCAATTTCCCAGGGTCAATTTATACAATAATACTAGAGGATATAATTTCATTGTAAAAGGGATAATGTTCATTCCTATGGAGATATTAGCTAGTGAATATTTTTCCTGAGTAACATGATCAAGGATTAAGGGGCATGTTTTGAGGATGAGGCTGTGAAATCATTGATTATATACCCTAAGTTCTCTCCTTAAGGGAAAGATATTGATCTAGTGTAAGAAATTGGTGGATACTTTATTCGTTATCTCTTTCCTCACCTTCTACTATTATAGGAATTTTTGGATCCATATTTGGCTTAGTCGGTAGGTACAAGTTGAACTTCTTAGTAGAATTTCCTTGGAAGATGTATCTTCATAACTACATCCTATGTAACCAATGATTATGGTCAACCATGGAATTCCTAAAATCAAGGGGTAGCCTACCAATTGAGATTTTGGTTGTAGATCCATGAAATAGTAGGATACTCCCATGAATATAAAAAAATCACAACTTATTTTAGAATATCCTTTGGTCTGACTTTAGACTAATTAGCTAGTTGTAGGACTATGGAAGTGGGTTGGAGGTTAGACAATCTAAGCATTTCCATGGTATCCCTAGTCATAACATTAATTTTTTCCCCTGAATCAACCAAAGTGTTGGGGATTTTAGTGTGATTGATTTGGACATTCACTATAGGGTGACCAAGGTTTGAATACTTGGGAGTGAATATTCTCCCAAGCATAGAGTCTTCTATTTTACCAATCATGTGAATACTCTGAGGGCCTTTTCTTTTTCTACCAAGTTTGTTCAAGCACATCTATCTGAGAACTTTAGAGTATATAGCCACATCCTTTATTGCTTCGATTAACATAATTCTTAACACACAATTTCAACTCCTCCAAGATGTCAAAATTAGGTTGCTTGGTTGGCTTGTCCAAATTTAGTATTTTCAAATAAGGAGGAGACCGAGCATTGTTTGTAGATGGCTATCGGTCTAGGATTCTAGTCAAAGTAGGAAATTGCTCAAGAGTAGGATTTTCATGAATTAGCATGGGTTCCTCAACTTAATCTTTATCATTTTCTATAATCACAACAAAAGTTCCTCTAGTTAAGGTCCTCATGGATTGTAAATGGACGTATTGGAAAAATAGGGAGGTGATAAAATAAGTAGGCTAATTAGGCACCTTAACACCATATGTGGGATATGCAACCTTATTAGTTGGGTTGGTAGTGGGTTGTGCAAGAATTTGAGATCAAGGAGGAGGAGGATTAGGAGTTTGAAGTTGTGGTTCTGGAGATAATATTATTAGTTGCGAAGGTAAAAAATATTGTTGGCCTCCAAAGGAGGGTTTCTCCATACTAATTGATACACATGGTTTTGAGGTGGTGGAGGATATTTCATTTTAGAATCTTTTATCTCTTAGAGGAAACCTGGTTGCTGGAAAACCTTTAAGGTAACCTCTAGCCTCTTCTAGGTTGAAAGCTGGCCCTTCAACTTGGAGATGGATCTCTCCCTAAAACTCAACTGCTCTATGTCATTGTAGTAGTAGGTTTTGCAATTGAGTTCTATGGCCAAATTTATAAAAAAATGAAGTTTTCTTGGGATATGTAAAAAATAATACCATTGGGCATGGAGTCTTTGATACAAAGACACTAGCTACAGGCCATACAAATTAGTCTAATAGAGGTAAGATAGTTGCAAATTTCTTAGACAAATAATTAATGAGAGATGGTAGGAGAAAGTAGAAGTAAACATCAAAAGACAAAAAAACCATGTGAATTTTGCAATTGACATTTAAGTTGAAAAACATATAGGAAATTTGAATAACCTGAAACAAAGCATTTAAAAAGAATTCTATTTCATAACCTTTATCCAAATTACTAAAGATTAATGGATTCAAGCTTTGACTAAGAAAGAGGAAAACACCATAAAAAACTGTCTAGAAACCTTCAACACATGAATCTCTGAAATGCTGTAATATTGCTTGCAACAAGTTATATTAATATAAACATAATATACACTAGGTCTAATCTTTCAAAGTATTCCCAACCCCTTCTTCATTACACAGTTCTTGTTTTTATAGAAAACACAAACTAACTAAAAACCATTTTCTAGCAAAGATTTAATTACAAAGTCTAAATAATCATAGTATACATCTCAAATACATGCATATAAAACTTTCCAAACCTATCTGCATCTAAAGATCATGCTGTTGCTAGAATCATGGCTGGAGATTAGGATCAACAAGTTGAATTTGGTGAGGTGGCATCCAAATCAACAACTGTCCATAAGACTTTTCCTCACCAAATCCTGAAAAATATGGTCCAGTGATCCCTTAGAAAATCCAAAACCATGATATATGTTAGAAAACAAAGAGAGGTTTTTTTAAATGGGTCCGTTATGGAGAAAAAACTCTTTTGGTTTTGAAAAATTTGCTCTCATTTGTGTGGAAAGCATGCCCAAAATCACTATGTTGTACAGGAAAAACATAGTTTTAACTTGCCATTTTTACAAAAATACGCTTCTACACCCATTGTCAATGCATTTTCATCTTTTAATTTTAATAATGATTATTTTGTTGCTGACATGGAATGTGTCAGTGCATTTAAATTTATTTTATTTTATTTTATTTTTGGTGCTGATATTCCTGCTGTTTGCAATACATGATAACACTAATACTCTTGTTGTCAGAGTATTCTTGTTAATCATTTTTCTGCAGTTGATAAATGATGATAATCCCATTTCGACATTCTCCTGTTTATCACAAATTGATGCTGGCACTCCCATTTTCAGCGCTTTAACACTGTTTTATTTACAAATCGACACTGACACTGAAACTGCTAGCGCTTTTTAAAAATTAACAACTAAAATTGTGATAACAACTCGCTTCACGAGAATGCTGTTGATCATAGATGGCAGCAAGAACCCCATAGACTAGAGGCATGATCCATTGGGTGGCTCCCAACTAGTAACCCTGCAACCTGTAAAATGTACCACACTGCAAATGTAAACTGAAAATAAAAGTTGCTACAAAACATGCTCAGAGTGCTGAGCTTATTGGCACACCAACTTATCCTAAACTACTAAAGTAACTGCTCAATCAAATAATACAAAAATTGTCTTCCATTATCTTCCATTTTCATCCATATTTCCATAATTTCATGACCATTTGGCCTTCATCTCATAACTATATAGCCCTAAAACCTTACATCAAGTAACCATATTCATGATCATATGGGTTAGAATCCTTATTTTCTGAAGTTATTTATTTTATGTATTTTAAGTGAATTTATGATTAAAAACTAGGAAATTAACATGGTTTCATATGTGTGTGTGTGTGTGTGTTATGAGTTTTGTGACAGGTGTAGGCTTATTTGGAGGTTCTAGAAGGGTCTTACTTGTCCTCCCAAGCACAAATTCGAATTTCAACTCAAGAGGTGGACCATATTCCGGGGAGAAAGATATGGAGGTCTTTATGAGTCATATGATTTATATCTAATATTTAGGGATAAGTTGAGACAAGTATGGATCTATTAGATATTTAAGGGATTTGCATTTATTGAGAAGATAACCCTAACTCATGTATAAATAAGAGGTGCATCCTTCAAAGGAAGCCAACAATTGTCAGTTATTGATTAGCATCAGATTTATGATTGTTCATTCAACATGAATAATATCATTTTCTCCAAATCATGAGTTATGAGTGTTGTTTGATTCTTAAGATGTGATAGTTGTTCATGTGTGCTCATTGAGGAATGGAAGGATCCCCATCAACCACAATCTGCATACAACTGTAACATAGTTTGATTTTTGTTATTTCCTTTCTGTAAGTGTGATTTACTTTCTGCAAGTGTTATTTCATTTCCTAGATTTGATTTGATTGTCATTAAACAACTTGCTCACCAACTATCCTAGTTTGCTTGCTTGCCAACTAAATCAATAGTTGTTCTAGGTTTACCCTCTTTCTAGATTATCATAATTTGCTTCTTATAGTTGTTCATAGATTAGTTTGTTTTTGAATAGTTTAGAAAGGCCATGGCGTTCATTCATTCCACCTTTAGAATTTAACTTCCATCCCTAGAATTTAATTCAG